>OW028580.1:15126601-16326601 GCA_932294295.1 Alitta virens | reverse complement strand
TAATGTAATCTGACATAACAAAGCTTTCGATGCTGTAGTGTTTACATACAAACATAGTCAAAAGCTTTAGCCATATCAAGAGGAAGTCTACTGCAGTTGGATATTAAACAAACCAAACAAATGTCAAGTGTTTTAGTCAAGTGTTTTACTTAGGTTTACCTAACACTGTTTTTTGTTGGTTCCAACCAAACTTACTTGAGCTTATTAGCTACTTGATTTTAAAGGTGGTGGTGATTAGCTACTTGAATTCAGTGGTGGGCCTACTTGACTTTTGGTTAACACTATGATGTTAATCCAGTGACACTTATTTTGGCTACTGATGACACTTGAGGACTTAATTTGGGAAGTAAATTGGCATTAGGTGTTAAGTAATATGTATGCAGAACACAAATGTAAATAAAATGCAGAAGTATGAAATGAAAGTATGCATGGTGTTCACTAAGTGATATCGCTTGAAATGTCTCAATTTAGGAAAACTCTCATTCAATTAACACGTACTGAATTCATGGTGTTGCTTCCAGCTATAAACACACTTCAGTAGCCATGGCAACATTTTGAAATGATTTCATACACAGAGGTGTGTCTTGACACTTTAGGCATTGGGAGTGCATGACAATAGGTTGAGCTAGACACCTCTGTGACACCTCTAGGAAGGTGTAAATGACAAAAATGCCCTCCCTATGAATGATATGCAATGCATAGGGATTTAGGTAGGGTGAAAATTGTCGTTAATTTTAGCAACCCCATGGAACATTTAGGGGTGGAGTTATCACCCTACACATTGTCTTAGGGTGTGAAGTCGTTTTCCATTTCCGACCCCTTCATACCCCTTTCTACATGGGGTGTCCAGGGCTCTGGTCACTAATCCCACCCCAGACAATAGTTAGGCATAGGGGACTCCACGCTTGCATTATATCCATTCAAAATGTCCATTCTGCTTAAGTTGGTTTGTACCCACCTACAATGATTTATAAACCATGATATCTAGTTTGAAAATCACCCAAACACTGGGGTCCAATGACTTGTAGTATAGCTTATATTTATGTGTGTTTGTGACATTTGAACTGTGGTTAGAATTCTCTCAGCACTATCCTTGTTTTGGGTGATTTCAATGCTCAAAATTGTTAGTTATTTCTGTTGGTCTTTTACAAAGAGGTTAAAGTTTGAGACGCCAATTAGGATTGGTGAAAAGTTCTTGAGTAACAAAATGGCAATTTTCTGCTTTCTAATTGGGATTTAGGGGGAGGATTTGTAACAGACTTTAAAATTGTAGGATCTAGTGAACGCCCACCATGTTCCCCAGCAGAGTTCTGGGACAAAAGCATCTCAGTGGTGGAGCATCATTAGGATTCTGGGGGCTGCTCTTGCTCAACCATTTAACTGGGAGCACCCTTACTATTAAACATTGTTAAATCTACCAAGAAAGAAAAGGGTCAACATAGAGCAGCAATTTGTTGAGTAGCTGGGGGTATTGCGTAATAGGGGGTGATTCTCATTGCCCCTTCCTTCCACCCTGGACCCTGGCCTAATTGCTTTCTTCAGCAAATACTGCCAAGGGGGAGGGGGATTTTAAGTGTCACCTATTGTGCTTCAATTGTCTGTTGCTCTGGGAAATTTGAACGCAAAAACAGACCATTGGGAAGGTCTAATCAGTTCCACGGCTAAATTTGGAAATTGGGGAGAGTTTTTAAAGAAATTTTAGAGGTCTACAATCTAATTTGGTGCCACTTGTCTTATTTTGAAACACAATTCAAATCTGAGTGCCCTGAAAATGCTGCTTTGTTTTCATATCAAAGATGAAGGTTGTCAAAACTTCAGCGAGTTCTTGTCATACTTGTTTCAAAGCTCAGTGAAAGTCACCAAAACCATAGTTAATTCAAGCTCTCTTATTATAAGAAAATATAATTTGATAGGAAACATTAGCCAGTTGAGCAAATATCAAATGCATATGTCTAAGATATTAGTGGTCTTTTGGAGGTTAATTTAGTCGGGAATTGTGGATATTTTTACTCGTGGCTGCTGTGGTCTGTGCTTACTTTGAATCTCATTTGCAATTTTGAGGACTTTCTCATTGTTTGCCCGCCCCCAGAACTCCCCTGGTTGCCAAGACGCGAATGTATTAGTGTGTCCAAGGCCTCTGGATGGTCTAATCAGTGATGCAGGTCTTTGCCTCATTGGCTTTCTGATGATGTTTTAATCCCTGCCTTGGTCATTAGCCTTTGTCCAGGTATTTGCACAGGTAGCCCTGCCTGTTTGACTAAATTTGCAATGGGATGAATCCGGTTAGTTAAATTTAGTCAAATGAAAATCAGATTTTGGTGGCTAAATACTGGTAGCAACCGTGCATATTTTAAGACATGGGGAGGACCCATTTGACTCCATTTGTGATGCTGGGGTTTGATGCTCCTGTTGCCCAGGGTGATGGGTCTTGATGGAGATAGTCTTCAAACTAGTCTTCAGCTCAGAGAATCATTCAAGCTGAAGTTTCTTTACTATCTTCCCTTTGAGTATTTCTTCTATTGTTCTGCTTCATTGTCCGGTTGTTGCAGGCCATTGTTTTCCATTCTATTCCATTGTCTACCATTGTTTTGGTGGTAGGCTTTCATTCTGGCTACACCACTGATACCAGAATGTCTCGAGTTACAGAGCATCCTGACATCTCTGAGAAAAGACAAAAAGAGAGTGACAAAAAGTGATAAAGAGAGACAAAAACGTCGTCACAAAAGACTACAGACACCTGGAGTGCTTGTCTTAATTCGAGAAAGTGAGATGACACCTTCCTATTGACAGAATCTTATTGACAAAAGAGGCACTGGTTAGAAAGATAGGCTATGTGTAGCTAGCAGAGATATGGCACCGACATCCAGTCTGATTAGGCTTCCTAGTAATTATCATCTAAGTTTTCTATGGGCCCCAAAAAAAGTGGCACCTGTTGGCCAGTGATGCGCATTGTACTGGTGGTGATTTCAATGTCAGGCCTGGACAATAGTACCTGTTGCAGGTATTGTCTCTGCACTGACTTTGCTTGATAGGCATGTAACCTAAGAACATGATGGTGGTCAAGAGTAAAAGGTCTCATGCATAAAGATTGGTCAGTGCTGTCACTCTGTTGCTCAGCACAATTTGACCAGTGACAGTGATGGCGATTGAGTGCAATAATTGGAATTGATGATAATTATTGGTGGATTGATGGGCCACCACCACCACCAAAATTATTGTCTACCAGTTTGACTCGACCACTGAGCTGTGACTGCACATTCCTGGTATGTGGCAATGAGGCAGGGAAATTGCACCAACACCTGCATGTTGTGCAGTGCTCAAGAATCCTGAACACCAATGATAAATATGAGCTATGTGTAATTGAGCATGGATGAATTGTGTTGTTTGATGGACATTAGTGCACATATGCAGAAAGATGGAATATGCCCCCTGTAATTGGCCCCATGCTCCCATGCTTATTACTGTGGGTTCACATGCTAAATTAAGCCTTAAGCATGTGGGGGATATTAATCTGTGCAATTTGGAAATATCTTGGTCTTAGAAAAGTAATGTTAAGTGATGGTTTGTGGAGATTTCAATGCAGAAATATTTATAATTGATAGTGGGAGATTTCAATGCACAACTGCACATTGTACATGATATGAAGCAGCAGGTTGCATGTGACCAGGGTCATCCCAAGCATCATTCCAACAACCGTTGTTCTAGATGTATTTACCCTCTATCTCCATCCCTCTGGCTACAGAGGCTGATGTATAGAGAGGGCAGCTCAGCATTTCAAAGCGAAAGTGCCCAGCAAAAGACAAGGTTGAGGGGTCATGTTTTACTAGTGGACTTCAAAGTTGCTTCATAGCGAAGTGCTCTTTTGCTATAGATAGGTTCAAAAGTTCACATTTGGAGGGTTCTGGTGCTGGTGGTCACCCTCCAAATATGGCTGGCCACTGGACACCCCTGGCAGCCACCTCTGGGCACCACTGGGAAACATGACAAGACTGTCAAAAGGAGTTTGGGTCTGAGTGACCACATATTGTTGGTGTCCAGCCAACGATCATATTGCATCTAACCCAACCATGGGCACCTGTCAGTCTCTCATAATTACAAGTGAGGTGCATCCTGAAATTGCATTCTTCCTAAACCCCCTACAACCCTGTTCCACCCTCCTGGTCACCTTCTGGTCACCCTTTTTGGCTGCTACCCTAACCCTAAGGTCAGTGTAAGTGGCCACCCCACCTTCCCACCACCCATTTCCATAAGTATTTTTTTACGCTTTATTAGAAACCAGCATTACACATTAACCTTTCTGGTCTGGCCCCTCCCTGTTTGAAATGAGACAGAAATCCAATTTCTCCAAAACTCCTTTTTCCCATGTTGTCCACCTTTCATGTCCATGTCAAACAATTCCCTGCAACCCAAGACGTATCTGTGTTTTATGTCCAACTTTCCCTCAGAAGTTTTTGTCAACCTTTTATTAGTACTTCTTCGAATGAGACAGTACTTTAGTAACCCGAAACCCAAGCTATTTCATTCCTGCACCTGTGTATTGTCACCCAACATGTGTGCCCTAACGGTAACATGTGTTTTTATGAAAGAAAATACTTTCACTTGACACTTTGGCCCTCGTTCAATTGCAGGTTACAAGGCCTTCAAAGGGAGTCTTAACCTTGAAAAATGGTCATGTCAAAATGTACTGTTATTAGGTTGAAACTTAGACCCAGAAACTTAGACCCAGCCAATGTTAATTTACTCAGTTTAACCCTGTTTTTAATTAAAGTACTGTTAGCTTCATACTAAGCAGACTCAGCCTAATGATAATGTACTTGGGAGAAGAAATATTGCTGAGCAATTATATGCAGAATTGCCCTTAATATGTACTCTGGTATCCATGCATTTCCTCTGCTGATTAAATGTATCCATAGATTTCCTTATGTTTACTGGAAGTATTGCCATTAATACACTGCAATGGCCATTAATGTCTATGCGCTACCATTAATTCACATTGACCGTTAAATGTACTGTTTATATGGGGTGATTTCAATGCTACATGAATGTACAAGTAGACTGACATGTTTCTTTTACCTCAAGGGCAAAGCTTGTAGAGGGGGGTAAAAGTATGTTGGGGTATCTGGGGAGGGCATCTGGCATGTGTCACCCCTTTGGCACTTTTGGGCATTTCCTATGTTTGGTGCATTGTATGTCAAGAGTCAGTTGGTCAATTCCATGCTTAAGGAAATATTTTCATGGCGTGATTATGAATACTTCTATTCATGTAGTGATATTTTGAAAAGATAAAGCTAACAGATGACATGCATTTGAAAATTGAAATGGCTTTCTGGTGGGCTGGGTAGTTTGTTGCCATGTGTGTGGTCAGTCGAATGCCTAAGGATAGTGGATAGAATTCAAATGTACATTCAACGTGGTCGAATGCTTTGGTATAGTGAACATGATAAGTCAAAAGTGAATTAATGGAAATACTGATGTTAGTATGTGTAATATGTTACAGGTAGCATTGTAACTACTGGTAACATTTGCCAAGGTTAATGAAGTTTCACTAATTGTTTCCTAATGGGAAAAAATAGAAGCAAGCCACTTGCACGATTTCCACAATTAACCTTTGGGGCCTTCCAGGAATTTCAAGTCTGTAGGAATTTAAGTAGCATTCTTGCACAACTACTGAAGATTCCTGGCATTTCTAGAAACGTTTCTGGATATTAGTTGCATAATATTACAAAGATGGGAGTTTAAAGTTGATTGCATTAATTAATCAGTGAGTTAAAGGTGATACGTTCAGCTGTGGTTCACTTTAAGTATTCAGGTCTTTAGCAATTTTATGTAATATGCCAGAAAAGGTGATGAGGTGAATGAATTTAACTACTCAGTCAGTAACAATTATGCAATTTTTACCCCCAGTTACGTAACGACTCGGCCATCTTTTTCACTTTTCTCAATTATTTCACCTCATTAATTTTGAAAAACAAACTTAAGGCACCCCTATGATGCTGTAGTGTTCAGGAAACCACCGTTACTTTGAGATGAGTGTTATATTTATTATAAATAAAGAAGGGGGGGGGAAATCTCAGAGGAGGGGTTAAGATGGCATAGAGCGCCCTCTGGGGCTATACGCCTCTTCCTGGTTGCAGCCCATGCTCTTATTGTCTCATCATCATCTTGGCCCTTTGTTGAATGTTTGATGCTATCTTGGTCCAATGCCTTTTCCTGGCTGCTCCAAGAAAATTTATCACCTCCAAAACATCTTGTATGGACAGCATACAGACAATGGGCCATTGTCCAATTATTGTCGGCTCGTTGTTGTGCCCTCACTAATGCTGATGATAACGGCCCTTAATTGCTATATACGACCGTTTGGCTGATATTAATGGCAAAAAACATGGTTCCAGTAATTCATTAAAGAATACCATGAGGGTACATTGCTGACCCCTATTAACCTTTCAACACTGTTATTAAGGTGCCATGGATGTTATTTATAAGACAAACTTAGAACCATTGGGGGATTTTAATGTCATTTTTAAGGAGCGTCTCCATAATAGCAATAGTAGGGTGGGATTATAAGAAAATAAATTGCTTTAGAATTATGAAAATTAAGATAAATACTGGTAGGCTACAGGAAGTGTACTTTTTATGGACGGAAGTATCTAATAGTTTAGTAGTTTGATTCTGAACAGAAGTGTGCACACATATTGTTCCATGATGGATTTATAGAGGTTTAGGGCAAAATGAAGCTTTCAGGGTCGAAGTTGCTTCTTAAAGGCCATTGTTTTGATGTAAGTTGTCTGTATGGCAACGTCTGCTGGCTTGTAGTGTAAAAGCAGTGACAATACCCACACTCACTGTGACCCTGTACATCCATCAAGTTTCACAAAGCCTCTGACACTGTGGAGCACTTGCTTTGTGGATCTTCACAATGATGTCGATGGTGTGAGCAAACATAGGCCAGAATTACCACCCAAGTGGTGTCTTGTTTGTAACGGTTGGACACCCAATTGACTAGCTGTAGTTTACTGGAAATTTGCTCCACAATTTGAGGCATTTTGGGGCGTTTTCACCATAAGTATGGTAATAATTACCTAATTCCCCATTGACCATTTTTCGTACTGCTCAGCTTGGTAAGAATAGAGTAAAAGAGAAAATAATAGCTGCTTTCACTTCATTTAATACTTTCAATGCATTCTATGGTAACTTGGACCTAATACTTTAATCACCAACTATTTTGGCATTACTTGTGGTGAAAAGGTGATTTTGAAAAGATATGATCAATATCCGATTTTTGAACTGACTTAATAAGCAGACTGCCTCAATGCTATATCATATATCAACTCTTGATATATTCAACAATGAAATATATCAGATTTTCCATTTTAATAACAGGAGTTTTATGACTTAGCATTGCTTTATCATAGCTTTAATTCAGCCATTCATATTTTGACAACCTAATCACTACACTACCTGAGCGCAGTTAAGTTCAAGCCATGACCTTGAGAAAGACTCATGACAGATTAGAGGTCAAAGGTATTATTTGGTAAAGGTCATTTGAATACAGTACACCTGAAATAGCTACTTTGTGACCTTGAATAGTTGAAGGTCATGGGATAAATAGTTGCTGTAACTGTGCTTTGACCTTCAGGTGACTTTGAGAAGAAAAAGTGTGAATGTTATGAATGACCTCTAAAAATTCTCAAGGTCAAATTGGGTCCATTGGCTGAGAAAATTGCCTTTAATATAGTAAAGTGCTTATTAAAGTATTATAAGTTATTAGTCTATTTGAGACCAAAAGCTAAATACTGGAAATGCAATTTAACTGTTTGGTTACTTCAATGCAGAATTTTTACAGTTAGTTTTAAACAGAGGTCACTGGAGTTGAACTTACACCTTTTGCCAGAATTATATGAAAACATTGTATGGGACATGGTCTTTTATGCTACAGCCAATGCAGAAGTATTGGTACAGCCAATTATTAACATGCCCAGTCATAAATCTAATGACACTACAGAATTTGTTCCCGCTACCAGCTGCTGACAGAATATCCCATAACAATAATGGGTTGGGTAGTGTTTTGTCTCAATGTGTATTGTCAGCAGCCATTCATGTGTGTATTTCGTCTCGTGCCTTGGGTTTCCATAATTGGCACTTGAGCAAACAGGCAGATGTTGGATTGAACAGCCTACTCTAAAATTGAACATTAGTATTTCTATTATTCATGTAGTGTTATGAATGTTTACTGATGATAGATGATTTTCATAAAGGTCGAGTTCTGATATCAATGGTTTTTATTATGGGATGTTTTTCTTTTCTATTTTGATTTGGTTAGATATGAAATTAGTCGAATATAATCTACATGTCATCCTACAATCTAGTTAGCACGTTGGCAAGTACTCATTGTACCATTTTGTTAAGACTATAATTTCCTACAATTTTCTCATGTAATTATTTTTGAGCCCCTTCCCCCTAAAATAGTTATCCTGCCCAAGAGTAGGTTCTCAGCAGCCTAACTGGACATCCCGCTGTCTGCGTTATTCTGCGAGAGTTGGAGATCGTTCAATCGTGACGAACGAACCATATGACGTAGATTGCTTGATGAAATTGCTCTGAAAATTTATGTCTCTCCTGTCCTCTCCTCCTCTCCTCTCGAAGTGATTTTTATCTCGTGATTTGCGTGACTATAATTGATTAAAATCTGGAATTTCAGGAAAAGAGCTTCAGGGCTCTCGATAGAACTTCAATGCAACTAAGATAGCATGGTTTCCTGCATATAATTTCTGTCTGCGCGTTGTGCAATTATTCCCGTTGATGGCTCAGTCAGTCTGGTGGAAAGAATAAAAAAATATGTCACGAGCTTATAATAGAGCAGGAAGTAATTTTGTAGAAAAAAAAAATGGTGGGGTGTCGAATTTTGATGCCAAAGCACTGATGTTGTCAGTTTAATTCGATAGGAATTTCTTTGCACATTTGTAGAAATTTGTTTTGTATTCTGTAAGCCGATATTGTATTCACGAGTATTCATTGGAAAATTAGTCATTTGAGATATGACTTGATTGACATCTCAAGAATAGGATTGTAAACAATGGTTCATTGTGAGTGACCAGCAGCTGACCAACGTCCGGCATGTGACTTCAGTCCAGAGTCTTGTGACATTAGATTCTGTTGATAAAGACTGTCTAGTCATGACTATAGATGCGTCACATGATAACGTTTCTTTGATGACAGACGTCGTGCGCTCCATGACGCGCGTCATTTTGAACGTCATTTTGAACGTCGCGAGCAGCACACACCTTACATCCGGCAAGGAGAACAATGCATAATGAAAGAAAGTGAACTGTAGAAGTATTGACTATTGTACAAAAGTTCTTTGTAATCTGAATTCTAAGACCCGATTTGAAGATTTTAAGAAGTATTTGATTTCGAAAGTCACCCGGATGTGCGTGAGCAACCTGGCGCCATAGTTATTGGTCTTGTGAACATTGTCGTCTGCTGATTAGAATTTATAACTTTGTGCGATAGAAGCTTTATTTGACGTTTAGTGCATCTTTAAGCAAGTTATTTGCATGTTTGGGTAATAATAAGGTAATTGGCTTCCGTTAAGGTAAGATATTAGTGCTAATTCTTGGCTAATTCGGTAATAACCTTCCATAAACAGTTTTCGTCATTAACTCGAACGTCTTAAATATTTATCTTTACAAAATCTTTATTGGATAACTGCTCTGTCTCGTGGACAATTTTAGTTGCTTTTGCAATAAATCCATGGAAAATGCAGTTAGTTGTTTCAACTAAGCATTTGACGGCATGACTCTATAGCGGCACCTGACTGAGTGACATCGGCTATCACCATGATAATAAATTTTGTTTTTGCACCTGTCCATGAAAGTCTATATATGTGCCGCCATGATCGCTCTCAGATATGAGATATTTATATGACAGGTCTGACATAACAATTGCCTAGGCCTATTGTGTGTAACGGGAGAAGGGTTATTGTCCCAGCGGTGGCTTCTTTTGGGGGGTGCAGATATCCCTGTGCATGACAGAGGGTGTGCATGAACTTTGAAAAAATACCATTAGGGAATTTGAACCAAGTGTAGCTGATAGGGCTAACTAGTACCCTACATAATGGGGAATTTTTGCTTCAGGAAAAAGTCAGTATAAAATGACAAATTTGACTATTTTATTGGTATCTAAGTGGGTTCTATGTCTTTATTATTGTTATTGTAAAATGTATTTTCTTTATTATTTAAGCACAAACACTTCATTTCTATTATTGAAATAATTTACATAATTGCAAAAGCTGCTAATTCGACTCAATCAAAATAACAGTTTTCTGGAAAATAGTTTGGCCAAATGCACCTGCTCATGAAAGTGCATTTCTTTCATTTACCCCTTTCACCCCAATTCATGATCCAAGGGGGTAATGAGTGTCCAGTTGGCAGTAGGAATGGACAATTGGCCATTGGGGTGCACTGAGTAGTACTGACCACTAGTGACCACTGGTCAGTTAGTGAGCAGGTGATTCCTCCAGTGGTGACAGGTTCACAATTGACCAATTATGAGTACAATAAAAACACTTTTCTTGGAATGGACTTTCAGTTAGTGCACTCTATTGAGAGTGTGTATTAGTTTAATAGAAAATTTGAATTGACACATGTATTCATTTCTGAGTTTGTATAGTTGCTGTGAAGTTTGAAAAAACAGTTTTTCTGTTGTTGCTTACTTAGCCTTTCTTCGAGTAATTTGTAAGACAATATAAATGATAATTTTAATGTAATTTTCATTGAATTCTTTTAGAGTACTTTTATATGTTATAGTTTTATTTTGTAGCTAGTATTATTCTACTTTATATTTGAATTGAAAGTATAGGATTTGAAAATGGATTAAATCAGAGTCTTCACCTGGCTATAGGAAAGCAGCCCTCAATAATTTGAGGAGGGCACGTCTATACTTAGGAGGTCCTCTTGATAATGTGACCTATGACCTTGAAGGCTTGTCAAGGTCATTGGAGAGGCCCTTGTAGGGCTTGCACCTGCCTTGGGGCTACTTTAGGAGGGTGTCTTGTAGGGCCCATAGCAGGTGCCCCAGTCAAGAGGTTCCCCAGCCAAAAAAGGTCACATGAGAATGTGCCCTGGGTGACCCACTATGAGCTAGGAATAGTAATTAGCCAAGAGTTATACAAGGATTTATACAATGAGTTATCTCGGATTCAGAATGATGTAGGATGACCCTTTAAGAATTTACCAAAAGGGGGTAAAAAAAGATAGACAGATACCACACCCCATCATGCTAACCCCATGAACTTGAGTTTTGAAGTTACAGGGAGGGGTAAGACACTGTGGGGGTACAATTAATGCGCTTACGTGGGAGTCTCTAATTATTGCTTGGAGTTACCTTTTTTGAAGAGAATAAACACGAGCTCTTAGCAGTAAATCTTGCATAAGGTGACTGAGTGATAATTATAATTTGACATTCAATGGCATTTCTGTAGATATAATAATTTAAACTTGCTTCCCTGTGATGTAATACGAATACAAGAAGTTGGGTAATAATAGGTTTCGAGCATAAAAAAGAGGTCTTTGTTGACTATTCATAAGCTTTTGACTATGTTCTTAAATTTCCTGAGATGCCATGTTCAAGTATTGTTCAGTTGCTCATTTACTTATCCGCCATATTGGATTTCAGACCCTTTCCACTTTGGCAATTAACAATGACGTAAGGGGAGGCCCTCTCGCGGTGAATAGGTGTACTAAATACAACTATTCTAGTGGAATGGTGTGCAAGAAAATTTGAGATGAAGGGGTTATTCAATGTGCGTCAAGTGCAATCAGGTCCCTTAGTATCAAGTTCCTACTTCGCTTACAAAGTCCTCAGACTTAAATCTCAAGTTTCTGTACAGTAGACTGAGTTTATAGCTCTTGACAAGAAATGGAATAATTTATGTGTCTAGGTAGTTCAGAAACGAGTGCATTTTGTAGTGCAGATTTTGAATACTGTAGTTTGGTTATTCTGCAACAAATTCAGTGTTCCATATTTCTGGTTGTAATGTTCCATGTTTGCATGTTTTTATGCAATTCATAAATTCTCATAGTTCCACTAGCTTAGTTTTCAGGATATTCCAAAAAGGTATTTTGGGAAAAATTCTCAGATGTTTTGACCACTGTAATATAAAGTCAATGGGGATGTTGTTTATGTCTTATTTTATGTTCTTAGATCAGGCAATGCAAGTTGGGACAGATGTAGAATTGGTTTATGGACTTAGAAAATGGACCCAAAATCTGTGCAGATGACAATAAAAGTGGGGTACAGGGGTCAGGGGTGTAGAGAGGGGTCAAAAAGAACAATAGTTTACCCCCTTTTGGGGCACTGGAAGAACCCTTGGGCACACAACACTCGCTATGGGCCCAGTGCAGACTTTATATTTTATTGTTGTGGCTAAAAACGAACGAGAAGGGAGGAATGGAACAGGTGTCAATGGACTTTTAGGGTTGAAAAATAATGAAAAAATGGAATAGGGTGTTTTATGTTGTTTTTATTGCTCTTAAAATGGGTGCTTGTATCCTAGAATTTCTCTAGGTACTCCAAACTCCACTCCAATGCTGTTTATTTATAATCTCCCGTGTAATGTTTTCACTATAAAATGCATTAAAACACCTTAAAATATTAAAGCAAGGGATTAACTATTAATGGCACTCTGTGGTGTCACAAATAACATCAACAACGCTCTGTGGTTGGTTACCTCTACATATCCAGTTACCATAGCAACAGATTATGTAAGGTCCTTGGCATTTTCTTGGAGTGGACTGGTCCTATGACAGATTATACTGGTGCAGTATTCTTGGAACACTTGACCAGATAAATAATATGCTTCCATGACATCAACACCAGTTATCTGTAATCCCCAAAAATGGCTTAGGTGATGTTATTCAACGATACCAGAGTATAAACACTACTTGAAAATGCTTATGCATTGAACTTTTGTACTACAAAACCCTTCAATAATATAATGCTTTTCATAATGACTTAAACGCTATTTACGGTGTCAAAACCTACTCTTGAATAGCATAGCCTCCTAATCCACTAAGAGAGATTTAATGCATGCCTTTAAAGTTTGCATAATCTCTGTTTATAGCTCAACAGGTTTTGATTACAAGTAAACCTACTAAATTGAATGAATTTTGGAGATTTAGCTAAAGCATTAGACCATGTTTTAGGTCTTAGTTATGGATTTTAGTAAAGTGTTTGACAAAGTTGATTACTATAAATATTATGGGCTCTTATAAGTTTTCAGTTACGTCGCTGTTTGCTCTATTATTTCTTGTTTGTTGAATTCAAAAATACATGAGCTCACGGTATGAATTTTAGACATCTTTAGACACATGATTGGGGACAGGTACATATTTGGAATGTTTTTCATCATAATGGAACCTGTTTGGTTGTGATGGGTTATCACACAAATAGGGGCTTCATTCTTTAAAGGTTCTATTCACCCTAGCAGATGGTATGAACCAACATCTTTTGAGTGACACCCGCTATTCATGTATAAAAGAACATGTCATACCCTAAAACACTTTTGTGTCTCCATTTTCCTGTCTTTTTAGATATTCTTGTGTAGTTTGTCCATAATTGACAAACCTAGAGCAGCTGGTGGAATGTATTTAGTACATTTGGGTATTATTTCTATTACTTTGTACTAAAATTTGTACATCTTCATAATAAGCCAATTTGTATTGTGTTTCAAAGCAACCCCAGACATTCAAAATAGTCTAAATTAGTTCATTGCGGTTTGTACCCTATTTCATAGTAATATCTAGCAGAGGGTTGGTTGTCTGACAGGTGGGGTAAAGCAGACCTGAAGGGTAATTATCCCTTTCTGTGTCTTAATTCTGTAATCAACGAAAGGTCAGCTCTTTTGTTTTAGCAGTATACATGGTGCTACCTCCTGGGGAGTAAAATAAAAAGCTGACTCAAACGACATAGGAATTATCCATTGAAATGTCGTGCTTTTTAAATTGCATTTCTTTTGTTTATCTACCTGGTCCTAACACCTGTTGCAATTACCAAACTAAATGTTAATTGTCATGCTATTGTTTGAATTCACCTTCAATGCAGCTGTTGTTTTGTAATATCTCTTGATTTTTGGTAATACTTTAAAGGTACATTTGCCTTTGTATCATTTTCTTTATTTAATTTATGAATTTTATTATTTTTCAGCAGACAAAGTTTCCGAATCTCCCCAAGGCTGTGTCTTCGGAATGGGACCTTCCTCTAATGCCATCGAGTACATTGCTCCAGTCGTCAAGTTCCTTACTAAATCACAAAGTAAGTTTTTTGCGAGATTATATAAGTATTTGAAATATTTTCCAGTTGTTATGCTGCTTAATCGACAACTTCTTAAACTTTTCATTGTTAAAATTATATGGAAATGGACATAAATCAATTAAAATCACTTTATCATACTGTATATTGCATCTTTACTGCAATTTTACAAATTTCGGAATCCACTAATTTATGAATATTTGCGATAAAAAGGTGGTGATATGCAGTAGAAGAGGGTGGGCAGATATTTTATCAGTGTTCACGAGGGTTAAACATTCCCAGGTGCCCCTAAACAAGAGCTTCATTAGTCAGAAGGTTCTAATCAGTCCCCCTCCCTGGGGCCCATTTGAAAGATTAAACAACCACGCTGCTTGTCTGACTGCTTGCCTGAATGCCATTAATAACTCCAAAATGGTTTGCATGCATTCGCCTTATCATATCTGGTGATCTCAATGCCAGAAATGTGAATTTTAACTTATCAATTTTAGGTGAAGTTTTCTCAGAATTCTAGTGAATCTGTGATGTTTAGTTAATTCACCATACAAAAATATGGGCATACATATATGACTAAATGACTATATTCATTAATCTATATGCACTAGAAGGTAGTTGACTGCATGGTTTTTAAATTTGGGTTAAGACCAAGAAAATTAACTAATAAATGGTCAAGGAAAAGCAGCCTCAACCAGCGCAATACCAATTTGGTGCAGTACAAATTGTGAACACCAAGTCTCAGTTAATTATGGGGTCCTGGCAATATGCTATTGTACTGTGAAAGTTATCAATCATATTCAGAAAGTTATTAATCATATTCAGAAAGTTATCAATCATGAAAGGGCCCCACATAGTCATAACAACTAATGACAAGTTAGTTAAAGTGACCTTTTAGTAGAATAAGGTCCTTGAGTTGCCCCCCTCCTGCACTCCTTCTCAACAGGTGCCCTCTAGCGGGGGGTAATTAAACTAAGGTGTCTGGTGGGGGCCCTGTTTTGTCTGGGGTCCAACAAGGGGCCCCACTGACCCCTTGGTTATGTTTACTCTCTTGATGGATGTTAGATTTATTGGTTCTAGGCTGATCAAGGGAGATGGGTGTGGCACCTGTCAAGAAGTGATGTATGCCCTCTTGATTGCTCACCCTAATTTAAGGTCCTAGAAATTTTTAAAAGATATCAATAACTCTCCAGTGAATGTTTAAACAGCTGGTAGTGCACTGTTCTGCAGTCAAGTTGTGCTTCAATTTCTTATTAGTGCAATGAGTTTAAAATTCTCAGATATCTGCCAAGAATAATAACCTAAAAAGCTATTGCTTGAACTTATTAGTCATTATTTACTTTTAAAATAAGTGTTTTTAAGCATAATAGCAATTTAAGAAGTCCTTGATTATGGATAAGTGAAATTCAAGAGACACATGTCTTACTAATTGCGAATGGCTTCAGCACAGAGGCATGTGTTGTTGTGACATTATTTACAAATGAACAGAAGTAAACACAGACAGGTGCATGTTTCCTGAATGATGGGGAGTCTAGAGTTGACATTCTTCACATGGCTAGCCATTGAAATCTTACCCCTGGCACGATTAGCAGCAGCAAAAGCCAGTTATGCAAAAATGCTGAAGGCAGGTGTGGGGGAGAAAACTCATGAATGAGACACAAAAGCATTTTCAAGGACTCTTCGCTCACAAATTTGTATTTTGTGTGCACAAAGTGAATTAAGCTTTTTGCAAAAGCATGTTGTTGGTTTCAGTTGCACGCGTTATAAAAAAAAAATTTGAAAAAGAAAAAAGAACACATTTGAATAGAAGGGGTTGGAAAAAAAATCACACCTAATAATGAAAGTGGAACCTTTTTTCCTCAAAGGTCAATTTCAAGGTCAAATATGTCCTGACTGGGAGTAAATGCTGGTATATTAGACCCAGAGCAGGTGCTGATTTGATTGCATGTTGCTTTTTTGTCTGTAAAAGTCTATTATACTAAATTTTTTCTCTTTTCTTTTCCATCAGATATCTGCCAAGAAGGTTTGTTCAGGAAGAGTGGCCAATTCAGCCGTTTGAAGACTCTTCGCGAAAAGTTGAACGCTGGTGAAGATGTCGGAACCGAGCTAGAAACCGGAGCATACAGCGCTCACGATGTGGCATCTCTTCTTAAGCAATACCTCTCTGAATTCCCCGAGCCTCTTATGCTGGAAAAATTCTACCCAGCCTACTGCCAGATTCCCCAAATGGTCACAGGAGAGGAGGATGAAGCCCTCTTGGAATTGAAGGAAAGCAAACAATTGCAGACCTTACAGCTGCTGGTCCAGCTGCTCCCCAGACAGAACTTCCAGCTGCTCAGTCTTCTTTTGGACTTATTACACAAGGTGGCAGCACAGCCTAACAACAAAATGACACCAGAGGCTCTTGGAACTCTGATGGCTCCTTGCATTCTGGCTCCTCGCAAGGTATGAATCAGTCAAATAATCTTGCCACAATTAATTATAACTTATAATGTGATCAGTAAGATCTATAGTTTTTCTCTTATTTAAAATCTTTTTATTAAAATTTCAGATGAGTGGCTGCGACTTGCAATTGGCAACAGACAACATTTCCCGAGTGGTGACCTTTATGATCAAACATGCCACCGAGATGCTCAAGGTTCCTGAACCTCTCATTCGTGACATCGCCAACTACTGGGAAGAAGTCGAAGAGCTGAATGGTGATGAAAACCAGCAGGCTAAACTCAAGGTAAGCATGGCTTTCCTTGAAGTCAGTGATAATCCATTGAGAATGTACCATTCAATATTTTGAATAAGAAAACTTGCAGAATTGGTTTGTAATTTGTTCAATTTATCTCATTTACAGAGACGTAATGATAACTCTGATGCCGTCAACACCACCTTGACATTCGTCGATCGCCAAGCATCCCAAGAAGCTGCCTCTAAAATCGACACCGAGACAGCCCTCGCTCAACTGTACGCCCATGTCTCTAGCATGCCCGACTCCGCTACTAAGCAGCGATTGTTGAAACGATTCAACAAAGCAAACGGTTTCGGAACTCCCCTGCAAAGCGCCACCCCTAAACACAAGAGGAGCAAGTCTTTCGGCGATTCTATCAAGAAGATCGTGAGCAGAAATCACAGAAGACGAGAATCGAACAATACCTCTGATTCTCCTAATCATGGTGCTGATGAGAATGCTATGCCCTCTGATGGAAAGCTGATTGCTACAATGCCTGTTATGGTAGGTTTCATGTTCACGAATCTTTTCGATTGCTCAATCTCATCAAAGATATTGTATTTATACCTTATTATCGCAATGAAATCAGTTATTTCTTTTGTTTCTAACTAGTTTGAATGACTAAAACTGACTAACACGGTGTTGGGTATTATGAAGTAGCTGTTTTATTTGGAATTATTTCGACAGCCAACAGGAAAAGTTACGACTTCAGTAACTCCCGAACGATTGGCCAAACCTTACTTGAGGTTCCGAGCCAGTCCAAGCAAACATCGAAAGTCCATTCTAAGTCCAAGGAAACAACGATTGACCATCCTGAGTCCGGTTAGCAGCAGCAGCAGCAACAAGTATCTGCCTGATTCGCAGAAAGTATGATGCTTAAGAAGGCTGAGTGATGCTTGCTTCATGGCTGACACCCCTTGTGCTCCCGTTTTAGCTTCCGTAGTATTGCTTTTCAGATGTATAAGATGCACTGGCACCATTCCTGCATTGCAATGACGCAGATTTAAGGTTCCTTCCGGAGGCATTTGGCTGCAGAACTTGCTTGTTTTACTAACATAGTCCTGAATACTAATCTTAGGCGTAGATTTGTTTAGAAATACACTCTTCATTAATTAAGTTTTACCTGCTTCTGTATGGTATGCTTAGGAGTATCGCTGTAAGACTCCATTCCCTGCACATCGACTATTAATATCATAAGTTTCTTTCAGCTGGGTGGAGGTTTTTATTTATTTTACTAATGATGTTTCTAATGACTGTTCTTGAAATATTCTTATTATTATCTGTCATTCTAACGTATTCCTTTCTTTTCTGTTAACAGCGTCACACACCTGTGATCAAGCGCCTTGTATCCAGCAACATTCCAAGAGACAATTGTGGAAGTTCTCCTATTCTCCGACGCATCAAAATGGACCTGAAGCATCATCAACCTATCGTAAGTATTTTATATATATATATGCATACGGATACAATTTAATATATTAGTAGATATTATTTATTAGAGATCTAGAACAATGCATTGAATGAGCAAGTGTGATAACAGTTTTCTTCTTCTATATTACAGCTGCCCTCAAGCCCAAAAGTGCACATTGTGGACATGAACAACATCGCCTCCCATCACAGTTCGTTCTGCTCCATGGGTCGTAAGAGGAAGGTAGACAGCTCCATCGAAGGCTGTGGTCCCATGTGCGTAGACCAGCCATGTTCTCCCACTTCCACACACTCGCCTTCTCTGGTCGCTGGTTCCCCTTTGGGTACATCCAGTGGCCCACTCCGTGAACGCCACAATTCAAGCGACAGCGATTCAGAAAACGACCCCACCCTCGCAAGACAAGCATTCTTGGCACCATCCAAAAGGTTACCAAAGACCCCTGAGAACTGCACTGCTAAGTCAGTCACCTTCATTAGCCCTATCACAGGGTCCTTATCTAGAGCTCCCAAATCAATCCAGGTATATATCTAACCATTTATCCAACAAAACTTATTAAACTTCAAACTGGTATCAATATTGACAATTTAATATTATGATCTATATGTGCATGCATATGCATACTTTTCCTGAGCTTTGCATTATTAGCTTTGCATGTAATTAAGCTTCACTTGCATGATAATCATAAGAGGATGATTTATACAATTTTAGTGAATATTTTAACTTTTCAAGTACATCTTTATGCAAAATAACAATTGCTTTATTGTTTCTTCTTGTTATTTTTCAGACTCACATCTTAACACCAGGATCACGAAAACCCATGGCTCTTATCCAGACCCCATGAGGAAATAAATTGGACAATTATTTCTTTCTTTTTTTTGTTTTATTTATGCCTCTGGTGCTCACATGTTCATTTATGATTTTAGAGTTTTTTTTTTTCTTTGTTGTAAATAGCCATTGTACATATTCATGCAAAGATCTCTGTGTCTGTACAAAAGATTTTTGAGAGAGAAGCTTGAATCCTTTTTAATGCAGTCTGTTTTAGGCTACTTTCATGTTGATACATTCGCTTACAGTTTGTCATGTTTCGTAAGATTTGAATAATATGATTACTTGTACAATATAATATTTACTAGTTCGCAGTTTCACAGTTTTGAATGTTCATGAATGTATCAAGACAAGTTACACTTATATTTGTCTCAAAGAGACACTCGCTGTACAGTTATGAAGGATTGCATGCTAGTGATTGACTTATGATTGATTATGATTGTCAGGGATATGAACGATTGATTTCATCGATTATCATTTTACACTGTATCAACTTATGTTTTGTTGTTATTTTGTATATAGTTGTAAATTATTAACTTCTCACTTTAAACATTTTTTGTGCAAGTAACAAAACTACTTAACATTGTCAAATGCTTGGTGCTGGTCGCTAAGTTATTTTGAAGATTTTTGGAATTAACCAAAGAAAGCATTCTTCCAAGAAAAATTCTTTACTTATTGATCTAACTAAGAAGTTATGTGTTTAGTTGATTCTTGAAAATGTAATTTGAATATTTTTTGAGTCTATAAGTCTATAAATTGTTTTTTGTTGATACAGTGTCACTTTTTCTCGTCTTATCATTTTATGTGAATGTGAACGTGTGTGCTTGATCCCTGAACAGTGTATAAACGATTTTGAATGTATCCATACTCAAATTGCTACCAAATAAAATGTCAATGAAAATGAATTCTTTGTGTAATGTTATGCGCTTAAAAGTTTATTGCTTTGCGGCTTATGTCAGTAAAAAAAATTGATGACCAAGTCATAATTATTTATGGCATTTAGGCCTATGACTAATAGGGCTGAACTGTGGTGCATATGATATAATGCTAATGTGGTCAGTCACTTCTAAAGTCTTCTGTGTATAGAAATTGTCAGCTGGGTGGTTCAGTGGTTAAGCAGTAACTGTTAGCCCTGTGATTAGAGAGGCAGATTCAGATCATGTACTGAATGCTTTCCTTTTGCTATTTCCCAGCTGAATGTCCATTTTTGCCATAAGCCTTTAGTGCATTGCCAAGTCGTATGATTCAGTACAGGCAAAGTAAATTGAACAACCTAAATGGCTAAATGGCTAAATGGCATGGATTGCATTACATCTCTGCCTCAGGCAGCTGATCCTCGAATAATTTTTGCTTGAGACATTTCGATAGTGTTGTCGTTTCATGCTCTTTCCAAATAAGTGGGTATATGCTTAAATGGCGCATCAGTCATTAATCCATGTATTAAAGGAAAAAAAAGTTTCACAAATTGTGTTTTATTGGGTACAATTTCAATTAAATCTGTAAGGCTCAAAACAATAAAATAACATGGAAGAGTTTTTATTACCATCAAATCATTCTATATAATCCTATCAATTAAGCTACTAACACTGGCGGATCCGGGGTGGCAGCCATGCCCCGCATCAGCCTAATGTCTATACACGATATGTGGTGAGGACTTTAATGGCCTCAACACCCTTGGTAGCCTCTTGGAAGACGTTGGACATGGCTTGTTTTATGACTTCCTAAGCCTATCTCATCCGGACGTGTTTCTCGACAGCACCATCGGCTGTCAGTGTCCCTCAGCAAAGTCGCCCTCTTGAGAAACCTGTCACCCCCAGTACTCCATTTGTACCTCATATCAGACGTCCGAAGGTTCTTGTGCTCGGCAATTCGAACACTCGCGGAATTGCACAAGGACTGAAAGACCGAGGACTGGATGCGGTTGGCTTTGCCCTTCCGGGGGGAACCATCCATATCGCCTCTAGAGTTCAGCATAATATATTATGAAGCCCTCCACTGACCCCGACTGTGTAGCTCTTATGGCTGCGGACATCGAAGCTGCAAATGGTCTCCCAGCTGAAGCCATCTGTGCTCGTTATGAACACTTGTTGAAAGAAACACGCAGAACATTCCCTTGGTCCCGCATTGTACTCTCTGGCCTCCCTCAAGCTGGTAACAATCACAGACAGAACACTCTGCGCAAAGTCAACAGTTATCTTGAAGCTGTTGCAAGTGAGGAGAGGCTAGTAGAGTTTGTGTGCAATGCTAGAGCCAAACTTCGGGACAACATTCATATGGCTCATTCATCCAAAGACAGACTGTATTTTAATGTTGCCTCTATTGTCAAAAGGGTTTTTCACTAGACAGGTTCCAGTTGCAAACCAATTATGCAACTGGTAGATCATGTAATGAGAGTAACAACGATATTAACGAGCAACGTTTGTCAAATTTGACTGATCTTAATGTGTATGATTGTGATGTCGGTGGTGTAATGTTAGGAGATGACGTGATGATTCCTCTTGCTAAACCTTTTGATACCCCTTTTGTTGAGAATACTTTTGGGGACTCAGGCTTTAAATGATGATCATAACAAAAACCAGTACACATCACTGAATAGTACATATGCTAGTACACATCATGATAAACAAACTCTAAAAGTACTGTCATGGAATATTCAGGGTATAGGTAAACAATTTGAGATCCAAGAAATCAGACAACTAGTTAAAAATAATGACATAATATTCTTGTGTGAAACAATCAAACTAGATAGTTTTCAAGCTAACATTGATGGGTACCACAATTCCCACTGTCAAAGGAGTTTTCAACACCCTAAAGCTAGGAGACCCTCAAGTGGCATCGCTGTCCTGATAAAAAATGTGTTATATACATCTAAAACTGTATCTATTGTGAAAACTAAAGAACATGTAATC
This sequence comes from Alitta virens, assembly GCA_932294295.1. Classification (NCBI taxonomy): domain Eukaryota; kingdom Metazoa; phylum Annelida; class Polychaeta; order Phyllodocida; family Nereididae; genus Alitta; species Alitta virens. The sequence goes on along the minus strand of OW028580.1, from coordinate 16,304,421 downwards.
TGGTTGAAAATTTCAGGAAGTAATCAGTCAGAAATGTATTTAGGTGGACTGTACATACCCCCACAGGGAAGTAAAATTAACATTAATAGTAGCTACAGCAATGATATTTATAACCAGATTAGGGAAGATGTTGCATCATATCTTAACATTGCTTAACAAAACACGTTACGTAGCACTCTTTGGTGACTTTAATAGTAGAACTGGAATATTAAATGATGTCGAAGAAAACTTATGTGGTAGAAATTCTGATATTATTACAGAAATAAATAATGCAGTGTCTCACGTCATTGGAGTAAATCAATTCTGGCCATGCCACCAAAGACAGTCAAAAGACAACGTCATAAATACATATGGTAAAGAACTTCTAGATCTATGTAAAGCTAGCAATCTTAAAATTATAAATGAATTTTACAATGTTAAAATTATTAATGGATATTACAATGCTGATAAAACCTGTGACTTTACATGCAATGCCCCGCTAGGTCAAAGTGTTGTTGATTATTTGCTCTGTGCTAAAAACTTACAGAATTTCGAAATAACACCAAAACTTGTTGAATCAGATCATCGACCATTAGAATTTTGGTTCATGAACACGTTCCATGAATACTTCATGCAACAGTCACAACCACCTTCTATTGAATACTTTGACAATGAACATATGAGACTGATTGTTAATATTCTGCAGTCATCATCCTATTCCTGTGACAACCCTTTATCTACTCATATCTGTGATAGTGTTATTACAGATGAGGAAGTTACAATACACCTAAAGAAATTAAAATGCAATAAAGATGCCGGAATAGATGGGATACCTGCGGAATTTTATAAGTAAGCAAGTGAGAAATTAAAAACACCCTTCTGTGCAGTGTTTAACTACGTACTTGATCGAGGCGAATATCCAACTAATTAAAGCTTTGCACAAAAAGGGAGACAAGTCTAATCCAGATAACTACAGAAAAATCACAATAAATGTTGTTATGGGTAAAAATTTTGACTCTATCTTAAACGCACGACTTTACTATAAAAATGAGGTTCTTAATCTTGATGATCCCTGCCAATTTGGGTTTACCCCAGGAGCAAGCACAGCTGACTGTGTCTTTATTCTTGATATTAAATACCAAAAGCGAAATCGTAAACCTCTCTATTTCTGTTTTGTCGATTTTACAAAGGCATTTGACTACATTAACAGAAATGCTCTATACTATAAACTTATGAATCAAAAGACAGACAATATGCTTAATACAATAATGAGCATGTATGACAAAGCTAAAGCTAGAGTTAATCATTTAGGCAATATTGGAGATACGATCAATAGCAGCTATGGCGTTTTGCCAGGTGGAATTCTCAGTCCCAAGTTGTTTAATGAATTTCTATCTGGCCTGCCCAATTATTTAAAGGAATCAAATGGTGTAGCACTTAGTAATCTCATGCTCACACATATTTCATATGCTGATGACATAATTCTACTTGCACATTCTGCAACATCACTCAAATGCAGCATAAATTATCTCCATGATTTCTGCAAAAAGTGGCATCTAATTGTGAATGTAGGAAAAACTAAAATAATGAAATTTGGCAATAACAGACAAAATCAATTTTACTATGATACCCAAGAAATTGAGAATGTTGAGTCCTTTAAATATCTTGGCCATGTGTTAACAAACAAACGTAACTTGCATAAAAAAATTACAGCTTATCTTGTTACACAAGCACAAAAAGCACTTTTTGCTTTGCAAATTGACACCAAGCAGACACTAGGACATATTACTCCTAAACTTGCCCTAAAAATGTTTGACACGTATATTTTACCAATCCTTGAGTATAATTGTGAAATATGATCCAGTAACAAACCTGTAAATGAACTAGAGAAGGTACAATTGGGATACCTAAAAAATATGTTTGGAGTTAGAAAACAGACCTCATCACAAGCTGTGTATGGTGAGACTGGCAGATTCCCATTACATGTACGACAACAGTTTAGAATGATCAACTATTGGATTAAACTAGAAAAACTGCCAGCTAATAATATTCTTAAAAAATGTTTAAATGAGCAAAAATATATGCTCACTTCTGGTAATAATGCTTGGGTTGGGAAAATTATTCATATGCTAAATGAACACTATCCACAAAGAGATCATTTAAGACTTGTAAACAATGAGCTAGAATCCATTGCTAAAACGTTCAAATCTAAATCTATGAAAAATGTCAGGAAACTATGCTAGCTGAAATCAATGACTCTACACTACAGCCAAAACTTAGAACTTATAAACTCATCAAGACTGATTACAGGTTAGAACCCTACCTTCTACTAAACCTTAGCAGAAAAATGTATAATAAAATAGCAAGATTCAGAGTAAGCTCACATAATTTACGAATTGAAATAGGTACCCATGAAAACCCTATATTGCCAGCAGTTGAGAGATTATGCCTAAAATGCAATATGCATGTAATCAAAGATGAAAAACATTGTCTCATGGTATGCCCACATAACACACTTAGTCGTGAGGACCTCTTTAAAATAGCTAATGATCACATAGAAAATTTTGAGCAACTAAACAAAGAAGACAAATTTAAGACCATCATGAAATCAAAAGAGCCTGAGTTGTTAAAATCCCTTGGAAAATTTCTTGTTAATATTAATGCCTAATGAATGGTTGGGTCATCATCCATCGTCGAGCATTAACCATCACCCCCCAACTAGCAGTTTCTGCACTACAAGCATTTTTATATATTGTAATCTATGTGCTTTTACACTCATGTACATAACTGTGCACGATGCCTTGTTATATATACTCCTAATTCAAATGTTTTACTTAAATTAACATTGTGATAATGAACAGTATTAACTGCAGTAATATATGTATTTAGGGTTACTGTATACATGTGATATATCTATATATTTTTTTTAACAAATGTATGTAAACGAAACTTAATGCATATTACCGTGCTATTGTTCAGCAACTGGGACCATGGATGTATAGATAATCCATTGATAATGTATACCTTTAACTTTTATACCATGTATACCATATTGAAGAAATAGTGAGAAGTAAACTTAGTACACGTTTTATTGTTATTTGACAAATGTATATATGACTGTGTCAATAAAAGCATATATAGATATCTTTGACCCCCCAGTCCCGTAGAGTCAGGGCTGGATCCGCCAAACTCAGCAGTACACAGTCACAGTGCCAAGAGCCTGAATTAATCCACCAAATTAGATCATGGCCCCAGTTTACAAATCCGCTGATAGGTGGGAGCACCTGCCGGTGCAACTATATTTGGGGTTTACGATAGAGGTCGCCTTTGTCTGATTTTCGCAAGTGGAGACATCTGCCAGATAAATTTCGTATCTGGAAGTCACGTGACTTGAAAAAGCGGCCTGTTTGGAAATCTGTTTGACTTCTCAAAACGACAACACGATCGAAATTTGTAAGAATTTGAGTTTATTTGAAGTATATATGGGCTTGAGTGATTCAATTGCGTGTTTAGGAATGCCTGATTCCACTTTCAAGTGGACTGAGCTCTTGAAACTCCTATATTTGGTGATAACATGGCCAGACATGAAAACTCGTTGCAAATTCCGCCAATTTTGTACATGGATTGCTCTAAACTGCTGAAATGGGTCAAGGCCATTTTGGAAGCATCACAAGTTGCACAACGAAATTATGCTGTCTGATGTTTGTAGATATTGTTGGTCTATGTAACTGAAAAAGACCTATGTCTTGTTAATCTCTGTATTGACAATATCATCATAATATTAAATACACCTGTCAAACTTGGTTGTGAGTCAATGTGACCAGTGGTTGTGACATCACTGTCATCAAACACTAGCTGAGCCGATTTGCCTTCAAAAACTTTCTCAGTAGTTCTATTTCCCAAGTGCACTGAAGGACGTTTAAATCACGTTTTCTAATAAAAGTGCACACACTTATCTGATTTTTTGAAGAGAAATTGTTGTCAACAGTCATAATTACCCTGAAGAAGTTTTAATCTTTAAATCCATGCTCGTCAACGGCACCACTATGGTTAATGATGCATTCTGGGAGGATCAAAAAATGAAAACGAGTTGCTGGCAATGACGTCGTAAACCAACTACGTCACTCCCAAGTGTTGTGACATCATCAGTATCTACTCTCCCATCATTCTAAGTTCAAAGTGGTGATGAAGTTTCATTGACAAAAATCGGAGCTGTCATAGTTTACAGAGAACAAATAACAATTGTCAGATCACTGCCTTCATTTCTCTTAACAAATATGGTTATGAAACCCTAAAGAGTGGACGGAAGGTCAGTGTATCGCTGCATTGTGACGTCATTATTATAGTTGACTGCAAAAGGTTTTAGTGGCCAATCGGTCCATCCTCTACAGAGGATAGATACTCAATCTAATCAGACAGTGTGACAGTGTGAAAGTGTGACATTCCTAACTCATTCATTTTTGTATCCATTTCTTTTAGTTAGGTGGATGTTTTATAGAGTTGACAAAATTATTTAATGATGGATTTAATTCAATCTAAGTAAAATGTCTAACTTAAACTGGTAATTGATATTCAGTTCCCGTTACAGTCAGGGGTGGATCCAAAACGTTCTGACAGAGATAAACTTATAATTAGATATGGTACCGCTCCAAGTCAAGTTATTCTGTATCTGCCCCAGATTGCTGTAAGCATCAAATAAGCTGTTGGCACTGTAAATAAATCTGAATAGTTAAATTTTTTAAATCACTTGAGGAATGGGTGGTGCATCTGCGCATTATAAGTCACAAGATTTCACATACATTGTGATTTTGGGTTCAGTGCAGTATTTCGGACTTAAATCTATGCCCATATTTGGCATCCAAATATTTCACAAGTTTGAAGTTCTAGCACAATTAAAATAACATATGGTGCAGAATAGCGGGGATTTGGGGGCGGTAGCCTCCTAGAAAAGCAAAAATAAACTCTGTCTTTACCGTGAATATGAAAACCGCCGTCATAACTACATTAGTTTGTGACGTCATAAATTGATTTCAAGCACTTTTGAGTTATAGGCCTGGCAAAGAGGCTCATTAAATATGGTCATAAATCTGAGTCCGCTATACTGCACTTTTTCCGTGATTTTTTTCCTTAATTATCTCCAATTTCCATGGTTATGCTACCAATTTTCTATATCTAATGCAGAATATCTAACACATTTCAGATGAGAGTCTCAAATTGAAGATGCTAGAACTGTCAATTCGCGATGTCTTTCTGGAATGCCAGAAGGGAACCCAGAGCCATGGCGCCCTGAGCAAGAATCTGCTCAAAATCTATAACAAGGTTTGTTTGAATGTCGTACAATTTAGTTAAAGGGTGGCAGCAGATATTTAAAAAGTCATTATTCCTGTTTCTCAGGAATATCAAAAACCTTGGGAAGTCTAAGCATATGTTACATTCAGTGTAACAAAAATAGTTTTGCTTCAGTTAAGAGTCTACTCTTGGATCCATGGGTTAAGGTAGCCAGATTATGACTGTTTGTCCCTTTAGATACCTGTTGTGTACAGGCATGAGTTCATGTAATGTTGCCTCATTGCCATACTTGAAATGTGTTAAAACTTTCATTCCTTGAAGTTGAAGGCAATGTGGAGAAATTATATTTCTATTCTGTAATGTGTCTTGAAACATAGTTTATACTATTTTGATAAAAACTAATGGAACGAAGTATTATCATACAAGATACGCATCATCAACACATGAGAAAAGAAAGATCTTTGATTTAAAATTAAATACAGAATTAAAAAAAAAAAATTAAATAGAACAAAATATTGTTAAATACATCAATTAATATATTTCAGACTGACATAGAAGTCTTTTGGGAGACTTTCATAAAGCAGTTGAAGTTTTCACTGGTTGTCTACCGACGTGAACCTGTCGTTGAGCGAACACTTGACTTTGTTGCAAAGTTTGCAACTTCCTTAGACTCCAAGTCGAAAAAAGAACAAAAAGAAGGTGGAGAAGATGAGGAGGAAGAGGAGGAAGAGATGCAGCCATTGCTCCGAAAATTCTTCGACTTTCTGTTGTCTGTGAGTTTCAGCAGCTTGGTGTACTGAAGATTTTGAGTTAGAGATATTCTTTTAACGTCTAATGTACTCAATAGACCATATGGAGTGCTTCAAATGTTAAGCCTTGTAAATTTTTATATATTTGCTTGTCAGAAAGTCCTACTTAGGTGAATTTGAAAATTTTATTCTAATTTTTTTAAGTTCTTGCCATTTATCTTTTTCTGATGATCAGAAGACATGTTTTCATTAACTCGAGGCAATCAGATAAGCATTGATGCTCTTCATTACTTTGTGCAGTGATAGATGGTCTCTTAGAAAAGCCAAAATACTTTTCACCACAATTTTGAGTTTGTACAACATGCGTTTGAATGTGCCGAAAGAAATAAGAAATAAAATAAATGTTCTAAGTTTAGTGTGTTATATGTATTTGTGAAACACGGCCACTTATTGTTTGCCTTTTGATTACTTTTATTCCCTAGCATCACAATGTATGCGACCGAGCTGTTAGATTCAGATGTTGCCAGATGGTCAACAAGCTGCTATACAAGATGTCGGATGATGCCCAACTCGATGACGACTTATATGAGAAGATTTACGAGTGCATGCTTCAGCGACTGAGAGACAAGTTTCCCATCGTTAGGGTCAACGCTATTTTTGCCTTGTCTCGTCTTCAAGATCCTACCAATAAGGAGTGTCCAATTATTGATGGTGAGTTGAATAAATTATGTATGATATAGAATGTTATTCTTTGTAGTTTGATAACACTTTATTACGTTTGGGAAAGATATGGATATGCTTTTTGATTGTAATTAATGCCATAACCACATATATCTTATGTCCATTTGAGGTTAGCCGTTTGTTAGTAGTGTTAGTTTAAAATATAACAACATTTAAGACCAAGTTGTGTATTTAACTATGGGAAGCAAAAATACCACCAGAGGTCACTGTAATTAAGGCAGATAGATTTATTAGCATTGTCTGGTTTAAATTAGGAATGTTTCTGTCATCAAATATATATCTTTGCGTATCCACGCATAATATAATATCTTTGTTTACAGCATATATGTTCCTTCTCGGCCGTGACCCTAATGCCGATGTCCGTCGAGCTGTTCTTGTGTGCATCGCTCCATCAACAAAGACGCTGCCAGCTTTGTTAGAGAGGACCAGGGACGTCAAGGATGTGGTCCGCAAACTTGCTTTTCAGACGATTGCAGAAAAGGTGCACATCAAAGCGCTTACAATTGCGCAGAGAATCCAACTGTTGCAGAATGGACTCAATGATAGAGTGGGTAAGTGGGAATCATGAAGTAGCACAAGTTCTTGGTATAAGATGATTGCTGTGTGTTTATTATTGTGTTTACTTAAGATGATACTTAAAATTTGTTAAATTCTTAAATTTCTTGTCCAAAAAAGTTTTTGTATCAGAAGTGCCACAACTCAAGAATTGAATTTAAAATTTCAGAATTTTTTATTGAATTCCGAAGTTGCCAATATAAATACTGTTTGAAAGGTTTGGCAATCTAGTGGTCCTGATAATATAAGATAACATTTTATGGTTTGACGAGAGACAGCTCTGGCAACTAGCCATAACACCTGATGAAGTTTCTGCCTAGTGGCAAAGGACAATGAAACACAAGAATACAGATGTTTCTTTTTCTCCAGTAATATGTATTGATTCTTTACTTTGTTGCGTTCATTTGCAGTTGCTGTGCAGGAGTCTTGCTCCGGTCGACTCGTTCAAGGATGGCTACGAACATTCCAAGGAAACATTCTGGAACTTATCAACTGCCTCGACATTGAAACTTCCAGTGAAACCACGGCTCTGATGTTGAAGGCCGTTTTTAGCAAAGTTCCTCTTCATGAACTTGTTGAGAACTTTGATCTGCTCAATCAGGAGTAATTATAAATTCTAATATTTTTAATTTTTCTTTTGCAATAATAGTAGAATAGCAATGATATGGACAAGTAGCGTAACAGGGTTGGCAGATTTAAATCAAGCGATTTAAATCAAGGCATAAAAAAATCAACAATTTCGATTTTTTATTTATTTTTTAATTTGACAAGTCTATTCAGTGAAAATTAGATTTTTTTTTACGCCTCAAATCATTTTAATACAACGCGAGTTTTTTTAAAAGTAGATTTAAACATTAAAAAAATCATGATTTTTACCAACCCTGTGGCATAACAAGAACTGTACAAACTATTAGTTTCACTTAGTGATAAATATCCTTTTCAAACTCAATTAGGCCTCCTGTTTCAAAATTGCATTGTTACCTGCTGATTAATCCATAAACCACCCTGACACCAATGCTGAAGGCTTGAAAGAAAGTTAAAAAATTTCTATCAATATTTGAGCTGATTTTTAAAATGCTATCTCATATTTAATAGGGAGAAAAAATGACGTACTGGAATATCAGCAAACTCAGTTTATGATTGTCTTTTATTGTGACAAAATATTTTAGGTCTTCTGGACTAATTCTGTAACGTTTCAAATGTATGTAAATTTCATTCTGCCTGACACTTTTTTGTTCTGTCCTAGTTTGGTGATCCCTGTAGAAGAACTGAGCTGTGAAAGCGTTTTCTACTGGAGAAGTCTCTGTCAGCATCTATCTGGTCTTGGCTCCGAAGCTGAACCCCATTTGGAGAAGGTGCTGCCTTCTGGTACCATCCTCTGTAACTATGTCAAAGAGTAAGTTTTATTAATTTTACTCCAATTTTAGCCCTAGCTGTGAAAGCTTATATTGTTATTATTATTTTTCAGTTAAAAGCAATGGTGTAAACGTGAAGAACCAGTTAAATTTCATCAAACAAAATTTCCTTTGTTTTACAGTATGTTCAGCCATATGAAAGGAACGGATGACATAGATGTCAAGATGCAAAATGAATTCATCATCCAAGAATTACTTCAACTTACGAGCTATCTTGATCTGGCTGATGAAGTTGGCAGGTATGTTTATGGTGTTAATGTTATTATTTCTCAGGAAAACATGAATGTCATCGCATTCCTTGATCCCAGGGAAGTAATGCTGAGTTTCACTTCTTGTAACTTCTTGGCCTGTAGTGCGAACTTTGGCACTGTTGTCATTAATTACTTAAAGCAACAATAAAATGAGATAGTTATGAGTTATGGACTTTATTATAATGATTTTGTTATACAGTTGACTAGATTGTTCTCTGGTCTTAAAATACTGTCCACGCCATGATATTGTAAATTTTTATGTTATTTGGGATTTTCATTTTTCATTCTTCAGACGACATCAGTGCCAACTTGTAAGGGACCTTCTCATGGATGATTACATCAGCGACCAGTTGGTGGCACCACTGTTGGCAAGATACAACATCCTTTTCCCCGGGGAGGAATCGCGCATCAACAGTCTCGTGGAGATCATCTCTGATATTGTGGAGCCTTTGACTGCGACCGAGACTGGTCCCTCTGCCACAGAAAAGAGGAAAATTGATCTTCAGGTATGGCATTTGTGGGATTACCGCCCCCGTAGCTTATTATTTTAATGGATGCCCTTCTCAAGCATCTAACATCTTACACCATTGGTTATTTATTCCATTGATGATTCTTTGCATAAGTCGAAATGTTCCGTAACTTCAGCTTATGCTAGGTTTACTGAATTAAATATACTATGCCTAACACAAATTGCGCACTGAGTCACAAATTACTGTAATGAATAAAGAAGAGCGGCAAGACCCATGCATTGTGCTCATGACTCATGACAGCGTCCAACCGTTTCTACGGGGAACAGCGGGACACTAAATGTCTACTACTAGTAGTTCCAACGGTGTCGATTTTGTTTTTAATAATAGATTTAGATAAAAAGGCAACTGGGAAGGTAATTAAATTGGTGGTATAATAATTGATTTTCTTTGCTAATTTTTTATTTTCAACAGATTGCTGGCATTCGCGTTAAGATCAACCAGCTCAGGGAAGAATTGGAAGAAACCGTCGAGAAACAAGATTTTGAGAAAGCGGCGGAAATTAAAGCTTCTCTGAAAGATTTGGAGGAAAGCAGGACCCACATGATGGAACAAGCATCAATGACTATTGCGGAAGTCAGAACTGAAAGGGTAAATATTATGGATAAATACTTTGTATTTGCCACACCATTGTTCATTGCCTTGGAATTTATTGAGAGCGACCAAGAATGGTTCATCCATTAATGAATATGTAACCAAAGCCCTATTTAACTCATAATCAAACTGGCAAATAGCATATATGCGTTAGGTTACATAAGTCACTATGATTAAGGTCAACAACAACAACTAGAAAGCTAAGTGTGTATTTATCCCTCTGTCAATGGCCTAGTTCTGGTTGTCATTTATGACGACAGCAGATTCCAAATGTCTCTCAAACCACTCTCAAATTTGGTGAAGCGATTCTTAACTGAAGCAGTGCTAATAGTGGGATTTCTGTCTTTCTCCCATGACTTAATTATTAGTGTGTCAACCTCGCTCTCTCCATAGCGACAGATTTTGCACGTTCCATTGCTTTCCTAGGTTTCTGCGACTCCATGTGTGTATGTTGTAAAGTCATTTTAGTTAATTATTTTCAGACTGATCCAGAAACTCAGATCAAATGCATGACCATCATTGCCGAGATGCTGAAAGATGTTACCATGACACACTTGATTCCAAGTTTGCAAACACTTGTTCAAATGCGAGTATGTATCACTTCTTTCTATCCTTTTGTATTACAGGTTGTGAAGCTCTACTGATATTTTTATAACAGTTAAATCAACACATGTTAAAAAATAAAGTAGCATAAAATTGGACAAATAAATGAAAATGGTATATGTATACTTGTTAATTATAAATTGGTTATTGTAACTGTATTTTATGGTTTTCTAGATCTTGCCAGCATTCATTAACGAAGAACCAGCTATTCGGAACTTGGCCGTTCGTTCCTTGGGACTCTGTTGTTTAATTAGCAAGGATATGGCTAGAGAACACCTACTTCTCTTTGTTCAGGTAAAATGGTCAATTATCACCTCTGTACTGTACATTAACCAAAGAGATAACACACTGACTCGGCTTGTCTATACAGATTCAAAAAGGGCACGACAACTCTGGTTGCATTCTGTGCATTTCTAAAATAGACCAATAGTGGATATGCCATAAAGTTTCTAGATATTTCCGCTGGGTGGCTACTGGCAGAATGCTGCAATCCTATTGGTTGCACAGCTTCCCGCCCTAGATTCTGATCGGTAGAACTAAGGAGACCCCAACCAGCAGTATTTATTGTGCATTTTAACATATATGTGATGCCTCACGTTTGAATGGATTTAGCTTCTTCTATTAAGTAAGTTGCGTTTGTTGAATCAAATGGCAACACTAATCTTGCACTAAAAAGCGAATTGAGTAATATAACTGAAGAAGGCAGACTTATGCAGTGCCTAGTTTGAGGTGTTCTGTGGAAATAACCTTATTGCTTAAAATGTGCCACCAGAGATGGTCTTATGACAACTGTTTTAAATGTAAATGAACTATATGATATAATTAAATTCATCTGTATTTCTTAATTAAAATGTAACTTTGAGCGTGAATAAAGATGTTAAAATAAAAAATAAAATAGGATAAAAATGAAATGCATGTGTGTGTCCTTGTTTCAGGTTTCTCAAGTGGACCAAGAAGCAATCAAAGTCACTTCTCTTCAACTCATCTTTGACTTCTTGCTAACTTACGGACTGGATGCTTTCCAAATATCCAGGGTACGTGAAATGAAATTTCAATAATATTAATATTTTATATCATAAGGAACTGGGAATAAGTGATTCTTTCAGACTGCGCTTTGTAGTTTGAATCAGGATGCCATCTAACAGTGAATATGTATATGTTAAAGTTTTTATGTAAGCTCATAGCTCATGTAGAAATCTTATCAAATATAATGTCCAATAATTTAATCTAATAAATAACAATAATTGAATATAAATAAATGCTTTCGTCAAAACTGGCATTAAACGAGAATCACTCGCAATTCAATTTTTCAAGGTGGCGACACAATATATAGTGTCGCCCTCTAGGGTATGGTTGGTAATAATAGGTTGTGTTGTTGATGACAATAGGAGGAATAAAGGTTAAATGTTTTGTGCAAATTTTAATTGATTTTTAACAAATTACTTTTTTTTTCTAAACTTTAGGAAGAAGAGGATGAGCAAAAAGATGATGAAGAAGACAAAGAAAATCGAGCAAACAATTCCGACGTTTCTTCAGCAGAACAAGACAAACCTGAGGGTGAACAGGGAGGGCACACTGCGGGCAGTCTGTTGCGCATCCTTACCAGTATGCTCGACAATCAGGTAAGTCGCACAGGGGAAACTTAGAGTAACTCAGTCAGAAAATGGCATGGGTTGAGTATCGCCAAAGGTTTTTTTGATAGCCTCCATGTATGTTATGTTTATGTTTCCACCAATCATTGTATATCCGTATTCAGCAAGACTTCCAAATCATCAAACTTGTTTCATAGGAATTTGTAAATTTGTAGGACTTAGCTTCATTACTATTATACAGATACTGTGTGTTCAGGTCATTAGAAACATGGATAAGGCCACATATATCTGGGAAGTTTTGCATTCAGTGAAATAAAAAATATTTTGTTTATTTTAACTTTTTTTTTGATGGTGGCCAGTGAGTGACTGAACCAATGCTAACTTGATATATTTCCTTCAGACTGGAGATGTCCTGGCTGTGGTTGCCGAGGGAATGGCTAAACTGATGACAACAGGACGTCTGTCGTCATGGCGACTGTTCAGTCGTCTTATTCTTTTGTGGTACAACCCCATCTCGGAAGATGAGACATACCTCCGACATTGTCTTGGAACCTTCTTCCCCTTTTTTGCATTTGCCAGAAAGTATGTTGCACTCATTAAAAAATACACTAAAATGGGCCTAGAAGACTGAATTGCATATAAAGATATCTTTTATACAAAGAATGTCAGTTTAAATCGCAGTTCTGAATGGCAGTTTTTGAGACATATTTGGACGTTGTAGAATCATTTAAACTGTATTTTTTCCCTCAATCACTCTTAAGAATAATGAGACTAAAACACAATGCATTGTATGCACTCTTTGTTTATATTGTGTGCACTCATTGCTAGGCTTCCGCTAAACGTTCGCCACAGTCCTCTTGGCGAAATTTATGTAACTCTGGCTAAATTAAATGCTTGTGTGGCGAAAATCTGTCAAAACTTAGTGGCGAAAATGCCTCTCAAGTGTACACAAGACAAACTGATGCTACTATGAGCTAAGCAATCTGATTGGTCCCCAGAATGGTGTCATCATTGCCTCAATGTATTCTCCTGGCCAATCAGCGCCAGCTAACATCCAAGTCACACCCTATTCCATACTGCAAATTTACCTTGTGTTAACATCACAATACATTAAGTCGAGAATGTTTTTGACTGGGAATTAGAAACTTATGAAAGCTGGTTAAATGATTGTGGCTAAACTGTCTCTGTTGTGGCTAAAAAAATTGGACTGCTTTAGCCACAGTGGCTAAGGCTGGAATTAATTTAGAGGAAGCCTAGCATTGTTCAGTTCTATAATTAAACTTTAACAGAATTATGCTGTCGCTGCTTAAGATTTTGATTGAATCATCAACAGTATACAGTCAAATGTTAAAGTAAAATTGACATTATACGATATATATATCACTTATCAAATTTTCCTTTAGGGTGAACCAGGAGATTGTTGAAGAGAGTGTTCTACCAACCATCAAGACGTTATTCAACGCCCCCGCCTGTAGCCCCTTGGCTCAAGTGAACCCTTTGAATGTTGCTCAGCTCCTCATTCAGTTGTGCAATTCTCGACATCTGGGCAACCCTGCTGACAAACTAAACCAGGTTGGTGACCTTTGGTATTCGAGAAAATTTTATCAATTTTAAATATTTGCTTGATGTATTTGAATTGTTATAAATGTGTGCAGTATTCGTATGCACATTCATTTGAGGGTTAAGAATGACTATCATATTTTGGACAACGATTGGCAGCTTTTGTATTTAAAATTGTTAGTGTTACAAACTTTTGGATTGCAAATGACTATCATAATTTGGACAATTTGTATCGGCAGAACAAACTTTTTTATAGACTTTATCATACAACTAGTATTGTTCCGAGAAGTTGTTTTCTGCAACATATTACACATTTACTCCATAGATGGGATCTCTTACTTGCCAGCATATATGTCTTAGTGCAGTGTATTGTTTTTTTTTAAAGCAGCTGTAAACAATTCCAATTTCTAGTTGCAATTAAACAGTTATCAAAATTTAACAATTTGTAATTTAAAAAAATTTAGTTCATCCGTGAATATAGAATAAAAAAAGATATTTTTTTGCAAAAATTACACCGCGCAAAAATATGTTGATTTGCTTTGCTTATTATTTCAATAAAAGAATCCAACCTTTTTTAATTTGCAGGAAAACGCGTGCCACGACAACTTGGCTGTGAAGATCTGCAATGAAATCCTAAGTGATCCCAATTCCTTCAACGTCAAAGTCTTAGTCAAGATGTTGAATATTTTAGAATTGTCGCCAAACCACACGAGTGTCCTCAAAGATCTTAAAGTGCTCGGGGAACACATGTTGAAGGTAAGTTGGATTAATATAATAATCATCATCATCATCATTAATATTATCACTAATCATCAGGTAGTCATCATTAAGTGGAAGCCATAAAAGGGTATCCTTTGGAATCGCTGAAGTATGGAGCCCCGAAGCGGACATGCATGAAATAGATTTTCTTTTCTTGTGTGCACGACAAAATTAAAAGGGTGAACACAGGAAAATGTCGTGAGCATGGGAAAGATCTCATGATCACGGGAAAGAAGATCTTTCAGTTTACAGACTGCAATTTGCTTCCAATTTCTGACAGATTCAACTTCATAAGCCCAGACCTGAATTTTTTTTAAAGCTTATATATTTACAAAAAAATGGCCATGTCCCAACAAACTAAAAAAACAACAATTATCAGTCTGCCTTAGTTATGCTGTGTCAGCCATACAGTCTTCCACATTCACCATGCTTTTAAAATACATTATTGTATTTCTCAAAACTTTCATGTGCCAAAATTGGGAATAAAAGAAAATTCTATGATTGTTTTTACTCTAGTACGACTTACAAATATTGTTCAATATCAACTAAGGTGAAGCAAGCATTTAATTCAATTATTCATTCAATTACAGGAAGTGAAAGAGAGGCAGTGTTCAAAAATGTTGGAGAAATTCCAGCGAACGATCAAAGACTACCTCCACAAGATCAAGGATTCAGATGTGGCCCATGAGGAGCCTGAGAAGATGACAACAGAAGAACCAGCAGCCGAACCAGCTGTCGAACCAGCAGCCGAACCAGCAGCCGATGCAACTCAAGATATGCAAGTTGTAAGTGGGGGAGTTGTAAAGTTTGAAACATGTTGTCATTAACATTTATTACAGATAATCAATTTTGATAGATGTTATTTGTCTCAATAAGAACTCTGCGATTATAGATAGGGTGCCCTCGGTATTGAGAAACCTGGAGATAGTAGAGAATGTTAAAAACCCATTTACAAGGTCTGGAAAAGTAGAGAATTTTATTCTGTAGTGTGGAAAAAATTATGTCTGGTTTGAAAATGACGTTATTGAATGACACGCTTAAACAGGAAGGCAAAGGTAAACACTGGATGCTCACTCTGGATCATATCAGAATTAATTGCGGACTGATTCAGCATCATTTTTACAGGACTTCATCAATATCCATCCACTAGATCTAAAGTAGTGGACGCTTGTGTGACATTAACCGGTACAGAAAAATCCGTTTTTGGTCTGGATTAAGTCATAAAAAAGTAGGCAATTCCTTTGCTGGAAAATGTGGGCACCCTGTACAGATGATTCTCGATTAATCGGTTGTAAAAGAAAAAATGGATGCTCAGTTATCTGACTTGTAAGGCCTAGGATTGGTCAAGGGAAATTTTGTGGATCTGCACTCTAATATTACCTGATTGAAATGGTTACGGTTCTTTTTAAATTACAGGATGCCCCTGAGGAAGCAGAAGACACTCGTCTAGAAGGCGCCGAAGAGTTAAGTGTCACTCATAGACCGTTAGGAAAACGCCATAATACCACCATCAACTCAACTATGAACAGCACAATGAACACATCCATCAGTTCTACGGTTGGTACATCCGTTTCCTCATCAGATGCACCAGCATCCGTCTCCGAAGCAGCAGAAACGGTCGAGGACTACTCCCCGGGTGTGAAAAAACCAAGAGGCTCGAAGAAAAAACTTAGACCGTCAGGGCGAATACCGAGCCAGTCTGAATCAGAAGCAGTTGCTGAATTGCAACCAAGTGTCACGTAAGTTTATTTGTTTGGCTATAATTATTATATTTCAGCTTACAGAGAATTTATTGTTATTATGACTGTTCTTTATGTTGATGCTGGAGTTATTTGCTTGCATTCTCTACAATGAAAACTCAACCCAACTTTAGGGAGGACTCGTTGAAAGCAGGTGGATCAGTCAATAGTTAGCGGTTCATAAAATCAAATAACCAGTATCATTTACCAACAGGTGACGCCACAGGCATTGTCAGCTTAGGGCTGTTCCATTAAAAAAAGGGGGGGAACCTGAAGATTTTTCAGATATCGGGAAAACTGAAATCGGGAGGTTGAAAAACTGAAATCGGGATGGTTGACCAGTATTTTCTTAAATATCTTAATGTAGAAAAACCAGATATTGGAGTTGGGGGTCTAAATATTTTCAGCCCTTATGCTGCCTTCTGTTGGATATTATATGTGCAAATCTTATATGTTGTTTGTCATTTAGTAACCATCTATATCTGATTTATATATTCACCAGTGAAATGGAAAACGAAGTCTTTGCCTCACCAACTCCTGTCAGACGAACCACAAGAACGAGAAGTTCGCAAGCAAAAGCTTCACAGTCGACGTCCACTTCCCGGTCAGCTGTTGACAAAACGCGAGTAAAATTGGAAGACACTTTAGATAGTCCAGACACTCAGGTGAGATTCGTTTGTATAGTGGTATCAGATTCCTCATGTTAATGTCCGCGAATGCTATATCACTAATTTATACTGTAGCAGTAAATCTAATCTAAGTCACATTAAAATGGACCTCCTGATTTAATTCGCCATCGGCAAAGTTTTGACTTTAATATGCAGAGATTTGCTGAAGTTGTTCTGTTATTTTAGTTCGAGCTATTTAAAAATTGTGACTGAGAATATTGCTTCTAGAGGCACATTCAACTTGGACAAGGTTTAACTCCGAGTTTCTGACTCTCGTATAATTGAATTATGGCGGAGTGTATGTCTTGGATTATGGCAGCAACTCTCAGCCGTGATTATAACATAAGTGGGACCAAGCTTTCCTAGTATTGGGTGTATAAAAAACTACTGTTTTAGTATGTGCCTTCCTGTAATTCAGAATGGACCATTTGAATCAAATAATTACAATCTTTGTATTTTTTTCCTTCGATTTTTCAGAGTGATTCAGAGGTGGTGCCCCCTAGTGAGGATAAAAAACCCAAAAGACAGACAAGGCAAGTCGTCCCTCTAAACTTTTTCTATTAACAAATATTTTGCCAGCTCAGAAAAATTGCTTTTTTATTTGGATTTTCCAAACAGATTGTAGCAATATCGCCGTAAGTCTTCTTTTTAAGATATGAATCTTGCTGAAAAAACTAGGTTGCAATTCTGAATCTATAACCTATGAAGTAGATGGCTCGATTTTGCAAGGGTAGTTAGTAGGCTTTACAGGGTTCCCACGCCTACCGGGAATCCGGGAAAAACAGCCCGTAATAACGTTTTCCCGGTCGGGAAATCCTTGAAATTGCACAAAAGTGTGAAAATCCTGGAATTTACCGGGATAGTGGTTCTTGTAATAACACCTTGAAAATTGGGTTTAGCAGCTTGGAAAAACCTGGAATTTGAATGGGAGGAAGGAGTGGTAACCCTGGCTTTAGCTTTAAAAATTTTTTTTTTTTTGTTATGACGAGAGCAAGAATTATCCACAATTATGCTGTACGATTTTCTCTTTATGATTTAAAAATCTTCATAAGATGGCCCTAAAAAATAGTATCAGATCTCCCATTTTTCTGAACTGGCACTTTTTCTAGGTCCAGAAGACAGAACCCAAGGAAAAAAATAAGATGTTGAAATTAATATGCAAGTAAATCTACAGAACTTCTTGTTAAGTTACTATAGATATAAGAATTCTTGTAGACATTGCTTATATTTCTTATCAACCCTTGATTATATAAGTCCAGTAAGGTAAGACTGATGCTGTAGCTTTACTAACATTGTGTAAAATTGTAAGAAATGGAGACTTCGTGAGAAATGTGGAAGTGCCTTTTTTACAACAGCCTTTTTTTGCCTCCATTTGGGACATTCCATGTAAAATGATATGTTTAATGAAGAAATTCAAAGTATATCTGGCCTACTCCTAGTAGTTTTTGTGTTAGAGCATCTTAAAATTTTAGTTTTTGACCTAAAAAGAGTGCTCCCAACAATTTTTTGCAGAAAAATTAACAATATTACCTAAGTAGTTTGTTCTGCACTGAAAGATGGCAATGTCAGCTACTTTAAAAAAAAATTCACGTTTGTTCCACTTGTCCTTATGACACAGTTGCACAATATATGGCTAATGGGGCAAAAATATACAAATAAATATTTCAGCAATTTTTTGCTGAAAAACAAGAACTATTACCTCTGATTTTTTTTCAGCACTGAAAAATGGCAATGGAACTACTCCTTATAAATTTTTTTTAGCCGAGTATCACTTAATTGTCCTTCTTGTCATACAGCTGCACTATACATGGCTAATGGTGGTGAAAATGTGTAAAATTACTGTACTTCAATAATTATTTGCAAAATTTTCAACCTTGTATCACCTGTTCCACATGGTCATCCACAGCTCTTAAATTTAAGGCTATTTTTTGGATGAATGACTTTCATCATTGCATAACTCAAGAAGGCTTCAATATATATATGTATAAAATTTGTTTTACACTTAGGCCTATTTATAGTCATTACTCACAAAAGATTGTATCAGAAAAATTGTATTTGAGATAAAAAAAATTAATGAGCAAATTGATCTAAATATATTAACATGTTGAGGCTGCTCCTATCACCAGCTGAACAACTTTGCTCAGAAATTGAACCCAGGATCCCAATATATACATATAGAAAAGTTTATAAATCGAATTTGAGACCTATATCTTGATCAGTAGAGATGCTACACCAATTTGAAAATGGAGGAAAATTTATTATCACTCGCAAGCACTCTTTTTAGGCCAAAAACAAATAATTTTTAATGCTCTAACACAAAAACTACTAGGAGTAGGCCAGAGATGCTTTGCACCTGCTCATTAAACATCAAAGATGCAAATAGTGGAGTTTCAAGTAAATCTGAAGGCATGACCTGGGAATTTCTTCATTCTGGTCCATTTCACATGGAATGTCCCATTTGTCAAACTCA
Source organism: Alitta virens (assembly GCA_932294295.1). NCBI lineage: Eukaryota > Metazoa > Annelida > Polychaeta > Phyllodocida > Nereididae > Alitta > Alitta virens. The sequence continues at coordinate 16,284,930 of OW028580.1, read as the reverse complement.
ATCCTCCTGCTGGCTGGATTTTAATAATGTAAGATTTTATGATATATACTATGTACTGATATATACACTACAGCCAATTTAATTTGTCCGAGATGGGCGTTTTAACAGATAAGCTCAATTTTACACACAATAAATGTTCGCAAATTGTGACTGGTTGGTGGGGTATCTTTTGCTCTTTTAAATAACTGGCTTTTGCATGTTTACCAATGATGTTTTTGCAATGTGTTGACCAATTTCTTAGCTCACCAACCTTATCGAATCAGCCATGCCGCAGCTTTTCACAGAATTAAATGAAGCATGGTTACGCTTGCATGATTTGAGAGAAATAAAGCTGGACCACCGTAGCCAACAATAATAAATAAAAATGGCATCTGCCAGCTATTTCTGACTAGATTCTGCAACTGTGACATGGAATATTGCTCTATGTTTGAATGATTTCTTTTTTGTTTTGTTTCGGAGACTGATACTAAAAGATATCCCCCCAAGTTGTATTAATTAATACAGATGGGAAATAATCTCCCTGGGGTTTTAAAATGGTAAATTTCCCTGACTTTGACAAAAATATTAAATTGTTTAATTGATCATATATGTTTTAATTCTTTATTTAGTTAGGTACTTATTATAATTTTTTATTTTTTTTTGCAGGGCTTCTAGAAGAACCAGGAATCGACCTGCACTTAGTGACATCGAAAATGAAGTCTCGTAGGGAAAAGAAAAATATTCTAATGTTTGTCGTTAACACTTGTAATGTTGAATGCAACATATTGTTAAACCTGAGAGTTATTTATTCAAATGTTAAAAATTCAATGGATTAAATCCATAACATATTTGTAAAATGGAATCCATAATTAATTATTTTTTTATTTGGTCCCAGTGTGACTGTTTTTTGTCAAAATATGCCAAGTGTACCTGGTAAATATGAAAATATACATGCATGAATGGAAATACAAATGCTTTCAAAATGAAAGGATTATTAAACTAATCTGACTATACCTATGACTTTGTTGTTACTGGGGTACCTGCCAATTATTCACATAATGCATAGGCCTATGATTACTGGTCTCCTGATAGGCCTAATATTTTGCATTGTCATTTCTGAAAGCTTCTGAAACAGGCACTTAGAAACGTGACCAGCTTGATGACATTCATTACACAGTCACGTTCAACTCTTGACTCTTTTGTACTATTTTTAGCCTGACACTATTTCAGTGTTATGGAGCATGAATCGTAATGTGCTATGGGTCACTGATTCTATGATGCCAGGATAACGCATTGCATTGTCATTCTAGGCGGATAACTGAGCTTAACTGTTAATTAAAAAATTTCGGCGCCTACATAAACCCCCGCCGCGGGCCTCTTTACAATTAGGAAACCCCTTTAAAGGGAATCCCTGAATTGAGAGCGAGGCTGATGAATTAGGGCGCTTTAGGCAGAGCAACATGGCGTTCAGAGCGAAGGGCATTTTGCAAGGAAATTATTTGAGATTTCTTCGTTTACAAGCTCTGACAAGCCGCAGTGATGTTATCTACTATTCTTCAACTACTAGTAGCATCAATGGAGGCCAAAATTCGCAAGGAGAAAACTCACATCAAGCCAAAAACAGGACTTCAGCTGCGGTGCTGGCGGCTGCTGCAACTTTAGGATTTGGTAAAAGTTTTGATGTTAATGTCCTTGTCTCCTTGATCATTTGTTGATACTGTTGATGAAAATTCATCTAAAAATATAGGCCTATTGTCAGTGCAGTTCATTATGGCATGTTATTCACCTATGTAGTTCTAGTGAAACTGCACTTAAGACAGGCTTCAGATTTCATTTTTCCAAAAATTAAAATTTTCTGCAATGTGAATTGTTGTCCCAATTTTTTGGGATCAGATATGATAATTGGTGTACTGGATCTGAATTTTCAGTTTTGACTTAAGGGTTGTAAAAATTTACTTATATAAAGTGGTGTAACTGCACTGTAGTGTAGACTAGTAGTATATTGTGACTGATTGTACACTATACAATGCCCCTCCTCCCCCTGAACGACTGATCAAAGTTCTAGGGAAGCATCTTGCGATGACATAGCTTACGTGATGCTCATATTAAACAGATAAGGAATTATTATTTCGAATGATTGCAGGTTGCACCTGGCCAGTACTGACCAGAATCTGTTTTGAATTGAGATGTATACACAATTTGTTCAAATATTGCATTTGTGTGCATCACATATGCAATTTGTTCACTTTGTTAATGTCGCTAACTGTACAATGTAGATAACAAGACATTCAGAATTCAAAGGAACTACAATTGGGTCATTCCATGCCAAATCAACCAGGGGTCCACAGAAAATTCTAAAAAAATCATTGTTACTCTATTAGCCACACAAATCCAAAATTTCAGGTTGATATCTGTAATACTTTTTGAGATACAGCCCTTTAAAATTCACACTAATTATTTTTGCTTTTAGAAACGTTCATTTTCATCAAAGTTTACTAAATTGTATCTTATGAACTATTACAGCTACATGGTTTATACTTTTAGACTAGGGCTACCTGAACCTGAAAATTCCATTTCTGGCATCATCATGATCATATTAGTGGTATCTCTATTTAGTTGCCTTCTATACAGCTCTAAAAACTAGATAAAATGCATTATTAGCTAAATGTACCTATCTTTCTGGGTTGGCTGCACTCAAGTGGTTCATGTCACAGGCTTTAAATTTAGTTTATGGGTTTTGACAGTTTAGGTGCACATATCCCAAGCTTTGAATCAATTATATCATGAAAACTAGCAGTGAAGGGATTTTAAAAATTATGAAATAATCAATTTTAGCATAAACATCCTTTATTTGAACCTCAAAAACACCATGATGACAGTTAATGACAACTTTCATATTTTTACCATGTATGTAGTGGTATATCAAGATAATATTTGCAAAGTTTCAGCCATAGGATAAAAGTGCTTCTATTTTAATTAAATTTTTTAACATAATGACAATCTTATAACAATTCGTACACCTATAGGCATGAATACTGATAAATATTATATAATATATTACACAGCAATGCAATGTAATACAATACAGTGGTAAATGTAGTCAGTAGGTGGCATATGTAAGTCTTTTGTGCTGGAATGGAAACGCCTAGTTATAAAAAAAACATTCAATTTACTAACTGTAATTGCACTATTTTGGGAGTTTTGCATTATTTTGGGAGTTTTAAAGGTGGCGAATGTTGGTGATTGTGGCAAATTTCAGATTCAGAGTGCACTGTTCAAAGGCTATACTTTCACCTCGATGTAAGCTAAACTGACAGCAGTCAGATTTCAGCTTCTTTGAAAACTTAAAAACTTAGTTGGAGAATAATTTAGCAAAGAGTTTGGGGCTGTCAAAATGTTTTCGCTATGACAAGGTCTCCTGGCTTAAAAGATAGGTAAAGTCTGTTTCTGGGCAATGGCTTCATTGACTATACAAAGATCTGTAGTGTTTGATATTCAGTTAACTAGCCCTATATCCATTTAATGATATCATTACACATACTAGGTCATAAGAAATGTAATATCAATATATAAAAAAAGAAAAAGAAGTGAATCAGGAGCTTTTGATTAACTTTTCTAGGTTCTTTTTAAAAGTAGATTATTAAATTATTATACAAGTTTATCAACCCGGTGTCTAGGATCACTCTATTACTACACAAGTCAGTTTTTGTCCATAATTTGTAAGTGTATGATGAAATCAATAACTCAGCTTTGTTCTGTTGTGAGTATAAACTTTGATTGCAAAATGACGAACTGCATGTTACTTTTTCAACAGCTGTTATTGATTCGGTGATATTGCAACTTGCTATTTTTTGGTATTCTGGTTATAATGAGATATTGATAAAGTGGACAAAAGGTAAAGGGTTTAGTGTTGTATAGCGGACCCGAATTTAGGCCCATATTTGGCATTGAATTCAAGCATTTGATGTACATGAAATATGAAAATAATCTCTAATTTTTACCAAAAAGAAAAAACGATAATAAACAGCGTTCTTGCCTTGAAAATGATCACCACCGCTGTTTGTTTGTGACGTCACCCATTGAATTCAAGCATTTGACGTCATAGGCCTGGCAACGAGGCTTGCTAAATATGGTCATAACTTAGGGTCCGCTATACTGCCCTTTTTCCAATGTCAATTATAGCACACAATTAGATTCAAACTGAAATTTCAACCATTGGATAATATTTTAGTCTATCAGCGCTGAAGTCCCTAATAAATATACATGAAGCTTCATTTCCTGTTATAACATCATATGCATGGCAGTATGGGTAAAACAAATGGGTAAAAACAAAACAACATAAGAACTGCTGCTGAATTTCACTGACAGACAGTTTCTCATGCTAGAAATACAACTACAGTAGCTTTCTCAGTAAACCATTCTGGTCAAGTGGTGTATATTATTATAAACATGTATTCAATGTATCTTTTTCAATATGACTCCCAAACATCTGTTAAATTTACAGTTAATTTACTGATCTTAGCCAAATCAACAAGTTTGTCCAGATTAAAAGCTTTATTTAAGCTAGGTCTGAGACGCCAAGTGCAAAGTACCATAGTACCTTCAATATATAATACACTATCATAAATTTTATGAAGTAAATGTTTTGCTTGAAGGACTAGCATGGAGTTTAACGCAGAAAAATTCTGACTGCAAAAAATACAAAGAAGACCTGAGCAAGTATGGAAAGAGGATTGATAATCTGCCCACTTATCGGAAAAAGGATGTGGAGCAACACAATAATGCAGACAAGAGAATTTGGGTGACATTTAGGTTAGTATTGTTTTTACGAAATGATAAATCATGCAGAAAAGGAAGATAAGTAAGTAAACAATATGGTTAACCTGTTGGTGACTTTATTTAGCTCTACTTGAATACAAAAGACTACTTAAGTCCAGGGCTAGGGCAAAGTTTAAGGAGAGATAAGCATGCTTACACTACATGATTTTTTATGCAGATTTGTATAATTTGTAGTTTTATCTCGTTAAACATTTTTAAAAAGCATCAAAACGTACAAGTGTAATTTGATAATTTAATACTGTAATGATTTGGGAATGCATGAGTGGTAAATAGTTTGCCTAGAGGGCTGTACTGATCGCAATCATAACCCTAATGAAAAATTTGGTGTAAGGATTATAAATTTCGAAGGTTGAAATATTTTTTATGAGAAATTGAGAATTAAATGTTCTATTGTGTTTGCATTAAGTCATTGGCATAATTGTATTCACCCTAGACTTTGTATTTGTTTTGTGGGTTTTTGGGCTATTACTGAACATCATGCTGTTGTAGATGAGCTTAGTGTTACAGATTCATAAAGAAGATGTCTCTTTGCAGAAATGGAGTGTACGATGTCACAGACTTCGTCATCGGCCATCCGGGAGGCAACAAGATTCTTCTTGCAGCAGGAAAAGGACTTGAAGCATTTTTTGCAACTTATGCAGTTCATTACAAGGGCGAAGTCCTGGATATTTTAGAGGAACTCCGCATTGGTAATATACACCCCGATGATATGAAAATGACTACGGCCAAGGACGCCAACGACCCTTTTGCGAATGATCCACAGAGACATCCTGCACTTCAGGTCAGTGTTTCTTAAGCTCAAATAGATGACCTCAATCTTGCAAAACCTTCTCAACTTGACTTAAGAGATGTAATTCACAAACTTGGGAGATCATGTGACCTCTTGTAGCATTCCTATTCACCTTTCTAACTCACCTAATTGGTGGAATTTGGTGAAATTCTTTTGCAGTAAGTACAGAACAGGTCTGAATAACATTATAAGTTTTAGAGAGAGAGAAAAGAAAGCATCTCAATTCAAATGACCTGGCAGTCTTAAAGTTGTTCCATGACTTTGTGTCAGGGATTCTCATTTCAATAGGCTTCCTTCAGGGCCAAGCAATCATTGTTGTCGTACAAATGCATGCCTCATCATGATCTATCTTATAAATATTTTTCACAGTAAAAAGTCTTATTTTAGCTATCAAAATTTTCTGTTTAGATCAACTCTGAGAAGCCGTTCAATGCTGAGCCTCCGCCTGAACTTTTGACGGATAATTTCAACACTCCAAATGATCTGTTCTTTGTACGGAACCACTTGCCCGTCCCAAAGGTACTCTTATAATGAAGTATTCCCCCCTACTCCAAAAAGCATGCTTTAATGTTCCCATTTTAGATTTATAGATGTGTTTCTTTAGTATAGCTGCTTTGGTTTACTTGTCAAGAAAAAGTCGTTAGGTCACAGTTATATAAGAATCAAGTGATAAGACATTCTTATGCCACCGTTTTAAAAATGTTCGAATCCAGGCAAACTCATTTGTTTCAGATTGATGAGAAGAAGTTTCGACTTGAAGTCAGTGGTGTGGGCATGCGAAGACCTATCAGTTTCACTCCGTCCGACTTGAAATCCACATTCCACGTTCATAAAATAGCGGCTGCTGTGCAATGTGCGGGAAACAGAAGAAGCAACATGGCGTCATATAAGCAAGTCAGAGGCTTGAATTGGGGAACTGCTGCTATAAGCAATGCAGAATGGACTGGGGTGAAGTTAGTTGATGTCTTGACTTACGCAGGAGTCAAGGAAGAAGATGTTGGTCACGTCATTTTTCAAGGGTTGGACAAAGACATCGAAGGGTCACATTACGAAGCATCTATACCAGCAGCAAGTGCCATGGATCCTCGCAAAGATGTGATGATCATTTTCGAGATGAATGGTAAGGCCTTGCCGCTGGACCATGGCTATCCTTTACGCATCATTGCACCAGGAATCGCGGGAGCACGGCAAGTGAAATGGGTCCACAGGATCATATTAAGCAAAGAGGAGAGTACCTCACATTGGCAACGAAGTGATTACAAGAGCTTCAATCCTTCCATTGATTGGGACACTCTTGACTACGATAAATCAGTCGCAATTCAGGAGTATCCAATCCAGTCAGCAATTTGTGAACCAAAGGAAGGCACTGTGATAGAAGATGATTCGGTCACAGTGAAGGGTTATGCATGGAGTGGAGGAGGACGAGGTATTATCAGAGTGGATGTGTCGGCAGATGGCGGCAAAACTTGGAGGGATGCGGAATTGAGAGATGCATCTCAGCCGCTGCATCGGCAGTGGGCGTGGACATTGTGGGAGGTCACTATACCTTTACCGAAGGGCTACAAAGGTCCAGTTGAGTTGATTTGCAAAGCGGTGGACACGTCACACAACCAACAACCAGAGAGTGCTGAAGGAATTTGGAATGTACGAGGACTGATACACAATGCTTGGCACCGAGTGAAGGTCGAAGTGGAGTAACGTCAACGATGAAATCAATCTAGTTAAACTACAAACAAAGGTCGTGTCCTGCACAATATCCTATATCCTGTAAATGACATGAATAATCAGATTTTCTGAGAATTAACAGATTTAGACACTCAGAGTATATATATTTTTAACAAAAATCAAAACTGTGTTATAATCCAAACCGCTACACATATGCTCCACCTTGTTTGAAATTGTGGATGTATTGTGGAATTAATTGCATGCTTATCACAAATTAATGTGGAAATAGAGTTGCACAGCTGTAATTCAGGTTGTAATTTTCAAACGGTCTCGATACAAAAATTTGTCTAAAAATTAAATTTATACACAATAATGATTTGATGATCAAATATTCAGAATGTGTTCCTATATAGGTGCTGCCAGTGCTGGTGAATATACATTTCAAAGCATTGTGATTTTTTAACCCGGTTTACAATTCCATTTTATGTACAACATATTAAGATTTTGCTGATTTAGTGCCAGAAGGTGTCTATATTTTTGTTTCTGTTGTTGCAGTTGTAAGAACCAAGGAGACAAGAGTAGGAACTTAGCTGAGTTCCCTCTGAATATTTGTTGCAGTAATATATTGATATTACATTTATTATGAATATGTGTGTTATTAAGTGCTTCAGTATGTTGAAGCATAGTATATATGTTAATTTTATGCACTTGAACTACAGATGACTGTATTGTCATTACATATTGCTTACTCCTTGTATTGTACTGCTGTTTTATGATCTACTAAGAATAAATCGATTATACTTCGAATTGTATAGGAGCTCATAGGCTTGGTATGGCATGAAATATTAGTAATTTTGAAATCCACGAGAGGGCGCTGATTATCAGTGACTAGTGCGCCCTCTATAACAGCGCACTGAACTAGATTCTGCATCAGCAAGGACTGCATTGAAGTGATATTGGGCCATGGAAAATATTATCATGGACTGTAATTATAAAAGGTACAGTATAAGACTAATGTAAACTCTGCATGTATGATGCAAAGAGATGCATTGTTAGTTTTTTAATTAGGTTCGATTTCCCTAAAAAAAAATATATATATATATATTATTCGCTGATTAGTTTAAAAAAATATAAGCAATTTTGATTTAACAATGGTCAGTGCTAAAAGTTCATAATTTGGGAACTCAATAACTTATCTCTTATGTAGACCTGTATATATAGGATAGGGCAATTAATTATTTATGCCAACTTATTATTAAAATTAAAATAAAATAGAAAAAATAATGGCTCACAGCATCACTTTAAATTAAATTAATTTATTTATTCAGAATAAATAAAATTTTTATGTACAATACTCGAAAGTCTGTAGTGTGGATTAAAATATTTATGCATATATACTGTTATTGACATAGTGCAAGCTAAGTAGACCATGATGTAAAAATTTCCAATTTAATATGACTGATTAAAGCTATTTCATGGCCTTAACTTTAGATCCGGCGATCCGCCCCTGATTAGAACAATTTGGCTGCGTGAAAGTCTCAGTTTTAAGGCAGGTCAGTTGTTTGGATCCGCCCCTGATTAAACAATAGTATTTTATAGGCTTGGAAATTAAAAAGCTAAAATTAAAGTCCAAAATGTTAAAACTTAGTAATCTATTATATCTATGAGCTGCTATGCCCTGAGGACCATTACAGGGTGCCTAGTGCGCGAGTCTGGCGCTAAGCGGCGCTGCATGTTCATGGCGTGGAAGGGGCGCTTCGCACGTTGGCTGCACGAGACGGAGCGTTGCTCTAGTCAGAATAGGATATGGCTACACTACTACCTCCCTTAAAATGGAATATTTAAGCTACCTAGGGCCTTCTTGCTACCAAAAACTCTGCTCATAAGGTACGTAATGTTTTCTTCTTTACGTAGATGGGGTAATTTGGCTCGTGGGGAGATTCTAAAGGGTTAAAAAGGGCGAATATGAAATGGCGGCAAATCTGAAGTCGGACAAGTGATGTCATGGGTTGTTTATGCAAAGTGGATTCGCACAAAGAGCACATGTGTCCCTCTTTTCAGGAACTCGGCGGCTCCGCGCTTTGCAACAATACAAGTGCGTACTTCCCTGACTTTTTTTAGAACTTTCTCAGAAATGTTTTCTTGTGCGATGCAAAGAATAAATTAGACCGAAGAAAGCAGACGAATTTAGCACGCACTCTAGACATTTTCGTAAACATAATGAGAAGTTTCGTCATGACCTAAATTTGTCCACAACACGTGGTTGTGAGTACCACAAAACATCTGTCATGAGTTCACAGGAAAGAGGAGCTGTGATGGCAATGTCATCCTACTTGAGGCTGTATAATCTATGCTGGACATTGTTATGTACATTAGACTGACAGTCTAGATTGTAATCTGTGTTAATCATCTGTGATGAATTCTGGTGATAAAGACATTAAAGTTCAATACAACAACTTACAATGACGGTGTACTGTAATTACTTAACGAGTTTGATGGTTGAGTGATTTATGACACTTGAATCGTGAGTACTATTTATGAATCACTTGAATTATATCTTTAACAGTTTGTGAAAGTAAACCAATTTTGTATGATATTAACTTGATTGAGTATCACGTTAAAACTAAAGTTAAAACTTAAGTAATCAATAATGGCAAAATGACAATTTAACTAACTTTGAAGTGTCTTACATTCTCAAAGCTGAATTCCAAATATTTTTGTGTAATTGAACTTAATGCATGTCTGTCACTAATTTTTTGAATTATATTATAGTGGCACTGCAGTGTTACTACTAAGTACTGTGCTATTGACCCTTAAAAAAATCATAATATAGTTAATTTATTATTATAGTATTCAGTTATCCTAGATTATCTTTCTTTGTAATGACTTGTCTAAAGTGAATCAGGAGCTTTTGATATTGTACAGTTCTATCATTGTATTGTTCTATCACTGTATCATGAATGCACCCATCCTCTTCGAAGTGGATACTTGCATTACAATTCAATAAACAGGATGCGCTGTACGGATTTAGGCCTACGCATCCTGTAATACTATTTAGGTTTGATAATTGACGGTCTGACACAGCATGAACAAATACTATCATACAAGTTACTTCATTTTATCAAATTTAACATATATATTGTGTGTGTGAAACCTGAAATGAGGAAATTTACTGTAGATAACATTAGAATAATTGATAAAATTATCCAGTTATTTATATTCATTGAAATACCAATCAGTATTTTGGTGCTGGAAGGTAAAAATCCAGAGGACTCTAAATGAGGGGAGTAACTAGCTTCAGCCAAAATTATTTATTAATTACTTGTACTATTGCAATGATTTTTCTATCAATGCGGCCTTATGCCTGTCTGGCATATCGTTTGAAAAAATTAGGGCATTTATACATAGGCCTACAAATTACAATGTACATCATAGCATGTAAAACAATTTTGTAGACACCAGATTGTTCTGAAATTTCTGGAATCTAGACAGATGGATTATATTATGTTGCAGTGATAATGTTATCTCATGTTATTCGAATATCGTCTGAGCTACAGTTACTGATAATGCAGCTGTATATCTTGTTTGCCTATCATTTGAGAAGGATAGGTATTAGGTATTGATTCGAAACTGTAGAATCAATGAGAGCTCCTAGCCTCACATGACTTTGGCGGAAGCACTGCGGCTGCAGGCATTGATGGCTTTCGCAGGCTGCAGATGCAGCGGAGCCTTCTAACTAGAAATAAAGTTGTACGGAGAAACCTGGAACCAAGGGATTCCATTGCCATGGAAACGGCTGCAGGTGTTCCTATTAGAACTCTTCAGAATGTTTGACATTTGGTATCCAATCTTTTTCGCTGTAACATTATTAGTTGGTTGAATTAATAGTTGACATGGCAGGAACTTTGCCAGGCAATTCAGTTTCCATGGAAACTGATAATAATTTGAGATTTAAGAAAAATGAAACTGAGTGTCACGTGGCCTTGAAAGTTGTATTTTTTGCTGCATTATGCATGACTGTATTTCTTTTGTCTCAACCTATTTTAGGCTGTGAAATTAAAACAATAAAAGTTTGTTATAAAACTCGTTTTAAGAAGCTTAAATTAAGAATGGTTTACAATTGTATGTGATTTTAAACACAGCGAAAGTTGTAGCTCTAGTAAAGCTTTGGTATAGGCCTATATATATATAATAGTTATAATTCCTTATATAAGTTTGTTTAATATTATATTTAATTAAAGAGCAGACTAATTTATTTTGTTGGTTAACAACTTGTTAGCACCTGCCCAGTTTTGGAGGTGATAAACTCAGATAGATTATGAGAGAAAGATAAAAATTACTGGTAACTCTCTGGTTACCAAGGTACACAGCAGACAGGTGCAAATGGTGTGAACAAGTGGGAAGAAAAAAAGTTATTTCATTTGAGGGGAAAACCGGTGTAGGTTTTGTTTTGCAAACTTTTCCCTGTTTTTATGCATTAAAAAATTAAATATATGCATGAACGCTCCAAAAACTGAAGTCTGTAGTGTAGCTCAACAATGCAAAATATCTTAAAATTATAATTACAGGAGGAATGAGAACTAACATTTATTATTATATCATGCAATTTGTAGGATTCTGAAAATTTTGTCAAATGGGAACTTTACAATCATAATTATTTGAAATTGACATGTTTAGTTGTTTTCAAAGAACAATCGGGTCTTATTCTGCATATTACCAAACAAGTTATTTGATGATATGACACAAGAAAAGTATGACCTTTAGAATCAGTTTGGAAATACAAAGAATTCACCATTATAATCATTAATGTCTGGATCGAAATCCGTCTGAGGAATGTCACATGATTACAGATATGGTAAATATTTGGAAAATATATCTTTGTCTTTTGACACTGATATGATAAAATCTGATAAATATTTAGAAAAAATTTATCACATTTTACTATCATGCATATTCTGTTGACATCTCAAAATTTATCATAGTAGGCCTAAATCACTTAAAAAGTTTATTATCATTATTTATAAAAGGAGTGGAAGAAGTTAATGAAACCATTGATTGGTTTAGTAGTCAGTTCTGAAGCAATAAAAGTACATGAATCGTCCGTATCTTGAGAACAGATGCTTACAATCTTTGTTTACTTGGCCCCCATCCAAGTACAGATAGTGTGGTGTACATGTGCTGAATTTCTTCAGACCAAAGGTTGGGAGTGCTCTGTTGTATTGGCAAATTAGCCAAACCTTTTTTCCAGTCCAGTATGGGTCATTTTTGGCAAATATTCTGAAGTAGAGCAGAATGGAACTGTAAAATAGACCGGTTTTGTCGCAGGAAACATGTTGGAAGTTTGTTATTCTACATATTCGGAGACTAGTTTTATCGTTGAATTGCAAGTGCTTAGCGCTGCGTCGTTTGGATGAAAGGATTTCTAATAAACGGAAAATAGTGCATATATTTATTATGTTGTTTAATTTTCCATTGACTTGATCTGATTTGACTTTTATCATTAATTAATCATCAAAACAATTCTTTGTTAGTCTAATTTTGCGAGTGAAGACCTACTATGTCCTAACAAAACTGTCTGATACAGCTGTAGTGTAATTTTGTTTGTTAGCTCCCTGAATTATTTTCACAGTTTATGTTTTTGAGCCAAGCAAAAAAATCTGACGAGCATTCTCATTAGATTTGCAGAGGTGCAACTCCTCCACAAAGCATTGCTTAGAATAGGACAATGTTGTTGGGATGGATTAGGACCTAACTGTCAATATCTAGTTATTCCCTGCTCCTGGGGAACTGAGTCGAGAAAAATCTCTGACATTTGCTGTCAGGTAAGCTGATAAAAGAGTGAGTCATGCATTTCTGGGAGTTTTGTGTATTCTGATAAAATGCAGACCTGTGCTTTGATAGCCTAGGATTGGTAACTGTTACCAGGGATTGGTCTGATCATATTTAGCAGTGATTATACAACTGGATAAGTAAGCGACATGAACATAATTGCCTTTTAAAACGGGTAACATATATATGATATTTAGTATGTTCAACTATGTTGCATTTTGCTGATTTGTAATATGCTGAACGAACCAATGGAGGCAGATATATTTGTCATTCACTTGATTACTGATTTCTTGTGGAAATCAGCATGTACTAATCCATTGATTTCATCATACTGATACTATGATTTAATATTGTGGTGTAAGACTGATTCCACGTGATGTACCTTAATAACTTGATGAACAAGAAAGAAATTGCTCAATATTATGTAGGTAATTGCAATTTTTTGTCTTCATTTGGCTATGATATTAGTACAAGTTGTAACTACAAGCTAGTACAATTTGACAACACCTAGGTGATTGTAATCTGTAATGTAAAGGTGTATTGAAAGATTTATAGCATTGTACAGGAAATAGTCTAGCTACCAAGAATGACTCGCTATGTAAACCCATAGACTCAGGCATGGAGTATGATAAAAGGGGACATTTTAACCCTAATTGTGATGTACTCATACTAAATGAAGCAATGGATATTATTTTATTGTACTCAGTACCACTCACTGCAATAGCATCGCAATAACCTATTCAAGTATATTGCCAACTCGTGCCCTGTGGTGTTAATGTTATATTCACAATGACGTAGGTAGATATTATGATCAAGCCTGATCTAGTCTTCATACACACCTGTAGTGTAGGCTTTATCATGCCGACTGTGCTAAATTACATGAGACTCTTTTGAGCTCCAATGACTGTACTCTATTTTACCAATGATATTAAATACTGGTAATAGATCTGCTGTGTACACTCACTGTACACAAGTTTTCTTCATAATACATGTAATACAAACCCTTTGAGATCAGTTATCTTGGAAAGTGTTTTATATTGACAGTATTGTGGACATTGTCTCTTACGGATATCACTGTTCATTGATTTGTATGAATTGTGAGAATGAGTTGAGAATTTTAATGGAAAACGAGACGTATGATTTTATGTGTAGTGCCTTTAAATTTTAGATTTGCTGTGTCTGGTCTCTGGTCGATTCATTTCTCCAGCCCCCATAAATTCCTTTTTATCATCTATTGTATTAAGTACACGTGTGGGTTTACAATATGCACAGCCGAAAGAAATTTACTGAATTCTTGCTTTTTGTCTTTTCAGGTGTTGAAGCTCTTACGAAGTCGACCCCTTTCCCCTGCTGCTAAAGGCTGTGGTAGGAGGAGAAGGGAAGCCAAGCTGCTATGCGCTCTGAAAGTCTAATTAACAATATGATGCAACCATCTCCCTTTGCTGAGTTTAACCCACTGGATGTACTTGCCACTGCCGCTAGTCTTCAAAGTGCTCGTATAGAAACTGATGATGAAGTCTCCCCCAATAATGGTTCAACCGAGACCCAAGGAGTAGCGGCTGAGACTGAAGCTGAGGAGGAGAAAGATGGTGACTTAAAAGATGTTGAGGTTTCTTCCGGGAAACCTGATGGTGAAAATGTCTCCTCCAATGATACTGATGCGGACACTGATGCTCAGGATCATAAAGCCCCTTCAGATGATTCAGTTTTCCAAGTCCCCGCTGTGAAACAGGTGAAATATGTCAACGGTGTTAAGGGCAATTCTACAGGTGTTACCACCAGCAGTACTAAGCCTGTCACTGTACTTCGGGCTTACAAACCCCAGATGTCAGATCATTCTTATGCGTTTATGTTTCAACTGCAAAGTTTGAAAAATGACGAGGATGAAGGTTATAGCTCAAGGTCGAGCATTGACGAAGAGGGAGAAGATATCAGTGCCTCGCATGGTATTAACCTGGACAGTCCTGATGGATTGCGCTCCCCTACAACACTTAAACAAGGCAAAATGCCTAAGATTTTCATTGTGGGCAAGGAAAGTAGCATCACCAAACAGTTATCATCACCCAGGAATGTCCAAGATATTGATGTAAAATCATCTGGGCCTCATGATGATACTGCGTCAATTACAGAAGCAAATCATGAAAATTCTGCTGCCCAAATTCAGTGTGAAAACTCCATTGAAGACAACCTAACATGTGTTGTGGAAAGTACTGCAGATAATCAAGCGGAAATGCTAGAAGAACCTGTTAATGAAGTGATAACACTTGATCCTGCCAGTGTTTTGGATTCATTACCACCTCCCGAAGAAGACATTGATATAAATGTCTCGGAGAGCTCTGCAGTAAATATCGATGAAGAGGAGGACACACAGGATGCTACAGAAAATTGTGATCAGTCAGAAAGTGATGCAACTGCGTCAGAGACCAATGCTACATTTGACCAGCCGGAAGGAAGCGCTAATACAGTCGTATCAACTGAAGCTGAATCGAGTATTGAATCTGATGTTAATGATGCAACCCAGAATGAAAAGACCAACAATACTTCATCTTACAACAAGGCTGATTCCAGTGAGACAAATGCTGATGTCACATTAGAGACAGAAGCTGAGAAGCAAGATTCGGCTGCTGACCAATCTCTGAAGAATCAATATATCATAGAGGATGACGTCAGTCCTGTTCGCAAGTTCGGTTCTGCTGATGTGGAGCCTGAGTTGGATGTCATAAATATTGCCCAGTTAGCTGATAGAAGTGAAGGAACAGTTTTGGTTGTTAGTAAACCAGAGACCAAGAACTCTGTAAGACAGCAAGTCCTAAAGCCTACCCAGAGTCTGTTGAAAACATCGAACATGGTGGGCAAGACCAACAGCAGTGTAGTTCGTGTAATACCTTTTGTAAACGGAGGAAGAGTTGCCCAGATCCTGCCAAGGCCTCTTCAGTGCATTACGCCCATAAAAGGACAGAGTAAGACCATTATGAAGATTGCGTCTCCTTGTGTCGAAGTCAAGAAACCACCTACCCTTGGCAAGTTATTAATGCCTGTTACTGCGACTACTCTATCGTCAACCAAAGGTATAATACTGAAATCACCCGTGCCATCCCCGACTGCAGCTATATTATCCCCTGCTGTATCAACAGATACTAGTTTGAGTGGCCGCAGCACACCTAAGTCTTTTCCTGATACAGATAGTGTTGATTCTGATATGTCACCAACACCTAAAATTACCATGCTGGCAAGTGACACTGACCTGAAAGTGAAAGTAGAAAAGGCGAGTATCGGCACTGTAGGTTCGTTATCATGGAACTCATTTAATGGGAGCTTGATTCAGCTAGGTGGCAACGGCAGATCAAATGAGTTTATCCGAATTCAGGGATCCCAGATTCAGCAGAGAGACTCTACAGAGGAAGAACCTCCTAAAGATGATGATCTGTCGGTCTCATTGAGCCCAAACCCTTGGGCTGGGACATCTTTGGAAACAGCTAGCATGGACGATGTTCTTTCCGTGACAAACTCTGATGATAGTATGTTGAGCGAGCCTGTAATGTCGCCTGTTGTGCCATCTCCTTCACATAGTAAACGCAGGTCCAAAACGGACAAAATTGACCCTGACTCTCGGTGGGAGCGTTGCTCTGAGTTGCATCCACTTATCGACCATGATTACTGTATGTTCACAGAGTTCAATGCTCAGATTCAGAGCAGTATCATTGCCACAACTGAATCCAAAACAAGGATTGATCGGAGGTATAACAAGAAAACTAAATCAGCTCGCACCAAAACTGCCTCTTTGATTTTTGAACCTGAAAGACCGTTGAGGGGTCGTCCCTCAGAAAAGGTGCTTAAAGGAAAGAAAGGTCGCTTAAAGAAGAAAGACGCTGCAACAGCCAGAGGTGCTTATGTTGAAGATAATTTGAATGTAGATACGAAACCTGCAGTTCATTCCAAAGAGAGTGAGGAGAAAGCGTTGAAGAGACAGTTAAGGCAGGAGAAAAAGTTATTGGCAGAGAAGAAGAAAGCTGAGAGAAATGAAAGGAACTTTGTGAAAATCACTGGTAGCTATAAGGATGACTTTGTTTATTACGCCACTCGAAATTACCGAGGAAGACCAAGAAAGGCTCCAGAGCCGTTACCTGATTCTGCATCTAAGTCTATTAAGCCAATACCCGCTGGGGGAGTGAACGACTTTGACTGGTACAGGGATTTGTCCAGAGCTGATAAAACATCTTACTTTGGATCCCCAGGGTTGCAGTCGACAGATTCGTCTCGGCATGCTTCTCCAGCTGCCCTGCCCATTGCCACTTCTCGATCTGAAGCTGGCTCGATGGACAAGCAAGACTCTATCCCAGGGTCGACTCCTATTCATGAATCTGATGTCGTTGATCTGGTGTGTGAGCTGTCTGGTTTCGGAGGCGTTGATGGCTTCACTGCATCTATGAGCGGTGGTGTTGAAGTGTGCACTACTGAGGCAACTGAAGAACCTTCAAATGGAGACAGTTCTTTGGATTTAAATCAGATGGCGGAACATGTCTGCAGCATGCTGACCTCCATGGATGAAAATGAACTGCGAATGTTGGAGAAGTTAGGGGAGGATTCGTCAGACGAGAAACCTGCAGGATCTGGTCTAAACGATACTTCTTTTGATGGGTTTTTAGGCGCTCCCGTCCAGGGGCAGACTGAGCTATGTGATGACTTGGATGAAATCAATGATAACGACCTATTGACCACCGACATCAGCAACATGAACGATATGAGTGACATTCTGACTGATCTCAGGTCTTCTGCTACTGCGCAGACGACAACATCAGTGGAAGGCGCTAATGTGCAGGCTGGCACGTCCCATGTCAGCCTTGTTGCAGCCGCAACCCCAAGCTGCTTCTCCTCAGAGAAGTTAGATCGTGCTGAACTGTTCCCGGACATTCATACGCCATCTTTACAGAATCGTACGGAGTCTACGATGGTTCCTGAATTGATTGTAGTTTCAATGTTCTGGAACGACCTTCCTGGCCTGATGATCAGCAGTGTCCAGCATGTGCGTTTGGTCGATATCCATAAGCAAGTTCTCCCTGCAAAAGACACTGGTATCTTGAAGAAACGCTGTCAGATGTTGGGTCTTGATATCGCTAACTGTTCTGAGCTTCAAAGAGACTTTCTTATCCGCTATGCTAATGCTGCTAAGTCCAAATCCACCGTGATTGTCAGCAAGAAGTCTGCAGAAGAGCTCATTGGCTTCTATGTGAACCCCAAACCCCGAGGAAGTCGGCAGGTTGTCACTGAAGAGAAGGAAGAAGTTAAGCCGAAAGGTAGGCAGGATTTTTAATTATGAATGCATGACTGCTTGTATATATGACTTATGTTTTTTTTTTTTTCATCAAGGAGCTGGTTCTTAGCTTTACTTCAATACCTGCCAAAAGGTTCTAGAATTGGAGTGAAGCCTTTTTTTAAATAATTACAATAATGTGTGTATGTTGTGGTTAACTAGACCATATTTAAGTCAGATAGGTCCAACCTTTTCAGAAAGAAAAAAATCCTTCCGATGATTATTTTCAATCGTCTGACCGATATAAAAAAAATTACATTTTATTTAGGCAAAGGACTCGTATAACGCATTGATTTCTAAGTCGCATTTCATGCATGCATTGTATGTAGACTATACAGAACAGGCAAAGTACACATCGTAATTAAATTATTTTGCCTTTTTGGGTATTTTTTCGCTCGTGCGTTTTGATGTGAATTCGCTGAATTGTCTAGATAGTTATGCACTCAAAACACTGAAGTATTTTGTACACTTCTGAATTTTGTTTTGAATACCTCATGGGTCTCATTTACTCGTTACATAGTGTGACTAGCCATGGCATGGGGCCAGTTCCTGACTAGTTTTACTGACATGAATATTACACCAGGCTGGAGGACTATAAAGTGCTGCTGCTATCTAGGTTGTCTATAAAGAGTCTATTGACTAGTAGCTGGTGTAGCTATCTGGTGTTTAGTTGTCTAGGTTTTGACTATAAACAGCCTGCCTTGTGATGTTGATAAATATGTGGAGGGTCATGACCAGTTATACAGCATGGTGATTCTTCACCAGCTTTATTGATCTAGACTAAGACTAGACTCGCCTGTAAGAAGGAAAAGATAGCAATATACTCTAAAGTATTTGTCACAAGAACATTGTTTATGTTGAAAAAGACATGCCTGGGTTTTGTTTACATTCTCTCTGTGTAGCCTTTGTTTTTGTCCTGCACAGCTTGGGGAAAAGTATGACTCATTTTAGCTGAAAGGGTATGAGGCCTTTCTAGCTTGCATACTGCATAACTTGAAGCTTCCTGATAATGTAAAAGCCCACAAAAGAATGTATTGGGTAAATTGGGATTTTTTTTTAAATATTTTGTTTTGCCTGGCAGTTTCACATAGTAGAGTTTTGAATATCCTCCTAAAAATATACAGGAGAAATAAGTAGTTAGTTTATGCAAGTTGGCAATATCATATAGCAGGGTTTTTTTTGACTATATACTAATTCAGATTTTACAACCAAAAAATAATTTATTTGCACCAACTGATGTTCCAAATTTATCTAATATATATGCTGTATAGAGTAAATGAAGGTCAGAAAACTGGTATTTTATGAGTGAAGACAGATAGCATGCAGCTAGTGCTGCTCTTTGGCTGTGAAGTGGGGCAAAAGGAAGAGGGGAGGGGGTTGCTTGAATAAATATTTGAGGGTGAAATGAGGACAGGAGGCGGGGGGGGGGGGGGGTGTAATAACCATACTAGATCCAATTGGTCAGATAATAATCATATTATGCATTTAAAGGGCAACTGCGGTGATGTTTGTGTTAAGATTTAGACCATAATGTGATTATCTTGGTTTGAAATCATGAATCATGCTTAAAAAAAGACATGTATTCTATGATGCATTATGAGTCTATTTCAATACAAAATGCTGTTATTTATATTAAAGTACCATTTATAAATCTTGTTAATGCATTTGTATTTCGTGTATTGGTGAATTTTGCAAATGCATTTGCTATTAGATAAAATGCTATTTGGCAGATATATGATCTATGTCTGTTGTACATCCTTAATTTCACGAATTCATCGGATTTAAAATTCTAAGAAATGCAGAGGTGTTTTATTATTACGTGAGTGCTATGTGCATATGATACATTGTACAAAATGTCATTGAATATGCTGGTGCATTGCTTTTAGGCCCATACTGAGCTAATGAAAGTGTTACTGTTACACGTGCTTATTTAACAAATTAACAATGGTGTATTATGACAGGTGCACAATCAAATTGCACTTACATCGACTAATTAATGTCAAGGCTGTACGTTAGTGACGTTACCAGTTTGTTATTGAAGGCAGGCATTTTGATGTCTTATAATTGGCCAATTAATGTATGTAATATTTATTATGTAGATGTGAAAACTGGTGTTACTAATCAAGTGTCGTAAAAATCTGACAGGTACAAATATGACACCATACATGTATGCTCATTACAGACCAGGGGAAAAATAATGATGTAGTTGGTAGTTACATAATCTGGCTGCTGGTATTTAGCTGGGATGCTTTTGAACTGCCATGATAACATATAACAGTTTCAGCGTATTTAGGAATTTGCTAAGGGGGGGGAGCATTGAGGCCTGACATTGGAGGCATGACCCCCCCCCCTTCCCTTCCCCAAAATACGCCACTGGTAGTGATGTTATTTCTGGATAATCTCATGAGAACAGTTCTGCGTGATATTTTATGTGGTTGGCCATTTTGTGTTGTATTATCTCTACTGGCCAATGTCATATTAAAGCTTAGCTAAGTAAACATGACTACCAACTGTCAGAGGGCTCAGGCAGACGTAAGGATAAGGTGATGTTGACATCCATTCCATGCACCTTCACTGTATTTCAATGTATTGCATTTATTCTCCGTAGTACTGCAGTGTTTTGACTGTTCTCAAGGTCACTGCTGGAACCATATGCCCCATTTCCAGTGCACCACCAAACCTTCAGTTCTGCTGCAGTGACCTCTACCTGTATTTCTGGCTTTTTTACTAGTCCGAAAATTCTTACTAGCCGGCCTCGTAAATGTATTATGTACAACACTGCTGGCTGTCAGATTTTTAGGCCATATTTACTCCCTTGGTCTGGTGGAATCCATAATGTTAATCTCTTCTATGTAGTTCGCATAAATATAATATACATACTACTTTGAATAATTTATTAAGTAATGCTCTTCATATGGTAATTTTATAAAGTTCTGGAGACTACGTATACTATTTACTATACTTTTTTTCTGGAGAGGGGACTTTTAACTGTCACTGCTCAAGTGTAACAATTGCGTTGTATTGAAGGCCAGGTCTTTATCATGGAGTCACCAGTGACTCCATGTCTATATTTACGACTTACAGTGGGCCCCCGTAAATTCGACCACCCTTGCCTTGAGAATCGCTAAAGCGGTCCTAATATCGATGCAGTCTTAATTCTGAGACTTCGGTACAACTGTAGTCAGTTCTCGGACTAAGCGAAAGGTCTTATAAATAATGGAGATAGTCTTAAATTCGAGTGGTGGTCTTAATATTGAGTCTTACTTGTGAGGTTTTACTGTTTCTATCTTGTTCATGTATGAAGGTAGTTAAACAGGAACTACGTAGTCAAAAGATATCAGATATGTGTACCGCTTTCAGATAACTTACATAAAGTAATACATATTGTATATGTTTTGTTTATTGAATAATTATAAGGCTAGGATTGTTTTTGTTTTTTTCCTTATTCATTAGTCACTAATTTAATTTCAATCATATTTAAATGGTCACTTTTTCTTTTCATTTATAATGTAAGGGGTGTTTGCACACTCCCCCCCCCCCTCCCCCACAGTATGCTTATGTCTTTTATTGTTTAGGTCATGTACTACGAACTAACGTACATACTGTGTGGAAAAAAAATATCTTGAAATCTTGGATGAGTAACATATTAGGGATTGGTCTACATAGCGGACATGCCACAACAAATTATAGGCAAATGCATGAAATAGCCATGATTTAGTCATTACAATACATTAGTAACATGATGACATTGTACATGAGTGTTTTGTATAAACATCTTTCATTGTACAGGCCACAATTGAGGGTTGTTATGTATATTACAAACAATGCAACCAACTAGCTTTATCTGTGTGTTTTGTCTGCTTTTCTCTGCTTTTTCTACACAAATGGCAAAACTATAGGTTCAGTTCCTCCTACATAGCAATACCAATATTTGATGATGGTGAATTGTGGTCCATTGAACGCTAGCTGTCTCCCAGTGATGCTGGTGATGCTACAGACTGCCTCAGCAACCGACTGTGCCAATAGAGCATCGATTAATGTGCTGCTTGCTGTATTGCCAGTGAAGGAGCTCTAGACAGGGGGGAGGGGGGGGGCACCCTACCCTCATGAAATATCTGTGCACTCTATATTATCTTATATAATAAGTGTTTTTGAAGCATTTTGTGTGTGCATTGCTGTTGTTTTAGCCTGTTTAAACCTTTTTGCACTGGTGAAAATTGACATAGAATGTTTTGAATAGATGTTCTAGAATTTTCCATGTAAGTGAAGCCATGTGTGTGAAAAAATGTAGTCACAAAGAGTTTTATATTGCGCTTTTTTTTTTCATGGAGACTTTGTACTGTAGGAAATATCCAAGTATATGGGTGAAATAACCAAATACCAACTGTAAAAATTTTGTTAATTATCTCTTCAATTGTTAAACTCTAAATTAATATCCAGAATTTGGTGGACTGTTTCGAACTCTGTCGCTCTGAAAAAAAACCATCCATTCGATTACTTCTGAATAGTGTAATATCCATTTTAGTATAGATATGACATGTTATACTTCATTTTGAGAGCGTTTTCAATTTATGAATTACATTTACATCACCTGTTATAGTTTCATAATACTATCCATGTTACTTTTTAGTACCTGTACCAGGACTTATAAAGGTCTGTGAGGATACCGTGTTTCAGCGAAATCTCAAGACAGACGCATGCAATTGAACATTTAGCAAGTCTAAACTGAAGCTGTGGGATAAATAAAGTGCACTGCTCAAGGCCCATGTTTCAGTGGCTGCGGCTGCTCAGCATAAATGTTCAGTATATTGGGTGGGGCTGACTGGGCATGGACTGAGGGCCATGCTGCTTATAACGCATAGATTGCGCTGGCCAAATGGTTTGGATGTCGATTGCAATCTGAGTAGTTAATTAAGGTCATGGGTTCAAATTCTGAGAGCTGTCTTGATTTTGGGAGGCCATTGTATACATGTGAGGCCAATGTTTGGGTATTAAATGACATGTACTGTAAACTACAGTAATTGTGTATACATGCTGCACTGTTGTGTAATGTATACCTCATGATCGTTTATATTAAAAACGTGGATGTAAAATAAACTTGCTTTAATTCTGGGGTGGTCTTTGTAGCAAGGTATAACGCCATAAAGATAATGTTATGTACTAGGCTTCCGCTAAACGTTCGCCACGGTCCTCTTGGCGAAATTTATTTAACTGGCTTAAATGCTTGTGTGGCGAAAATCTGTCAAACTTAGTGGTGAAAATGCCTATGAGCCAAGCAATCTGATTGGTCCTCAGAATGGTGTCATCATTGTATTACGAAAGCTGCTTCAAATATTGGTGGCTAAACTGTCTCTGATGTGGCAAAAAAAAAATACGACTGCTTTATCTACAGTGGCTAAGGCTGGAATTAATTTAGAGGAAGCCTAGATGTACATGAGTCGAAAATATGATGGTCTTTGGACTTTATATATGATATGGTCTTAATAGTGAGGGGTCGTCTTGTACATGTTACATCATACACTGAAAGCCTTTTGTGGATTTTGGAAAGCTGTGCAGCCAATGCAGTTTTCATTGGCATGCATCAATGCATCCTCCTGCTGTTATATCTTGCATAAATATATAAATATTAAGCTTTATGAGCATACATATGGCATAAACTGTCAGGTCCAGGGTATTGTATGTTGTGCAAAATTGCGAGGTTGCATTATTTAATGCCTTGCTGTGAGTATTGCTGTTTTGGTAGAAGCGTATATATCCTAATATGTGCATATCTTGCTGTTGTGAATGCAGTAAATGCTTTTGGCTCTATTTGAGGTCATGTTATCCTGAAGGCTGGAGTGCATTCTGCATGGAGTGTGCATGGCGGCCTATTCATGTGTTGGCTGCTGATGCTGCTGCTGCTGCTGATGATGCTGCTGATGCTGCTGTTGATGCTGCTGATGCTGCTGTTGATGCTGCTGATGTAGACCGAAACATTGCTGTCATTTGCAAGTACGCTGGAGGCAGTTTGTCGGACTACTACTACTGCTGCTGCTGCTGCTGACTTGCACTTGATGCAGATTGAGTGATGCAGCGAAACTGTTCTACCATCTTTAGCTTTTAGTCTATTTGGTTATTTGTAACCTGACATATCGAATAATCGGATTTGCGTCTCAAGAGATATTTCTATGTCCGTATGGGGTCAGGATAGATATTCTTGTACTGAATACAAGAGAAGCTAAGAGATGTAGATGAATTGCCTGGAATGGTTTCCATTTTGTAAGGGCTCTTTGTTTCTCAGATGTGACAATACATTTTATCTCTAGCGGTGTCATTTTAAATAGCTTTTCGCATCGTATGTCAGGTAGGATTGTGATAGGTACTCCTTAATTGTTTTGATATTGTACTGAATGAACCTAATTAAAAGAAAAGTCCCTGTGTAATTAGCACTGAAGAAGACAGTGAGATACTGCTGAATTTCTGCTCTTGATTAAAATTATGATTCCATGGAGGTAACTTTAAGTAGACAATTTTTTTATATTTCTTTATTGAACTCCCAATACTAGGGAAATAGTATAATATAACTATAATAAAGATTTTTACTGCTGACATGCAACCAGTACTGAAAGTGAAGGATTCAAGCAAGTTAATAAATCATGGGACAGGAAAAATTTAGTTGCTATTATCTACATGCACTAAATCATGATTGTATTTATTCTATTGCTATCTATCAAGAACTTTGCTTTAAAATTGAGTATTTGTCATTTTATGGCAATTTTGTATAGATCTTTGATATAAATGGATTTATAAATTGCAAGAGTCGTCAAATGAAAAGACCATAAAATTAAAATGTCTTTCGCCGGATAGCTTGATATGGATTTAAACTCACATTTCTGTGTGCATATTTTATACATATAGCTTATATTGTTGTACATATAGATCTTTGGTGATTGTACTTCACACATTATTTATGAATGAAGCAATTTTAAAAACCATTCTTTGTGATGTTCCTAATATATACTCCTTGGTGCCACCAAGAAATTGATCGACCACCGTATTTGCTTGAATAGAAGTCCTGGTGTTTACTGTACATTAGAAAAGTGCTGGTTATGTGGCAAATACGGTATAATGGCGTGATAGGGAAATGGGACACATATCATACATATATGCCTCGGGAATATCTGTCCATTATGAGTTGTTTCTGTATTATAAGGATGTCTACCGTACTTTCTCGATCGCAAACCGGGTCTCTTGATTAAATTTAAATTTAGATGCAACATTTTTACTGCTGCGGAACGTGACCAGGGCTTGCGAATTAACATTTTATTGGATTTTGTGGGATTTATATTTACACTGGCATTCTAAAATAATGTCTAAACGACAGTGGTCCTCATTTTAGACCCGGCATGTAACCAGATAAATACGGTAGCAGCATATGTTTATTATTGCGATGTTCTTTGGTTATAAATAGCATAATATAGTCTATGCACCAGCTATTCAATTGTTGGCTTCTTGGTTACTAGAATGGGAAATTGCCATCAGATTTTGGTTGGATTCCAAGTAAGCACCAATGCACCATTTTCGCCTTGTCATTTCGTCCTAGAGTCATTAGTAATTGGATAGATATTGAAACAACAATGGTGAATGTATTGAGGTTAAATTACTGACCTATCTGACCTGTTGTTGTTATCAGATATATATGGTATGTTATATATATATGCACTTATGCTCATTATTGGTTGCGTCGTGATGGCTACATGACAGCTGCTGCAATTGAGAAATATAATGTTATGACATGTGGTGATAAAAAGATATGGCTCAGAAGCACATCCATGGAGATGTAGAGACACTCCATGGCACAACTAACATGGCATTGCTGTGAGAGGCAAATCTTAAGAAATATTCAATTTTGATCAACCATTATAAAGCAGTTCCACTAGACTTATATTATATATAAAATAGTGGTTAGTGTATGAATTAAAATAAAATTGTGAAGGTTTAGACATTTTCTTGGGGGACTCCCCGAGAAGTTCGAGAGGTGATGTAAAGACGCTATTTTGCAATTACTCTCAGTAATATTTGAAAAATAATATGTTTGGATAATTACGGGGTTAGTGGTACCATGGACGTATGCATTGTGGTACTGGTTCAGTCTTTAATAAGAGGGTAGAGTTATCCCCCCCCCCCCAAAAAAAAAAATCTCCCCATCCCCAAACAGGTTTCCAGGTCTTCCTCAAGGAAACCTGCTTTACTACAGCTTTAGCCTTCTACTATACTTAATATCTTACAACGTCAATACTAAGTACTTGGTTGTGTTGAAGTGACTGGAAGCTATTGGTTTTATTTAGCCATTTATTGACAGATGCCTAGAGTACTCGCTGAATTATTGACCGAGCGTCCCTCACCTGTACCTGTTTGCATGGATAAAAATAACCATGTGTAATAATCATGTGCAATTGTGCTCTTAAATGTTATTATTATTTTCATTCTAGCCAGTGTAGCCACGCCCTTTGCAGGCTTATTGTATGGCAAATTGAGACAATAAGTCTTGTCACAAAATATGAAAATTATGAGTTTAGGTAGTCGTGTTGAAATGGGTTAGGTAATAGAATTTCAGGAAAGGTAAAATGCTGTATTTTTTTTTGGTATATTTGCATGTTATGAAGTTATGGTTTGCACGGCTTGCTGAATCCTGTAATACAAGGTTGTTTGCGTAAAAAAAAGAGTATTATAAAAAAAACTAAGATAAAAAAAGATTCATGTTTAATGAATGGCTGGTTGAAATAAAAATCGTGCAATTTTAGATAACTTTTTCTGAAATTCCCGTATTGGTACCATTTGTAGTGCAATGCACTGCATATCTCTCCTATAAATGTATTGAAAGGGCAGAATAAATGCAAAATAACTTCTAAAAGGAAATATTCTGCAGTTGCAATTGGTGTCTAATGTATATGAATGCAGGTGTCTATTTATAGTTTATGACGCTCAAGATTGCACCATGGGCTTAACATGGAAAGCTTATAAAGCAATGTTCAAATTATGACATGGCCACAAATCAATGGTTGGGGGAGTAAGTTGAACAGCTTGTGTTGAATGTGCATGATATATTTTTCTTTAATTTTGGCAAGTTTACATTGCAGGATTTTAAAGATAAAATAATGTCATGTGAAAAATATTAAATATGAATGTATTGATTTTGAAATTGGGATTACTTCAAGGGAATTACCCTTCATCAGATGCATTGTCAGATACTGTAAGGGATTAATTATTTAAATGGACACGTTGATTCACACATTCAACTGATTTAAGAAAAAGTTCCAGTTACATTAAATATTAATCAATTAATGGTATTATGTGACCTGAGAAAATCCCCCACGTTACTCATGCACAATTTGGGGGAATATACATGTAGCAAGTACTTCTCTCATTAATATCACTGATTTTAATGTACTGTTTTACAATTTACAACATAAAATGTTGCCAAATAAAGCACACATTGCTTAAAACTATAATGCTACAACATTTATAACTTAATTTGTATATACCCATTAGTAAAACCTGAGGAATTTACTCCAAAGTTGGTGATACTGATGAACCATATTAACTCCTGTAACCCCCCCCCCCCCCCCCCATCCATTGCTCCTTAATTAGAAGCCCACCTCGAATAGAAGCCCACAAATAAAGGCCTCCCTAAAATAGAAAGCCCCCTCCCCATGTCATGCAATTAAATTGAGGTTTTTCAGAGCTATTTTCGTACATTCGTGCATTTCTTGATGTCCTTCAATGCCCTAAATTAATAGAGGTGGCCTAAAAAGAAATAGAACAGAGGGCTTTTATTCGAGTAAATACAGTAATGTTTATTCAGATCTGCTGTGTAGTATAATATATTATATGTATACTGCATGTGTACCTTACATTTGTATGCTTGGTGAGAACATGGATGTATTATGCATCCATGGTGAGAACATATGTATTCTTTGTATTCTGCTATGTCCCATAGCTCTTACAAAATGAAAGAAGGCTTAAACAATGAATTATGCTGGCACCCAGACTATGTGCTGTGTAAATCCACTGTTTGTGAGAATGTATGGTATCACCTTTTTAGTTTTGTGTTTTGCTGCTATTTTACTATGTAGTATGTACACGCAAAAAATGAAGCATAACCCCGCAATTAAATTGCTGGTATTTTACCATGTACACACCAAATATACAGCAAAACCCCGCAATTAAAATCTTGGTATTTTATTACTATTTACACACACAAAATACAGGGTAACCTCGCAAGTAAAATGCTGGCATTTTGCTATTTACGCACAAAAAATTCATTGTGACCCCGCAATTAAAATGCTTCTATTTTACAATGTACTTGTGAAAAATGCAACATAACCCCGCTATTAAAATGTTGGTATTTTACAATGTATACAAGAAAAATATAGCGTAACCCCGCAATTTATTTAATTGATGGTATTTTAGTATTTACACAAAAAAATAACCCCACAATTAGGACCTCCTGATGTGGTCTTCATAGCGAGGTAATCTTAAATTCTATCAATTATCAAGAAAAGTGGTCTTAAAATGGAAGTGGTCTCAATCTTGAGTGGTCTTTACTCTTAATTGTGGGGTTAAACTGCACTCTTTATTTGGCCTACCTATCCAATCATATGTCTTATTAATTAGCAATGATTATAGGAAGGAATATTACGTCATTATCATATGTGGCAGTGAGCCAATCATTTATTAATACACCACACAGTATTATTCCATGTAGCTCTTGGCATAGCTGAGATAGCTGCATTATTATATGTCTAGATATATTTGATTAGCTTGTGGCAGAGTTACACTTTTCAGCATGACTATATATGCTAATATGTTGATTTTATTAATTAGATATATCTAATTAGCATGCTATAGCTGAGCTACACCTTTTAGCATGACTTGACATGGTAATATGTTAATTTTATTATTAGATATATCTAATTAACATGCTATGGCTGAGCTACTATTCTTAGCATGAGTTAACAAGCTGTTATGTTTATTTTATTAATTAGATATGTGTAATTAGCAATATTTATGGCTGACCTACACTTTTTAGCATGACTTTACTCCGTGACACGTTATGTTGATTTTAGATGAATTCTTTTCCTTGAATCATTAAATACTTGTATTTGGCGTAGGGTGTAACGATAGCATGCAGTGATTTTTAGTCACATGTGCCTACATTGTGCAGCAGGGTATGCGCCGTGGCTTGTTATACGATAGGGCAGACTGGGGTAATGGATTCCTGTGTCATGGGAACAAAGCCCTGCTATTTAGTATCACCAGGGCATGGCCCTAATATGCTCTGCCATTTCTATCTAGCCTTACCAGGCAATTGTAGGTACTGTAGTAAAATGTATTATAGTGCCACTAAATTGGCATAGACCTGACTGATAACCCATATAAATTCATTTAAAGTGAGTAGTAGTCCACTGTATTACTATACAATAGAGTATGTAGAGCTTTGAATGGGACATTGTCTGATGGTTGACTGATGGTTATCTCGGTTGCAGCATGCCCCAACATGTATAGATGATAAATGGCACTTAAGTCCCCTGGGAATTTTCTGTTACAAGACTGGGGGAATTTTTGATGATGCCAAGTCTAAATTGAACGCTTTACCCGTTGACTAATGCTACTACCATTATTTTAAGATTAAGTGATCAATATTAACACCATTACAGCATGGCCACCCCCCCCCCCCCCCCCCCCTCCTTCCGAAGCACAGACTAGAAACTTGCATGAATTTAGGGCAGTGCTGTTTAGTTTTTGATGGTATTTCCTCATTCAATTTGAATACAATTGCCCATACTGGCACCCGCAGTAAGGTCTAGATAATTACATTCAATAAGAAAAAAATATATATACGTGAGTAAAAATTTAATTAAAATAATTTAAGCTGGTTTGTTGAAACTTTTTGGATATTTTTCTTGAACATATTATACTGTGTGGGGGGGAAAAAAATCTACATATTCAAATTGAGCCTCTGTTATTTAAAATAAAAATGAATACAGCCCCGGCCTCTAATTGAGAACGGCATATATATATAAACCTGGCGTGTATTATCAATCAAATATTGTATTTATAACCTAGTCATGGACTATAAATTGCACATGTATACCTGGATGATAATCAAGGTCAATGCATACATAGTATACCTTGGATGAACATCCAAGGTATACCTGTACCCAGTAGCGGATTTAGGGGGGGGGGGGGTTAGGGGGTTAACCCCCCCCCCCCCCTTTGGACTAGTACATTTTAATAAAAAAACAATAACAGTACCATTGATGTGTAATGCAGTTGCACCCAAATATTATTGGGCCACCATGGATAATCCTGGTTTATCCAAGAGGACACTATTCAACGTTTTCCCAATTTATAATGTTACTCGGCATAACTTGTATCTCTACGATTATTGAATGATGAATATATTAAAATCAATAACTTGTATCTCTACAATGATTGAATGATGAATATATTAAAATCGATAACTTATATCTCTACAATGATGAAATGATGAGTATATTAAAATCAATGACATATATGTGTGACACCCCTTAAATAATAAGAAAATTTATATTCAAAATTATGACAATTAAATTAAATTGCAGAATTGAGACCACCTCAATATTAAGACCACTTCAGTGATTTCCAAGGGTTATCTTACTTGTGGAGTTTCACTGTATTATTGAATGATACAACATAAAAGTATGCGAGTGGTAAATGGTATATGTTGTACATAGTACACAAGGACATCCTGAAATATATGATATCTCTTAAATTTTGAATTAGTGAAAATTGTAATGAATATCCAATTTAGGACCTATCACTTTAAAGTCTGCATAATTAACTGCATGTTACATCGTTATGTTTGTTAGATTTCAAATTTTATCAACTGCCATTATGTTGATATTTCACATTTTGGGGACACAAAAAAGAGGTGACACGTGGCACCATTTGGTCAGAGGGAATTTTTAAAATGTTTACCATCAGGGAAGTTTGGGACATTGTTTAATGTTTAGTGTTGAAGTAAGCTTGAGTCTGTCTCATGTAAGTTGGAAATGTCATCTGTAAAATTTGGCAGCAGGCACTGACCCAGCTGTTTAGCTCCTATAAAAACATGCTTGTCAAAGATGTGAAGAAAAAATGGGCACTAAACTTACATGGTGCTCTAGATATTACATGCATAAAGCAGCTACATGCACATAATGTTGCAAAGCACTGTACAAATTGTATATGCTCTTGTCACTTATATGAAGATCTATTTATCTATCTATCTAAAGATCTATCTATCTATCAGTATATGTCTAGAGCATTCAAATTTGTGTGCATATGCACCATGGGACTATATAATTAGCTACTGGTTCTACTAAGCTATCTATCTATCACTATATATCTATCTATCTAATAGTATATATCCAATAATATCTATCTATCTATCTATCTATCTATCTGTCTATCACTATATATCTATCTAATAGTATCTATCTATATATCACTATATATCTGTCTGTCTATATATCTATCTAATAGTATCTATCTATCTATCCATCTTTCTAACTCTCTATCTATCTATCTATCTATCTATCTGTCTTTCTGTCTATCTATCTATCTATCATACAGGCGTTTATTTGAGATTCGAAATTGCACAATACTTTCACAGATTTTCATTTTAACTTTTGACCCGGCCTCTAAACGGACCTGGTCTGTTTTATCTTGGATGAATAGAGATTTATTTTTTTGTTATAAATTGATAACACTCCGAATATGACAACGTTTCTTGTGACGTTTGATAAGGTTTAATTTATCTCTTTTATAGAAATTATCCGTCTTGTCTTGCACTGAATGGTCCACAAATAAACCACTCCAGCACCTCCCCCGGTTGAAATTAACCAGAGTTGGTCTATACTCCATAGAGGGAGCTTATTAATGTGCCATGTTGAAGTAATTGGTATCACAGCGTTTATACTGCGTAAGAAACCTAGGCTTCTTCGAGCATGGAGGGCTGGAGAGCGTATAGATATAAATACAGTAATTACTCTTCAGTTGATATGGGATTATATTTATGCAATAGTATATAAATGTCTTTCATATTTATTATAAATCATATCCGCCTACCCCCACTTTTTTTTCTACGAAGAGAAAGGCCAATATTTAGTCCCCCCCCCCCAAAAAAAAATTAAATTATAATAATAAGAGCACATCTACTTAATTTGAGCACATACAATTTTATACATCATAGAAATTGTGTAGGCCTACACTGCAGGAAATTGATATAATGTACAATTTAATTTGGTCGCTAGATGGAGCTTCCTGCAGCATCCATTGCACATAGAGCACGTGGCTCCAGGAACGCGCAGCCAACGTGGAGATTCCGTTCCAAACATGACGTCATGTTGACTAATATAGGCTTGGTGCCTGTGGTGCCTGTAGGCCTAAGAGTAAGATTCCACATGATTTTAATTCGTGACACTAAAATAAAATAATGACCTACAAGGCAAAAAAAAAAGGAATCTTTCATTAATTGTTATTCGCGGTTGACTAAAGCCCTGGTAACACCGTTTTCTTGCTTTATTAAATTTCAATTAAATATCTAGTATTTTTACAGTTTTGACAGAATTCTTGGAATTGTCAACTTTTTAAATCAAGCAGGTGGATGTTTTGTAAAAAAAAATGCACTGGATTTAGACGAACAGCTTCGTTTTACAACATTACTATGTCTAATAAACTGTAGGAAATAAATAAGTTAAACTGTCCCACGATTTTTATATGAACAATGCATTGATAATATAACCAGCTACTGATTATCAATTTAAATTTTTTTTTATTTCTTGCATATATTCAAAAATAAAAATTAATTGACATTTTACCACATAAAAATCGTAGGACATTTTTTTCTAACAATTTCTAACAAGCATCGTTAATCTCAATATCAATTTATCAAAGTATGTAATTTAAAACGACAGAAGATTATGTTATTCATTATTAAACGCGTGTACAGGCAGGATGTCCTTCCTCTATTAAACCTACTTGAAAAATACTCGAAATCATGATAAGAACTATTGAGGCCAATTTAATTTCATTTGGTTTGTCTGTTTGAGAAATAACTTCATTTACAAGATGGAATACATGGCATTACATGATCGACAGGAAAGGGAAATCCCCTGAAGGTCTAACCATGGTTTACCGTGTAACTTTTCCCCCTAAATAGAACCATAACCATGGTTGAGTAAGCCTATGAGAATCAGAAAATTTTAATTTAAAAGATAAATAAAGGAACAAAAGCAATTAATGTTTCATATTAAAGGGGAACTAAAGGCAATTTGCATGTTAATTTTAAAAGTTCAGTTAGATATAGAAAAATACTTTGCAGTGAAAGAAAATGTCTAAAAGTTGATTTTAGTCTTATTTTAAGCTAATTAACTGTGCATTTTGCAACCCCTGCCGAAACGCTGGTGGCCGCCATTATTGCACACGGCACCATGACTGGTGACGTCACTTATGTCCTAAGAACTAAACACAGCTAGGCTATGAGCATGATGAGCTATCCATACCCTGCACAGATTGCAATCCGTTTCATTGTTCATTATATTGCAATTTAATACAAGAACAGATCTATAGAACACATGAAAGGTGTTAATTGAACTTTTTGGAATACATCATGATTGTAATGAGCAATTCGCATTTTCTGAATATGTACATTTCCTCCCTGGGCAAATAATCCTGCCTCCATTATCTGAAGCCTATAGGACACCTTGATATGGTATCCATATTTTGCATTTTATTATATAAACGACTTTTTCCACAAGCATGTGCATTTACAAAGTAGAAGTTATTAAAGGGATAATTGATATATATGCAAAATTTTCACTATAAGATTAAATGCAGCTTTTAACTGGTATCACTATACAATGTGTATACAGAAGGCCCTGGTCTGCTTCAAGTTAGTTTCATAAAATAAGGTTGATTCTAGGTTCACACCTTCACTAATAAAAGTATTTTAACAAGTTAAAAATTGTTCAGTGGACAAGTAGATGCAAAGCCCCAATTGACAGTTTCTGTGATTATATGAATGCCTCAAATTCTTCAATGGCAATTTACTTGACACTTAGTGTCTATTGACAGGCTCCTAACATGCTCAAGTGCAATTAACCTGTTTCTGAACTGTCAGTTCACACCAATGGTCTAGCAATTGGATTGCAATGAGAGTCTCTTGCACACTTAGCTGAGACCTAGTACAACAGTGACGTATTTCCGGTGAGTGCAAAACACCAGGGAAAGTCGAAAATGGCGGCCTCCGTAGTTCACAACACGGAGCTAATAAATACAGGATATTACTTTACCAGTGCTTATATACAAGTTATAAATAGCGGGGACTGGTTTCAATGGGCCGAAGCTAACATCTGAGAGGTGAAGTGCAAAAGGGTTTAGTTCCCCTTTAATTGTTTATTATTTGGCCCCTCCCCAAATTATGCATGAATTGATAATGAGGAAGTGTTGGTCATTGCCAAATGTCACAATTTTTTGGACAATGGAGTTACTCATTGAATTTCCCTATTATTAGCCTATTGTGAAATTATCAAAGTGCACCATTCTAATAATAATTTAGTCATTAAAGTCTTAGAAACTAGAATTTCACCAAGCTACAATCACAATAAACACAACATAGAATATGCATAATGCGCATAATATTTAGATGTTCCAATTATTGACCATATTTGGCATTTTACCATGTTTGGTTAAAAGGAATGAAATTATCAAAAACACTATAATGTAATGAATTTCATACTCTTTAAATCTTAGCAATCACATTCTACGGGCTGTGCATAATCTTAAGATGTTCTAATTATTAACCATATTTGGCTAATTACCATGTTTGGTCAAAAGGGGGTTCATTATCTACAGGATGTATACAATGTATTGACTAGGGGTTGGAATGGGAGACTAGCCCCATTGGGGAGAACCCTGCCTGCTCCTATTTTCCCGCCCGATTCCCAAGTAGGTCAATTTTTGACCTTCCCAAAAAATGACGTCGCTGGAACATTGCATCCTGTTAAGTAACAGAAAAACTGTCCCAGGATAATATTCAGGATATTGGGTAGTCCTGGATAATGTGTCAACAAAAAATAAATGTAGGTTAATTAATTTTTTTTATTTTGCAACCTCAGATGAAATTTACTCCAACTCACAGAATAGAGGGGAGGGGGGGGGGGGGGAGACCTCAGACTTGTTATGATTTGAAAAAAAAGAAAGTTTGATTATTTTTTTAAAAGTTTATTATTTCAAAAATATTAGCATTTTAGTGTAGTTAAAATAATGCATTAAATATTCCCCATGTATATATTGTAGCATGATAAGCATGTAGAAAGTAGAATGCATATATAGCTATATATATATATGGCAACAACAATGCCATTGTATCAGTGTCATCTGCGAAACAAACTGCATAGTACATACATATCCTTTTTTGTTTTTATTCTTTTCTGTTCACCCTTGAGGAATGATGACGAATTTTTTGGGCATGTTGAGACGTGTAAGGAATCTTTAGGGGATGTTGGGGGGGGGGGGGGGGGCGCTTGGATAGCTAGCTGTCTGGGTTGCCAAGGACAGAGCAGCAGAAACGTCAATGCTAGTGCGTTCAGCTTCATCATTACGCCATGGGGCGGAGCTAGGTTACTAGGGGGGGGGGGTGATGCTTACACACGTGGGGTTGGGGCCTTTGTTGGGGGGGGGGGGGGGGAGGGATATGGTCAGTTCGAATATAATCGTGTTATTTATTTGTACCATGTTTTCAAATGGGTCTGAATTTTAGCCATGTCTGAAATTAAAAAATAGAATAGCATAGAATACAATAGAATAATAGAATAATAGAATATGATAGAATAATAGAGAAATCATGAAGTAGCAGAATAGCATAGAATACAATAGAATAATGCAGTACGATAGAATATAATAATGGAGAAATCATGAATTAGCATAGAATACAATAGAATAATAGAGTATGATGGAATAGAATAATAGAGAAATCATGAATAAGCAGGAAAAAATTAACATCAAAGGCAACGAGATAAAAATAGTACATAGAGTATGATAACAGAATTAAATAAATGTTGTAAACCCCAATGTTAATTAGACTGAATTACAGTATTGCTCTATACAGTATATATTTTAGTAGAATTTTATGTATTTTACTGCGCAATATACTCAATGCAGTTGCATAAATTAAGATATATCAATGCAAATGTACATATCATAATGACGTCGAAGTAATGTTTGCTATTATTATGAAATATTTGATAAAGTTGATCACCAAACTTATATTTAGATAGTTTATGCATAGAGAATTCCTGCTATGGATAAAAATTAAATTCAATCCATATTGCCTGGAATGCTTGCCACCTCCCTCAAATTTATACATATTTGTCTATTAGTACCAAAGCTTGTGTGATAATTAAGAAATAAGCACTCCTTGTAATGTAATGTAATGCAATTTCTTAGAATGATGAAATGAATCAATGTAGCTAAGCATCAGCAGCACATGACACTGACTCTGCACAGTCTGCAGCAGATTGTATGAGTCAGCAGAGAGAGGCATCACACGCATTGCAGTGCCACCCCCCCCCCCCCCTTCCTCTCTCTTAACAATGTGCATCCCAGGGACCTGGGTACGCCCTTCGCTGAGTGCCATGCTGTAGACTAGGTCATTGTTATCAAAATATTGTTCATCTTCAGAGAGAGGTTGAGGATGGGACAGGGGTTAGGGTAAAACGCAGAAAAGGGGCTTTTTGTTTCATAAGATACTGTGTAAATTTATGACTAATATGTGTGATTTTACTGCTATTTAATTATAAGAAATTGAAAGGACTACTTGTTTGTATATTTTAACTGGTTAATTCCTTAGTTTTACAAATTGCAAATTGTTTAAACACATTGCACAATTTATTGTTGAGTTTTTCTCAATTGTTGTGAATGAACCAAAAGATATGTTGATATTAGTAACTAGAAAAGTACAATTTATTTGATAATTTCACAGTAAAAATTCATCATTTTGCCTTTCGTATGGCCAGTGTTGGTGATGAGGTTTAGATCTTAATACCAAGGTCATCTAATAATAAAGCAAGTTACATTTATAGCAGTGAGAATATGATCAGGGCAAAGGTTCAGCTAGTTTACTGGTTAGGTGATCTTAATCTATATATAACGTTGCACTGTGTTCACTTTAGTATTAATTATTTAAATAGATAAAATGATATGATGGCTTATTCCTACATACAGAAATAATAGTGTCCTATTATAGTGCTCGAGTCCATTCTTCCTTTCTTGTGCATCTAATATACTAATAGGCTAGTATCTCTTTTTATCCCATCATTCGGTGGGCTAATTAGCTGAGTATAGAGTTCTAAGATGGAGTATCTGTAGTTTCTGTGCAAGAAAGACAACCTCTGCAGTATATATTGAGTGTCAGCTGATAGCCTGCAGCAAAGAAAATATACAGGGAAAACTGCTCTAACCCCACGTGGTGTATGGCCATGGTATGGCAATGCTGCTCTCTCTAGACTCTATGGACCGCTGGATAGATAGGTAGATGGATAGGTAGATAGCTAGTTAGATAGTTAGATAGAGAGACAGATTGATAGATAGATTGATAGATTGATAGATTGATTGATTGATTGATTGATAGATAGATTGATTGATAGATAGATAGGCAGGTAGGTAGATTGATGGAGTGATTGATAGATTGATAGATAGATAGGTAGGTAGGTTGATATATAGGTGGATAGATAGGCTAGGTAGACAAGACAGACAGATAGATAGTTTTTCTATAAATTAATAGAACCCCCATGTAAGAAATAAGGTATTTTTGTGCATTCATCAATTGTTAATTGCACAATTCCTGTAAAATGTCTGCGTTGCTATTAAACCAAGTACACGGCTATTTTTGTGAGGTTTTATCCAGAAAATGAAACATTTAAAGTTTCAGAGTAATTTGCTTGTTATTAAATAGGATCTAAGAATTGCTCTTTCGTTTTAACACCGAACTGAGAACGGAAACTAAAAGGAAATATATGTTATTTGGGATTGTTAAAAAGAGACTTTTTTTTTTCTTTTTTAATGAGGAAATGACACAAAACTGAATTAAAGTTAGTACCATCTATTTGTACTGAGAAATGTTTTAGTCAATTATCTCTCATTAACATTTCAATTTGTTATACCTGCTTACATTTCAAAGATATTTTGTGTCATGAATA
The DNA here is from genome assembly GCA_932294295.1 of Alitta virens. Lineage (NCBI taxonomy): Eukaryota > Metazoa > Annelida > Polychaeta > Phyllodocida > Nereididae > Alitta > Alitta virens. The sequence continues at coordinate 16,246,253 of OW028580.1, read as the reverse complement.
CATATTCCATAATTATTAGTATTTTATTTGGTAACTCCAAATAATTTATAACAATAAATGTGGATATTAAGCTATTACTATGATATGATCCTACTTAGTTACATTGATTAGTAAGGTGCTATTGCCAGTGGAATTAAGGTTAGTGCAAAAGGTCGTACCATGGCCCCATGTGACTCAGTAAATAGCTTACTACTAGAGATCATGTGTGCTGCAAAGGCTGCTGGGAAGGGGGAGGGTGAGGCCTGTGCAGAAATATCGAATAGCTTTTGTAGGTGTCTGCATTATTGATGGCTTGAACACCACGTGTTGGGCCTATTTTTTCACACAGGTAGAAAGTGCATTCGATGTTAAGGAGTTAAATTGATAAAGATTATACATTGTATTTGTGAGAATAAAGATCATAGGAGTTCTTTAAATATAGCCGTGTGGCAATTTTATTACGGTTATTTGAGGAAGAAATGTAGTTTTGTACTGTAAATAATGACAAATTCTCTGTACATGGTTTGATTTAATTAGCTGTGTTGGTAGAAATGAAATGAATTACAATTTTTTTTTTTTTTTTTTGCATATTGTTCAAATAGTTGAACATTGAAGCCATATTGATTTATTCCATAAATATTTACAATGTTACAGAACATGAAAACCATTGCATATAAATTATAAATTGCATGTACAGCTGAATCAAGTGTATTGAAATTAACAAGTGCAAGAAAAAGAAGAGAGAAAAAAACATGTATGTGATATATAGACCAACATAGAGGAAGTATTGAAGCTTTCTACTTTTAAACTACCTTGTTTAGCATATCATGACTGACTCTATATTGTATTTTATAGTCCATCGTCATCTTTAGTACCAAGCATGCTAAGTGATCTAAATAGATTGGCCAGTATTGAGGAAGCTTCTTAAACCGCATACCATAGTGATACCATATCAACTTCCTTCAGTTTGATAGATAAGTGTTTATTGATAGCTGAAGAGAGCATCGTCTAAAGATGCTAATTATTGTCAAAATTGGTAATGAATTGACTAATGGAAGGACATTGGGAAATATCAATCAGTGTACTGAGATATGTATGCTTTTTGTCGTATGACAACTGACTAGCTAACATAATATACTTCAATGGCAGATTTCTACCTTAAAGGGTACTAGAGGTAGTTGAAAGTTCAGCTTGTGTGTGTGTGTGTGTTTAATTTTGGCAAATAGGTGGCATCTGTTCAGCCTCGATCCTGATCAGTCAACCGTAGCCACCTGGCGGCAGAAATGCAGCTGCGCGTCACGCCATTTAACTCATTCAACAATACCTGTATTCTGTTGCCATGGAAACTGGACCAAACAAAGAGGAGAATAGCGTTAATAAGCATGTATTAGGCTGTAGCGACAGACCCTGGCCAGGCTGGCTCCATCTTTAGTCAATTCACAATGTACCGAAAGAAATATTGAATTTATTTATGAATCAATTCCTGAGGCGATGGATACCATTGATTGGAATGCTAGTTGACATTGACACTGAGGTTGCATCTTGTTATGAAACTACACACTAGTAATTTGCAGGAATAGACATGATTAATAAGGATTTTTGTAATGGAACCAGCTATTATTAGACCCTTCACTATGAAGACACCTCGATTTTATTTTGGTCCTGTAAACTAATACTATGTTGAAAGGTTCCCATAAATCTATGTATTAATCAAGATACTTACAATAGATTAAGAAACGTAACACAGATAATCACAGTAATAGTTATTATTAAATTAATTATGGAGTTAAACTGTATACAAGAGATACCCCGTTATGCACCTAAGTTATCAAATTATCATGTTGATTTAAAATATGATATTGCTTCGTACATTAGGTAATTAGAATAGTTGTCACTATACATGAAATTTATTTTTGAAATTAATTATAAATGTTTTAGAAGCTTCACCCTGGAGTAAAATAATATTGGTGATCACTAAAAAAACCAGCTGTATTTCCTCATAAAGAAATCCTCACTTGTGATCAAGTTTTCTTTCCTGCAATTGAATTTTTGTAAATTAAAAATGTTTGCAATTAGCCAGCTGTTTTACACACAAACTGCTGTTGAATGTATTGTCGCCTCCTGCTGCTAGAGGGCGTGCGAGTCTGCTCATTGATCACCAACATACCCTAGCGTAATCTGATTGAGTGATTAGTCCTTGCATAATCAAGATAAAGGGAATTAGGGTCTCCCGAAGAACTCCTCTGATGCTACAGTAGCATTATTTGCTGCTGCAGCTATACAAAATCTGTGCTGAAGTATTTTTGCTTTGCTTCTGACTAGATTCAGTCATGTGACCATTTGCCACGTCAAGGTCATGACACCTTTCATTCATGCCCTGTTTTGATACTTGCCTGTACATTTGTACTTGTATTATACACACACTGGAAACTGAAATATCTCAACATCTGGGTGGTCCTAATACTGAACTACGTTGTAAATTTGGCTGCAATAAAGTGGTCTTAAAATGATATTCCACTGTAAAGATGTAGGAGTTTATTTAGTACATATAGTTGACTGTTGTGCAAGAGTGCATGTGTTATGTTAGTACTTTCACACAAAACATGTTGCATAATTTTTAATCTGTTTTGAAATGTTATATACGGAGTAGGTGTTGAATTTATAAAGTACAGATGTGACTATGCTATTGAAATATACTGTTGATATTCAATACAGGACAATCTGTGAATGATACGATGACAATCAGACATACAGTAGAACTCAATAATTGAGACTACTCCCTACCTTGGTGGGTGTCAGTCTGAAAAGATAGATAGACAGATAGATAGATACATGGATAGAAAGATAGACAGATAGAAAGATACATGGATAGAAAGATAGACAGATAGAAAGATACATGGATAGAAAGATAGATAGATAGATGGATAGACAGATAAATGGATAGAAAAGATCGAAAGATAGATAGACAGTTCGATAGACAGATAGATAGATAAATAGATCAACAGTTCGATAGATAGATAGATAGATCAACAGTTCGATAGATAGATAGATAGATCAACAGTTCGATAGATAGATAGATAGATCAACAGTTTGATAGATAGATAGACTGATACATGTATATATTGATAATACTTTACTAGCTTTCTCATGGAGGAAATTTGGTTCGTAAAGATCTCAGAATTAAGACCACCTCGATATTAAGACCGCTTCAGTGACTTCCGAGGTGATCTTAAGTATGTGGGCTGTAATTTTATTCTCTATGTCAATTTGCCTATCAGATCTAAATTGGACAGTGATCCAAATATTTTATTATGAAGTCCAAACTACAAACTCTATGCTAATGTGACTAGATGTTTCACTCTGTTTACTACTGATAGTCTGCCAAAAAAATTTGCCTAGCCTAAGGCATTACACAAGGCACACTATCACCTGGTATCTGTACTAGGTAAGCCTATATTACATGACTGAATTAACTAGGTATGTGTTGTGATCTTATGACTGCCACACATGAGGTCATGAACAATAACAATCAACATGTGATCCAGAGTTACATAAGTAACATAATTATGTTTTATGTGGCTCATGTTTTGTAGATTTATCTTAATATATTTCATGATGATGTAATTAGAACTAATTAGACATCTGGAATCATTGCAATTAAGGTAGCTGCTACTGGCCAGTTGCTTAAGGATGAGTGTGTTATGTAATTAGTGGTCACTGAGTGACAAGACCTCCTATCTAAAGAGGTGATGATACCTGGGCCTCTATTACATAATGCCTTACATAATTCCTTACATAGAGCATACATAATTGACTAGTCAGTCGAGGCAGGGATATGTTAGGTACTGGATGCATCAGGAAATGATTGATGCATTAGATTTCTAAGTTTAGTATTTTCCATTTTCTAATCTGCAGATATAAAGGATTTTTATGTATAATTAATGATATTTTGCATGACATTTTTATCGCAAGTGTAATGGATACTGTATTTTAGACTTAGTGGTTCTAGTACCGATGCACCAGTGTGTTTCTAATGTTATAGGTTCGAGATTATAGAACTTACAAACCGGGGGAAAAAAGCAACATGATTTGTGGAAAATAAAGAATCTGGAGTCTTCATGTGACATTGTGTTGTGAAAAATGTTCTTTGCTAAAAATCATGTGTCGCTTTCATTGCATTCATTTGCTTTACAATTTTGTGATATTAGTCACACTACTCTTGTTTTATCACTTCTTCATGCCTATTGCATTATCTAACCCCAATTGAGTGAAGATTGAAGTATTAATCGATTGCCTCTTTGACCTTTCAGTTGATGCTGTGAGCAGCACATTGCCGGTAGAGGGCAGCAGCGTCCAGACTGAGGTGTCTGTGACCCTGGATCAGGCCCCAGCCACTCCCACCAGCAGCAGCAGCAGCAGGTAAAGAATTAATAATGATGCTCATAAAACTTCCCTATCTCTATTGATCAACCAGTCTCCCATATCAGGTCACATGCTGTGCTACAGTTACCTCGCTGGTCTAGACTTACAGGTAGTGGAGCGCGAGTACTCGTACATGCGCAGTCATACCAAAGATTATGGAGACTCTTTTAGAATTTGATGCAAATTCAGACTAATGGAAGTGATTTGGCTTCAGGTGACATCAGATTCTATGGTGACATTTGGCTGTCACTTTGATATCTATTATTTGACTGCGATAACTATTCATAAATCCATGAAGGTTATCTTGTCCCTGTAGATCCACAGTATTAGGAATTCTTTTCGCAGGAACTTACAATTGCTTTAGGGAAGCTTTCGACCATTTTACACGGTCATCGTCAGCCTTCTGCTGGGCAACGCTCAAGCGTTGTCACGTGACCAGTCGAAGGCTGATGACGTAACGTGTGAAATGGTTGAAAGCTTCATAAAGTTCCTATGAAAAGAATTCTTTATACTATAACTTTTCATCATTGTATTTTACATGTTATACAGAGTTGTAAATATATTTGATAAAAAAATTTAAAGCATCCGAAGAAAATTTTTGTTGTGACTGCTTCGTGTTATTAGATAACAAGACAGGTCTAACTTACCCTTGTAATTGTAAAGTATAGAAACTTAAGTAGAAAAGAAATATTCTTGCTTAAAATGAAAATGGGTTGAATCTGAATAAGTTCATTTCCGAGCCCAAGGTAAGAAGGTAGTGTTCAATGAAAATCATTTCATCATCATTTCACCAGCAGTTACAATTCAAATGGAACGTCAGTAGTCCTTTTACGATATACAAATAGTCAAACATTTTATAGGGGCACATTAAAATGTTGTTGAGAATGTCTATGTGACCCATGTGGGATATTGCAATAATTAATGTCGATTAGGAAATATTTTGCATGAGAGGCCTCAGTTTAAATATTAGGCTTGACACTGATATGACCTCTCAAATTTGCTGATAAAATTGCAACCAGTGTCAATTAATTTGATAAAATGAGGCAGCGTTGTAAAGTAGAACTTAAACAAAAAAGGAAATTCTGTATACCAAGTAGTTAAGTAATTATCTCATCAGAAATAGGCGGCTTAAAAACTAAAAAAAAAAAAGATGTAAAAGAAATGTTTATTTGTTGCTCGCTTAGTGTGCTGGTGCTTTCCATTAATTAACAGCAAAGCTCTTGTTTTATAAGCAACAAAAAAAAAGAATAAGCCAGCCTTTCAAGTTTTTATCCTCAACTAACAAGTATTTGAGATGTGTATTAAAAGATTTTAAATGAATCAGAGAGACTTTCTCATGAATGAGAGTTCTTTGTGCATGGCTCGTGGTTTTACTTTTAGTGCTGTGTACAGAACTCTGAATTTAACCCTAGGCAGTTCGAGCTACATGTAAATGAGCGAGAAAGTTTATGCATTCACACTTTGTGAACACTGACGCCTGAATGGTAATGCTGGCATTATAGACGGCATGTTAGACATTGGTAGTGCCCTTAGACCGAGGTTAGGCAACTTATAAGCAAATAGATGTGTACAAATACATGCACAGGTCTTACAAGATGCACTGAGAAACATTCTTGAATAGGCTATTAGTCAAGTCAAATAAACTTAACCCCTTGAAATATTAGCTACAGTCATCAAAGGGACACTGATAATGGTCCTAAATAACTTTCTTTTACAATAATGGCTTGAATACAATAGCTTATTGTCTGGCAAGTTCAGTACACATTGTCCTGCTGTTCACTTGTACAGATGTAGTCATCTGTATGCCCCTAGTGACCCTAATCAATTATTTTGGTTTTCTCTCCTCGCAAGAACATGCCTTAGAGCACTTTCCATATTTATATCTATCAATCTATATCTATCTATTTATCTATAAAAAATTTGATGAAGCTTATTAATTCATTGATATTTTATGTATGCTATAATAGTTTTTTTGCTTCAGTAATCTAACCACTAGCTTGTTTTTATTATTACAGAGCTGTGGATGCGGACGATGCCATTCCTCAGTCTAAAAGTGGAAAGAAAAGTCGTAAAAGGAAACTAACGGGTGAAAGTGACATCAACCCTGCATCTCCTGGTCCAGTGCTTAACGTCGCGACCGTTGACACACCTCCAAGTGTGTCCGCAGCAGTAATTCCAGCGCAGGATGTAAAACGTTCGGAACGGTTGCGTCACAAGAAGGTTCGTTACGCTGACATGGCAAATGGCACTGCCTACATGGAGGGTACCGACGAGGAGGAGGACCATAAACCTCCCGCGTCGCCCGCCACGGAAGGCTCTATCGGTCCTCCGGTGCCATCAATTCCAGTGCTAGAAATGGACGATTCAGGTCTGTCTTCAGACCACGAAAATCGTGACATCACCCTGCAGAAACTAGTCTACCCAGAAGAATTGGAGATCAAGAAGATCAGACTGAAGGCAAGGAAGAAGAAATTGACCAAGCAAGAAAAGCGGCGCCTGAAGCGGTTAAAAGAGAGGATGCAAAAGAAAGCTCATAAACAAAAGATGGAGAAGAAGAGACTCCGAATGCTGCAGAGGCAGAAAACTTCTGGTGGAAAGGGCAAGCGTCGATTGCAAGAGACTCACGCTTACACAAAGAAGGTGAATCCTGAGCATTGCTATGCAGCTTGTCCCGCAGTCAAAGAAGAGGTCGAGCCTCTTCCAGTTGAGAAACAAGAGATAGAGGTCAAAGATGAGTCAGTCAAAGAGCCGACGAAAGCTCCCCTCGCTGTCATTCACAGAGACAATGTGCATAGGCAAGGAACGGCCCGACTAGGTCGCTGCCAAGACGGAGAGGTCTATCTTTCTTTGTATCGTAACAGAGACTCTGCTTGCATCCAATGCATGACCTGTCGCGATTTCTACACCGTGCGCCGATTCCTAAAACACATGCACAAACAGAACAACCCTGATGAACTCCTGGAAGTTAACTTGCCACAGAAGTTCGAACTGCGCAATCCCAGTCCCACCGATGGTGAAAATCAGGACTGGCAAGAATTCCAGACCAGACGACGTTTGGTGGAATTGTCGCCAAACGAAAGAACTCGCAAGACGCTTACTAAACCTGCAGAATCAAACACTCCCAGCCTATCCTTTGGAAAAGACTCTTCAGACAAAAGAAGTGGAGAAACAAATCCACAAATTAAAACTGAAAAAACTGAAACTGAATCAACAGCAACAACAGACACTGAAAAAATATCACAAGAACCCAGCACTCCTGTTAAAGCAGAGAAAGAAGTGAAAGTCGAAATACATCTCAAATCAGACCCGCAAGAAAGTAAAAGTAAAGTTGGTTCGATATCGAAGGTAGAATCATCGCCAGAGGAGAATGGATTAACCAGACACAGTACAAGGGTCCGTAAACGCAAGCAGCTTCATCCTATCGAGAGTTACGTGTATTCCAAACTTCTGCCAGCAAACGGTAAACCAGAGATGCGTGAAGAGCTCCCGGGAGAAATTGAAAAAGTCTCGATGTCTGTGTCCCCTGTGAGAGCGACTAAATTCAAGGTTTCTGTACGAAAGGACGGCAGTTCACAAGTCACTCGTTTGGATGTCAAGGTCCCTGGCTCTGATAAACGTACGGCAAAACGAGCTCGCTACTCTCAATAATTAAAAACATATGGATTACACTTATAGTAAAATCGGATTACACCTGGATTATAATACCAAGTATACTGGGAAATAACATAATTATTAGCCATAGGGTAATGGGATAGATTCTTATCATCTTCTATACTTCTATATGGCTTCCAGACGTTATCGTGGATTGTCTTGGCACTAGTCCTGTTATAGCGACAACACGTGATTGAGGATATATCTATTCGTATTCGTGGTGATTCAGAGCTGTGTATTGATGAGTCGCAGCAGTTGCAGGCTATATATGGAGAAATGACTGAGGGCTCTGAAACATCAGTCACAATAACATCGGTGTCATGATTTGCTTGTGCTGTGGGCTATGTTAACATGGTAGAAATCTAGTGTGTTTTGCTCGAAGGATATGGCTTTCCAGCTGTCGGAGTATGAAACAAAACTGTCATCATGTATATTGTGTTATCACCTGGAGTGTCAAAATTTGTGGCAAACTGAAACAACCGCTTTAACAAAATTTAATCCAGAGGTTAAAAAATTGAGTCATAATTTTGGCGGTGATTATCAAAAAACACCTTTGGGATTGAACTTTTGCCAAATTTTGTCTCCCCTGCATTTTTAAAAAGGCGCAAACTGTTTGCAAGGTTTCTGCATTGTGGCAGCTTGGCTGGATTTTCACAATTTGGGAAAACGAGTAGCTCAAAGCCGCCAAGCTGACACTCTGTTTTAAATGTGCATTGTCAACAATTTAATCATTTATGCCTATATTAGGTTCTAGGATACATTTCCTAAAAACACTCAAAAACAAACAAAAAAAAGTTAATTGTGATATGAACTACATAACATTATAGTGTCGAAAGCGACATTGATGTCAGGTGGTTTCTTAGTTTAAATTCATTGTGTATACATATTTCTTGGGATCAACTTTTGTTTCGTTTCCCCGTTATTGTGGTGTTGTCGTTGTATAATTTGGTCGTTTTTCATGAACATTGGGGAGGGTTAATCTGCAAAATTTTGGAGAACTCCGTTATCACCCGTGTCATGGTTTTTACCTTTTGAACATGCCATATCCAAGTTTTTTTTTTTTTTTTCCTTTCCTTATTTTTCTAAGATTTAGCATTGTGTGTGCGCGCACAGAAGTTTGTGATATATACATAAATAGATCAATATACCTTTGTGTTTATCATGTTAATTGTAAACGTAATTTTTGGTGACCCTTTAAAGCTGGCTATATTTACTTTCATTTTGTCAAATTTCCTGAACCTGTGTTGTTCAGTTGAAGCCTTGTTTGGTGGGGAGTGACAAAGTACCATATTTGGTGTCGCATGTCTAATGTTTGAATTAAAATTTCATTGTGTCGTAACTCGTAAAACTTACAATGTGACTGCCCCTGGTGTACTAACAGTAATACATTAGTAGAAATTGTATGAGTGCAGTACTTTATTTCTAGCTCCAATATTTAGTGAGATATTGGCGAGATATTAAGTAAATAGCAAGCAGCAAGCTTCAACCTGCATTATTACTTTGACAATATCAAATGACCTAGCTTTGGGCAGGTCCTCCTTTGCCCACAGGTGCATTCTATTAAAAGGGCCTCATGACAGACCTGGGAGGTCTTTATATTCCATTGGGGGGGGCAGGTGTACTTGTGTGGCAGGCTGGAGCATGTTTCTTGCTATATTATCTCGGCTATAATGGGTTTATTTTATGGTCTGATAACATTCTGTTTGGTATAAGATGTCTTTAAGACCTTAATACATGCCTTTGGTATTCCTTTACATTTCTTTATATTTTCTTACAATAAATCCATTAGTATTTTAACCAGACTAGACTTGTACATTTGCCATAGGAGCCAGCTGCCTGAGCAAGCATGCAGTGTTTGTGCCCGGGTCATTTGTGTCGTAGGGAGAGCCCTGCACTAAATACAGGCTTGTTTAGCAGGTGGCAGCACCGTGCAGTGCTACTGTGGCAACTAATTTCTAAGCTAGACCCTTTGTTCTAAAGATAATATTGCTGAAGTTCTGTCTCATTTCTTTTTCAGTAGATTAAAAATTCTCTCTGTAATTACTAAGATTGGTGTTGGTAAATTGACAGAAAAATCACAAAAATAAGGAAATGAGACTTTATTATTGGTAAAATAGACATTTTCTAATATTGAAAGAAAAAATTAGTTTAGCACCTCTTAAATCACTATGTTAGTGATTTATAATGAACTTAAGCTTTGTGATAAGAACCCTCTTTGCAAATACCCAATTCTCTTTTACTGCTAGTGGGGAACTTCAAAAAGCTCTCAGAATCTTGGCACTAAGCGACCTTTGAGCTGCTGCAGTTTTAGCCTCAATCAATGCTTTGCCCTTCGCAAGAGCTGGCTAGTACTGCTGGCTCACTTAAACCTCGGAAGCATCTGGCTCGCAGCTGATTTGAGCTCACGCGCTTGTAATTTTAAAGGGTTTGGTGTAGTAATTCTGTGGCATTCGCTTTATTTCTTCAGACAATATTAAATTAAGTCGTGGAAAATGTGCTAAATTTTATCTGCACGGTTTCATGGAAAGCAAGGGATTAATTTAAATAAATGCTGGAAATTACCAGCTCTTTTATATAATATGTTATCACTTAATTTACTTTTTAGTGTATTATTGATGGGTCCTATAATTTTCATCAAGTTATCCTTCGGCAACAGAAAATGTTTTTCCGTAATAACTTTAAACTTCACCAAATTTCAAAGTTACTCTTCACCAAACAAGGAAATAGTACTAGAAAAGGTGCGACTGTTCGGGAACTTAATATTTTCATAAATTCTGTTTAGTTGAAAGTATGTAGGCTCGTTTGTTATTCAGGTGTTTAACGTGTAATTTCATAACTTTACATTTTGCATGAGTTGTATATAGAATCATTATAGATTCATCCCCTCTGTCACCACTTTTTGGACAAAAAAAAAAAAATATTGCATATAAGAATGTACATATTGTATGTATTGTATACTTAAGGTCGTTTTTCATAGCAATTATTTTGAGACACGTTAATTCATACCTATATATAGACATCGTTATTGTTCTGGTTTTGGAAGATTTTTCACTAAATCAGTAAAAGGTTCGAGTTTACAGAATGAACTGCCGAGTCGCTTTTTAATTAGTTCGATTCATGACCAAACAGTTCACATTTATAGCGTGCATTATTAGTACCAAGTTAGATAATGTAATCTTTATTACACACGATATCGTTAAAAGCTGACCCAAAAAAAATGCAATAAAAACGGTTAGATATAAAGTTGTAATGTCATTGTTAATTATCTTCGCAAATTGTCGATGTGGGTTACCTGGCAAGAAAAGCTATTAATTGCAGAAAAAAAAGGTAAAAAAATATAGCTCTCTGTATGTTTGTATCTATCTCTGTATGTATGTTTTATATTCCGAACTGTCATGGTACATTATATTCTTATTGCAAGTTAGACAATGGGTAATTTTTGCATGGCTTTGAAAAAAAAGAAGTTCCATGTTCATTCTTCAAATTTTGACGAGTTAAAAAAAGAATTGTAATGTGGCATTTGGTTTAAACCTATTTCAAAAAATTAACATTTCACTGTCAACATCAGTTACTGTTGCTATGAAAGCCTGCCTATATAAACTAAAATCATGTACAGAATATTTGTACAATAAATGTATATAAATTGACTCATATATTTGTTCTCTTTATTCTTGTTCATGTATATCACCTTGTATCATTTTTGGCAAGGGACAATGGAACTGTCAAATACCATCATGCATCTCAAAAAATGGCGAAGAGGGCTTCATAAAATCATATTTCATGCAATGCTCAACCTTTTTGGTCATACCAGAGAATGGCAAGGGCCTTGTCCAAATTTTCAGATTCAGGGTTCTGTTTAAAATGACTGACCAATTTTAAGTGTAATTTTCTTGGTGGCCAAAGTATTATTAAAGATTGTATCTGCAGTTTGAAGGATAAACACTAGAGGGAGTTTAGGGCAGGTTACACAACACTGCCATCTGCAGGTTATTGTTGAATTCCAATATTAACCAGAGTTTCCAGTTCATTTACCTTCAACAAAGTGACTTTGGCGATCAGTCAAAATGCCTGTCTTGTGGATGCTGGCTTGCTCTATGTTGTCTCTAAATTAATTAAGAAGCCCCGAATTCTACATTACATGTAAGTGCTTCCAAACAAATTTACAACAAATTAATTACAAGTATCACAAAAACTCTTTCTCATTTAAGTTTTTTTATATTTTCGACAATAACAACAGGCATAATATCAGTTCTCCACGCAACACCAATCAATAATATGTAAACAGGAGATGACGATATATAGATATATATGACACATCACAAATATATAATATTTCAATAAATAATGTATCACAGTTGGTCATGAGTGCATATTTATGTTCACATAAATAGAACATTGAGTAAATATCAATAATATAATGTAAACAAGCTGTATTGCTTTGAAAGTTTTACCATAGTTACACCGCGTTCCCAAAATATAAGACCACAAGTGATCGTATTTTTTTAGGGCAGTGTACCAATTTGAAAACAATCTCAACAATTTACACAATAAATGCATGCAGATATGTTAAATCTTGTTTTAAATACAAATAAATACATAATATTTATAACCATACATATGCCGAAATATACCGAATCGAAAAAGAAGAAAACTGGTCCTTTTCGGGGGAAAAAAATGCATCCTGCAACTTGCTTTGACAATTAATTCCTCCTTATAATGACTAGATGGAACTATTATGATTTTCTTAATAAGGTATACTGTTATAACAGCCTAACATAGTAACAAAATGTTGAAAATAGAATATATCCTGACATTTCAAAGAAAAGCATAAAAAACCAACATAAAGCAACATAAATATTTTTATCAGCATTGAGTTATATATATATCAGGGTTCCCAGTCATGGAAAATCTTGGAAAAATTTGTTGTCATGGAATTACGGAAATTTTAAAAAAGGTCATGGGAAACTCATGGAATTTTAGAAAGACAAATAAAAAAGCATTGTCTGCAATAAAAAAAGGGTGGTGATGACTGCTGTAAGGGGTGTGTGGAGACAGTTATAAATTGCAATCGTTGACTTTGTTGTGCGGATTTTATCGAAAGAAAGTCCGGGAAATTCTGTAAATGGTCATGGAAAAGTCATGGAATTTAATTTCTGTGGGAACCCTGATATACTGATGGCACATACACATAATTTTCATTTTATTTCACAGCTAAATTAAATAAATATGTAGGTGTATGAATTGATATAAAAAAGTAACCTATGAGATTCTTTAATAATCGGGGACTATCCAGTGTTCACGTTCAAAGACAGAAACTTTAAAGGCCTCTGTGTGTGTTCAATGTAGTCTCAAATATAACCTGAGAGGATTTCAGATATTGTTTTATGTCTGTATGATGCACACAAAATTGTGTATCATTAACTAAAATTGATCTAAAATAACTATTTAACCAAAGAACATCCTTAGTCACAAGGGCGTCGATTTCTCTTGACGGGTGGGGCGACGCAGGCCTACTTTGTCCCACCCTGACTTTCCCTTGCTCATGCATACAAATGGCCGCCATTAACGCGCAGACACTAGCCAAGATCAATTAAATTAATGGTGGATCATCAATTGATGCCAACTATAAACTTGTACTGTAAAACTGTTTAAAAAAGCACAAAGATTCCAAAATCAAAGTGTGAAAAAGGGTAATTTTTGTGAATTTCAGGGTTAGAAGATTGCATTGATCATCCCCACTTTCCCAAAAAGTGGGGGGTATATATCCTCCACAACCCCCCTGAATCGACGCCCCTGCTTAGTCATTACTTCTTCCATAATTATTAATTACTAATTAATAAATCACATATTGATGTGCTACTTTATATCAAGTGAACTGGCTTATTTGAAAACACAGAATGAATTTATATATCTGTTAAAGGTCAGTCTAATCTATATACTGACACATTGTGCACTGATGTACTGTGAGAACTACTACTGCGCTATGCAGTGACTTATAAGCTGTAACAATTACTTCATTGCATGTAGTTGATGTGAACACTTTGCGACATGGATTTTCGCCACAAGTTCAAAATTTTCCACTCTAATTGATGTGAAGAGTTAGTTTAGTAACGTAATACTAAGTTACAGGCAGGTATTTGTGCTTGTTGGGAGATGACGAATTTCGATGTCATGGCGAAGTTCAATATCGCTGAGTGTACACACAATGTATATATTTTTAAGTCATATGGATTGATGCGTAAAGCAGATATGTATTGCAAATTTAGCTCAAACCATGAGTGTCTATCAATTCACATTTAAATCATAGTGGCTGTTAGCAGTTGATTTATAATAGTTGATAATTAGTTGACAATATGACCTAATAATTTCAACACAGACCATGTTAAATTGCTGACCGTTCTCATAGAGACAATTCTTTAAATACCTATCAACTCGAGATCTTGTTTACCATGAAGGGTAATTGATATTTACTGCGATGACTTTAATAAAAGTGGTTATGACTTAAATCAGTAAGTGTAGCCTCATTAATCTTACCAATATAGCTAAAAAAAACCATAGCCATAAACATGATAAATGCAATTTATAGTCAATTATGTTATCATGCGCAGGAAAATAAAGCTGTAGTACCCTTAAAGTAACAACACAATATTAACTAGAATGTACATATTGGATACATGCTAAGCCACAAAGGGATACACCGCCTATAACTTCTGTTTTCTTCTGGAAACCATTATGATGACGACATGGACATCACGAAATGAGAACAAAAGCTCTTCCCCCTTCCAGGGGAGCAGAGCTAAATATTGTTGCCTGATAGTTTCAACAAATATACAACAATTGGTGCCAATAATAGCCGCACAACATTAACAGTATTGAATCAGAAAGTTCTTCACTCCAGGCCGAATCCCTGAGCATTCTGTATAGCGATCAGCACTTTGCTTTTTAGGATCTTCTTGCTTTTGTACGCAGGCAGAACCAGCTGGTTGAAACATGTATGGGCCATCGGCAACCTAAAAATATAAAAAGAAGCGAATCAGATGTAAGATATTGCAGAACTTCTCAATTAAGACTGTTGGTGATCATTGGGAAAAAGTGCAGTATAGCGGACCCACATTTCTGACCATATTTAACAAGCCTCATTGCCAGGCCTATGACGTAAAATGCTTGAAATGTAATTATGACGTCACAAACTAATGTAGTTATGACGGCATTTATTTTTGCTTTTTCTTGGGAGCTATCGCACCCAAACCCCTGCTTACCTACACCAAATTTTATTTTAATTGTGCTAGAACTTCTTGTGAAATATTTGATAAAATTTAATTTTTAATGGCCGCCAAATATTGGCATAAATTTGGGTCCGCTATGCTGCACTAAACCCGATCATTGAAGTGAACTAGTGATGGTTGACCAGTATTTTCTTATTTCTTTATGTAGAAAATTTTCCTGTCCCCCCTTTTTTTGGAGCAGTTTTGGAGCACCAGAAAAAGTATCTAAAATTGAGGTTGGCTTACTTATAGAATTGTACTGAATAATTATCCATTGCTGAAGTGAATGTAATTTCATTACATTGTAAACAGGAAATTAACACTTCTATGTACAGACACACTATTTGATAAATTTTAGTTAACTGACACAGTCTGATGTGACAACCAAACCTTGTTGGAAAGCCACTTACATTTCAGTATTGTTGACTCTCGTGATCTTGAATTGCATTTCGGACATCCCTCCGATGGGTATTCTGTCACTTCCCGTCGTGAAAAGCAAAACTTGCTTTTGGAGCTGAAGTGGCATGTTCAAAACTATCTCCCAGAAAAATCTGTAAAATATAAACATACTTTTAGTTCCTAATCAATGAATTTTTCCCCCCTCAAATGATAATCTGCAACTCTAGTACGACAAAAATTAAAAGCTCTGCTTGTTTGAATAAGTGACATGAGATTTGGTTCATTCTTGAAAGTTCATAAGAGGAGGTTAGTCATTGATAGTCCTCTGTACTAAATGCATTCATTACTTACTCCAGCATGCCTTGTATAAGGCTGCATGGTCAGTTCTGGTGTGACCTTGTACCCAGAAATACTAATTAATACATTAGATCACGTCACCAATACACAATACTAGATGAGCCCTAAATATTGCACATTTGGGGTTGATTCCAATCAGAAGTTAAATTTTTTACGGAGGTGATCCAGAATTAATTGGGCAAGAGTAAATAAAACTGCACTTACTTGATAGTCTGGTCCTGAGAAGTATAGTTGTCGTACACTGTCACTTTCTTCAGTTCTGCCATGTTCAAGTTCGGACTACCACAAACCAATGTTTCAACCTCTTCCGGTCTCAGCATCTGGAAAATTTGTGGAAGTGTTGAGCTTAAACTAAATACATTTCCATTCATTAAATTACATAAAACTTGATAACCCATCGATACAGCAAGAACTTGCCTTAGAGGGCTGCACTTCCCATATCTATCTATCTATCCATCTTAAGGGAATAATTCTTAAATTTACCAAGAAAAAATACCGCAATTTGGCACTGATCAATTACTAAGATGGCAAACTTCAGCACATTGTCTGGTGACAGGTACTGTTTGGTGACATCAGCTTCCACACAATTAAATGCAAGATGCCACCTATCTTCAGAGCTAATTGTTGCGCCTCTGGTTCAAGTGACTCAAGTTCCCCTAACATTCATTTGAAAGTTGGCTTTAAGTTGGCAACACAATAATCTTAGTGCATCAAACAGGGCTAGAAAATTATTTACTCACAATAAGAGCATTTGAGGCACAAACGCTGTGAAACCCATGATAAAAGGCTTGGAATGGTTGGTAAATATTTTTGTTCAGCATGAAGTCCACGTACATCCGCACATATTCTGAAAACACAAGAAAAAAGGATAAATTTTAGAAAATATTGTCAAGAGAATTTGGAAACACATAGTGTCTGTATTTGCAATTTCCTTCTTTTGTTTGGCTCACTCACATTTCAACCATTAGAATAGCCGCAACATCGAAATTTGCCACTTTTATTTAACACTTATAAATGTGTATCACAGTATTAGAACACTGACAAAAGGGTGAAAAATGTTTTGTAACAATTCATGATGATACAAGGACTACGAGTGTAAATGTTTTGGTTGTTTTTTTAAACAGCATTTGGGGATGACCAAATTCAATGCTGCGCAGTATTTCACTGTCATCAAATTTACCACGGACATACTGATAACACACACCTTCCCTGTTTTTGTTTGTGATGGAGATATTATCTCCTCCCTGTTTCAGGATCTTAGTTCTCGTCGCACCAAATTCCGTGTAAGAAATCTGAAAGAATAAGAAAGAATTTGCAGTAACGCCACCACGTTCACATCATTAGAACCAGACAAAAATATTGAATCATCTCAAAACTATAATTTTCATTTATGGTTGGCAGATTTTTCCTTTGCCAAATGACAAATGCTTGTAAATGACGCCAATAACCATAAATTAGTGGCAAAAGTATCACCTTTTCAGGTATAACTGAGTTTGACAAATTAGTGGTTCTTCGCAGCAGAAATAAACTAAAAGTGGCAGGGCGCAATTATTCTTTCTTTCTTTTTTTTTTTTACCATGTTTTAATCCCCCCCCCCCTTCTCTGCAGCATCCCAAACGAGGTCCGTCAGTCATAGAACATTACTCTAAAGAATAAACAATAGTTTGAAAATAATGGCAAAAAAATTAAGAGATTCACTTGCCTGGAAAGTTAGTCCAAAATCATCCTCAACATCACCTTCATATTCTAGAAGTTCTTTCAGGCCATGCGCTATATCCTAGGCACAAAACAAACACCAGATAATCGTAAAATTACCAACCATTCACAGGCATAATTACAAGCTCTACATGACATAATAGCTATGGACTTTTTCAAGGTTATTTTTCAAAGTGGTCTGACATTTGCTTAAGCGAAGCAACAATCGCTATAATTTTTCAAAAGTTTGTTTTGGAAAATGGATTTAATTTTTTCGAAAGACACAGTGCGCCAAAAAAAAGAAAAATTACCGAAATAAATTCAAGATTACAATGACGTACGCTGATGTGGTTCTTACCAACACATTCATATCATTACAAGGTCTCTCACTGCACTTATACTTGGCTTCTTCTATCGCAATATAATTCTTCAGCAAATTTATAGAACTAATTAAAGATTTAGCAGTAAATGTAAGCAAAAGGTGCACTACAAGAAACAAAAATTTTAATCTGACTTACAGGAAAGACCTTTGCCAGGTCATCAAGTCCGAAACCAAATGCTCCGACTGTTGCTTTAGGGTTATTGTATGGCACAACGGCAGGACTCAGCAGTTTCTTGTAGCAGCATGGTGGAAATCGGATGTCGAGAATAATGCTATTGTACACAGCCAAGCCCATCAACTTTGGTTTGTCAAGGAATTGTTGATAAAGATTGTACAAATTTAGTTTTGTTGTCAAAAATTACAAATGTCATTTCACGTACCAATCTTTTTAAAGATATTACAACATCGTGAAACCTGTCAATATTTCTTGTAAAACCCGAAAATGTTCTCATGCATTTTGGGGATCCACAAGATCAGGATCTGCCCTCGGATCTGCCCGTACACTGCACCCAATACATTTAATGCAATACAAGAACATTTAATTAGAATATCATTCAAAGGAGGTTAATTATGATGTCTCAAATTTAAACTTTGACAATATCTGATATTTGTCTGGTCGTTAAGGATACAACTCCCACAAGGTTGAATTCTTGATAGCTTTCGCATGGGGCGCTGCTAAACCAGAAGACGCCAGCCTTTTTGTCATAGGTGAACATTCCTGCAAACAAACAGATGTGAAATAATACAATGAAACCCCCAATTGAATAAGTGACTTGTTAAAAATAGTAAAACTCCATCGTGTATTGTACGTATTGTAAGGTGCCCCATGGCATGGTCGTGGGAACTGAAATTGCATACTTTGAAAAAATGGCATCAAATTGCCCATCAATATTTTTAGAACATAATTCTGATAATGGGTTCGCAAAGTTGCGCAACATAATATTGTCGATGCCAGATTGCGAGATAAGATCAGCAGAAACAGAAAATACCAAGTTGTGACCAATAGAAGACATCTTAGAACAACGAGCACCATGGAAACCCAAACTCAAAATTGAAGATGACCATGCTTTTAAGAGCGAATCTTCAGTTAGTGCAGTCATCCATCAGATCATGGAAATCTTTTATCTTTACTCAACAACGGATGAATGAAGGTGGGCGCATGGGAAAAATATAAAAATTTTGACAGACTTAACAAAAATGCTGAGTAAACTCTTTTACATATGTAACCGTGACAATACATGTCTAACAATCAATACGTTTGATAAATCAATGCACTAAAATGACAGCTAGGTTATTTCGCTTAAATTTAACCCATACGTTCTACCATTACTGTACTTGCGCACAATCAATCGATCAATTTTTAGTCGTTGGAACATTATAATTACGAGAAAAATCATTGTGTCATTGCAGACACATTTTGTACCATGCACTATGACCTTGCCAAAAAACTTTGTGTGAGCGATGAATATTTAATAATTCACCATAGTGACATGTACACGTATCAATCTATTTGTTTGGACACGTTTTATTTCTTCTATTTCATCGACAGGCACATCATATAACTACATCGCAAACATGCACTGAGTGCCATCCCTATTCATTTACTGCTTTTTTATGGGTAACAAATTATTTTTTTCCTAATGTACAGCAGGCTCAATGACACTAGTTCTGATCCAGGTTGGCAATTAAGGAGCGTCCTACACTAATTAATGATCAAGTTATTCCCAGGCACAGAAGGGAAAATTAATTGGGCCTTATACTCAGATCAAATCAATACATATTCCATTGATCACAAAATAAGGTCAACATATATCACAAACGTTTCTTTTCGCGATTATAATATAATATACAACAAACTGCCTTGGGAGTTAGGAGAATCATAAATAATTTAATTAAGTAATGATTGCTCAAAATTTGGTAATGCTGTTTATTGCATTACTACATAACAGCATTAAAAGACGCAACTGACATTTAACTACTATATACATTGAATGTCACCAATTCAAACAAGTCTATTGAAAGCCTTGTAATATTGAGCTCCGAGTGTTATTGATCTACTTCGGAGCCATTTTATTGCACAATGCCCGTTATACAGTCTCACATATTTTTCTTCCTTTAGTATGTTATAAATGTCACCATAAAACTGACAACCACTCACCATAATCTTGCTGAAATATTTGCCGTATAAGCAAAATAAACCATTCTTTTGTGAGTCCTCCCATGTCTAGGCCAGGTTCCCCGGCGAAAGTCACTTTCAATTTTTTCTTGAGATCGTGCTGTTTCCTGGCAATCTGAGTGGAAACAACATAAAATAGTTTAAAAATTATCATTCACTTGTATTTAAAAAGGGATGCTTTGTCATCACTCAGCCCATTGTACCCAGCCTTGACATTATATATAACAGCTATGACATCATATATAACATGCATCAATGTGTGCTATCAAATATTTATAATGATATGGTAACATGGATTGAAGTTGCCAACCGCTATAATACAAGCCTACTCAATATAACAATAACATCATAATTTGAGTTCTACATTGTCTAAATGATCAAGTGTACACAAGCTTATCAAATTTCAAATACAGCCAAGACTCGTTATAACGAACACCTGGGTTCCCAAGGCTCTTGTTTGTTATCAAGAATCGTTCGGATAACTAAAGCAGTTTAACACAGGCAAGATAGGCTTATGTGTCCCAAACAGCTGTTCGGATAGTGAGAAATATGGATAACTGAAGCCCATTATAGTGAGACATGACTGTATCATCAGTGGGTGACCTTGTGTATTAACTGCTGTGAAGAAGTCTCCTGACATATTAATTAAATTTTCTGTCTGTCTGTCTTTCTACGTCGTCAGAAAATTACCTCGTTTAATGAATCAGAAACAAGGTGAGATCTTCTGACTGTCAAGTTGAGGAATAACATCCCAATATCAGGCAACTGCCTCCGCTGGACTTTGGCAACTAGACTCCTCTGTAATGCAATAAAATTAAAATAAAAAAATCATCAGTTAGTTCAAAAAACTATTTCGAGGTAATGAATGAGGGCTTAAAATATGAATTGCATTCTTGTCAATGTCACAACACATATACTGACTTATTTCCATATTGTATCAAGTTACTATCAACACTACATGTCTGCAGATCAGTCAGCTTATACGATAAGATTCTTGAGCCAGATTTATGATGAGATTAATTAAGCTTAGTATCCATGATGCACATTTAATGTATGGATGGGGACCATGGAGTTGTTTACTTGCCTCAGAATAGATGTTACAAACAATTAGCATCCTAATTTAGGATCTCGAGCAAATCAATTATTGTTTCTGACATGTATTCACGTGCAATTGACATATTGATTGGCATTTTATCTTACCCTGGCCATAATGATCATTTGCTGTTCGGAGTCTTTCTGGAGGATATTTCTTTTTGCCGCTATGCTTAGTATGAATGGATACTGGCAAAAACTAAACCTGTAAAACAAATTTAGTAGGCCATCAGTCATCAAACACAATTTTTGCGTTCAAATTCATGAGTGACGTAAAACAACACTGAATAACTTATGGCAGGCAGAATTTTTTCATGGTTGGCAAACCACTTATAATTAGTTGATGAATTATTTATTATTGCGATGATTTGTATTTCAATTTTTTTTTTTTTACTGTTTAGCGGATTAGCAATGATTAGGTAGAAGTGCCACTAATCTTGTGGACTCATTGTCATCTGCAATTATAGTACATGTATAATCCAATATAAATGTCCACTTGTTTTTCGGTCTTATTTTTTTACAGAAATGTCACGGAGAAGCACAAGATAGACTAAATTTTGCCAAAAAGTCAAAGGCTAACTTTCTAATCCATGAAAACCCCTCTCTGTACAAATTAACTTCAAGTTTCCTATCTTTCCAATAAAAATTTTTGCCATTATCTCATCATTATGAACATTTGTTATGGTCTCAGAGAAGCATCAGAAATTACAAGGGACAACATAGCAACATTCTGGTTATTTAGTTACCAGAACTTTTTATCAGCTAGAAAGTTGGGCTTTGACTTGTTTCTAACATTTCTGTTAATCTGGAACTGCTCCAGATGTGATGGTCTTAATTATGAGAATTCTAATGGTGAAAATTATGACTAATTCAGAAATGAGCGGTTGTAATGGTGAGGAGCAATTTAGGTGGCATTCCATATAGATCATGACTGTGATAACTATATATAGAACTAGAGATTTTGTCTCACCCATTTCACCCCCAAAGAATTGACTGTAATGATCTAGCAAAAGCTTCAAACAGCTAAATGTTGAATTTAACTTATACACATTACCCTGGATGCGTGGATGGATTTTGCCATGTGTAATATTCTGCCATCAAATCCAAGTGGTCCAAAGCGCTGTTGTAAAATTCAGTGTATGGCACGACCAATGTTTTGCTCAAATTGTTGGCAGCATCTGAAGTGAGGAGAGTACAATGCAATGGGAAGAAAAAGAAACAGAGCCTACTATGACCGTAGCATATGAAAAGACAATAAGATGACATCACTACTTAATTGCTAAATTAATGACGTCACAATGTAGATGATGTCTTTTCTTCCCATTGACAAAAACCCAAAATATGCATGCTTAATACAATCTCAAGCTTTTGCAAACTTGTATTAAAAGGCGATGGCACTCACTGAGTAAAGCGAGAACTTTAGTAGCACTTGGAATCCACCAGGTACATTTGGACATCGGAGGTAAGTCCTGTGGTTTGGGGGGAAAAAGTCTGCAGGCAACAAAGTTGTGGAGCTTCTGGACCAGTCGACGGAATCGTACAGCATTCAGTCTGCATCAAATTAACAAGAAATGCACTGATTTCATGTATAAAAAGATAATGATGTGAGGGTCATATCATATTTTAATAATATCATACACCCTATTCAGGCCTCAGCCATTATGTCCTCTGTTTTAGTGCATTTGACCAGTATGAAGTAATCGTCAAAACAACCGAGATGGCGCCACAATGTCTATTGTGGACAAGGGGCAGTTTTGTGACATCATACGGGTCAAATAATATACACTAAAATTAGGTGATAAGTACAAATGGCTGAGATGTGAACAGTCTATTAGTTTTGAGGTGCAAGGCCAGTCCTAGGGCAGCATGAGCAACGCAGCTGTGTAAGAGGAACCCGCGTTTTGGGCCTTGCGCATGCTCAGAATGGCCCTTTCAAGGTGTTAGCTCAGCAATAAACCAACATCACAGATCTGCCTGATCATAATTGACCTATCTTGAATCTTGAACTGAACCCGTTTGATAATCATACATAAATAATTAATCACTAGCATCAAATTCCATGATGTTAAGCTGAGATTTATACACTCACTATAAGTACATAATTAAAACTTTGAAAAACTTAATATCATGCTAAGTACTAACCTTTTCAGCCAGTGAACAAGATAATGATGATCGTGGTCAGGGAGTGAAGCAACTTGACGAAGAAGATGTGCAAAGATTACGTAAGTCGCCATGTTATTGAACTGCGGATTCTGAAATGTAATTTTTTTCATACTTGAAGTTTAATGCAAACAACAAATCATTGAGATAAATAAGTGTTAATCATTAAGGTGAGAAGGGCCTATGACTTACCTGTAGAAGAACTAAAAAGGCACGAATATCATCCTTTGTATGAGGCCTGAAAATTAATTTGCATGTTTAACTGAATATTTCATAAATTAACGATAATTATATTTCATTTCACACTTAATCATGTCAATCTGGTATCCCATGAGTAACACAATTAAGTTCAAGAAATTATGATGAATTTTCATACAATTAAGCTCTTGTTTATTCTGTGAAATAATTTGTAAATACAGACAGCAATGCAACCAATTGCAATTGTTGAATTACTGGGAAAAACATCTCTCGAAATTTGGTAACTTCATATATAATTTCAATAACACAATGAGCGTCATTTGATTGGTAACATGTAAATATTCATTCATTGACTTACTTTTTATCTTTCAGCAGGCTGTTTATAATTGCTTTCAAGACTATCTTCTGGATTTCTTGTGGCTGCAACAGAAATAGGCTTACTTGCATTTTCAACCTGCAAACTTAAAATAGAATCATCATGAGAAATTATCTCAAGGTCGCATCAGCTTACCATGTCAATTAAGGTGTCATAAACGGCATTAATCATAGCCAGATCCAGTCCTGAGTCTTCCGAAGATGATTTGTTGTCTTTCTCAGAAGTATCCTAACAAAACAAAACAAAGCTTTTACATTGCATTATCATCCAAACTTACAATAATTACATCACAATTGTTCAAATATGAGCCTTTCTCAATTCGTAATGGAGCAAAACACTACATCACAATTAAATAAAGTACAGTTAGTTTCATAAAATACGGTCAACTCTAGCTGTCTGTAGCGACCTGTATATGGCTATGGTCTAAAAATGCTAAAGCCAGCTGCTTCTGTCAACTTCTATGGTAATAATCGGTTTACATTTATCACCAGAAAAATGTAAACACTGACAAATGTAAGAAATGAATCTAATATATCATAAATACGTTATTTTAGATCCGGTTTTGAGTAGCCAGCTATGCCAGCTTTGGCTAGGTTTAATTTGACAGGCCGTTTTTAATGAAACTAACTGTAATGATAAAGATATCCAAAAAATTAAAGTCATAAAAACACTTCAGCTTAGTATCTGACTATAATGTACATATTTTCCATTTCTAATAATCTTCACAACCTCACTATTATGATCATAATGACCATAATGGCAAGAAACCAAGGATGATCTCAATAGAGATAGTGTACATGGATAACATGGATATACTCCACGGGGAGTTGAGAAAGACACATGCTTGAACAGGCCTGTAAAGGGTGTAAATTGTGATGTCGGCAGAAATTGATATACAATGTCAGACAGAAAACCCACATACATTTTACATTTACATAACGTATATGAAATGCAAAAATTAAAAAAGTTGAGGAGAAAAGAAAAGTTCAGAATTCAGAACACGTACAATTTTTACTGACCTTAAATATTGTATTTAGGGCTACAAATGAATCAAATGTAGATGCGTAGAAGTCCAGAACTTCTTTATATGTCTCAGAGGCATTCGCACTTTGCACTTCTTCCCTGAAAATAAAAAAAATTCTGTAAAACTCTGCCTAATACAGAGCATTTAAAGGGACATGGTAAGAAAGCTCAGTAGCCTAAAGACCACCTCACATTGTCTTATACTCAGTGTCTATGTTGGGGCAAAAAAGGACCCAACCCATGTCAAGAAACACGGTGTGGACTCCAAGCAGCCTTTTCATCTCATCATTACATCTGCCTCTCGCGGCTGCATGGTCATATAAGCTGACTAAGCTATATGCATGACTAACCTTAAATATTGTGAGCCAAACTATATTCCTTCCATCCATTGTAATTTACTTTACACTGAGGACCACCTCATCATTTATTTCATACCTAACTATATTCTAGCCATTGTAATTACCTGAATTTTTATAAAGACCATGCTGAAGGCAATTCATTTGTACCACAATATTCCAATGCACATTTTGCATAACATATCTGTCTTAAAAACTAGCCCCAAACGTGACTCGCGACATGCTTCGATGGCAAGCATCTGGTCACGTCCGGGATTACTTAAAAACTTACTTAAAAACTATATGTATATATGCAGGGGCGGATTTAGAGGCGGATCAACGGGGTCCTGACCCCCCCGCCCTCTTTTCTCTGGCAAAAATGCAAAAAGTCCCTAGCAGGACATCGCACCTTCGCTGCTCATTCAAGTCCTATGATCTGCCCCTGGGCCCTCAATATAACACATTATATAGATTTTAAGAACATTATACTACATATTTTTAAATTGTATTAAATTGTATTTCGTCGAATTGTATCAATGCTAATAGTCTGAAGCTTTGTGACCAGCTACCATTGATAATCATCTATCGTACATAAAATATAATGAAAATCACTTGACACATTATCAATCATGCATTCATGTAATGCACACATTAGTATAAATGTGTGGTCAGTTTGTTGAATATTTCATAAAGCAATCACAGTAATATCATCATAAATTAGAGGGCTCTGACCACGTGTCCAATGACTTCACTGTTTACATGAAACACTTATATCACAGCACTACCTTGACGAAGTGCCAAATCTCATAGAAATATTATCAATTATTCAGGGTCCACTAAACTCCACTAGATAGAAATGAAGAGATCAATGATAATGGTCATATAGCCACCTGCAATAATATCTCAAGTCAGTAAAAATGGCTTCAAAGAGTCCAAGTCATGATGTAATTAATAAATCATGGATAAAGTAATCTCCACTACCTATATGATATATAATAATAAAATTATCGTAATATTGGATGTTATAATATTTTAATGAAACATCTCCAATGCAGCAGCTCTTACAATGCTATTCAATGAACGCTCTTCTTTAATGCAAGCGCCGGTAAGCAGAAATCTTTTTTGAAACAGGCGCTATACACAAATTTATTTATTTATTATTATTTAAAAATTTCACTTCAAAATAGGATTTATCATTACCACCATATATGTAATGCGTGAATGCAAGAAAAATCCAAGAATTACCAATTGATGCATTATGTTAAGATTCAACAAGACTTTGTGATATTTTTGCCAAAAAGACAGCTATCTTACTAACTGGTCTGAAGGAAAACTTATTGCGAGTGGCGTTATTGATGCTGCATTACCATGATTACCAGAACTAATTCTTTAGAAAATCTTCAGCAATTTGATAAGAATTTCATAAATGCAGTGGAACATCACTAATAAATTAAATTTTAGGACAGACCACCTAAAATTTAGACCATTTTAATTTTAAGATCATTCTCCTGGGTCCCAAAAAATTTCAATGTAAAAACAATTTCAGAATTAAGACCACCTGACCAATAATTATTTTTTAGCGGCTCTTCAAGTGTTCTTAATCGTGGGGTTTCACGGCATGTACATACATTACATACAAAAGGAAACAAGTAACAGGGAGGGAAGACCTATGAAAGTTTCATGAGCATGTAATTAGCTGCTCATAAATTATTCTATTGGCAATTACATGGGTCAGTGAGCCCAGCGTTGGTGATTTCTGAAAACCAACAGAATAGCAAATAAATAATTGATACCAGGCACGGTCTGTGGCTAATTGATGTATTTTGGTTCCACAACAAAATGCATAACATGATGCTATACATTAGTAGACAGACCAATATCATCTAGGTAATATTGATTACTACATCAATGACATTTATAATTAAGGACAAAAAAATTTACGAGTTACTGTTTTTATACATAAAAGGAAAGTCTTTTTTATAGTGGATTTTCACGGAAGGTTCACATTATTTACACCAGGTGGCTATGACAGATTACTGCAATTCTATTGGCTGAAAAAGTTCCCGCCCTTGGCTGTGATTGGCTGAAGTAAAGTGCATCCTAGCAGCAGTATCTTTAGTGCATTTTAATGATTATTTGACACCTTCTCGTTCAATTGATTTCTGTTATTTTGAGAAAATTATATTTATGGAATCAGTTAGTTATGATCTACAATATCTGGAAAGCAAAATGAGTAATGAGAGGAGAAGAAAGACTTATAATTTATAATAATTATGTCTGGCTGAATTCAGGGCTGCTCCATGAAAATACTCTATTCATGCAAACTTTCATCTGAATGCATAAAAAATTTAGAGCAGTTTTCAACTTTTGTTATACACAAAGCACTGTGACACCATGGTGACACCCTCCCCCTATCAAAACTGAGACTGCTGTTGTCTTACTATTTAGCTCATGAATGTTAACTCCATCCACATCAGTTTTGGGACCTTGATGCGTCCCATAACTTCCAGCACAAATTGAAAACATACTAATGCAGACTGGAAAAAAAATATCCAATTACACCCGAGTAGCTCAGTTTCGGCCTTCTCTTAACAAAGAAAAAACAACTTGTTTCTATCTAGTCATTCTTTTGTATGGCAATCATTGATTTGCGATACAATAATTCAACTCCCAGTTTTGGCAAAAATCAAATCCAAAGCTTAAATGTTACGATCATAAATGTGTCATTCAATATCTCGTAATCAATTCTTCATTTAGCAATGTGTACATTCAGCAAAGTGCAATAGCTGTCCTGGCAGTCCATTGTAAAGTCAGAGCCAATTTATGCAACTCTTTTCTCCCGGTAATTTTTTGCTTTAACTTGGGGCAACCATTACAGCTCATATCACAACAAAGTTTTATTATTTCTTCCTTAAAAAATAATATTTTTTCCTTAATTATTAATATGCACCAACAACAAAAAACTGCGTTTAAGAAAATGAAGATCCAACATTGATGACAGTTTAAAACTTATAAAATTGGACTAAGATCAGGGCTCATGATTTTGCTACAGTCAATCCCAAAATTCCATAGTCATCTCATCTATTGCATAAATTCATCCAGATCACAATAATCATCTCAGTATAACTTACTGTAGCCTTTCAAGTGTCCACATTTTGATGGGTCGTGAATTTGGGATAACCTGGTCAGATCTTTCGCTGGGACTGCTGCCATACCCCGATTCGTGATTTCCGGACCCATCTATCCGAGATGTTGGTCTTCGATGGCTGTGTCTGCTATTGTTACGACTAGATGAACCGCCATAGCTAGAGTCTCTGGTCAAGCTGAGCTGACCTTTCGATGAATTTAGTCCAGTTGGGGTACCACTTGGAGATCCACGAGGGGAGGGGCGTTCACTCGGATTAGGAGAATCAGCAATGCGCCCAGTTGACGAGGTGGGACTTTGCACAGTAAGTTTACCCCGAGGGTCATTAGCAATCGGAGGAAGTTGAGTGGCACTGTGTGGACGACCTTGACCTTGCCGAGACCTTCGACCTTCCGTTCCTGACCTTGGCCTTCTCCTATGTCTTCCAGAATGCCGTCCACTGGCGCTGTTTTGAGATTTTTGCTGCATGTTCTTGCTACCATCTTTTTCACCTGATTTTCCTTTCCTTGGTCCTAAATTTTGGAAAAACGATGCGATTGAGTGCAGACGGTGACCTGATCTATCTTTTTCCTGAAAAACACAAAAATTGTATGCATACAGTAAAAAAATTTACCAATAGCCTATCATTATAGGTGAACCCAATGCTGCACATTAACTCATTTTCATCTCTAGTATGGGGGGGGGGGGGGAAGGGACCAATCAAAATTCAAGATTAATTGACCACACAATTATGCAGTTCTAATGACTACTGTCTTTACCAAACAAAAACTTTGACATAAAGTCGTTTGTAGGGCAGTGACTTAACCGGAAATGTAAACTACTATTTTTTTAATCTTACAGCGAATTACAACATTGCTTTTGTTTACATGTAAATATATATGACTAAACATTTTACAGGTTTAGTCAACATCACAGTGATATTAAAAAACTATATAGATCTATCACTCTTTTTTCATGGCATCTTCACTCTCTCAGCAAACATTCTCATCGTTTGTAACAGAAATATCCGAAAAGAATTGACGTCATTCTTTCTCAAAACGTTTCTGCTATTAACAATTCTGTGCTTAGTTGGTGCCAAAGTAGCAGAGCAGTGGAATCGGTAGATCTATGGCTTGAAGAGTTTTACGACAATAATCTAGTGAGCATTAAAAATTAACACATTCTCCATAGAGACATCACTGAAGGTACAGTACTTAGTAAATGAAATTACATTAACACAATATATACGATTAGATATTGGATGATCTCAGAGTGCTAATGTTGATAATATTCACAACAAAATGATTGTAAAACAATGATTTGTAAAACTGCTGAATCATAATTTTCAAAATAAAAATTTAAATTCATGCGAAAGTGTATCTTCTGGAAATTTAATTCACACCTTGAGATATCTTCTCCTACATTGTCTTGCTAAAGTTCATTTTTATTTATTCATTCTTTACTTATTCATTTATTTCTAAGAACAAGACACACTACAAGGGAGACATTGTTCTATATTTTTTTATCAGAACTCCTTTAAATAATTTAAATAATATGAATATAATATGGTACCAAACACAGTTTAGGAAGTGGAAGACTCCACCAATAGAGTAGCAGTTAAACTTAAGTGGTGTGGACTCCAAGCCTGATATCATCTCACCATTACATCTGCCCCTGGCAGAGCTCTGGTTATAGCTAAAAACTTTTATGTAAAATGTAAACAGTGCCATGTCTTACAACTAGTGCACAAAAAAGAAAAGAAGAAGAAGACTGAGAAGGGCTTGAAAATCTGTACAAGTCGACTGCCAGCACCATCTATAGTGATTTAAAATATGCAAGCTGGCAGCGAGGGTCTACAGAATCTCATTGAGAGCAACTCATATAATGTCCCACACAACTAACCCAGGCAGTTTTGACCCATGGTATTCGATTCAAACTTGCTCAATTATATTCAAGGAAGGCAAATCACGCAAAATGTGGGTATTATACGCTTTTTTTAAAGCAATCTAGACCGGCGAACATTGAACTAATTTGTTCGGTCAACAATACATTGCATTTATATGTAGCGATAGTGTGAAGGTTTCCAGGGACCCTGAAGATTCAAGGGTCCCAAGCAGAGACAGCATGCAAATAATGCACAATCTCAATCAAGTTGAATCAACATTAATATTGCCAAATACAATGCACAATGTGATGAGAGAAGACTCAAAAGAGCTGGTTTCATAACAAAAGCAGTTGATTTTTCATTCATAATTGATGAGACACTAATTATATATCCGGAAAGACAATGCCTTGGATTTTGCATTCAACCTTTTCCAGACGAAGTACCAAGTCATGCCTTTCAGCCATAGACAGAAACACAATCGAGACAACATCCTACACATATCCTAGGAAACCATGGTGCTTGCGTATTGATCGAGCATCCCAAGCAGAAGTTTCTACAATGCACTTTTCGCAAATCAATTTGAAATCTGTGTGCGACGACAGAATGCATCATACCAAACCAATGTATGAAAGTGACCTAAGATTTTGAGATTAATAACTAATGGAGAACTTGACTAAGTGCAAACCATTGATTTTATGTTTGATTTACAAAATATCATCAAAATTTTACATATTTACGTAACAGTCTTGTAAAGATATTTCTCTCTATATATATATCATGAATTTGTATACAGTATATCATGATTCATAAATATTCACAGTTTGTCTCTACGAGCTGTCGCTCGCAAAATAGTTAAGAAGTCTACTTGTAGACAGATTCACAGTTATACTCTTCTTTTACTGCAAACTTAGGCTTTATTTGGGCCTCATGGTACATAATGGTGCTTCTGGTCATACAAAATCTCTCTATTTTCATCTCAAAGTACTGAGCCAAATTAAAAAGACTGATTCATGAGTACAAAGAATAACTGATTTCACCAAGGTCATAGCACTACCACTAAGGTCAATGAAAACCTAAGCTGACAAATTAAGAGTGTGGGTCGTCATCTATAAAATATGACATCATTGTTCAATGTGTACATAAACATTACACAATTCTATAACTCATGTAAGCAGGTATAATGTATTGCTGTGTCCATGACTTCATGTCAATGATTTTGTTTACCCCAGATTAAGGAACCATTGAAGACATGCAACCTCGGCCTATTCTAATAGTTCGTATATTATTTAGATTAATTTCAAAAATGAAACAGAGTAACCAGGACTGATCTAGTTTATTCAATGCCCAATAATGGGGAAAATAAAATACCCTATGGAATCAATTGTTGGTGCATACGACACAGGCAAAATTAATGAATCAATGTGCATAGTCCTAGTTAAATATGGACTAAAGTAAACAACATGAGGCAGTGGTGGGGCAAGGGATGCCCAAGACCATGACTACAACACTGAATCAGAATTGTAAATTGAAGCTTAATTATACACTGTATTACTTGTTTTTCGATATTTTATGAACATCATGTCAAATCCCAACTTTGTAACCCACCCATTTTTGCAATGATAATTATTTGCCATCATTATGCCATTTATGGCAAATTATGCCTATATTGTGGCCATTTGTTATTGACTCCATAACACGGAGAAGCAGCACAAATTACATTTAGTACTGCTCCATGTTACATTTTGGTAAAATATGCAAAAAAAAAACGGGTGAATATTTATTTTTAATCTACTATAGTTGTACTAGCAGAATCCATCATGTTAATGACGTCACGTGACGTCATCACTTCACTACAATATATATCAGTCTATACGTGTTACACCCCAGGACATTGGTGAATAAGTGAGTTTTGCCACTTTTGGCCCTTTTTTTGGCCCTTTTCAGTTTACAATTAAAATGTTAAAGATATGAAGAAAATAGGAGTGAGACAGCAACCATGAGACTCACTCTGAATGAGTATACCAACACTTACATTTTCGGGGGTATCACTTTGAGGCCTTGGTCGATCACTCTGCCGGGAACTGGCAGTTTCTGAGTTGTAAAAATGACCGCAACTTGGACAAATTGTTCGTCTTGTTCCCGCCGTCTGGGTCACTGTCACATGGCAGGACTCGCATGTTTTAGCTACCCCATTATTTGCAGTCTGTGTCGCCATCCAGTTTGTCAACTTAATTCCAATACAGAAGTTTTCATGATGGATTCATGAATTCGCATCCATCGGTTCAGTTTTCCGATCACTTGCTGCCTTTGATCTCAAAAATAGCTCCGAGAAGGCGCGCAGGTATAAAAATGTTGATCTCCCTAAAAAAACGATTGTCAGTGAATTTTAACGACATGAACTGCTCTGTAACAGTTATCCAGCACTCAAATACCCCTCGGTGGTGTATCCCGGCTAAAAAATAAGATAAAGAAGCCGTTGCTAAGGAACTACCGGGCACCTGTTGTAAACAATTCGATGCGCACTAATTCTCATGTGCGGTAACAGGTGTCGCAAGAATCGCCATGGACTTCCCCTAGCGTTCCGGTGGCTTACTAGATAAGCTGTATTATGATTGAATAGAACTGATCTGCAGTAAATATGAAGAAGTGACAAACTCAGACTAAAAGGTTTAGAGACCAGCATGAGCTACATTAACGCTGGCAGAAACCCAGAGAGTGCATCACCATAGTAACCGCAACTAAGGGACCCCATTTAAGCCCATAATTCCCACCCGGGCCTCCCATTTTGGAATTGAGCTACTAAAAAAAAAAAAAACCCCCTGATTCATTTCATTGTGTAATGAGGTTTGAACACATAACTTTAAACTGAACTGATATGCAGCATTATTACCATTACTGATATGATCAGTAACCTTTGACCAAGATTTATCCATATTCCAGATGAGGGGCACTTTTCCGAACCACACGTACAATGAAGGGTTCCAATGCATTTTCATAAGAAAAATATTAGCCTCTTCCAACAGTCACAATGGTCAATTGACGTCACCAAATCAGCCTCAGAAAGAGGCACCGAATTTGGCTGCCTAGATCAGTATTATCAAATGAGTTTGGCAAAGAAAAGGACTGCACAAAAAATATGCATTGGTATTTAGTATGGTCTTTGTATGTCATTAGGAATGTCCAACATTAACATTTGAATATTCAGTTCAGTTATTAAGCATGTGTTTATACCTCTCTACACATCCCCAAAAAATAGAACAAAATTTGTAATAAATTCCGTCCCTGTAGGTCTTACAACCACTCGATTAATTTAAAATTTCACATAACTTTTACTGCAGGATCATCCATTATACATAGTATAGCTGTATATATTATAATATATATATATAATAAATCTTTATTGACCGTATTGACAAACATATAGGCATGAAACAATAATACAACATATTTCAGTATAATTATTGGTAGATGTACGCCAAAGGTGTATATGTCTTTATCATATTTAGAAATCACAGAATATTTTGAAATAAACAATGTCAGTGATTTGCATACACCTAGCTTATAGAACAGAAAAGCCCTGAAAGTTCCATTAATTCTGAGATTATGAATGTACGTATATATGGGTAATTCCACATTTGGCATTGCAATTGCAAAAAAAAATTAAATTTTCAATCTTTCAAAAATCCATAAATTATCAATTTTTATTCATTTTAGTGTTGTAACATGACAACATAAAATTTTTCAACTTTTATATTTAAATCGGGTAGTCATGTGACCTGTTAAGTTAGCCATTACGGTAACAGGAAGGACACTAACAGGACTGACAATTAGTGAAACTTAATGCAATAGCTAAACGGGACATTTATGTAATATTGCCGAAGTTTCCATTCCATTTTGTAATAAAGGAGTACTTTTAGAATTGCTTTGAAGCAATTTTCTTGAATAATAGTTTCCTTATAAACTTGGTTACAGGAATGACACGTATTAAAGTCACCCCCTGCCAATACAAACTCATTTCTTAAAATATTGAAAAACATTATTCGAAATGTTTAAGATAAACAGACGTCCTGAAGTCCCCCATACCAATGCTTTCATCTCTTGAAAAGTGCACAAACCTAACAATTTTTGTTTTTCTTTCAGCGACATTTTAATACCATGGTAACAGGAGCTTGGGACAATGATTCTGCGGACAAACTTAGTTGCAACTGTACTGACAGAGGTTGGAATCCAGGTCAGAGAAATTTTTTTTTTCTTTCATGATAATTCACACAAGTGTCTGAAGTGAGTTCTAGACCAGACTAGAGTCACCATATTTTAGCTAATTTTTGACAAAGTCCTTCATTACCACTTCGAAAATGCATAAATATAATTTTTTTTGTCATATTTGAACCGTGGAACTTCATTGCATAACAAGATGATTTGTCGAGCCTCTGACTAACATTACGTTATCCAAACCATTTTATGCACATCATATCATTACTTTTTTTTATCATAGTATTACTAGTATTACATGTAATGATTGCATATATTTGTTCTTTTCATGTAATGCTGATAGTAACGAAAAGTTATGTTTCCTGCATTACAATTAAGCTCTTACTAAGTAAAACTCATAACTTGCTATGTCTCAGTTATATTTACAAATATAAACATTGCTTTCTTTATTGGCACCCATATTAATCATGTTATATAAGCATATTGTATCATTACTTATATTTTACAGCATTATTACTAGCATTAGATGTATAATTGACTTCCTTTGTTGTTCAACCATGTGTGCATATTTGTAACGAGGTGTTTTATATTTTATATCATATGTACTTTTATACATTTGTTTATATCTTGTATTTACATTCCTTTCACTTCACCCCGGACCATTCAACACCAACCAGCTAACTTATCTGCTTAGTGCCATCATGGAGCCTTAATTCTGATGGCTCCGTGGTCCCAATATCATGTACAATGACAACTGTCTACTGCTAATATTGTTCACGTTGTCAGATATCTATTCTTTTTTTGAAAAAGAATTTTCTGTTAATATTCACATCATGCTCGAAATGAGACGAACATGTGAAAAACAAGCCCGTAGATGCCGGTAAAGTAATTTCGGCTGTTGTTGGCTGTTGTTATAAGTGTAAGTAAGCACGCTTTGGTTTTATATAATCATCAACTGAATGCTTTTTCTCTGTCAGTGTGGCATAGTTAAAATATGATTGTATATATGTACAGTTTATTCGCTTTGTTTAGACCTTGATCATCGTCCCACTAAGACCCTCTCACATTTGTGGCCAGAAGGTTTTGCATCAAGTAATTAAAGCTGTGAAAGCTATTAAAGCTATCATAAAGCTATTAAAGTATAGATAGATAGATAGTAGATAGATCGATAGATAGATAGTATAGATAGTATAGATAGATCGATAGATCGATAGGTTTTAACAGAGAGCATAATCCTGGATGTTTTCGCGCGCGTGAATGGTGGCGCTGCAAACTGCACAGACCCACAGCGCCACCACAACCAAAATTGTCACAATATCACTCATTAAACTTGGGAAGAAGATTTTGTGGTTTTCAACTTCCTAGCAGGTGAATGTACAATAATAGTTTCTTTGAATTACGAGAAGTCATACAGCTAGCAATTTGAAATAAAAGTTTTGGCTTTTGTAAATCCATATAGTCATATTTGTCAACTCAAACTCCAAAAATACAAATCACTTATGTAATTGTTATGATGCACATCCCAGGGGCGGATCCAGATAATATTTCAAGGGGGGTTGACAAATTAAAAATGTATTGTGGGAACCGTTGAATTTTAAAAAAAAAATTTTTTTTTTTAAATTAAAAAAAAGGCCTAATTCTCCCGTGAAATCGGCTACTGCATTCAACTTGGGCTAAGGTATACTGTGTCATATATATATATATATGTCAATTGAGTTGATAGTGATTGACTTTATGCTGTATTCTTTCAGAACATAAATGGGCACCTGTAATTGCATCAATCAGAAATTGGTAGCCGACTACCATCATTGCCATGGCTCTCGAGTGCACATATTGTGGGCGGCGGAATTTTCGCAATTCCAGCAATTTGAGAGTTCATATTCGGTCCCATACAGGTGAACGACCCTATACATGTAGCAGTTGTGGAAAAGGCAGCATAAACTCCAGCAACTTAAAGGTTCATATGAAAACCTGTGACTCCAAAAGCCGAAACCCAAGTTATACAGCTTCGACATCGGGCAAGAAAAAAAAGCAATCCGAAAATAATTCAGACATTTGCTCTGTCTGTGGAAAAGACTTCAGTGGTAGCACCTTCCTTAAGTTACATATGAGAGTTCACACAGGTGAGAAACCGCATCTTTGCAACCACTGCGGACAGCAATTCAGATTTCTTCATGGACTGATTGAGCACGAAAAGAGACACAATGAGTGGATGAGATATTTGTGTCACAAATGCGGAGATATGTTCAAATATAAAGTGTGTCTAGTGAGGCATTTAATTACGCATGAAGAAGCGGTTAAACGTGAGCACATGAAGAAGTTCAAGTGTACTCTCTGCGATAAAGCCTTCTGGGCACAAAATGCTTTAGATATTCACATCAGAAAACATACCGGAGAAAAGCCCTTCAGTTGTTCACTTTGCGACAAAGGCTTTTCCACAAAATCTGCAATGGAAAGGCACAGAGCTGCACACAGTTATGAACGACCTTTCATTTGTCCAATTTGTAATTTCGGTTGCATTACTAAATATCAATTAAAAGTGCACTTGTATGTACACAAAGGTGTTAAACCATATCAGTGCAAAGAATGTGGTCTCAGCTACACGACTTTGAGCAGCTTGAACATCCATATGAGGAGGCATATAGGAGGAAAGAATTACACTTGTGACCAGTGTGCCAAGGCATTCTTTTCCCAGGGAGAATTAACTAAACATGTAAAGGTACATTCTGCCATTGAATATCAGTGCACAATTTGCAAAAAAAGTTACAGAGAGAAGTTCAATCTCACCAGCCACATGAAAACACATGATCCGAACTACGTACCGAAGCCCAAAGAGAAGAAATCAAATCCATGCGATGTGTGTGGGAGGACCTTCGTAGACAATTGGGCTTTAAAGCAACATCAGAAACGCTGTAGTCAGAATAACTCATTCGCCACTTTTAAGCCTCGGAAATCTAAAATATTTGAAGGTGATGCTCTGTTTTCTTGTGGAGTTTGTGGACGAGGATTCAGTAGAAAACACCACCTTGACAGACATGCGAAAGTTCATACCGGCAACGAAGTGTGCTCATGTAAAGAATGTGGAAAACACTTCACTCTTAAAGAATCTCTGAAGAATCATATGAAACGGATTCATTCCCAATGAGCTGTGAAGTGAGGCTGTTGATTTTTTATTTTATTTTTTCAGTTATTCCCTACGAATGAACATATAGTTGCATTACTGTTAACCTTATATTTTATACTGTTCAAGTAATGATATTGTGTTATGAATATTGTCATCAACATTTTGTCCAAGACTGTTTCTCTTCGCTAAGACAAAATTTTAATTTTGTTTCCAAAATTTTCAACTTCAGACATGATTCCTTTGGTCATCCAATAAACTACCTGTATGTGAAAATAAAATTATCGTCTCATTTCTTATCAATTTCAGGGGCAGATCCAGGGGGGCTAATTGAAAATTTCAGCATTTGCTCTGAAAAAGGAGCACAAAAAGAAATATTTATGAAAATAAGACCTCTAGGTAGAAATTAAAACAGCCAAGACAAACACCAACCGACTAAATTTAACGAGATAATTTAAATTTTCCTTAAATTAACACAACTCTTGGGAATAACCGTGAATGAGAAACATTTTTTTGTGAGTCCTCAGAATTCTTGCCTGTGCCAGTATGGTGCCTGGTGACACCCAGATAGTAATTTCTGAATTTACATCATGCGAATAATAACTTAATATAACTTGTTTCTGAATACTTACAATCTTTCAAAGGGTGAAGGGAATGTTTGTTCAAATCTCAAACAGAGGTATCACATATATCTACTTCAACGGGAGATTTCCAGACTTGAAGGCTGTCCCAAACTTTCCTATTATTTTGCTTTGCATGTCTTTCACAAGGAACCCGCTGTATAACTGAAATGAAAAAGTTGAATTATTTGTAAATTGAATGACCGACGAAACAAGAAATTGACTCGTATATGATCTATAGGCCTATAACAGCCTCAGTGAGGTCAAACTTTGATGTCAGACCTTTGTAAGACTTTTTGTGGGCCCTAGTATGTCATGGCAAACCTAAATTTAAGATGAATGAACCAAGTACACCATTTTTGGAAATAACTTTTTAAAAAACTACAGAGCACATTACCAAACAGCTGGACTGACATCAATAACCAATGTTTTAAATTTATTAAGTCTTCAATTAAAAAGTGGATGCAGTGGTTCTGGCCTATTTTGGATTTGGTATTGACACCGCGGATGCAGTGGCTATTAGCCCGAGAAAATCTGACTGACCACACGCTGCTGTCGGCTCTTATTCATATTGTGACGTTTATAGTGAGCCGCCATTGGCTAGCGCTCACAAAATATCAGATTAATAAATAAGAGCTAAGCGAACATCAGATTTCTCGGGCTAACACTGGGTGTGCAATGGAGACAATCTTGCCATTATTTTGGCTATTTGATAATTGACACTACAGATAATAATTTATCCTTTGGCGAAAGGGCATCTTCACGAGTCTAAGGCACACTTTCATTTGGAATGAATAACTTTCTGAAAGGATGTGAAAGGAGCATCATTCATATTATTGAAGAAGCAATCATTTGGTAGCTTTTGGTGAAGGGGGCTCTAGCTAGCCTAATAGCAGTGAAAGCACTGGGCCCAAACCGCTGGTCAACGAGCTAGCCCATCTCCTTGCATGAGCCAACCTTCCAGGTGAAACACGTACTGAAGGCAGGGACGTGCACATAAGGGGGTGGGGGGGCTAAAGCTTAGGGCTTGCAATGGGCCCCCCCCCCCCTAAAAGTGCCCTTCCCCGGAAAATTAAAAAGCCCTTAATTTCTCTGAGAGCCGCTGCCCTTCACGTAGCCTCTGCACGGCCCTTACTCTTCAAGCAGGCGCAGGGAACCATGTATTATACTAGCACTTGACTGGTGGGCAGCTCTTTAAAATTAGCTCAATGTTAGAGAATAAAAACACATCAGCTCTCATAGCCTGACATAGGGCCTAACTTCTTTTAGGCTGCCATTCTCTAGATGCCAATTATAAATCATTACGTGCAATGTAAAATGTTCATATTTACTACCATGAATTTGGATCTCTGTTCAACATGTTCAATCCCTTTACCACGTGTGACCTCATGCGACCGCAGCGCACCCTGGCTGTGAAATAGCAGCCCACGTGACAGCCAGACTAGTTCCGGTGCAGTCGAGTGGATGTGGCGAAATTTATCCTGATGATTGTTATTCATTATGATCGGATTTAAGATTCTCTGACACTCAGCAATTTGGTAAGTGTTAGCAAAACACATGAGGATTCTATTTAATGTCTAGCAACCCTGGGGCATGGTGTTTTTCTTGAGAAAACAGCGCCAGTCTGGTGGTCTTCTTGAAGACTTGCCAGACCAGTCTCGGACAGAGACGTAAATAGACCCACGTGTTCGTGATATTTCCTCGTGTTTTGCGTCATTTTTGAGCTATAAATGACATTAACATGTGCATGACAATGCTCTTTGCATATTATACTTTCGTTTGATGTATATTTTGTATCCTAGATTTGCATTTTAATTGTAATTTCAAGCGAAATCTGTGTTGGCCTTTAAACGTCAAGCGAGGAGCCACGTGTTGTCCAGTGTCCAGTCCAGTCAAAATTTGGGTCTTTCATTGATGCACAAAGTTTACAATCCATGTCGTTTTTGTCTACTTGTTGTTTTTGTAATCATTGGAAATGATTTGTTTCGGTTCACATTTATGAATCTGTTCATATCATGTTGATGAAAACTCTTTATCAATAAAGCCACATGGATGGGTGATTGGCAATACACATTTTGATGTTTTTAGCAAATTTTGGGTTATAGGCTAATATGTCTTGCAATATGATATCAGTAAAACTTAATGAAGTTTGCACGAGTCATCTTAAAAGAAAAGACATGCACTGTCAATCATAATGTATAAACCCTTCTAATTCAGCAGTGAAAACTGGATCCTGACCAGATTCTGAAGGAAATTTTAGCATTTCAATGAATTATAAAATATCAATTTATGCAACATTTTAATATATTAATATAGCAACATTATGTAAATGAAGTCAGTGTGTATCCGAGTGCATCTTTATAAGTATACCAGTACTTTCATTGTGAACTGTCAGCAATTATCTTTAAGTACTTTACCAGGCTACGGCCCTGTAGTGGGTTGTCCGTATTTAGCTTAAATGCATTAGACAAATATTCAGAAGGTGTTGGTAACAAGGCTGCGGTCCCAATTTGCAACTGACATTATGTTTAGGGTGGATTAACTCAGAAATTAATGCTATAATTGCTGTGATGAGCTTAAATCCTGATGGTCACAGGTGTTTTTGTGTTTTGGGAGAAATTGTTTGCAAGGATATTAAGACTGTCCTTAATGATCGAATTCTGGACTACATTGAACCATTTGGCTGTTTACCATGGTCTTGATGTACTTGAAATCTATTTCTTATTGATTTACTCTCATTATTGCACGAGATTGTCTCTTATAATCTCGTGCAATATTATGAAAAATACAAGCATCATTATAATTATAATATCAGTGGACTGTCAAATTCACCCTCCCTATGAGGTTGGGGTTATTGTCAAATTCAGCAAGTACAGTAACACCAAAATTATTCTGACACATGACTTTCGATAGCAAATTTATAAATGCCTTTCCACAGCTTACAAACACTTTTGGTGAATATTTTGAAGTCATAGTCATCATACAGCTATGTGTACTGCCTAGTGGCATGCATATATATATATATATATATATCTGCATGGTACCATGGAATCTGATACTGTCCTAGCTAAAATTATAATTTTGCAAATGGTTTTTTATTTGCATCAAATTTTGAAAGTGTCCAAATAACTATTGGTTTGACTCAGTCTTGATGCAAGACCCTCAATCAGGCCTTTCCGCAGGAAAGGGTCTTGGTGAATTCACGAAGAGCAAGAATCCTGTTTGGGGTAGCAAGGAACTTGACAGCACTTGTAGAAAGGTTTATATTAATTATAAGAATACCAAACGCCTAGTCCTTATACCAAATAAGACAATGCATCGTCCCATGGACGAATTTTGCAAGAACTTTTTTGTTTGCGCGAAGTGAAATTTAACGGGCGTAGTGATTGACCTACTTTTGTCACATATCTCGCCATGCTTTCATATCCATCAGACTATCTTCTGCAGAGAGGTTTGATCGAGGGTCTGTTCAGACTGGGTTTGACTAAATTTCTCGGCCTATCAGCTAATGAGTTGAATGAAATGCATATGCCGTTCTGTACGAACTCATTTTGCTCATTTTCAATGATTTCTTGTTATAACCTATTAATTAGGAGTTGTTCATGTCACCATGAAGCTTTCATTGTTTTTCTTTGCTGGTATGAATGTCTCATGCATGGATAATGTATCAAGTGTACATGAAAAATATGTCATAGTCATACTGACGACCACAATGCTGTTCAGTTATTATGGATGCTAATTATAAAACTGGCAAAATAACTCGATGGGCAAAGGCCAAGTCATTGTGCAGTCACACACATAAATTAATATGTAATATTGATTCGTTGCATTGATCAGTAGTGAAAATTTACTAATGAGAAAAAATCCATTCATCCATAATTTGTGAGGAAATTCAACATGTTCTAATAACTTCATAACATCTGTTTCTGTAGACACATGTAGATGTATTTTGTATCATTAAAAGCTTTGTATTGATTGTGATTGTGTGAAGTTTTATCTTTTCTTCATCTTTCAGATTCAGCATGGATTCTGTACTTCCTTTTGAAGATGTTGGATGTGACCGACAGGTATGATGTGTGAATTTAAATATTTAGGATTAAATCTGAAGATCCTAGATCATTCTGATATACATCAACATCACGTTTAGTAGATTTATATAAATTTCATTGTATACAGATGAAAACAAACACTTGTACAGACTACTTAGTCATTATCAGTACTTAGAACAATCACAATCGTGACCCTTCCGATGAACCTCCTTCACACTTTACATTATAAATGGGTCTCATATATAGGACAGAATTAACTGGAAACTTTCGACTATCTGAACTTATATACATTGAATCAACCGATCTGCATGGTCTGACTCCACTCTACTTTCTGTGTAGTAAGTGTAAGCCTGATGTGCACTTAGTATAAGTTCGCTGTTATTGTTAAATGACTTCATAGTTAACATTGTTAATTGCGACTATTGATGATTTTATATGTCATGAATATTTACGCTCAATCCAACAAGTGTAATAACTGTAAATTGCGATTTGCAAATACCAAATTATGTAATCTGAAAGTTTGTTTATATTTGACCTCCGTACTGGAGCCCAGGGGCCATGAGTTATATTGCATATAAGGCAGCTCGCATAATTTGGTTTTGAATAGCTGTTAGGGCAGTGACACATCTCAAATGTACAGATTGAAAAATTAATGTGGCTATTTCAGGAGTTTAATGATTACATAGAAGACATGATTGAATTTGGATACACCAACTCCAGTCACTTGCAACACATAGTTTGTGACTCGACCATGGTACATAAACATTTATGCACTTAAGTGTGTACTGCATTGAACAAAATCTGATGTCCCCATTTTTCTGGTTCTGTGCATGTTGTGTTTTCAAATGATTTTGCTTCCAGTAAGATATATTTTTGTGTGATGCGAATATATCAAAGATGTTATGGCATGAACACTTCCATTTTTCAGACGTATGTTTAGAAAATCTTGCAACTGGATATGAATTATGTGGAGTATCATCCTCCAGTTTCCCAGGGCATTAGGACAGTGATAAATAGATTATGATTAGGTACTGAGTAGAAGATATGCTGTGTACAACAGAAGAGAATCTCATGTTATGAGTCTTATGGCCAAAAATTGTGCATGATTTGAAAGGTCAACGTTGAGTCCAGTCACTGTTTGGCTAGTATAATAGTGTGCAAAATTTATCACTAGATCTTTTGACATGGCTTGCAAATACAAAACTTTCACCCGTATGGAGTTTGCAAGAAGAGTTTATGAAGATCAGTGCCTAGATTTTATTGATAAATATTTATACTTGAGGCTGAATGTGTGTTCAATATTGTTGACTCACCGTAATATGACTACATAGTGTACATTTCAAATTTTTCATCCCGTAACATGATGCAGAACAACGCATATGTTTTTGCTGCAGTACTTTGAATAGGATACATGTGTGCAATGAATTTTAAAATAATATTTT
Source organism: Alitta virens (assembly GCA_932294295.1). NCBI lineage: Eukaryota > Metazoa > Annelida > Polychaeta > Phyllodocida > Nereididae > Alitta > Alitta virens. Next base: position 16,202,290 of record OW028580.1, on the reverse strand, counting down.
TGCTCATAAATTCATGTACTATATTTTATTGTCTCGATGCTGTTCATCTAAAACTTAGCTTATATGACCAGCTGACAGAGGCAGATGTAATAATGAGATGATAGACTTAGGAGTCCACTCCAACAATTACACATAAATTTACCCCCATGGGTGGTGTCCTTTACTTCCCCTAGCATAGAAACTTGAGTACAAGCAATTGTCTGTGGTACAAGGTGCTGTCAAGTTAACATCTCACAGGATGTTTAGCTGAGAGAGGAGATCTAAAATAGAAGCCACTCAAGCTAGCCTCATTTAGATCTTATGGAAAGGTCCCTCTGAAATTATAAGAGGCCAAGCTTGGCTTGTAATTAAGAAAACCTGATATTACGTAGGTCCCATGAATACCAATGAACTAACATAAATGAGAAGTCACCATCTTATTCAGGTCAATAAGACATCCCTGGGAACTTTGCGGAGTGGTACTTTGACTTGCTTTTGATAATTGTGCGTTTGCTTTATTGATATACTAATGCATGGTTTGATATTGACCTGATTTGCTTTTTTAGCTAATGTACGACGGTACGGATAACCAATCCCTCCTGGCTGAGTGCATGCCACAGTTATCGTTTGGCATTCTTCAATACGACTCCACAGTGGTAATTTATTAATCAGATAATTTTGAATTGATGACTTTGTTTCGTAACGATTTTGCTGTGCAATATATCACTATGAATTTAATACACGGTTCATTGATTATATGGTTTGAAAGTGATTACAAGTGTTCTGTAAAATGCAGCATACCTAAGACTGATTGCTTTGTCCTAAATACTTTTTTACTGCTGGGAAAAAAAAGTTTTGCTGCTTGTTCTAGATACATATATGCACTCATTGTAATGTTTCTGATACAGTTATGTGTAAATAGAAAATTTAATGCCCTATTTATATGTACTGATTTGTTATTAAACTGGATATCAAGGTATAAGGAGTGTTGCAATATCAATGCCTGAACTACATAATACATGTGACACTCCTTTAATCTTTGCTTTATTTTTTTTGCTGATGTTTGTCGCAAGAATTCTCACAATGCATACTTTTAAAACGTAACTTTTCAGCAACAGTGCTGCGACATTTTTTGGAAAGTTGATATGTAGGATTGTATATCACAAAATGAGAGAGAATTAGTAATATCAAATCATAAAATAATTGTCTATTACAAGTGTCTGAATTTTTGCATTTTTAGCCAGCGACAATCTTCAGCGATGGCAGTCAGTCAGAAGATGAGTCCACCGAGTCTTCTTGGCCTTCGGAAGTGGGTATGGGTCACTTTGTCAGTACTGTGTCCTCCCTAGATGCAGTGGACAGTTGCAACAACATTGTGAATACATCAATCGCCAACAACAACATACTCCTGGACTTCCACCCCGATTTGCTCAATGTTGATCTAAATATGGCCAATGTCGGAGATGAATTTCCTGTGATTAACATTGAAGAGACTGACTCATTATTTGAGGGTATGTGTAGTATATTGTGTACATATTGTAGAAAATTGGCAGCTTTGGTAGCCTAGGTAGTTTATTATTCATGGTCAATGTCTACACTTGACTGCATTTTCACAATATGGTGGAACATCACTGTTATTATCACCCATTATTTAAACCAGATTGATTTTGAGATGTCTTTGCTGTGCTCTAAACTGATCAAAATTTAAGAGTCCAGAATTAAGACCGACATCTTTAGACAACTTCAGCAGTTGATTCTCAAGGGACTAGGGTGATCATAATTGTGTCAATTCCATGATATTGCTATTTGTTGATCATGATCATACTGATGAAAAATTGTTGTCTACTAAATGATGAAGACTATGAATTTACCATCAATGAACTAATTTGATTCATTTGTTTTTATGCCATATCAGAATGTACATAAGTTGTTCATTCTTAATTAAGACACTTTTAATACAGTTGAATGATTTTAAAATATTTTTGCTTCTTTGCCATTTTGATACATATTGCATGGTTGAATATTTGTCCCTCCCTTTGTCTCATACAGGAATTGAAGCCAATGATATGTGCACATTGTTAGAACAGTTTGAAACAGGTAATTAGAAGTCAATTCTTTTGATACATATAATCCTATTAAACTTGGGAATTATTTTGTGATTTCTTTTGGAATTTTCCCGCCACCCTTGTTTAATTTGGGAGCTCTTCCTGACACTTTGTTTTTGTCAGTAGTTGCGGCCGTGCTGGACGATAACCCAGAAGATGGAAGTATCATGTTGATGTCGCCCGCCAAGCCTGTGCGAAGGTAAAGTAAAAACCTGCTTGTTGACTTATCAGAGTTGCAACTACTGGATTAGTGAAAGAGTGAGACCGACACCAAATGTGTGAGTCTCATGATGAATGCGTAAGAGTTGGCAGCCCTGAGATAACTTCTAATTTTGAATATTATCCAGTGTTCGAAATAAGGTGTTCTGGAGTGGTTGTCCACCGGACAACTGGGCCAAATTTTCTTGTTGTCCGCTCAGATTTTCAGTTGTCTGAAAAAGAAAAACAAAAAAAAAAGTCACGCGAAGCCATGATTATTGAAGCTGGCTTTCCATATATACACGTTTTGCGGTCCGTATGTCCGTCATCCGTTTTCTTCATCCGTTGTCGGTATTATACCTTTCCATATGTATGTGCATTAGTAGTGTAGGCCACTCTGGACCTTTGAAAAATAGTCCTCTTAGCGAATTTATTGATGAGGCCTAAATGGAATTTACTGTCTCTAAAAAGTCTCCCAGTGTCTTACTGAATTGTAATTGACTTATTTTGTTCAAAGGTGTCAGTTGATTGCAATAATTGCTGGTGGCTTGGGGTTCATACAAATGTCCGGTGCCAATCAGCTCTCTGCCCCTCAAATTGTAATATATGCAATTAGCCTTGTTCGTGTATGTAAAAATATAAATATCAAATAAATAATTAATTGCGAGATTCTATCGCACCGACCCGTGGCCACGTGAATGCTATTTTTAGCTCCATATTAGTTCCAAAAGCTGCCACTACGCTCGTAAGTGAGTTGGCTGGGAACTGCCTAAGCGTAAACGCGATAGGCAGGTAGGTGCTGTCCATCTCCCATGGCTGATTGGCCAAGCACTGAATTTTCTGATTGGCTGTACTATTTTTAGACTGGGGATCACGTTCCGGTCCACGCATTTTCAATGTTAAAGTGTAGGATGCGAGCGTACGCTACCGGGAGGAATTCCTCCTGGTTAATGGCAGCCCCTACCTGCGTACTGCGTCAGCTAGTCGCAGCGGCCCAGCGAAGTAAGTGAGGCGCCACTGTCTGCAGTGAGAAGACAGCATCATGTACAGTGGGTTTTGAAGTGGTTGTCCGATGGACAACCCCGTGGTTCAACATGGTTGTCCGGCTGACAATTTGGTTGTCCCGGACAACCGGAAACCCCTTATTTCGAACACTGTTATCTACACGTGACTTGTTATGATATAGTACATGTGGTTAAATGTTGAAAGACTGTTCCAAGCTGTATTTGTGAGTGTCTGAACTCATTATTTACAGTCAAAAAACAAAAGAGAGCAGCACTACGAAGGTTCTTCAGCCATCTAGTGGAGTTGAGAAGAAACGCAGTCCATTGGAAGGGCTTGAGGTTGTCAAATTGTTGAAGAAAGAAAAGATAGATCCCAGACAGACTGCTTCTGGTAATAATCAAATTGCATATTGCTTTCTAGCTTGTCCGTGTTTAAATAAACTCGTGGAGTGCAATTTTACAATACTTATCTTAATGTGTAATATTAATTATCACATTTATATTGAAATAACTGAAAATTTAAATGTCAGATATATAATTGGTATTCATAGGGTTGTAATTTTTGAAAGCTTTTATAAAGTTACCTTAATTGTCCAAAGTTAGTTTAACTGGTGCATTGTTTGGGTACAGTGAATACTGTGAAGATTGAAGTGATAAGAATGTGTTAAAATTACATAAATTTTCATCTTTTACTTTCAGCTCCCAGTTCACCCTCATCAACTCCAAGGCCAGAGACCATGTCAAGATATCGAATTCCGAAACTCAAAATAAAACGTACTGGTTCGCAGACATCTGCTGGTGAGGGGACGTTTACTGTGACAACTGCCAAAGAGGGTTCGACGGAGTTAGTGACATCAAGTGCGCCCTCAAGCCCTCAGCATTGGGGAAATGAATCGAATGCGAGATCAATGAAGAACCATGGTGGGAGATCCAACTTCTATCATGCGATATCAGACCATGACTATTGTTATCGAAGTCCGTTACCACAGTATGTCGACAAAAATGTTGATAAAAATGCAAACGAGGTGACGAATGTGAGGAGTTTACTGCAAAAGAAACAAAACTACAACAATAACATGAACAAAACCAACAGACCAAGTCCACAGCCCCGTATTAACCAAGCTCAGTCAAAACCAACCAACAGTTCACTTGTGTCTGGTCAAAGAAGGCCTCAATCTATGCCTCAAAGACCCGTACAGTCCATGAAGAAGCAAGACAATGTTGCAAAACCACAGAACATGGATCAACATAACGCTGATAAATCTATGATTAGTAGTGGTCAGGCTAGACCTCAGCCGAGTCAAAATAAACTGCTATCAGACAATTCAACAACTCAAGTTAATGAAAGTGTCAGTCAAGTCAAAGCACAGGTATCTCGGCCACCCCAAAAACCGCAATCACAGGTGGTGGAGACTTTGAAAGCTGGCGAAAGTTCATCAAACGTGCAAGAAGATGATGGCAGCGTTCTGAAAAGCTTACTTCTGAATAATAATATCAAAGAGGAGTTAGCAAGAAGGACGACAGAAGAACGAAAGAATTACGTGATCAAGAAAACCATCATGGAAGAAATGAGAAAGAAAGCTCAAGAACCAGAGGAAGAACAGCAAGATGTAAGATGTGAGGAGGAAGAAATTAATGTGGTTGATATGGATATTAGCGATGTAGAGGAAGCTAAAGAAAGTGAGAGATTCGATAGGTTTGCGTTTGAGAAAATGACTGATTCTGCTGTTGAAAGCATGGAGGTGGATGCAATAGTTCCGAACAGTGATATGCCTCTTGCTCAAAGCAGTGGAACTGTAGTAGATTTAGGCCCTGAAAAACCAAACGCGTTTCCCCCAAGAGAGCCTGGTTTCAGAAAGAGAACTTATAGAACTCAAGAACGGAGTCCCAGTCCAGCCAATGAGGAGTTCTACGATAAACTCCCAAATTATTTCACTGCCCTGACCACTCCATCAAAACCTATTGGCAAGAAACCTGTACTCGTTTCCAACTCAGTTCCGGAAAGAGACAGAGATCCATCTCCAGAAAGAGATGGACCAGTATTTGATAAAATGCCCGCATATTTTACATGCTTTACTAACAGTGTAAGATATGACGGCAACGTCAAAGATCCCCTGGGTTTGGAAGCTGATATTGCGAACTGTGAACCTGCCCTGAAGAAAGGTTGCCTGAGTGCAGCTTCGAGCCGAAGTCACTCACCAAATCTTATCATAGCCTCTCAACAGAACTCTCGTGCCAACTCTATCTCCCGCCACAATTCTGTCTCCCGCCAAAATTCTGTCTCTAGACAAACATCGGTCTCCAGACATGGCTCAAGGTCACGACCAACCTCTAGAAGACCTTCAAGGTCTCCTTCAAAGTCGCGCTCTAGGCGTTCATCATCATCATCCTCTTCCTCCTCGTGTTCATCTGGTTATTCAAGGTCACGATCAAGGTCGTCTCACAGGTCAAGGACGTCCAGGCAGTCTCGTTCTCGCAGATCACGTCGCGAAAGGAGAAGAAGGCGATCCTATTCATATTCCAGTTCCAGGTATATATTTTAAATATGAGTTTATTGAAAATTGAACTTTCATATATCTCAGTCACTACTAAAATGCAGTTGTTATTTCACTGATATTGTTCTTTTAACACCTTTTCAGTTCTCGCTCAAGAAGCAGGTCTAGAGGTAGAAGTAGGTCTTGGAGAAGTAGGTCAAGATCCAGGTCACGAAGGTCACCAAGGTATGATTATGTTCAGAACAGTTTGATCAGACATGTTAGCTGCTAGAAGCATTTAACAGATTATTCAAAGGGGGCAGCAAAGCTGCCCTCTTTGTATGCATCTGTCTTCGGAAGCAGAAGCGGAGGGTTTGTATCCGCTTTTACAAATAGGTCGGCAGCAAATTTGAAAACGTATGTTAAGTCGATGAGCACGAAAGCACCCTGCGTGTGTGACGCGATTTTAGGCCAGAGAAATGACTCTACACACTTGCCGTTTCATCAGCTGCCACACTTCTTTCTTCAGAGCTGTATACTTTTTGGTAGCATTTCATCAAGTGGAACCTGGTGCAAATCGCTGGTAAAAACATGCATTTTTCACGCTGTGCCTCTCCGATGAACAAGATGGCGAACTCCAACGGAAATGACCGAAGTTCGTTGTATGGCTTCGTGCATGTTCGGGCAAGAGGCCCCCGGTGGGGAATTAATGCAGTGTCTTAGCGTTGATTGGTCGTTTGATTTTGAAAACCCACCGGGGGGCCTCTTTCCTTACTTTAATGAATTCGCGCAATTCTACACGGCTTTGTAGGTCAACGCTAACGTTGCAAGTTAAAGGTATGTTTTTAGTAGAACTTTGCAGTTTCGACATACCGTTTCTGTTCAGAAATGAATTCTTTGATGTTCTGGCTTTCATTCAATGTATACTTTGTGCAATTTGATCAACTTTTGATGAAGTTATGCGCTCCGGTCGTCGTGGTTATCGAACGTTCACTTTGATAAGGTCAGCTGTCAAATGGTACGTACGACTACAAAAAGGCAAATTTTGCAGTTTTGAGTGCAAATGGATACCGTATTTGTTCAGAAAGGAATCTATAATGTTCTGGCTTTCATTTAATGTATAATTTGTGAAGATTGATCAACTTTTGACGAAATTTATGCACTCCGGTCATCGTGGGTAGCGGTGACAGGTGAATTCGGCGCATAACAATTTCGGCGCTGCTGAATTCACAAGAATCGACTGGTGCAGTTTAGTGAATTCGGCGATCGCTTTTGGTGAATTCGACGCGTATTTTAATGTGGAATAGAATCGACTAGTATTCATCATTGTTACTGAACGTTCGCTTTTATAATGTCAGCTGTCAAATGGTACGGACGTCGAACATGTATACAACAGTCCTCCAGCCCCCTTTGTTGCACATCTTATGTGCTCTAGTTCATAATTTTTATGTAACTTATTTATAAAATATGCTTTTGCCGTAACTATGAACAGTTTTGTCAGACACAATGACCGACACAATAACTAAGCTACCATAAGATTCGGTTTCAGATGCTTTATTTTGCCAAACAAAAAAATATTTTCAATTTATTTTCATATTTTCATTTATAAACATTTGTTTCGCAAGGAGACCTCACAAAGATAAATATATTTTATCGCTAGCGTGAGGCCACCTGGAGAGATCTATTAATATTACATAGTGAACATTAAATCAAACACAATATGGAAATTACTCTCATCAGTAGTAGTCTCATCTCATCCATAAGGATAAACTGACTATACATAATTGTTTTATTTAATTCTAAACTAATTTCCTGCATAGCAGATAATGTTTAAGTTCTTCAATTTTCTTGTTTCTTTCACTTGCAATGTGCTTTCACCATTACTATGTTTCCTGCAGTGATGTTATAAGCACTAGCCAGTTAATTAGCTCTGCCCCCGGAGGGGCAGAGGTTTTGTTATTACATCGATCTCGCGAGATGACGTCGCCTTGGGGCAAAACTGTATGATCTGTCATAACACAACTTACATGGCGTCTTCCGCTACATCCCGTGGTTTAACGCTACATATTACCCTTTTACATGCTCCTATTGCTATTCAGCGTGTTACGTGGCTCCATTATCCTACGCACAGCCATTTCATACCCCCGTTTTGCCCTCCACTTTGTCCCAGCTCTCGCCATTGCCCGAGACGAACCCCGCGCGAATCAAGGATTTAGCCCACAATGCAGCCCGCTGTTGGAGCGATTGCAGCGCCCCTGGTGGGCGTCCATAGAATTATCTGGCGAAAGTGGCGGGAAATGTCGCAGTTTCAATCCCATTCGGGATCTAAGTGTTCTGCAGCTATGGACAGAGCTCCGCACATCCCATGTGCATTCTAGTTCCATATTCTTAATTGCTTTTTCTTTATTTCAGGAATCATTCACAGGAAAAGGCCAAACTGAAGCAAAGACAGATTGTAAGTTTACATTTCTTAAGAACAATTGTATTATATTTGAGAAATGGGAAAATCAATACCGTTGAAGTCATTAGGACTTAAATAGGTAGACAAGAACTCAATATATTCATAAATGAGATAAAACCTGAAGAATGATAACAGAGTAGTGATGAACATGATGCAAAAGATTGTATTGATCAAAAATGTCCAAATTTCCAGGAACAAAGAAGAATTGTTTATGTGGGTCGCATTTCCGAGTCTTGCAATCGTCAAATGTTGAGGGACCAATTCGAAAGATTTGGTGAGATTGAAGATATCAGTGTTCATTTCCGAGAGAGAGGAGGGTAAGCCAATATAATTTTTAAATTTTCCTAATGAAATTTTGAAGTAAAGAGATTTTTTATAGTGTAAATTTAGAATGGACATGTATTGCTTTGGAAGTTGAGTTCAAAGTTAATGTTTTCCTTTCAGAGATAATTATGGGTTTATTACATTCTGCTATACCTGTGATGCTTATGCTGCCATTGAGAGTAAGACAATTATTAATTTTCTTTTTAATTGCTAGGAATTGATTGCAACAAACTAACAATGCCTTAAATAATACTTTGTTTTTTCCTTGCAGAAGGCAATCGTTTTGAAGGCATGGAGAACTATGACCTTTGTTTTGGAGGTCGCAGAGAATTTTGCCGAACTGAGTATGCTGATCTAGGTAAGGTTTATTACAAATGTAATCCGTTACTGAAATGCTGAAAGTGTGAAGTATAATTAGTATATATGTTATGCCGAGAATAGCCTTGTGCGTTCAGTTCCTCTAAAATATTATATAGAAATTTGTACTCTGAAAATTTGCTACCATGTAAACAACAATTTGATTTCCATAAAATTGATTAATTCTATAAAATGAGGGTTAATGACATTAGGAAGGAGAAAAACTAAATATTTTAGGTGGTTGGTGGTAAGTTGTATGCTTACGCCCTCTTGTGGATTTGTCTGTTGAACTAGCCTTGGCTGACACCTGTTGGCTAAATTCAGCGGTGTCTACATAGATGGAAAAGACATGAATAATAATCTATTATCTGTAAAGCAATAATATTACTTGTGCTGGATAATACTGTTGTTGCGACACTTCATATGTTCAATTCATTAAAAACTTGTATTGATGTACTGAGGTAAATTTTGAATGTTTGTAGTACTAAGATTGATTTGAGATATATTCGCACTGAGCTAATTTGAATATTTTTTGTATTTAAGATGGTAATGCGGAGGTTGAAGAGGAGATGACGGCAGTAGTCGGTCGCCCGAAACCTTCTAACGATTTTGATGATATGTTACGCAAGGCGACACAACGTTTGAAGAAAAGTCACTGACAAGATGACAAATATTTTGTTGTGAATATTTGAGACAGTATTAAAGGCTGTGATAAGCCTAATCTACAGTTGATGACTTTTTATTGTCGAGGATCCTTTGTGACACCATTTACCTCTTGTGAAGACAATTTACAAGTTATTTCTTTGATGGAATAGCTTGTCTGCCGCTTCTCCTCTGAGAAAGGAATTGTTTGCTGATGTCTTAACACCATGGTGATAGAATGTTAAGATACTACCATACCTCACCCTACTTGAAGTACTTACCTTGCTTATATGGGAGGCGTACTTGCGTACGAAGTTATCATGTACACTAAAAATTGTTGACTCTTTAGTTTTGATAGTTTTATTAGATTAGATTAGAGAACAAGGTACTCATGTGTTGTGATGAGAAAAAGACCTAATTATCAGCGTAGTGTCCCAACCCGGTGAGGGTGTAATAACATTTATCAATTCATTATTTGATGCGGAATTTATCGATTATTTTATTAAAGGTTCACATACTTGATATTAGACTAGTGATGTGTTATTTGATTGTCCAGCTTGAGTTTGGTAAAAAAATAAGCAATGGTATTGTGGTGCGTACAATAATGTAGTCTGAATAGTGACAATAGTTAGTCATGGTATCAATTGAATAATGACTAATTAGTAACAATAGTTGTATATTATTTGCCATAGGTATAGTAAATGCCTTATTGCCTGTATGCTATTTATGTGCTGTTGCTTGGTGATTCTGTATATGTAATATCAGTTGAATAATAACTTGAGTTTGATTTAAGTTCTGTGCATAGTAATTAATGTGATTAGTATGTCGCATTAAGATTAATTAAGAATTCTGTGTAAAAATATTAGGACTTTGTTCGACTAAGTACTAACAGTATCTTCTATGTTGTTCAGTGCATCTGTATATTGTATGAATTACCAAATTATATATGCTAGTATTTTGAGTATGCAATGCCCCAAAAACTTGTTGGGAGAACCAGAAATGACTGTCCTATACATATTGTAAATATTCCGGTGCTTTTGATTATTTCTTTGGCAAAATTGAACCTTTGGAGGAAAAAAACAATTTTTTTAATACACCTATAGCTCTGCCTATTAAAACTTGTAAGAAAATGGAATTCATGGCTCATGACTATGTCATAATGCAGAAATTTAAGATGATTCTCATATTATCTGTTGGCCAATTTGTGAATTCAACTTATTCAACAAGTAAGCAATGTGATTGGAGGGATGAGGCCCATTGTTCAGTAGATTGATGTTTGAATCACTACTTCAGCCAACGTGTGATGTCCGAACAATTTTTGGGGCACTGTAATACATATGGTTTCCAATATCATGACTGGATGTTAAGAATTATTTGTTACAATCAATGATGCATAAGAAATGACTATTAGAACTAATCATATACATTGATCTGTGATGAAGTGAACGCACATAATTATGACATTACCATCTTCATGTGATATTACTATATACAATACCAAAATGTCCAAATATATATGCAGAGAATCCGTGCGTTATACAAACATTAATTTAGCAAAGCACGAAATGGACTAATGATTATTAATTGTGATCTATAGCTGTTGTAGTGTATCTGGAGCGAAACCGAGTGAGTTAGTTCTAAAAATGATTTCAGAATGGGTGCTTTTCCAGCAGAATTGGCTGTCAACAGAAAGCTATCAGCAACTGTGCCCAAACTATTGTTGATGACGTAGGCATACAATGAAGTCATTGAGTGCATTTGATGACCTCACATTTAGATGATTTCATTAAATATTTGTCAGGCGCAGTTACTGATAGCTCCCTCTATTGGCACAATAGTTCCCATTGGCTACATTTTACAAAGGAAAAAGCCAATAGCAACTGTGCCAAACCATTGTTCAGTGAAGTAGCTGTACAATGAGGTCAATGAGTGCAGTTACTGGTGGCTCCCTCGACTGGTGCAGTGGTGCAACTGCAGTTAAATACAATTTGCTATTGTTCTCAGTGATGACATCAAACAATAGCTGGTGAAGTTGCTGGTGGAGCCCTCTGTGGAATCTCCTTTTGTCATTATTTGATGGTTTTGGAGTGTTTAATCATTGAATATGTAAAATGGATCAGTATGGCCGAACTTAGTTGATTATTAATTTATTACGCCTTATATCTAGTGACCTACTAATCGGACAAGTTATTGTATTAAAGATATATGTGAATCATGGACCTAATGGCTGCAGAGGGTCATTTATTCCTGATAATATTTTTGTGTAATCTGTATTTTCATGACCGTTCTGAAGATCAATTTCAATTTAAATCACAAATGTCTGAAAATAATTGGGCCTGAATCATTTTTAATACATTGTCCCAATTTTTGTCGAGTTGAAAGCCATACGCATCTAACCTTTTGTTGATAAAATATTTGAATTGAGAGTGATGCCAAATTAGAGGTTTAGGAAGGTGTGAATTTGTTAAAATTATAAATCGTACTTGGGTATGAATTTTCAATCGTGTGCTGTGATAGGGCATGGGGTTTAATTTGTAATAGAGACATGAAAAACCAACGGCAAATGAAGGATGAGAATTTGTTGAATTGCTTATAACCTGTGTATCATGACAATGTTTACGAGTATCTCCTCATTGTGAGTTAATGGAAATTGTCCATTTGCATCATGTTATTCATGGTATTTTTGCTAATAAAACGTATATAAACAAACTTTGCCTTCAGTTTTAGAAATAAATGAAATTTACCTGTGGGTTTGACTATATACCTTTTCGTCACTTGAAGTTGATGGTGCACTTCGTACTGAATAAGTCTCAACATTTTTTATCAAAATGCTCTGTTTTAACAGCATGTGAATCTCATCAAAGTTTCATACACCTGTTCAGTGTGAATCCATGATGACAATTAAGTTGAGGAAAGAAAGAGATGAACTTGGATAATGGGTTTTGGATTCCTGGTAGCTTCTTTAGTGAAAATGAATGGATGTTTGGCCTAAATTAAGACCTTGATATTTTTTTTGGAAAATACTTGGTCCTAACAGTATGCGAATTTCATTCGTTATTTAGATTTAATACAAATTTCTTGGGTCGTGTTGAGGGGCCTAGTTGTTTAGGTCATACTTGTATGGAAGTTTTGGATTCAATTTCATTGACTCAGTTACAATTAATTCCATACATAATAAAATATGGTCAAATCTAGACAGCTGTAGCAACCTATTCCAGGCTGTAGCCATAACTATGGCCAACGCCAGCTTCTTCTGTCTACTCCTAGCTTATAGTCGGCTTACACCTACAACCACTGAAAGAACATAAACCTATTGGTGAATGTAAAAAACTTATCTTATATCAATATATGTTTTTGCAATAGACATCTTTTCAACCAAAAAAAAAAGGACAAATATTCAACTCGCAACATATGCACCAGATGGTGCTGCATGTACTTTTAGATCCGGCTTTTGATTTCCCAGCTATAGCCAGACCGTTCCATTTAGTGGTAGGTAGCATCGAATAGCAGAAGTTGTCTAGGTTTGTCTAGGTTTAATTTGACAGGCCGTTTTACTAACTGTACCAATGTCAATTTGATTCTTTAGAATGATGGGATCTTGGATGCCTCGTCAACATTGCTACAATTTGAAAATACTCTGTTAAGCTTTTGAGTGAATTTCATCAACTCTGTTTCAGTTATAAGTATATATTTTATGACAATAAGGTGACCTAGTATGAGAAAAGAAGTTGGCTAATTGAGTCTTGACCATGATATTTTTTTGATAATGCTAAGTCCTAACAGTATGCGAATGTCATTCAGCAATTGGATGCAACGCATTTCTTGGTCATGTTGAGGAACTTCGTGGATTAAGCCACTGATATTTTGATGAAAATCCTGGATTCAATTCATTGACTCATTGTAAGCAATGCTGAATTATTTGCGTGAAATTTTGGATGCCTTGTTTTTGTAGCTTGAGTAGCCCAGGCCAGTGGATACGCCTACAATGTAGCACAGCTGTCTTCAACTAGTTCGTTGGCAGATATTGTGGGTTTGAATTGGGCTCCCTGTACTGTTTATGAATACACCCTTTTCGCATGGCAGCCATGTTGGCAATTTTGCCTGATTGACCTCATTTGATTACATATATTATGACATCATTACTTCTCCATTGTGCTTGCACTCTGTGACCGCACCATGGCCATTGTCTACTAATGACGTCACAATACTATATCTGAGTGCAAAGAGAGGTAAATGAGGCAAAAATGACAACATGGCTGCTCTGAGAAGTGTCTTTTGTCCCTGTACCAGCACGTTGGACGTACTAGTCACATGCTTCATCCTAGTGGATAGTAACTATGACGGTTGACATACCCAATGCCCATGCCAGTTCCTCATGTAGTGGTGTCATTTAGCAGACTTGTTTGTGATAGTTAATTTCGAGTGGCCAATTTCGATGACCCTAGCCAATCTGGATGATCTCGAATGTACTGGGATGCTTTATCTCGCCAGACAATAACGCATTGTGAAATATAATTCGCTTATTCACATCAGTAAATATTCAGGGTTTTTCTTTGCTTATAATCTGTAAATATGTAAATACCCACTCCTGCTGCTTATTTGTACTCGGTATTAATCTTCTATGGTGCATTAATTCCTGCTAATTGCCCTGATGGTGCCTTGTTTTATTCATATGCTTATAGTTGTACATAATTATCATATAGATGTTTTTAATATGTGACTAAATTATGTTCATGTAGATTGTTCTTTTTACTTTATCATTATATATATGTATATTTTTATCCTTGTATTTTTTTTTTTTGACACGTTTCATTTTGATGCTCTGCGGTCAATAAAATTATATATATATATATATACTTATATTATTTTTGGCAAAACCCAGACAAAGTTCAGGCAGTTTCTTGTTACTGCACACTGAGAATTATTGGCCAAATTGCGAGTTATGTTTGGGAGTGTGCTGGTTGAAGCATGACCTCTGACCAACAGAAAATTACACTCTAATTACATGTACTTAATTATAGATAATAATGAACATTATTCTATCATGGAGAGATATTTTCCCCAATCTTGTTGTTCCATTGTATTGCCAGAAAGGAATGCCTGTACAATTTAATTATTTAATATATATGCATTTTATACATTGCAAATATTTGAAAATAAATATGTGTATATTACAAATAATTTAAAAACAGATCTGATGAGTGATCAGTTTTTGCGCTATCTGGTCCCACAGGAAATGTCATAAATGTTCGAAAACTTCTGCTGTTGGTGTCGTGAACATCATTTTTACGAAGTCTGAAAGTAAGTATAAAATGCAATTCAGATGCAATTTCGTTCTAAATTCCTGACAAGGAATTACCTTGTCATAATATTTACAGCAGTGAAAACAATAATGCTGTATGAGTTGAAATAGAATGTTTTCGAACCATGTAGCATAATTAATTTTTTTAAAGTAATAAACAATTGGTTTGCTTGGGGAAAGGTGATTACAATGAGGCTCTTTTTGTTTGAGTAGGAATTCACATTTTGAGGGTGGATGACAAGTAAACTTCTCATCGCTATGAAGCCAGTGTGGTTGTAATGTGTGGTGGTGGGATTCTCTGGCTTCTTTCAAGGTATTTGTTTGGGTATTTCCTATACAGTAATGCCAAAAGCTTGCAAATAGTGAATTTTCACTGAAGGTTCTCTGTATTTTCACCAGGTGGCTAAAACCGAATACTGCAATTCTATTGGCTGAAAAAGTTCCCGCCCTAGGCTGTGATTGGCTGAAGCTAAGTGCATCCTAGCAGCAGTATCTTTACACTGCTTTAGTGCATTTTAATGTATATTTGACACTTTATCATTTGGTTGATTTTTGTTATTTTTCTTAGAAAGTTATATTTATAGAATCAGTTATTACCTACTGTGTCTGAAAAGCAAATTGAGTAATAAGAGGAGAGGAAAGACTTGTGGTCTGTTATTAATGCTTAAAGTACAGTTGCCACAGTACTGTGTCAATTATCAAGGAAATGTCTGACAGACAGACATGTGTCAATAACTGGATAGCTTCTCTATTTCCTGGACAGTACTGTGTCAACAACACCAAGACAAGCTAATGACACTTCACCTGGAACCTCAAACAGATGATCTGATCCTGTTGACTCCATGATCAGATTCGCTGGAGTCTATTTAGGGGCAACGTCTGACTATTGTATGTGTCAGCAGACATATTTTGTTCCAGAACTAAGAACAATTATTATAAACTTTCCGAAGGAAAGTTTATCTTATTATTGTAAGTCTTATTTTTCTTTTTTTTTTTTTTTTTTATTATTCTTTATTATTATTATTATTCTTCTGAAGAAGTAAAGGCTTATTACTCAGAAACTAATAAAGAGAGGGCTTTGGCACTTCAAGAGTGCACAGACAGCCAGAGCGCGCTTTGAACAGCACAAATTTCATGACCAAATTTCGTGACACTTCTGCGTAATTCACAAAAGAAAAAACAAATTTAAGAGCACGGTTTCAGGAAACTGGGCAGAGATAATTCCATGGGAATTTTTCTCAAGATACCTTAGACAAATACGCAGTGCAGAAAGGAGTTTGAGCCAAATTGTGAGCCTGCTGACTGAACTATGAATTCTTTAAAAAAAGTAGTTCGAAATTTTCATGAAATTTTTTTTGAAAACCATAGAAGGAATAATGATATTGACTTGCAATTTCACACTTTTATAGTCCTACCCTAGCACAACTTTCATGCAAAAAATGAGCTCATTTGGTAAAGTGGTCTAGGTGGTACAGGGGTCCAAAGTTGCATTTTTTGACTGCTTATATCTCGGCTCCAAATTGAGATACATGAATCTCAAAGACATATTTAGAATCCTTGAA
Source organism: Alitta virens (assembly GCA_932294295.1). Taxonomy (NCBI): domain Eukaryota; kingdom Metazoa; phylum Annelida; class Polychaeta; order Phyllodocida; family Nereididae; genus Alitta; species Alitta virens. The sequence goes on along the minus strand of OW028580.1, from coordinate 16,185,882 downwards.
ATGTTCTCTTTTTAGGAATGTATAGTAATATGCTCTAGGTACTTCCGTTTGGAAAAGCGTCAGACATTGAAAATTTTTTGTCACTTTTTGATTTTCTCAAAATGAAAAAGTCTTAAAAACACTAGAAGAACTGCTTGGATTCTCACCATTTTTTTTACAGATATGTCCTCTAAGGAGTACTATGTAAATGTCAAAGGGCAAGGGCTTTGCTTAAAAACCCTAGGCCCTGGAATTTTTTTCATTCCAAATTTCAATAATTTTTAACTCCATTTCTATTCAACCAAATTTCATGCAACTGGTGTCATTATGTAGAGAAAAATTAGGCCTTTACCTAGGATAAAATGTCTATTCACCAACCTTTACCAGTTTCGAACTTGGAGCCAAAATTCTCTTTCCCATGTTATCCAATGGGAAGACCTACCAACCCTGAAGCGCTGAGTCAGCAATTTTTACAATGAATGTTAGGAAGTTTATGTGCATCACCCCAAAAAAGCAGGAAGAAAGTCTTCAATTTCATTTATATTTTGCACATATATGTACTCTGTGTAGTACTACATTACTGTAAAAGGGCAATTACCTTCATCAAACAGCTTAGGTCCTAAATTTTTTTTATCACTCTTAAAGCCTGAATTGCTTACTCAGACCAAAATGTTGTTGATAGATTGAACCAAAAAAAATTCACAGGAGTGTATATACATGTGCTTCACAAATGTGAGTTATTTCAGAATTTTGGGTTACAGGGTCAAGGTCACAGAGTGTCCTATATATGCAATTTTCAGGCGTTTTGAACCTGGGTCCTATACAAGGTACAGCAACCAAAAAAATATTTTCTTAAACCTTTTTTCATTATCTTTCTATTCCTGTATAGCTTAAGAGGTTAGGGCAACTATTTTCGAGGTTTTCAGGTACTTTATGAATTGCAGAAATTCATGGTACTGGACAAAAAAGATAAAAGGAAAGGAAAGTTTATCGTAATTGTCAGGGACAATTGCAAGTCTAGTTATAATTATTATAGTAACTATGATAGTGTATTATGACCACTTAAGTAGCAGCTGGGTGGTCTAGTGGTAAGACGCTCACCTGCTCCTCTGAAGGACTCAGGTTCAATCCCGGGCACCCTTTCATGAGCAACATCCCAGCTGGATGTTGTTCGGATGAGACGTTAGATTGGTGGTCCCTTGTACTTAGTGTCTATGCTAACACAAGTAAAGGCCCCACCCATGGGTAAACTTGTAACATGGGTGTTGACTCTTCCCTCATTTCATTTGATTAAACCTCAATAGTGGCATGAACTTGCCTTAGAGGGCTGCACTTTCCATATCTAGCTATCTATCTATCTATCTATCTATCTATCTATCTATCTATCTATCTATCTATCTATCTCCCACTCAGGTGCTGATGAGGCGTTAAACAATAACACACACAACACATCTATCACCTAATTGTGGTTCCATCATACATACAAATATAATATTTTAAATTCACAGATATTCTCACCTTCATAACTAATCATTCCATCCCCATCTGTGTCAGCTTCCCGTATCATTCCTTTGACATCTTCATCATTTACCTGAAATTTAGAATATTATTTAAAAAATCTAATCGAAACCTGGGAATCTGGTGAAGTAGAGGTTGAGGGATTTGGGAGTAGGTCCTAGACTTCCCTTCTTTTCAGCCAAAAGTTTAAATCGGTGAGGGGTTAAGATATTTACCAACTTATTTACTGAGTATGATAATATATACATTTTTAGAAGTGATTTCGTCTCACTGGTGCTTGAATAAAAGAAGCCTATTTTTCTTAGCAAGTTCTGAATAAGGAGTTACTTTCAATTTCCTCTGATATGGGTCATTGCACAGAAACAGTGCACTTTTGGCATTTCAAGTGCAAAAAATTAATTTTCAATCTTTCAAGAAAACATTATGTATGAATTTTCTTACATTTCAATGTTGTACCATGACAACAAAACAATTTTTTATCTTTTACATTTAAATTGGTCGGTCATGTGACCTGTTATGTCACCTTTTACGGTAACAGGAAGTACAGTAACATGGTTGACATTTAGGAAATCTTTATGCAATATCTGAAAGGGAAATGCAGTTAATATTACCGAAGTTTCCATTCCATTTTGTAATAATGGAGTGCTTTCAAATTGCTTTTAAGTTTATTTTCTGTGATAAATAGTTTCCTCATAAACTTGGTAACAGGAATGACGCGCATAAAAGTCACCCCCTGCCAAGACAAACTCTTTTCTTTAAATATCGAGAAATATTATTTGGAGTGTGTAAGATTAGCAGACATCCTGAAGTCCCCAAAATCAGTTCTTTCATCTCTTGAAAAGTGCACAAACCTAACATTTTTGTTTTTCATCTAACAGCATTTTAATACCATGGTAACAGGGCGGGGGCCTAGCTCAGAGGTAGCGCTCTGGGCTTCCAACTGGGTTCGATTCCCGGTCGAGCCTAAGTTGGATGGCTGTTTCCTCCTTCGTCTCATTGCCATGGTCTCTGCCTGTCCTAATTAGCCCAACTGGTGCAGAAATACAGGACATAAAGCCCTAATCACCCCACCCCCCACCCCCACCCCACCCAATACCATGGTAATACGAGTAACATCGATTCTGTGGAATAACTTGAACATCTAGGAAATGTTACTGGAACTGCAAATATTTTAAAAAATTTCTTCGCCAGTTGAAAATTCAACTGCTCTTGATTGTAATGATGTGAATATCATAAAACGTGCATTCATTGAGCAGGGTAAAGAGATATATAAGATGAGGTGTGGAACATGCCATTTTTGCTGCCTTTTACAGCAAAAAGAGCCAAAATATCAGTTATGACAGACTCCTGTAAAAATTTCTTGTGTGTATTTATATCTTAACATTTGTCTGCCCATCATCATACCACATTAATATTATTAAAACCATTTTGCATGTTATAATTACATTTGAAACATTAGGGACAGACGGGTGCACCGTTTGTGTTGAATGACCCATATATATCACTGTTGGGTGGAGATGCAATGACTGAGAATTCACAAGCACCAACTTTGTTGTCATTTCTTCTGAGATTGTTTGCTGAGGCTTAACAGATATTTATGTCCTGTTTAATCAAGTGTGGCATTTCGTATTTCTTGGGATCAACAACATGCATTCCAAGTCATGTTAAGAAGTTTGAATTTAATTTTAAAACTAGTTGCAAGCAGTATTAGATCATGTTTCCTCATGCAGCCTTTCATGCAGCCTTTCTGTCAGTCATGCTGCAGAGTTCTTAGACAGCTAGACAGACAGCTAGACAGACACAGTCATGCTGCAGAGTTCTTAGACAGCTAGACAGACAGCTAGACAGCTTGACAGACAGCTAGACAGACAGCTACTTGTGCTAATAATTGAGAGAGCAAGCTTAATCAATTCCCTGTCAAGCAATTTAAGAGTATGATCTATGTCTCTGATTATAACCATGCTTAGTGTTTCCCAATGAACTTTGTTGAAGCAAGGAAAATAATGACTGTTTTTAAGTCGCACATTTTCTCGAAATTTTTATTTTATTTTATTTTTTATGTTCTTCTTATTAGGTTATTATTGACTCAGACTCCAATTTTCTTTCTGGTTTGCCTACATTTTTGTTTAATTTGTTTTCTCAATTATTGTCAATTTTTATGACATTTGGCTTGAGGCGTTAAACAATAACTCACACACACACACATGACATTTGGCTTCTTATTGGTAAAATATCATGCAGTTCAGTTTTAAAAAAGACAAACAGAAGAATTTAAACATTACTCTTATTATTATGCCCACTTCTAACAAATAATTTCTATTTTTATTAATTAAACGACAGAGAGCGGTGAAAATGAGTTGTTTTGATGCAACTTTCAAAGATTGAGGTAAGTGCACTTTATTAAATTAATTGGCACATGTGGGATACGAACTGTCAAGCTGTCATCAATTGTAATAGTTGTCATTGTACCACAACAGTTAAAATTATGGGTTGTTATGCTTTATTTAATGAGTAATCCACCATTTGTTCTGGCCAGCCCTATTTATTACTATGGCGCTCCGCCCGGCCTTGGTTCCGGATGTAGTCATTTACTGCTCACCAACACTAGAGAGCCATCTTCCGCTTGCACGCCCTGTTAGCAGTGACTGATTTGTTTCTTTGTTACCTTAGCAGAATCAATGTCACTTCTATTACCATGGTAATGATGGTATTAAAATGCCGCTAGATGAAAAACAGAAATGTTAGTTTTGTGCACTTTTCAAGAGATGAAAGCACTGATATGGGGACTTCAGGATGTCTGCTTATCTTACACACTTCAAATGATATTTTTCGATATTTAAAGAGAAATACAAAATACAATGGGTGCAAAAAGAGAATTATATCGAGAAATAGAAAATACAATGGGTGCAAAAAGAGAATTATATCGAGAAATAGAAAATACAATCGGTGCATAAAGAGAATTATATCGAGAAATAGAAAAATACAATGGGTGCAAAAATTATATGCATTTATTAATTAGATAGAGCAGGATGATACATGCAACGATAAGGCTTCCAACGCAAGTTCTTATTGTTTACAATTGCCGGGAGGTTGATGAGATGTAAGTCAAACATTTGCCTGCTTTGCTATAAAACCACAAACAATAATTCGGGATAGAACAAATAGTCATTCTTTAGCTGGGCGCTCTAGTGGCCAATATATTGCGCAGCTCCGAAGGTTCCCGGTTCAAATACCTGAAGTTTCCTGGTTCAAAACTCCAGCCTGATAAGAATTTTTAGCCACATATCTCAATTGGATTGATGTAATTTAATTTGCATGTGATGTTGATACTTCAGTGCCTTGTAGCTGGCTATGTGGCTGACGAAGTATTCTCGAGCTGAAAAATTCAACCGGCAACCTTTAGAGATGTAAACCATCAACTTTCAGGGGAGCTTCGCACTAGAGCACCTAGCTGAAGATTGATAATGGTTGTTTAATCCAAATACTGGTATTTGTGGGTTTGCCATGTGAAGAATCGGGTATATCTTGTAAATATGTGCTTCCAGCCTCTTAAAGTTCAATAAGCTTCTGAACAGTGTTGGTGAATTTCTCCAGAACAGTTCATGTCCAATGGAACCTATAAATTATGTCCACCCTTGATGCAAATCACTAGTCCTAATGGTGAGGGGGTCACAATTTTGAGGTCCGTATGATGACAAGAACAGTTTGGTGGAAAATATGGTTGGTAAATGTAGTAATATGGTGCTCCTAGGGGTCCTAATGGTGAGGTAGTCTTTAAGTGGAGATCTGCTGTATGTGACAAATTGTATTTCTATCTTATTTAATAACATTCTATTGCGGGCATTACTTAGACCCTGGAGAATAAGCTGTTGTCAACTGGTGTGGCTTTCTATATGAAGACAAATGACAGCTTTGTAAACAAGGCCTGGCTGCCATTTTATTTCCCAGCAGGGGTCATTAATCAAGAAATCCCTCAAAGGCCAGAAAGATCTACTCCTTTTCATTATGTTGTTTATCTTTGCTTTTGTGACCCAGCAGTCTTAACTTTTGGGTTAAAAAATACCCAGAATCAACTTGAGAAAACTGGATATTGTCAAGCTCTTGCATGAATTTTCTGGTCAACTCTCTTCCCATTTGAATGTTTGATTTGTTTAACTGCTGTTATTAAGCAATTAAAGTACAGTTTGCACTCAGGAGGGAGTTAACTAACCTTTCGTAGATCTCGCTGAGAACAATAGGAAAACAGTCTAAGTGGAGTATAGTTTCATTTATACTCCTCCTAGATAGTTTTCCTATTGTTCTAACAAATTATTAAAATGTCTAGTGGAGTATAAGTTAATTATATTCCTCATAGTTGGGAGTTAACAAAATTTTTTGTTGGTTATATCCTCCGCCTTCGGCGTCAACAAAAATGTTAGTTGACTCCTGACTATGAGGGATATAACTATTACTTATTAAGCAAATATAATACAGTTTCCCAGATAGCATTCCAAATTGGGCCAGCGTTGTTTCTATATTGAACGCCGTCGGTACAACATCGTTTTGACAGCGCCGACATCATGCCGACAAAGGGCGGGGGCCTAGCTCAGAGGTAGCGCTCTGGGCTTCCAACCGCTGGGTCCCGGGTTTGATTCCCGGTCGAGCCTAAGTTGGATGGCTGTTTCATCCTTCATCTCATTGCCATGGTCCCTACCTGTTCTAATTAGCCCATCAGGTGCAGAAATACAGGACGTAAAGCCCTAATCACCCACCCACATCATGCCGACATCGCGCCGACATTGAAACGATTTGGAATGCTATCTGGCTTGCACTCAGGAGGGAGTTAACTAACATTTTCGATGGTTAAAATCCCGCTCAGAACAATAGGAAAACTGCCTTAAGTGGAATATTATAGGGATGATGACGTGACTTTACTGTACTCACAGATTCTCCCAGATGCACCATGACATTTTTGAGCTCAGCAACTGTTATGTAACCATTTCCATCCCTGTCGAATACTTTAAAAGCTTCTGCTAACTCCTCATCCTCATCTCCTTGACCCAATTTAGTTGCCATCATCATGACAAACTCTGAGAAGTCTATTTCTCCGTTTCCTGGAAATAATTCAAAATGGCATTGAGAAGCTGAGGAATAGTGTTGATGCTACACCGTCCTTTAATTTCTCAACTTTGTTTCATTAGTGCGCAAAAAACCTGGAGCTAACATAAAATATCAGGACTTTACCAATTATGTAGGAACTTGTGCAAAGATTATTATAATTTACGTTTCTCCTTGTTTCTTCATTTTCTTGCATTCTCTCTTCTAATTTGCATTTTTATTTAATTGGTTTTTTTTTTCTCTTATTTTTTGTTACGGTACCACCACAACAGCTTCAGCTTAGGTGGTTTCCGGATAGGTAACCATATATGTACACATAAAAAAAAAACTCCATTTGCTTATGTCATATAATATGTATAGCTGTCAAAATTAGCTATCTATATATCTAAGTAACATATTTTCTGGAAGACGTCAGAACTGACTGTCAAAATTTGTGCTGAATTGTCCCCCCATTACATGCTACATAATATCCCTTATCTATAGATAGTAGCAATAAATTATATTATGTATTATAGCAGTGGGTGGTACAGTCACATGATTTAAGAAAGTACTAATTTGAAAATTCTCATCATATAGATCGTTTGACAGAAGTTGGTCCAATAGATAGATAGATAGATAGATAGATAGATAGATACCATCCTGGTCCACTTCATTGATCATGTCTTGCAGTTCAGCTTCAGTTGGAGTCTGCCCCAAAGATCTCATTACAATTCCCAATTCATTTGATGTTATTGTTCCATCCCCATCTTTGTCAAACATAGAAAATGCTTCTCTCAGATCTGAAATATTAAAAAAAGTTTGATATTTTCGGGTGAGTGTTTTGACCAGGCAACCTATGACATTGGAATCATTCTGCAATTAATTTATTTGCTGTGAAGTGATTGATAATGGAGTGTTAATTAGGTTGTTCTGATCGGCTTAGTTTCCTCGCAATTGCCTTCCTTGGGTGACAGTTGGACCCAAAGCAATTTTGAAAATTATTACAATGGAAGTTCGGATATAACGAGGTAATTGTCAGGAGTCGGTATTTGTACATCGTGCTGCATAAATTAAAACCATTTGAATTGAACTTTTTAATAGTCCCAAGTCTGTCTCTGCTTGGGACCCCTGAATCTTCAGGGTCCCTGGAAACTTGAGTGACCTACATTTCTGGATCACAACGTATTGCTGACCGAACAAAATAGTTCAATCTTCACCGCCCTGGTCTGCTTCAAAGAGCATATAATATGCTAATTTCGGCAGTTTTGTATTCCTTGTATAATAATGACCAAGTTTGAATCGAGGACCATGGGTTAAAAGTGGGTTAGTTGTGCTGGACCTCATGTGAGTTGCTCTCAATGAGATTCTGTAGACCCTTGCTGTACTGGGCAATATAAACTCACCATGGATGGCACAGGGGTTGACTTGTAGACAGGTCCCAAGTAGTAAGCAGGTTTAACTGTAATAACTTCATGGCAGTGTGGTCACTATGTCATTAACTGTACCCCAAATCAAGAAGACTCCCATTAAAAATGTTCTAATTTTCCCACTTAGGTCCAAATAAAGGCCTGGGCTTCCTTGTGGCGAAGTGGAAACGCTGGGTGAAGATGTTATACCCCAGTAGCCAACACTGGGCTCTGCGCAACATACACTCTAGTTAAAGTTAGTTTCACTAAATATGGTCGACTCTAGACAGCTGTAGCAACCTATTACTGGCTGTAGCTATAACAGGCTATAGCCAGCTGCTTCTGTCTACTCCTAGCTCATAGTCGGCTTACATCCACCACCCACCACTGAAAGAATATAAACCTAGAAATTTATTTAATATACCTTTGGTATCATAAATGTGTATGTCCAATGGACAAGCATCTTTTCAACAAAAAACCCAAATATGCGTAACTCTCAACTTACGCACCAAATGCTGCCGACATACTTTTAGATCCGGCTTTGAGTAGCAAGCTATAACCAGACAGTTCCGATTAGTGGCAGGTAGAATCGTACAGCAGAAGTTATGTAGCTTTTTCCAGGATGTTTTTAATGAAACTAACTTTAGGCCTGTCTAGCTATCCCATACCTAGTAACACATACTTAACGAACAGTTTTGATTAACATGTCGCTAATCTCATCTCACTACTACCACTAGCCTGCTACACTGCAGTTTTATTTATTTATTTTATAACATTTTGTCTGGATTACACGATCTGTAAAACCTTTTTTCATGTGGTCCAGGTATTATATGTGATGTCACAATAAAGCATAATTAACCTATTAAGAACTGGTGAGTATTGAATTTCATACTGTAATTAATTAATCTTAAAATTGCATAGACAGTTAGTTTAGCAGTATTAAGATTTATTTATTTATGGCAATGTTATTAATATCTTCAGTGCTTTGTATGATTCTAATGAAATATCTGTTGGATGGTACATCAATATACAACGTACAGATATTAACTCTATAATGCATATAATGTATGCATTGCCTAATAATAAGCATAATTATATTATACCATGTAGACTGGGTGGAAATCTGGTCAAGAAATGAAGTGCATGCATTGCTATGCAATGTCAATTGAATACAATTGACTATCAACAGCCAAGACCAAATCATTTGACCCTCGTTATGGCTCCCCAAGCATCTGTCATGTGTCACTTCTCGTGTTCCATTGCCTTGTCAGGGAATCACTCAATGCTAAGGATTTTAATTAGTAAATTTCATGGGAGTAAGCCTTGTCCTTGTCATGTTAGATTTCATGCCATAGCCAAGGATATTAATCCACGCTGAGCTCGACACATTTTATAATTGCGGTTTTATTTTTTTACTATGTGTGAAAGACGAGGTAATTTTCTCAACGATGAGGACGTCACAATAAAACATAATTAATCTATTAAGGACTTAGATGAATTGATGAAAGATATTCAGTATTGAATTTCATACTGTGATTAGTTAATTTAAACTTGTATAGACAGCTTAGCAGTATTAAAAGTTGACTATTTATTTATGGCAATGTTTATAAATATCTTTAGTGCACTGTATGATTCTACAGCTGTTGTCATTCAAGCAACAACACTTCTATTTTCCGAAAAGTTTAATAAACCCATGGAGGTATTATACCTCCATGATAAACCCATCCAATTGTAAAATCATTAACTTCACTCCACTGGGGTCACACTTAATTACTCTCAATATACTGTTTTGGAATTGATTATATTTAAAGTAGATATATCAAAATCATGCAGGAGAATATACGCAAAATCCATTAAAAGATACATTTGACAGCAGTGTATTACGTTTTCATATATATATATATATATATTAAAATTTTATTGCATGTTGGTATAATCCTGGGTAAAGGTGTGAATCAAATCAATACAAAAAATCTAGACCAAACTTATCAGGTAGTGTGGGGCAAACAAGTCGGTTATTAGCTTTATAACCCCATTTGCCTTTATCAAACTTTTCATCTGAGGTTTTGTGAAAGTCTTTCAAAGTTAGAAGTGTTGATGCTTAAGCGAAAATAGCTGAAATATTCGATGGACAGGTATGGTGCATCAATATACAACGTATATAAACTGGGGAAAAACGTAACTTAACTCTATAGTGCATATAATGTATGCATTGCCTAATTAATAAGCATAATTATATTATACCATGTAGACTTGGTGGAAATCTGGTCAAGAAATGAAGGAGTGTATGCAATGTCAATTGAATAAAATTTACTTCAAATGCAATCTTTGTAGAATGTTTGCACTGTCACAGTACAATGCTGTCTAACATAAATAAAGAAATTGAAAAAAGAAAAACTTTGCTGGAAAGGAAACAGCTTTTATTTATTTTTTTCCATAATGAGGCATATTGCCTAATCATCTCATTTGTGAAAAAAAAATCAAATTTTGATGTAAAGTCAGATCCTAACAGAACTAATACCTAATGGTATGGACATTTTATGACTGGACTGCAGTAGAGTGGAAGAGTTCACCTTGAGTAATCAAATTTCCCCCTTATCATTGTTTACTGTTTATCATACATGTCTTTACTTTGATGGACATAAATTTCCATAGACTTGCACTTCACCAGAGTACTTGGCAATCATGAGTTCACTGATAACAGACTATTATATGTGCATAGCATGTGTCATTTTAAGCATGTCATTCAATGCAGCTAGGCTATGGCCAGAAATTAGCAGCCATTACTTACATAGGCTACACTGGCAATATAATATAATGAAGTCTTCAATTTTAAGACCAGATTGTTCGGCTGTGGTTACAATGTGAAACAATTAAGAATTGGTATAATCTCAAAGATAAGTCAGTTTTGATAGTCAAGTTTGAGGTGGGTGGGTTGGTCTATTAGGGCTGGGCTAATTAGGACAGGCAGGGACCATGATAGTGAGATGATGGATGAAACAGCCATCCAACTTAGGTTTGACCTGGAACTAACCTGGGACACAGTGGTTGGAAGCCCAGCCAGGTCCCCATGCCCCCCTCAAGTTTGAATAGTGCCATGGCATGGTGAGATGATCATATTGAAAAAATTTTAATTTTTCATTGACATGCATGATCAGACAAAAAGAAAGTATTATTGGAAAGATAGGACACTTTAATTATTACAGTGAGGTGTTTGTTATCATTTATAAAGTTGGGATTTGAATCATTGCCGGCATTTCTGTCCCACTGTAGTTTGTTATTGAGGGAGGGGAAAAAATAACTGGAAAACTTTTTTTATATAAAATTTGATAACCACATCACAGTATTTGTCAAACCTGGCCATGAGTTCTTGAGTATACGCAATCTACAACACGTGGTGCTTTTGTCGTATTCCATAGACATTTAGCGTAATAAACTGACATTGAATCGACTTAATTTAACAATACTTACAATAGAGCTGTTTGTCGTCATATTGTCCAAGTACATCTTCCTCCCAGTTTTGACAATGATTCATACCAGTCGTACACAAAATATTGAATGACACCAAATCTTTGTTTTCTGTATACATATCACCCTGTTCAATACAAGTAGGTTTTCTTATCACACCCTGCTCTGAGTGTGTGAAATATGTAGTCGCTTAATCTTATCTATGATTGCCTTAGATCTGACAAGTACTGCACATGTGTCAGTGATTTTTTGTACATTTAGAACATAACAGTCATTAGCAGTAGGTGGGTCTGAGGGATTGTCTTCTATTTTTTACCACATGTTAAATGATTTTTTTTTACCCAATTTTTGGTTATATGATAAAACATAAATGTCAGAAGGTGGCAGGATTTTTTTAATTAATTAATTTATTTATTGATTTTATTTCTGCCGCCTTTCATTGTCTGACTTTACATATGGTGTATCAATTTTATGCAGTTGGTTTACATGTTATATAGGTTTAATGTTATGGTGTGTGTTTTTTTTTTTGGTAGTTTATTTCTTATGTACATGGTCCAATTATGTGAACAAGTGAATCTGTATCTTTACTAGGTAGGCAAGAGCTATACAGGCATAACTGGAGTGTGCATTGTGCAGAGCCCTGTGTTGGCCACTGGGGTTCGAGGTCTTCACCAACAGTTTTATTTTCCACCCTTGCCATGAGGAGGCACGGGACTTTCAAAGCCCACTCCATAACAGTCCCAAAGGATTATAACATAAATTTAAGCCATTCTGACTGTGCACATAATGAATGTCCACTGTTTTTCGATTTGGTCATAAAAATGACGGAGAAACACAAAATGGACAAATGTTTCTAATAAGTCAAACCCCCAACTTTCTAACTCATAAAAGCACCTCTCTACCAGTGCGCATTGCACAAGCTGCTCCAGCTATCCAACGCAGACAATTATTGATTTTTTACATGCTTCTGGTTTCTACTACCAACTATAGATAATCAATCTTACCCTAGAGAGCCTCTACATAGCCCACTCAGGTGCTGATGAGGCGTTAAACAATAATACTAACTAACTAACTAACCTCTCTACCAATTAGGTTTCCTATATTACCAATGATATATCTTTGTCTGCCTTCTTGTTATCATTATGGCTATTCATTATGGTCACAGAGAATCATCAGACATTACAACAGAGAATAAAGCAAACTTTATGTAAATTATTTCACTGACGTGTTTTTGAACAGCTGGTGAGTTGGGATTTGACTCGTTGCTAACATTTCTGTCAATTGTGTACTTTTCCATGTCATTCATAGTATGGAAATTTATGACCATAAAAATGGTGATTGTGTTTTTTATCCTTGTCACCTTGTGTACCTTGTCACATATTCTGATGAAAAAATTATTTGGCTTCTGTTCGTTTCTATATTTGTATTTTCCAAGTATCATTGATTGATGATTAGGTAATTGACATGCTTAAGTTAGCGCTAATTTACTCCTCAAGTGATTAAAACTTATCGATCAAATTTACTCAAATAAATCAAAATTACTTTTATCTTTTTCATATCATAATTATCAGCAAAACAAAGTCCATTTTTATCTATACTTTTTTTTACATGTGTCATTGGATATATATTTTGGGCCAGATTTATGCAATTAAGATAAAGTTATAAGTGTTGTGATGACTTTGTTTGATGTTGATAACGTCACGTTGATTTATTTAACCTTGCCTATTGTGTTCTTGTTGGCAATTCTTAGGGATTTGTAAACCTATAATTTTTTTGAAAGCTTGTGACAGTGAGATTCTAAAAACCAATGTTTCCAAATTTGCCTATGCAGTTATAGTGGCCATCTTTGATTTAAAAATGGCCACACCAAAATAGCATAAAATTTGATGTATAAACTTTTTAATTGACTCTATTCCTATGTTTTCTGGGTCAGGAAATCCAATTTAACACTTTCAGAGTGATAAAATATAGTTTTTATACATTTTTAAAGGTAGGCAAACTAAACTTTGCAGATAATATTAAAAATAAACACATGTGCAGATTACAGTGACATAATTACTTGAGGTAATGTTTGTATTGTCATTTGATAAAATGAACTTATTGCAAGAACAAAAATTACCAAAATTCCATAAAATCAACCAGAAACACCATATTTGGGAAATCTCTATACATATCTTTCTTTATGGTCCAGGCAGGACCCTCGTCTCATTGCCATGGTCTCTGCCTGTCCTAATTAGCCCAACTGGTGCAGAAATACAGGACGTAAAGCCCTAATCACCCACCCACCCAGGCAGGACCCACCTTAAAACCCCCAGGACTCAATAAGGGCCTAAATGTTCCTCAGAATGACCTCTTTCAGAAATAACATAATCAAAAGAAATGGGATGAATGACCTCATTTGCATAAGAACAAAATGGCTGCCAGCACTCACTAAAAAATCCTAAATTTCATATCTCGCCTCCTAATAAACATAGTTGGTGCTTTAAAGGCTAAATAATGGTTTCCAGACATGAGGCTGAATTAGCAAGTGACTTTATGTTGCCCTCCTTTACCTATAATAGTGGATGCTATGATTTTTAAAGTTACGGAATGGGCAACAAGGATATTACATTTAATTACATAAAAACTGATTTGTTTTTATGACATTTGATATCACTGCATATATTTGATGCATTCATCAATAAGTCTCACATAGCCCCTATTAAGTAGGCACTATTCCCATGCTGAAAGTTCTAGGGGCTGTCATTGGCAGTTAGTTCACTAGGGACATCCTCACAGAAAACACTTTCCCCAAAAAAGGGTGGGGGCCTAGCTCTGTGGTAGCGTGCTGGGTCCCGGGTTCAATTCCCGGTCGAGCCTATGTTGGATGGCTGTTTCATCCTTTGTCCCTACCTGTCCTAATTAGCCCATCAGGTGCAGAAATACAGGACGTAATGCCCTAATACACCACCACCTTCCCCAAAAAAAGTTTGGGATGAATTAGCTTATTTGCATGAAAACTAAATGGCTACCAGCAATGATATAAACATTCAAAATATATCCGTACTCCCTATTGACCCTTTGAGTCCTATGAAGGGCTAAAGTATGTTCCAGGCATGGGGAATTAAAAAATGCAATTAATTTTTGCCATAACATTAATTCCTAATTGGTTGTGAAAGGATTTCTGCTGAATATGAAAATAATTATTTAATAAATTAATTAATATTTTTCTTTAAAAATTCTCTAAAAATGTTTTCTGCTGTTTAATGGGTGTGATTTCTGTTAAATGGAACATATATTTCAAAAATCATCATGAATCAAATGTCTATTCATTCTCTCTTCATGAGCTACATCCCAGCTGGATGTCAATCACATGAAACATTGAATTGGAGGTGCCTTGTACACAGTGTCTATGCTGAGGCAAGTAAAAGACCCCATCCATGGGGTAACTGTCTAACATGGTATGGAATCCAAGCCGTATCATCTCATCATTATGTCTGCCTCTGGCAGCTTTTCATATAAGCTGACTAAGCTTCAGACCCAGTAGTATTGAGACATTAGACTTCCATATGTGTATTTCATCTTCAATATCGCTGTAATTTTCATTTTAAATCAAATTAATCTGTTGAAGGAGCATATAGCTATAGTGGCTTAGTGGAGTCAAGTTCTCTCCAATCATTATAAACCCCTTGGGATCTAGCAGCTCAGGGAGGTTTTCTCGGGGTCTCCTATAGATTCCCTCTTGGAGATTCATTATTTTTGATATGCTGTGTTTGAGATCATAAGGTGATTTATTCATATATCACAGCTTTATTACGAGCTGACATTTGTATTGAGGCATGCATTAGTTGTGTATTGGAGTTTACTCAGATTCAGACTATTTAATTGACTGTAACAGTCAGTGAGATTTACGTATATGTGGTTATCTACAATGAATAGAACACATTGTGAACAATTTCTGGTGTACTACATAATGCTGACTTGACAAATTTCACTATGAGTTCCCATGCCGCAAGTTCCACTTTGTGGAAGACTTCAGAAGAAAGTTGTGGACTTGAGACTGATGCAGTGCAGCAAAACTGTCCTTCCACTTATGTAGGCTCATGATTTTAACAGATGGCCATGGAAATTACTGAGAGAGGTCCTCTTCATTTTTTGACTCCGTTGTTTAATGCATCCTTGGATGTGATAAATGTGGTCATTTTCAAAGTTCACCTGATAATTTTTAAGTCTTAAGTATCAGATTCTACTTTTCCAGTCTCCACATCACTGTCCTGAAATGTCAAAAAGGCTTGCATTGGACAAGAATATCTCATTGCATCCATAAAAAGGAGATACTGGCCTCTGTGGGTGTGATTAGGGCTTTACGTCCTGTATTTCTGCACCAGTTGGGCTAATTAGGACAACCAGAGACCATGGCAATGAGATGAAGGATGAAACAGCCATCCAACTTAGGCTCGACCGGGAATCAAACCCGGGACCCAGTGGTTGGAAGCCCAGAGCGCTACCTTTGAACTAGGGCCCCTGCCATATACTGGCCTCTAACGTGCAGGAATCTTGTGAAGGAAGTCATTCACCCCCTTGTTTTTAGATGCTCATCTGCCATATCATTGTACCACAGGTTTTGTCAGATCTTTTATGTACACCAGCACTGGTGAATTTGGCCTCATGTTAGTTAAAAGAGCACCCGTCTTTGTGAAGAAGGGATTTTTTGTTGCTTTTCTACCCAAGCTATTCGGGCGGAGGCCTAGCTCAGAGGTAGCGCTCTGGGCTTCCAACCGCTGGGTCCCGGGTTCGATTCCCGGTCGAGCCTAAGTTGGATGGCTGTTTCATCCTTCGTCTCATTGCCATGGTCCCTGCCTGTCCTAATTAGCCCAATTGGTGCAGAAATACAGGACGTAAAGCCCTAATCACCCACCCACCTACCCAAGCTATTCAGTTAGAGATAGCCCATGTGCTGGAATGAGGCGTTAAACAATAACTCACACACACACACACACACCCATGTGCTGGAAAATTGACAACTTTTAATCATGCCACTCCACTGTTTTACAGCTCAACTGGCTGAAATCTTCAGTCATGATGGCACTAACTTTGTTGGAGCGAAATCCCATCTCTTTGAGCTTGCCTAGCTCACAAGTCAGCATCCTCGAATTGAAAGTTACACTGGAATGTAACTCACAACATCTAATAGTGAGGAAGAATAGCTAGACAAGAAATTCCTTACGATCTGTAGGATCAAAGCAGTATATTTCATTCAAGCCATTGCAAGCAGAGTCAAGAAGTGTTAAGCCTACAAACCCATGGCTAAGCAGAGTATTTCTAGCAGAAATCATGTTTCCACTGTTACTTTTGGAATATTTTTATTCATGTGCTTTTTACATGCTTCTGGCTTCTACTACCAAATATAGATAATCAGTCTTAACCTAGAGAGCCTCTACATAGCCCACTCAGGTGCTGATGAGGCGTTAAACAATAACACACACACACACACATTCATGTGCATCTGGTACACCAATGGGTAGCTGGTCAGTTCAATAGTATACTCATTCTGCTGAAGATGAGTGGTAAGAACAAACTTCAGTTTGGAATAGTTAGTAATGTCACAATAAAAATCAGATTATGTTCAGAAAAGACAGATATCTTAGTTGTCCATTCTGTGACTTAAAATCATGACATCCACCATTATGGAGTTAAGAGTGCACTGAGGGCAACATACAGTCACTTGTGAATTCAGCCTCATGTCTGGAAACCATTATTTAGCCTTTTAAGCCCCAAAATATGTCTTATTTGGAGGTGAGATATGAAATTAAGGATTTTTTTGAGTGAGTGCTGGTAGCCATTTTGTTCTTATGTAAATGAGGTCATTCATCCCAACAATTTCTTTGGATCATGTTATTTTCTGAAAGAGGTTATTCTAAGGAACTTTCAGGCACTTATCGAGTCCTAGGGGTTTTAAGGTGGGCCCTGCCTGGACTAAAAAGTGTATAGATATTCCCAAACATGGTGCTTCTGGGTGATTCTATGGAATCTTGGTAATTTTTGTTCTTACAATAAGTTTATTTATCAACAAATATTTATATATATATATTGTTAGTTATCATTTAGACAGTGTATTGTCATCAAATGACAATAAAAACATTACTTCGAATAATTCTGTCACTGTAATCTTCAAGAAAAGCTCATCTGTGTTTACTTTTATGATTATTATCCAAAACTATATTTTATCACTCTGAAAGTGTTAAAATTGGATTCCTTGACCCAGAAAACATAGGTGTAGGGTATTTACATGACTTTCTATCTCAACTACAAGCTTAGATATCAAATTTTATGCTAGTTCAGGGTAGCCATTTTGAAATCCAAGATGGCTGCCATAACTGCTTTGGAACGTTTGGAAACATTGGTTTTTAGGATCTCACTGCCATAAGCTTTCAAAAAATGTATAGGTTTACAAATCCCTAAGAATTTACAACGAAGCTTAAAATGATGACATACAATGTAGTGACCCTGACTACTAGGTTAAATTCCAATTTTCCACCTGATTTAATTCGAGTTTGGCGAAGCTTTGACTTAAATGAAGCTTTTAGATAGAATAAATAATAAATTTGAATTTAAATGCTAAAGTTTGGTTCGAGTTATATAAAAATTCGACTTAGGTTTTAGAAAAAGGATTGCTGTATCAAGAAATAAGATAATATGATCACTCACCAGTCATTTGGGCCTCTGTTAATTTCTCCTTCATTTTCTCAGCATCATCTGCCATGTCAAAAGCCTTTTGATAATCTACAACTCTTTCTATTTGATTGTCATTTCCATACAATATTCATATCATAATAATATGTCTATTAAAGTCCTATGAATGTTCACAGGAATGCACAACCATTAACACTTCAGTAAGTGGTATCCCATGAACTGTTGATATTTAGAATTTGCAGATCAATAAGTTTATTATTGCAACTAATGAGCCATGAATAGAATAGCTCATGTGCTTACCGGAGTGTCACCTGATTACAGATCCAAAGTTATTAGGTGGTCTGAGTTAGTTAAATGAGAACACTGTCTTTTAAAATGTCAATAATTGGACTGTCTAACATTTTATTATCCCCCCCCCCCCCAGTTTTTACAAATTAAAACTGGGAATTCTTTATTCACATCTGGAGTTTTGTTAAACTAGAAAAGTTTTCTATTGTCCTGGGGGCAAGCTTGCTATATTAGGTTGTATTATATTGGTGTGGGGTGCAGCCTTACTTCCACCAACAAGCTGGATACAATCTCCAATC
The DNA here is from genome assembly GCA_932294295.1 of Alitta virens. NCBI lineage: Eukaryota > Metazoa > Annelida > Polychaeta > Phyllodocida > Nereididae > Alitta > Alitta virens. The sequence continues at coordinate 16,167,176 of OW028580.1, read as the reverse complement.
TAGCTGGCTTGTTCATTCTTTGAAATAAAACCTTTTTTTTTTCATTTTTATTCAATATTTGACAAACCAAGAGTGAACATGCAGATTGTTCATTCTTGTGGTCTGGTGAAGGATAAATTATTCGTAGCCTAGCTGAGCTCCTGCTATTCACTTAGGCGGTCTGGATTTGGGCTAATCCATTCATTCGGTAACCAATTAGGTCATAATCACAGTCTAGGCCTAGACCTCAGGCCGCGTCGTAGATGAGGGTCTAGTAGATATCAACTCATTGCGAGATAGGCCGTGGAGGTAGGCCAATCACTACGCACGCTAAATTTAAGTAAGCGGCGAACAAAGTTCTCATCTAATAAGATTAAGTAGAGGGACTCGTAACTTTGTATTCTTACATAGTTAAAATTAACTGATCTACGCTGTCAAATTCCTTGCTCCCCTACTAGGATTTTTGCTCCCCCAAATAATGTTTTTGGATCTTTGAACCCACAACATTAATTAAACTGATTAAACTGGACAAGATTGGACCATAGACAATGGTTATTTTTTGATTATATATGATTATATAGATGCACAGTTGGTCAAACAAACAATAACAAAACTGATTTTAATTTTTTTATTTTTTTATTTTTACCCAGTGAAAATTACAGCCGAAATACCCGCTTTTTATTTTCACATCGAAATATCACATTTTGTTGTTTAACTTGAAGAATCTAGTACACTTCAATGAATACATAATAATGAATACATAATAATAAGGTGCATAATGCCTTAAATATGTACATTATTACATTTTTGTTTAATAAAATTTCCATAAATATATAGGCCTATATTAAACAGTCAAACTGGATGGATTTACAAGATATCTTATTAAAGAAGAAAATATCTTAAATTTGATATTTATTGATCTGGATGACATGTACAGATAGATATGTGGGCGGATTGCTGGAATACTCAGTGATCGTAATATAAATATGTGTCTTACTTTTCCATATATGTTAGGTTCAGAGTAAAATGAAAATGAAGAATTTATGAACTGAATTGGGACATAACTTTGGTGTCCATTCCTTAGTATTTCTATCACTCTTGATAAGTGAGGTTACAAAAAAAAAAAGACTGATAAAAGCACTTTTCATATTCCAAAAGCTGAATTGGGACACCTATATTAACAAAGTTTTAAGATATGGGTAGTACCTTTCTAGCTCGTTCTTATCAATAATAGTTTATAATAGCAGTTACTACATTATATTTTGTCCATTTAAATTAACATTATACCATTTGAAGTTCATTTAATTGTAATAATTAAGATGTCAATCTCTTCAAAAACACGTTTTCTTTACAAGATATAATCAAGGGTGCAGTTATAAGACAACTGTTAAATTTGTTATCTAGTTGTTAGATATAAAATATATAAACCAGTTGACAAGATATGATGCACAACATTTCATACATGTAGTTAAGTACTACTTACATACAACATCAATATCAGCAAATAAGGTGGTACTAATGTCGAAAAATGACATTTCTACCACCTTGCAGCAACAGTGTTGCATTGCTGGGGAATATACAATTGACCTGAGACACCTTATATTGAATTGGTATATCATAAGACCATTAAGACTTTGTTATATTGAATTAACACTGGAAGTATAGAATGACAGTTTTAGAATATGTTATTATTAACACTGAATAAAAGAAAATGGAAAATAGTGTTTCTCGTTAAATGAGAAAGTTCAAATCATCACTTATGGTAATAATGTTTTAAGTTTTCATAATCCATAAGAGTGGACAGAGTAAAAAGTGTGACATTTCAGGAGTAAAATTACCTAAACAGTCATGGCTGGAATGGTGAATAAAGCATTTTTGAAGAATTTTTGACTTAGCATGAGATATTACAAACATTCTATGTCAAACGCGTTTGGAAGTGTGCCACCCAATGAAAGAAATGAGGAGAAAATATTAGTTCATTGGGCAACGAGGATTCTTCTATGGGCAGCCATATTGTCACCCAGTCGCTAGGAAAGAAATGCTCATCATGGAATTTGCCTATGAATTAGGAGTGAATGGTATTTTAGTTTACTTATATAACAACATTAATACATGCATTTGGCCGTATAAGTACACCTCGATAACCTTTTAACCAAAACCACTGTTAGATTCATCAAATAATATTAAACTTTACTTACATGGCATCTATATTGCCATTATGCAGGATACATAATACGGGTATTTATAATAAGACAATGCAATATACATAATGAGATTACAATACAGAGTTAAATGCATTAAAGTCTGTAATTGTGTGCGTTATAAAACCATACTTGGATGACATATATCTAAAGTAAGAATTGTAAATGCTCATTTGGATATACAATATTGATAGAAGACACTATAATAATGTACAATACTGAAAGCACAGTGTAAAATGATATCAATATGATATTACAATATGTTATTACAATGATATTTTATCAACATGTGAATAAATGTGAGTCCTGCTCACTTTTAAAAATATGTTATATGTCAACATATTTACAACAATCCAATGTTACATGTAACCTCAACTTTTATATAATTTCCACTAATTAATTGTTTTTCCAAAGTATAAAGTTTTATAAAACAATTTTCTGACTAACACATGTACAGAAGTTTTCCTTTTCATAATTTAAAAGTTTGAGTAAGAAATTTAATTCAACATATAAATGTTTTGTCATTATGCAAATACATAAACAACATTACATCATAAACAATGAAGGTACTGCACATTTAACAATCACAAATTAAACTGTATACCCCATTTAAATGTTTAAATGAATATAGTATTTATTAATGTAAAATAAATAACTCATTTTAAACACTTGCCCTAGAATACACACAGCTCCATCTACCACTGATACACCGAACTATATTACGCCATCTGGTGATAATACAATGCATAACTAACCTTGAAAAAAAATTTATACAATTTCTATATTTCATCTTAATCCTATAAATTATTTAATTTGACCAATCATTTTGTCTACAAACTTAAGAAATTGCTACCTAGAAGCATTTAATTCTGGTTTAAAAAAAAAGAAAAAGAAGTATTCTAATTTACATGGACCACACGTAGATGATTATGGTCTGAGTCAAAATATCAAGAGGTGAACAAAATTATCAATTACTGTGCTGACAATTAATTGATACAATACAGTGATATTAACTTAAATATTTCTTTGTTCACTGACACAACATCAATTATATTTGACACCATTTGATTCACAACAGCAAACAATTTAGCCCAGGTCATTGTGACATCTAAATTTCAATTTACTATTAATTATAACTGGCCTGAAAACCTTATAAATTCTCATACTTTAAAACCTATCTTGTCAAATATGAATAACTTAAAATATTTCGATTTCTTCTGCTTTTGTCAGCCTGTTTGTGAAATTGATGACAAATTTCATTTCTTACGAGAACTTCAACCATTGCAATGTCTATTGTTATAAAACCAAAAAAATATAAAATAATGATTTCTGACTTTGCCATCAAGACAAAATCACCAGTTTACAGAAGAGTATGAACATTTTAAATTCTCTCTATCCACAACATCTAAATGTTACAACAGAACAGTGAAAACACTTCATACCATTGTATATAGACAATGGCAGTTTTAACTTAATATAGTTTATAATTCAACCGGTGGTTGTGGTATGGGTAACAACTGATTAACTTGTGTACAATAACAGATTACACTCCACATTTTACAATGAATAACATCAATAATGCAAAATAAAGTATTATGACGCAAATCATACAACGGAAAACATTCGAGTTACAAAATACGACATCGAGTGGCAGTTTTCAGTACAAAATGTAGTTAGCCTTGATTGATGAACTTTTCAGTCATTATTTTTCAATGTCAATTAAGTGGGAAAATGGAGTCCTTAGTGTAAACTTGAGTTCGTCTGCAGAACGCCATTTTCCTCGAATTGATCACAGAGGGCGCCTCTTATCACGTGTCCAACATGGCCACCAGAAGAGGCTGGAATGTTGATGAGTGAGATATCTTCTTACGTTGTCATCATTTTGGCAAATTCTGAAATGAAATAAAAAAAACATTCTTGATATAGACTTGTTGAATCAAAGTAAACAGACATTGACAGACATGGTAGTAGCTTTACATGTTCAAGCTACCAAGTTATTGGAAACTGCATGGTGGCAGCAGAAGAAATTGGGCCAAGGTGGCCAGGTGGTTAGCCAATTTCTGTTGCAGTGACTCTAGTAATGTGGATTTGAACCATCTCTGAATTGTTAATATTTTGGTTCGAGAACTGCATCCAGGAGCCAGGACCTCTCATATATATGTGGGAAACGCCAACATCATCCATGACACTGAAGAATTACTATATGAACGTCAAGTATAGGCCTACGATTGGAGTCCCCACCATGTTCAGTACACTGTCCGAGTCTGTCTGAATTTATTTCAATTTTTTCCTTTTGAAACCTCTGGTAATAGGCCCTATGTACATCTTTAGAAAAAAACATATTTACAAGTGACATTCCTAGCTAACCTCTAATGAAATGCAGTTGTGCATTTTGAACCCGTGACTATACTGATCATTTTACCACTGGAACTCCAATAAAGACAGAAAACACTAACAGTACTCCGAACAGGACATCGGAAGTTGGGACAATACTGACAGTTCTCTGGGACAGAAGTTTGCAGCAATGTCTTTCCACATCAGCACTTTTTTTGTGAGCGTGACAGAACACAGGAACAGCAACTTATTACGTCAAAGGAACGTGTGTTCTGTGACCTGCTGTCACATGACTGCTATCAGCCAATCAGGTTGGTCTGTTATGTCTGAAGCTATTTGAGTACTGCTTCCTACAGCCAATGAGAGTGCTTGCTTTGTCCATCGTTGGATTGTGACGTCAGCCTTACGTCATATTGTCAAGCCTCCATTTGTGAAGAGCTCTTCGGGACTGCTCTACTTCTAGACAAGTGAAGGGACCAAGAGCTCTGTCAACATCGACTCATTTAGCCATCGATTCATTAGGACTAGAACAAACGTCATCTGAATTTTCAGTCAGCTGTTGGCTTCATAAAATAGAATAAGCAATATATCCTTCTGTTGTCAACGAAATGTTCTCCGGTCGAGCCTAAGTTGGATGGCTGTTTCCTCCTTTGTCTCATTGCCATGGTCTCTGCCTGTCCTAATTAGCCCAACTGGTGCAGAAATACAGGACGTAAAGCCCTAAATCCACCCACCCACCCACTCAACGAAATGTTCATACAAAATGAAGATATCCATGCCAGAAATACTCGTTTCATATCGTCATTTCGAGTTCCATTTTATAGGTCCAATAAGTTGCAAAGAAATGTAAGATACAGAGGAGTCATGTGCTTTAATTCTTTAAGTAAATTCGTTGATTATAATTGTAGTTTTACAACATAAAAAAAAAGAGATTAAAAACATGTTTTTTTTAAATTAAGAATAATTTATAGAAACTGAAATTATTTAGATTAAAAAACACTTATTTCAGGAGCCAATGCAAATAATTTTGTGTACACTATATTATCTTGTAAATGGATACCTTCTTCTTTTTTTTTTTTACCAAATACACCCCATCAATAATACGTGTTCCATTATAAAATACTGTGTCCCTGAGACTCTATCCCCCTCCAAACCCACCAAAGCAAATCTTACATGATCTGAAGTTTACCAATAATACAACTAAAAACACAACGTTAATTTGGAGGTGCCTTGTACTTCGTATGATAGCAGGTTGTGAAATAGGCCCAACAACATTTTGATTATAGTGATTAGGCGCACAAACTTACTCTCTGTTATAGGATACTGCACCAAGAGTGGTCTTTTGTGCAGTAAATGGACAATAACCTCATTAACAGTATAACAGGAAGCAGAGTCTTTTTGTTGGCTTTAGCTAATTAGCCAGTGGTCAAGGCAAACCATCTATGTGCTGCTGCATTATGTGTATTTCCTGAAACTTCGAAGTTCCGGTCACCTTTCATGAGCACCATCCCAGCTGGATGTCGTTCGGATGAGACGTTAAATTGGCGGTCCCTTGTACTCAGTGTCTATGCTGAGGCAAGTAAACGATCCCACCCATGGGGTAAATGTGTAATATTGGTGGACTCCTCCGCTCTCTCACCTCATCAATCAACCCTCGATAGCGGCAAGAACTTGCCTTAGAGGGCTGCACTTGCCATATCTATCTATCTATCTATCTATCTATCTATCTGTCTTAATTGTGTGTGGAGTTGCACTGTGTAATACTGACACACAACTGTGACAAGGGAAGATGCAATGAAGCTATGTAGACCCATAAGGACATATCGTAGTCTTTGCACTAATGGAGCATTTGACAGGGGGAGCTGCACTAAAGGAGCTGTCTCAGACAAGGGATATGTTTCTGTTAAAGAAATACGAAGCCTAATTAATAATGGCAAGCTGCAATTTACCTGATTGAGCAAGAAATAGGAGTCTACTTCCACTGCATTTGAGTGCTATCTCAGCATTGCTCTGTACACTACGCAGTTTTTACTGTTGAATTTTTATCGTTGTAATAATTATGTAGAATAGCCTTCTACATTTTTCTTTTCCATCCGTGACATCATAAGGGTTTTGCAGCCACTGATTGGTCAGTGTGATGCTCAGCAGAAGGTGTGACATCATGCCCACACCAAGTAAAGCCAGTAGGACTGGAGTGTGATGTCACAGTTTACTAGGTATTCAACATGATAAAAGCCCAAAGATTCTTTCGTTTGCACTTGTTTTGCATCACCTGAAGCATTGATGCTGATCAGAAACAGCAAACATTAATTGATTTAATAAAAAAACTTAACTGCTAAACTGTTTTGATTAAGTCTTAATTATGTCATGATGCTTTTACAATGCTGTCTTGTTTGGCTCGAGTTTTATTTTGTTTCATTAGGAAATAAAGCATGAAATTTGTGCAAACACAGGAGAAAACTGTGACATCACGCTCTTAGAATCAAGAGAATATTGAAGAGTGATTCAACATAATTATTACAACGATAATGACTTGGCATATCACATTTTGATTATTATAAATTTAGATGAATTACCGGACATAGCCTCTCCACCAATTGAATTAGCTGGTTTAGTTAGTGAAGTGGCAGTATAATAGGTAATTAGAGGAAATTGAAAATTGCAGGTGAACTATGACAAATTCTAAAATTTGGAGTAAAACCGCACTCCCAGATAGCATTCCAAATCGTTTCAACGTTGGCGCGATGTTGGCGATGTTAATACGGTGTTGTGATGACAGTGGCTTACATGGAAACGATGCTAGGACAATTTGGAATGCTATCTGGGCTGTATTTTGGAGTAAGACAGTGGTGGACCTAAAGTGATGGCTCTGTAGTGAGTTCTTCAGCCCCTGCAGATAAACCTGTGTGCAATGCTGAATAATTCACTCGACAGCATTTTTAGCTTTTTGTAGGTTAACTGGACAAAAACCAGGTGATCTTGGCAAATCCAGGAGTGCTGATTTTAAATCTGAAATACCTGACAGGCTATCATCATTATAATTAGGCCTAATATGCCAATCCCTGCAACGGATCCATGATTGCTTAAACTGCATAATCCGGGATCACCATTGAAGCTGCCATGAATTTCATTATTTCTGACATGGCCTTTGTGAACTCTATTCAAAGTTTTCAGTGCTTACCTAAGCCATTTATTTAATGTGTCTTTAAACTACACTGTACAATGGCAGTCATGTGGGCCAAGGCTAATACTATGCAATGCACCTGTTGTGTCTTTTGTTACTCCAGCATCATTGCTGCTGCTTCTGCTACTGCTGCTTCTGCTGCTGCTTCTGCTGCTACTGCTTCTGCTGCTGCTAATTATGTTGAGGGAGAATGGCGCAACCATTGTTTGGTTGGAATCAAATGAAGCCCTTTACATATATATATTCATGATAAATAGACTAGCCTCACCGAAGCCTAATCTTACTGAAACCGTTTAATTAAAATATAAACTCTACCTTCTTACTTGGTAAATGACTTTATAACAGAATAGAACATCGCCATAAAGACAATCTTGTTGCAAAATATTAATTTTGAAGCAAGTTACATGAATACATTTTCGTGTAAATATTACATTGTGAAATGGACCATTTTTTAACTGTTTGAAATCGGACAAAAGATCTCCACTACTAGCCAAACTCTGGGTGGGGGCCTAGCTCAGTGGTAGCGTGCTGGGCTTCCAACCGCTAGGTTCCGGGTTCGATTCCCATTCGAGCCTATGTTGGATGGCTGTTTCATCCTTTGTCTCATTGCCATGGTCCCTACCTGTCCTAATTAGCCCATCAGGTGCAGAAATACATGACATAAAGCCCTAATCCACCACCACCACCACAACTAGCCAAACTCCACATTCATTTACGTTATGCACCTGGGAGTTGAACCCAGGACCAGTGAAGCTGACTGGTACCTCAACTATTCGACCATCATGCATCATTAATAAAGGTATACCTTAATGGTGTGGTTCCTGTGTAACTAGTGACCTACTTACTGGTGTTCCCAGGCCATGTGTTGCCAGGGCAATTAGCTTTGTACACCACAAGTAAATATCCATTATTACAAGGCCATGGTTCAGCTAATGTGTTTTATACATATATAGTAAAAACCACAAATAACAGGTGTAACCGAATAAGGCAGGTACGTTTATGCAAAGATGTAACAACTGCAGCAGTAGCAGTTTTAGCTGCACCATTATTAATGTTATGTTGATGGGAAGTAGCGTCAGGTGTGGATGACACCTAATAATTGCATAAGACAATTTAAGTGTGAACTTTCCAGGTGTAGACGATTTATAGAAAGTAATTAACAAGTTGATGGTAAGTTGATAACGAGAAAAACGTTGATAATAATAATTAATAATAATCGAGGAAAGCACAGGAGTCGCTAATCTGTATTGCACATTGACTTCATGGGTGGGATATTTCACTTGTCTCAGCATAGACACCAGTCCAGACATCATCTGAAAAGGACGTTTGATGCAGACTCTCTGCTTGGCGTCCAATGCTGACTGAAGCCATTTGAACCTTGGATGTCCGCAGGTGGAATCTGCCTGTAGTATTTAAAGATGGAATTATGTAAGAAAGATGAGTGGATAAACTGTTCCTATGAACAATGTGATTCTATTCTATGCTATTCTAACCCACACCCTGAAGTACATGCTGTAGGCCTACTTCGATTTGGAACTTGGAATCAAAACCAAGGTAGTAGTTTGGGTTGTATTGTATTATATCGGTACTACTGGACTGAAGCTCAGTTAGCTCAGCTACCAGAAGCAGACGTAATGATGAGTTGATGAGGCTTTGGGTGTACTGTAAAACCATACTAAACATTTACCTCATCAGTGGGGTCTTATACTTGCCCCAGTGGAGAGTAACAACTAGGCCACCCAGCTGCAAATGAAATATTAACAGCTACTATTGGGGAAAATATGTAACTTTAGTTCATCCAAATAACAGTGTGATCGATCACTTATGCAAGGTGGTGATTTTTTGGCATCATGCACATTGTCAACCAAAAACATTCCGTGCACAATGACCTAATTTGGTGTCATTGAAGCAGTGGTTTGTGACGTCACGCTATTATGCATGACGTCACGCTGGGCATTCTGGGATACCTCTGGCTTATTGTTATCTCTAAGGCTTAATGGCTCAGAAATTGATGACTCAGAAACTGATGGCCAGAATAATGTTATTTGTGATAAGAGCACGAAAAGCCCACACTGCCCCTAAGAATGTATTATGTTCAGATTAGGCGTGGGTGTGGACAATGGAACAATGACTCCTTACAATGACATCACAGGCGTTTATTGGCCCCTCCTGACTGAGGCCAATTTGAAACCTTGAATAAAGATTAAATGCCATTGACACCATACTATGTAGGTTGCACATTTGTTCAGAGTCTAGCATTTCTGCACTTCCCCTAGCATGGCTTAGTTTAGTGCACTTGACATCCAATCACTTCTTTACTTTTTACTACGCATTTATGTCTTTTATTTTCTACATTTTTCCTGCGGTGGGGGTCTAGCTTTGTGCTAGTGCGCTGGGATTCCAACCACTGGGCCCCGGGTTCGATTCCTGGTCGAGCCTAAGTTGGATGGCTGTTTCATCCTTCATCTCATTACCATGGTCCCTGTCTGTCCTAATTAGCCCATTAGGTACAGAAATACAGGATGTAAAGCCCTATTCCAACCATCTAAATTTTTTGTACACAGTTGTTTTTTTTTTTACCTTCTCTTCATAAATACTTATCCAAGTTTTGGAAGCATATTTCATGTGGCAAATCTGTTAGATATACTTTAAAGTGATGTCCCCTGTTCTCCTGGTAAACTACATTGCATACCCTGGTATGTCTTTAGTAGTTTGACAAGAAGTTTGGGCATAGTAGTCATCTAGTGGTCTTGTCATATACATATTGCTATATTGCCATACCTGTCAACAAAAGAGTCATTTATGACTACATTGTCAGGTTCGTTGAAATAAATAGTAAAAAATAGAAATTTCATTTTTCGTGTGGTGACGATGAATATGATTAGAAAACGTCAGAGACACACCTAAAAATGTTAACATGAAAAAGAGATAAATACATTTTTACGTCATCCCGCTGAATTATCATAAAACCAGTATAATAAAACTGATAAAAAGTTTCTAATTTTTGTGTCTGTAGGCTGCGTTTTATAGTGTTGTCACATGATCCGATTGAACTGGTATACATTCTACAATAATATTTATTTATAGTAGCCCACTATCTTTGGTAAAACAACAGCTGCGCTGATCAAGTCCACGTACGATGACGTCATACATGAAACTTGATACACCTTTGGAAGACACAAGGACTGTCTTTCCAGAACTAGGACGTCTAGAATTCACTGTGAAGCACTCAAGTATAAACAAATAAACATATGTTATTTCTGTGACTGCTTAGAATCAATAACTGCAAACGGGACTTGCGTCATTTCGTACACACTATGGAAATTGTATAAATTACATTTAGGATGGTAGTGTTGCAAACAAATTTGAGATAAACATAACATTAATACCATCCATACACTGAAGTTTCTTAAGATAACTGCAATAGCAGAGAGGTTTTAATTTTGAGGAGGTCCTATAGAACCTATCTGATAGCCACTGGTGAGGTAATGAACCGGCACCGGTATGCCAGAGTTGTCGGTGCCCCCTTACAATCAAACATTTTATTAGATTGCATCCACTTACAACGCATTAGAAAACCTTTGTTTCAAGCTACTACCTTACAACATCTCTTTACAAGATATCCAACGCAGACAATTATTGATTTTTTACATGCTTCTGGTTTCTACTACCAAATATAGATAATTAATCTTAACCTAGAGAGCCTCTACATAGCCCACTCAGGTGCTGACGAGCCGTTAAACAATAACACACACACACACACTGGTGAGTAGGCGTAAATATTAAGAATAAGAAAGATAAATTTATTTGAAGTCATTGGATGTAAATGATTAAAAACTGACTTTTCTCAATCTGTATGACAATAGGTGATGTGGTGGACAGCATTCCCAGATAGCATTCCAAATCATTTCAACGTCGGCGCAATGTCGGCGATGTTAATAGGATGTTGTAACAACAGTGGCCTATATGGAAATGATGCTGGGCCGATTAGGAATGCCAGTTGGGTTGGAACACCTGTTAAATAAGCATGGTGTTTATTTGATGCTGTTCACCAATGCAGTTTATAATGTTGAATAGAATGAACATGGAACTATGGACCTGTTCAACCACTAGACTTTCTCTACTCCTTGCAGTCTACATAACCTCTACAGAAATTCATGAACATAATGAACCCTACAACCTTTTATTGCACATCTTAATCATTAGAACCATTTATAATAATGTACAATTGTTATCATTATTACCCTCAGCAGTTGGTCCTCCCTCTTCAATTTATTTGAGATTTTCCTTTAACTGTTTACATGTTCGTTTAGAAAGCAAGCCAATCACATTTAATCTTTGTCGTTAAATGGAGTACAAAACAATTTTATTTTTTAATTCTGATGTTTTTCGTTTGCGCTTTGTTAAAATTCTGTCCAGGCACGGGCAAATTCAAGTCTTTTTCGTTTTAGAATCCTTCCTTTGAACCTCATGCGTTCTAAAGCACGTGCCCAAAATGGCTGCCACTTTGCTTTGAACCACCTTATTATGAAGTCTATCTCGCAATTTATTTCTATATATTTATTTTGTTAGTCTCAAGTGATTTCAGCACTAAATTTTCGAATTTACCATTGAGTTTACCGCACAATTTATCCTAGCTCAGAGGTAGCGCTCTGGGCTTTCAACCGCTGGGTCCCGGGTTCGATTCCCGGTCGAGCCTAAGTTGGATGGCTGTTTCCTTCTTCGACTCATTGCCATGGTCTCTGCCTGTCCTAATTAGCCCAACTGGTGCAGAAATACAGGACGTAAAGCCCGAATCACACACACACACCGCACAATTTATACAGAGTTGCCAACTCCTCGAGTTTTTACGGAATTTCACTGAATATTACAATTTAAGTAGTATCTAAATGAACATTAGATACAGCCCATACAGTTAGTTTCATTTAAAACAGCCCGTCAAATTGAACCTATACAAAGCTAGACAACTTCTGCTATACGATGCTACCTGTCACTAAACGGAACTGTCTGGCTATAGCTGGCTACTCAAAGTCGAATCCAAAAGAATTTATTTATGATACATTAGATGAACTTCTTACATTTACTAAGGTTTATATTTTTCAGTGGTGTTACGTGTAAGCCGCCTATAAGCTAGTGGTTGACAATGATTCTAGATACATTTCTGGCCAAAACTTATTGTAGCCATGGTAATTTACCTCATTATTAAGACCAGTTCATTAGTAAGACTAAATTTTGCATAAATATGGCCTCAGTGGGAATGTCCTACTGTAATTGAGTTGAGATCCACTAAAAACGACAAATATATTTCAAGTGACCCAGAATTTTTGAGCTATTAATATATGACTTATTAAATTATGTATATTTGCTACAATTCATAATGTTATTGATCATATTCAGTCTGAGCTAATCCTTAATAACCACCAGCTGTGCATATCAAATAAAGATAGACAGGAAAATTAAAAGCTTGTCTGAAGCTTACCCAATTTCTTTCAACCCATATAATGTGTAAAGTTGTAAACACTGATGAAAGTTAAAGGAGTGTTCAGGACGCAAGCCTGTCGCTTAGGTAACTGAATTTTCATTAAAATAATTAAATTGATAATTAATATGACATTACACGAATAACAGGCAGCATCAATTCAGGGTTATTTTTTCATTGAAATATAATTCAAATTAAATTATTACCGTTGTAATAATTACGTAGAATAGTCTTTCAAACTTTTCTTCGTCTTACATAGCTTGGAATCTGTGTCTATGCTGATTGCTGAGGCTAGTAAAAGTCCCCACCTTTACAGTAAATGTAAAGCTTGGTGTGTACTATAGAAACATGATGTGGACTCATCTCATCATTATACCTGCCCTTTGGTAGCTGATCATACAAGCTTTCTTACTTCAGTCCAAGTAGTATTGCCCAGATAGCATTCCAAATTGGCCCAGCATCGTTTCCATATAGGCCACTGTCGTTACAATTTTGTATTAAAATCGCCGACATCGCGCCGACGTTGAAATGATTTGGAATGCTATCTGGGTGAGACAAACAAAAAGTTATGATCATCTCACCTTCATAGTTGACCTGTCCATCCCCATCAATGTCAGCCTCCTTCATCATCTCATCAACCTCCTCATCCGTTAATTTTTCACCCAAATTTGTCATGACGTGTCGAAGTTCAGCAGCGGAAATAAACCCATTCCCGTCCTTATCGAACACTCGGAAGGCTAACCGGATCTCTGATTCCATGTCGGTTTCGATCGATTTCTTCGCCATAAGCTGGACGAACTCTGAGAAATCTATCGTTCCACTGCCTGTAGAGAATGAAAATATTGTGGATGAGATAAAGTGAATAACATTTCAAATTATTTTAGATATTTATATAGTGCATTCTTTAAATGAAAACATATTCAGATGGAAAAGACAAAATTTCAAAACGATCACGAAATGACGTAATTTAATATGGGGAATCATTCTTTAAAATACGACTATTCAAAATGAAAACCCATATTGAGATCACCTTTACTATTAAGGATAAAATGGATTGCAGAATTTTATCTCACATTTGTTTTGTCATTCAGACCAGTAAATTATATTTTACTCCAAAGTTGATCTTAAGACGATGTTTCATATTTTTATTTTTATTTTATTGCCTTTGTCTGATTCAATCTGCAACAACACTGCACAAACAAGAAATTCGTCATTGTTATGTTGAAAAGCATGGCTGAATGGGTAAAGAATAGTGTTTACTCCTTTTCGAATAAATAAGAATATATATTCAATTTGGATGAATGGCCGTTTCGTGAGATTTGCACATGACGCATAAATCTTCAGTGTAAACAACTTTTCTTAAATTGTAACAACAATAGCTACTATAGGTCACAAATGAAGTTGATAGATGGTCACAATAATTAAATGGTAATATTCGTGATGTCCATCAATTCGTGCAAGCAAACAGTCGATTATTTCAGTAATTGTATATCATTTTCCATAATTATATGTGTTCAGGATAATTATGACTGCCATGAGACTACCAACCAGGTGGAAACTGCAAATCAGCATGGCCAATCCTAGGATATATCATTATCAATATATACCATCAGTTGTATATCCAATTTTCCATCAATATTATGAATTAACAGAAACAGGTGATACATCCCACATAGATATAAACCTCTGACGTACGTTGAGGTATAAGCACGATAAGGTAACATCTGAATTATTTGCAGACCTACCAAATGAGACTTAATTGCTTATATCACATTTCAGGTCCCCAGAAATACATTATTTGTGTAACATCTATTTGTAATCCATTCAGCCTTTGATCAGAATGGATAATATTATTATTATTTAATTATTATTTATTCAAATATATTAAAAATTAAGGATCACAACATTCAGCCAAAGCTGTTTTTCATATTGGTCCTGTTGCAAAAAACTCTGAGACAACATTGAACTCATGCATACTTGCGTTATACAATTGCACAATTATAATGTGAAATATATACTTATGAAGAAAAAAATATCTAATATTACTTACCATCTACATCTACTTCATTAATGATCTGTATCAATTCTTTCTCTGTGGGGTTTTCTCCTAATGTTCTCATGACTTCTCCCAATTCTTTGGTTGTGATCACTCCATCTCCATTTTTGTCAAACAATGAGAAGGCCTCACTGAAATCTGAAAAAAAGAGCAAAATTAAAGATATTAGGATTATGTATTAAGTATGAAAAGGACTTCCAACAAGGACAATACAATGCATTTGCATAACAATTATATTTCCCATAATGCCTCTTGGTCCACCGGAAATTAATGGCGTGATGGCTAATAGCTTCTGTCAGATGGTTAGCAGCTCTTTTTATTTGTTCTGGTACTTTTTTCTCTCGTTTTTCCTGTTTTCAAACAGGCTATGTTATTACACGCACGCAAATGGAATCATTATCACGCGAGTCCTTTGCTTTGCAGTTAATTACCAGCAGTACAGGTCTACAGCAGCCACGAGGCTTGACCATCTATACAATGGAACCCCACAATTAAGACCACTCGATCTTAAGACCACCTTAACTACAAGACCATTCCTCCAGGGTCCAAGATTGGGGTTGTAATGTAATGACTCCATTAAGGCCATCATGGTCACTTAAGAGAAGTGGTGAAACAGCTTTTACAAATAGCTGTCATTATATATATATATACGTTTCTTCATGCCTAAATTGGCATAATTACAAATCATGACATGTTACAAAAATATTGTCAATATGAGCATAAGTATTCTAACATTTGAAAGCATTCTGATTTGAACAAAACAGAAATATGCCCAAAAAGCAGTTCCTTTATGACTGATACATCAGTCATCTCATTGTCATTCAAAGATTATTGGCTCTATAAAGGCAGACGCGATGACAAGTGTCATAAGATGACAAGTGTCATGCACCATGAGTGGTTTAGCTAAAGGTTGCATCAGACTGAGATTCTGAAGTGTCATTCAAGATATGTATGAAGTGGCTGTTCATGTCTAAGATTTCAACTGATTCATTATAGGGTCTTTAAAAGGTATGGAAAGAGAAAAGATATATAATAAGCCTGTTGTGTGTGACTGCCAAGCGTTCGTAAAGGTAGAAGCAACTAATTAGATGCAACTCTTACAATCCGCAAGATGTTAAAAATGTGGCGGAACTCCACTTATTACGACCACCTTTACGAATCAATGGTATACATGGCCAAATGTGCTACGTGCGTTTTCCATGCGTTTGGATAAACGCATGGAAAACGCATGGTTTTTGCCTCATTTTTATTAGGCAAAAACCATGCGTTTTCCATGCGTTTATCCTTCTCATGGAAAACGCACATGGCACATTTGGCCATGTAGTCACATAAAAATATTACCAAGATTGTCTTTACAGCCAAATTCAAAGAGATGGAAACAAATCTCATAGACTTGGAAGCTAAAATCCAGATGACATCATGTTAATCCAGGACTCTCATTGGTTGAGGGACTCCTTGGCCAATGGGAGTTCTGGATTCACAATACATCCTCTTGTTTCCAATCTATGAATTTGGCTGTAATAGTTTTGTGGCCCAGCAATGGAGTCTTATCAATGTGGTATGCAGTTTACACTAAAAAGCAACACATTAAATTGCAAAGGCTACAACTTGCATTTATGTGTTGTGGTTTTCGGCTGAGTGTATAAGAAGAAGGCCATTCATTCAGTTTTACTCAAATTACTGCGAACATATCGCTGCACGTGAATCCATGAGCACGTTGTCTACGTCATTTAATTTTGTTAAAAGTCGAGAAATGTGAGAATGGCTTCTTTAAAAAGTTTTCCTCTGGATTCAATTCTAATCTACAAAACTATAAGGAAAAGATTATCTTTTTCATATAGGAGAGATTAGTGTTTTCAGACATTACATAGATTCATATTGTGTTAAAAAATATAACCTTACTCTTATGGAAAATGTGTACTAAAATATAGACATTAACCATTGTTGTTTTGTGTGTGTCAAGATCCAGTGCAGTGTCTTTAAATATTGATTTAAATATTTCCAATTACCTGCATGCCTATAAATTTGAATTTTCACATAATTTTTACTGCGTGTGGATTGTTATTACCTCTGCAACTTCTAGAATGTCTCATAGCTGATATATCATCCATATTTTAATTGCATTAATTGTGAAAAATGATTTCTTTGCTTAATTTCCCTACTGGGACCCATTAAATTCTACGCACCCAGCTGTATTTACATTGTGACATCTTGAAAATGGCCATAAATGTTGCATAACTTGATGCCATGTTTAAACACATACTTATAAATAATAAAGAGGAAAAAAAAACTCATGCTGTTTAATAGCACAATGAATTTTGATGCTAATAAATTGTTGCATTTTTTACTCAGAATTTTAAAAATTCATTCATACATCAGACTAGAGTCTGCTTTTTTTGGGCAATAATACTTGTTTGTAAGTGTGCGACAAACTTTTAACCCACGCAAATAACTAATCGTTTCTTTATTAATTCAGTTACCTAGCAACCTTAGATGTTCAGGTCACATCCACACAGGACTTCATAGTGGGAGTATGGTCAGTATTTGTTGGACTTCTGTCATTTCATTGTTGCCTAAATGTCGTGTTTGCCAACATTAGTGGGTTATGAGGTAAATGAATCTATATGTGATCATATGTCACACACGTTAGGGAGGTATTGGTCAGAAATCTCGAATAGAATAGAAAAGAATAAATAATAGATTAGAATAAAACAAAATAGAATAGAATATGTTTAGTTTTCAACAAAGGATGTCACATTGGTTCATCAAGTTGACACCTTGAGTTTTTCTTTCTCGCTGTCTGTCTATCTACCTATCCATCTATCCATCTATCTACCTTTCTAATACATTCATTAATTCATACACAGCACAATTAACATATTCACTGCAATGTTAGGACAATCAGTAGTTTTTGGGTACTTAATCACGTACATGCAGTCGCCCATTAACAGTTTCCATGGAAACGAATTCAATTGCAAAACACAGCACAAGAATGACCCAATTCACAGTAATGACAATTTTCTGGCCAAAAGTGTTCAATATACATCAACAATGCACTCGTTTGCAAGTTGTTATTCTTTGTCAATACTGTTTATGAGAACATATATTATTTCAATTTATACAGCGTTAATTTATAACAAATTTACATAGTTTTTATTAATTGTTACTGAGAAGCAACGTTGCCACCCAGTGAACTGAGTGAAGGCTTTTCTCTGCCCAGAGAACTGGTCAACATTTTCTTGGAATTATTTCTTTAAAGTGTGGCACACTTCTGCCTGCAGAAACAAGCAAGGTGGGTGGGTGGGTATATTAGGGCCCTGTATTAGGGTCCTGTATTTCTGCGCCTGATGGGCTAATTAGGACAGGCAGGGACCATGGCAATTAGATGGAGGATGAAACAGCCATCCAACTTAGGCTTGACCAGGAATCGAACCCGGGACCCAGTGGTTGGAAGCCCATTGTGCTACCACTGAGCGAGGCCCCCACCTCGAAACAATCGAGTTACTACTGTATTTCGAAGTAGAATGCCAGCCTGGCCAAGTCACATGTCTATCAGAAGAAAAAAAACTTTTGAAATACTGGCACTGCCCAGATAACATGCTACGTCAGCTGATGTTGGTCAGACGTCACCCACGTAGGGTCGACGTCAATACAATGTCAAATGCTATCTGAGTGATTTACTCATCCAAGTAATATGCCATACTGGCTCAAAATCAGCACAACATTGGCTGAACATCGCCAACATTGGAACAATGTCGACCCAATCTGGGTCATGCTGTCTGGGTCATGCTATCTCATCATGCTGTCTGGATTATGCTATCTGGGTCATGCTATCTCGTTATGCTATCTGGGTCATTGCATAATTCCTTGATAAAATGCCAAATTGGATCCCCAGCTTACTGTTGTCAACATAATATTATGCTAAACTGTCTCGACATTGGCCGATGGCAGCCATTATTGAAACGACATCCCAATTTTGGCATTCGAATGCTATCTGGAATCAACATTGGGCCGATATTGGGTTAACACAGACCAACAGTGCTGACACACTGACAACATTTCCTCAATGTTATAGCAAACGTCTGCTGCTGGGTTTTTTTAATCTCCTCATTTTATGTACAAATTACACTGGTAAATTACACCTTTAATACTCCAGGTGTCAATTGCACTTCACCTTAAAGTCTAGCTTATAAAACTGCACAGACTCCATTACTCAGCATTAGGTAGTTTCCTGTCATAAGTAAGTGCTACTAATTAAAGATAGCACTCTTTCCGACTTGAAAGTTCTCTAAGTAATTTTATGTAAGTTGAGTACAGTGGCCTATATGGAAATGATGCTGGGCCGACTTGGAATGCTATCTTGGCTGAGGTGTCGACCATTTGATGAGCAGCTGTTAAGAAAGTCCATATAATGCAGCCTTTTCCTTAGTAACCCAGAAATTAACACTATTCAATAAATAAATGCATTTCAAGACCAAATTGCTGGATTCCAAGGCAGAAACCTACCTATGTCTATCTATCTATCTATACAAATATAATTTTAGTGGTTAATTCACTGGTTATCAATGGTGGTCTTTAATTGTAGGGCTCCACTGTATTTGCCTGATAATACTTGTAGATACCTATAGCTTTTGACTATAAATATATTTCTTTCATTTCTGTAGAAGTTGTATTTTGATACTATATTTGGTTAATCTGCTTTTTCAATGATGCAATATTTTCATATCCCTCCAATGTGAAATATGCCCCTTTCATAAAACTTTCATTTTTAAGTCTTTGATCTATGAGAAGATGTTTTTCAAGCTGACTGATAAGTACATTTGCCAGGCCATTAAATTTGTATGTAACATGAACACAGAAAGTAACCCTATTTAGATGTAAACACAACACAGAAAATAGTCAATGTTAATGTCCTTTCATCTGCATATATATTTTTATTTTGATATATAGTTTTTGAAAGTTAGTGCATTTCAGCTAATCCTCTTTTGACATACTTCTCAGCCAAAGCAAAATGCATACATTTAAATGCAAATGGGATCAAAAACCTTTCTAACTCACAATTACATCAAAGGATTATAAACATTATATCACATGTTTTTGAAGTAACCTCAGTAATAATTAAAGCCATGTAACATTGCACATCGAGTGGAAATAAATGATATATTTCATATAATACTTTAATATTTTCTAGGCATAGTGTACAAGTATTAAAATCTTTTCCAATTTAAAGAAAAAATTACATTCCTATATAGCATGATTGGGTCGACTTCGTACCAACGTTGACCAGTGTTGACCAATATTGAGCCAATCCCAGATGGCATTCCAAATCGGGCCAGCGTCGTTTCTACGTCGTTTTGACGTTTGCCGACATCGTGCCGACGTCGATACGATTTAGCATGCTGTCTAGAATATAGCTGCTGGTGAACTAATAATTGTCTTTACGTGCATAGACTAAGTATTTAACCACAGGGGGAAATGTCATGACCATTTGTGTTTTGTTTTCGCCGTTTTTATAACTCTCTCTATGTCATAGGAGCTCTTTAGAAAAAGAAGCAATTAATATTTGAAATCTGGCATTGCACCATCCCTAGAAAAGTAACAATTTCCCTCCACCACGTCTTTCTAAGTAGTTTTACAAAACACGCGTTTGAAATGTTTTGAAAAAACAAAACAAAAACAAAAAACGAAACAAAACTCGCTGGATGCAAATATCAAAGAATTTAACATAGTTTGAATCTCTTGGTAACATGCAATATTCTGCTTGCCAGTTAGCAATCTTATTGCAGTTGTTGGACCCACAAAGGCCTAACGTCAATGAAACTATAGGCCAACATTGGCCCAATTTGGCAAGCTATCTGGGCCAACTTTGGCCTGGCATCAGCCAACATAGGCCCACATTGCTCCAAGGTTAAACCCATTTGGATCAGTCTAGATAGATAGATAGATAGATAGATCCCAGATAGCATTCCAAATCGTATCGACGTTGGCACTATGTTAGCGATGTCTAAACGATGTTGTACCGGCGGCGGCCGATACAGAAACGACACTGGCCCAATTTGGAATGCTATCTGGGATAAATAGATAGATAGATAGGGTAGTTCAACAGACATATAGAGAATATACCACAGGTCTTGTGCATAAATACGACCTTCACAAGATATTGGAGTAAAGATACTCTGAGGTAAATATCACATTGCATGCCATATCACTCCTGTGTCACTGCTGGTGACAGTCTGTGGCTGAAATCATGGAGAAATGTCTTCATGCTGAATGAACCTCTTTTCATGAGTCTTTTCTTGCATCAAAGTATATCAGGGCTGTCTCATGCAGATACCACGACACACTAAGCTTCATCTGAATGAACATCTGTGGCTCTTATCAGCTTCCCAAAGCTACAGAATCCTGTCTGCATTTTGTCCTTTTGTGTATTTCATTCAGCCATCACGAGCCATAGACACAATGAGATTGCACTGTTGGCATTTTTTGGCAGACACAAAAACAACGCTATGTAAGAACTAAATGAGACATATCCTCTAAAATAAATTATAATTATTTCATATCATTCTATATGCGTTTAATGAAATTTACATGAAAAATAACTTTGTATTGGCAATTTCTAAAGTGAAATTTGTCACTGTCAAACTCTAAATTTAGAAGAGTATAGTAACATAGAAAGGTGTAATGTTAACCCTTGAACATCTTTAACCCCCTCCCACAAGCCTAAAAACAAAAAATAAATAAAAACCATTCAATTAATAAATGTATATCGATGAACCTACATGTTACAACGACTTGACATCTTTTTATTTTTAATTTTTTGGTCAATAATATCAACACCCCTTAACATGAAATGAGTTGTCAACTTGTTGTTGCCAAACATGGTAAGGATTTGTCTTGTAAAATATTCTATTGTTTCAAAAGGTACACGAGGTACTTCACAATTGTACTACAATCTTATACAATGCAATAATCTTATTAGTAAAAGTATTTTCTGTTGATCTGTAACCTTGTCTGAAGTTTTTAAGTACAATTCTAGGTCCAGGAACTCTTTTTAAAGTATTAACAGAAACACCAGAAAATCAATATGCACAAAGAAAAAATTCTATAACTTTTTGGCTTCCACTAAGTTCTACAATTTTATACAATAGTCTGATTAAGTTAGTACATGTACTGTTTATCTAGTCACTTTGTCAGGTCTAAGTGCAAATCTTGGTCCTGGCACTCTTAATGTTCACACAAACACCTGAACAATTAATACTTTAACTACAGTTCGTTTTATAAAATATGGTCGACTCTAGACGACTGTAGCGACCTATTCCTGGCTGTAACTGTAACTGGCTAAAGCCAGCCGCTTCTGTCTACTTCTACCCTATAGTACGGGCGGAGGCCTAGCTCAGAGGTAGCGCTCTGGGCATCCAACCGCTGGGTCCCGGGTTCGATTCCCGGTCGAGCCTAAGTTGGATAGCTGTTTCATCCTTCGTCTCATTGCCATGGTCTCTGCCTGTCCTAATTAGCCCAATTGGTGCAGAGATACAGGACGTAAAGCCCTAATCACCCACCCACCTACCCTATAGTACAAACTACCACCACTGAAAAAAATCTAAACCTTGATAAATGTAAGAAATTGATCTAATATATCATAAATATGTATGTGCTATCGACATGCATCTTTTCAACAAAAGATTACAAATATGCATAACTCTCAACTTACCAAATGGTGCTACATGTACTTTTAGATCCGGCGTTGAGTAGCCAGCTATAGCCAGACAGTGGCAGGTAGCATCGTAAAAAGCAAAAGTTTTCAAGCTTTGTCTGGGTTCAATTTGACAGGCCATTTTCATGAAACTAAGTACTACCAGCTTATACAATACAATATGTGTAATTTTATTAGTATGTGCACTGTTGATCTTGTCACATTGACAGGTCTGCTTAAGTGCATATCTTGGTCCACGCAGTCACTCTTAATACTAAGTACTACCAGCATATACAGTACAATACGTGTAATTGTATTAGCATGTGCACTGTTGATCTTGTCACATTGACAGGTCAGGGCGGAGGCCTAGCTCAGAGGTAGCGCTCTGGGCTTCCAACCGCTGGGTCCCGGGTTCGATTCCCGGTCAAGCCTAAGTTGGATGGCTGTTTCATCCTTCGTCTCATTGCCATGGTCTCTGCCTGTCCTAATTAGCCCAACTGGTGCAGAAATACAGGACATAAAGCCCTATTCACCCACCCACCCACATTGACAGGTCTGTTTAAGTGCAAATCTGGTTACATTGGCATTCAGTGTTGAATGTTCAAGTTTGCAAAGTGCCATTGCTACGACATTGCTCTGGAAGACTTCCTAGTCAGAACATGTTTAAATAGTTTAATATCAATATTGTAACTTTTAACCAACGATTGACATCTTGCATATTAGTGTAATTAATGTTTTTATTTACATTACCACCTGATTACATTACTTAACTACACCGCATTAGGATTGTAGTTATTTTCAGCAACTAATAACTCTCTGCATGTAACCACTAATATGCCAGGCACTATAATGTTCACACCTGAGCAATAAACACATATGAAAGAAGTAAAGATGCAGTATAATTGTTGCACTTCCCCCAGGGGCCATCTGGCAATCCATGTGTCCAGGTGCCTTAAATGCAGTCAGACGATTTTCCTGACATTTGTAATATGACTTATTAAGAGTTCTCAACCTACACCCTCCTCAAGGCTAAAGACATGCAGGCCATTATAATGAGAAAAACAAAGAAAGACTGACTAGAAGAAAAACAGAACAATGCAGAATATGTCAAACGTCACACTTTAATCACTGAAAATCTTTTTTTACTTATAAAATGTTAGAACAATTTGACTGTTTCTGGTATGATTTTCTTCAATTGCCGACTCTTGTTGATTTATGAGTTAATTAAAGACCCGCCCAGATAGCATTCCAAATCGGGCCAGTGTCGTTTCAACGTCGTTTTGACGTAGCTGACATCGCGCCGACGTCGATAAAATTTGGAATGCTCTCTAAGAGTCATGCTGTGGCCTCAAAGATCTTCCAGTGTAGACAGCTATAGCTATAAATCGTTATGCAGCGATCTCACTTAGTGAATGAGGTGTATCTATGTATTGCTGTAGATCTCTTCAAAATGACTTACATCTGTATATTCTATTTGTTTTCCTTCCTCCACTGGCTATATAAACTACAAAAAGCAATTAGCCAAAAAGAGTCCCAGGTGCTGGAAGGTTCTAGTCGTCCTTGAACATGAGAACAGCAATGGCTGGGAAGACATTGCCACATAAGTATGGCCATTGGCAAAAGACCCAAGACTATCTATCTATATATCTAGCTATCTATTTATCTATCTGTCACTCTATCTATCTATATATCTAGCTATCTATTTATCTATCCGTCACTCTATCTATCTATATATCTAGCTATCTAGCTATCTATTTATCTATCTGTCTAGCTATCCATCTATCTCTCTATCTATCTAGTTATTATCTATCTATCTATCTTTCTATCTATAGTTGGATGGCTGTTTCATCCTTCGTCTCAGTGCCATGGTCTCTGCCTGTCGTAATTAGCCCAACTGGTGCAGAAATACAGGACGTAAAGCCCTAATCACACACACACACACATCTTTCTATCTATATAGCTATCCATCCCTCTCTCTATCTATCCATCTCTCTATCCACCTCTCTCTCTATCCATCTCTCTCTATATATATATATATCTATCTAGCTGTTATCTATCGATCTATGGATCTATCATCTCCAATTAAGTCAAATAAAAAAGGCGATTTAAATAAATAATATAGGCCATCATAGATAGATAGATGGATAGATAGCTAGATAGCTAGATAGCTAGATAGATAGATCAGATGTGAAATTGACGGGCTTTCCAAATATGCCACATCAGCACTTTCACTTCGATAATCTGAGGAATGTTTTATTTCATCCTAAAGAGAATTTAATGCCACTTCCATTAGGGAATTTAATGACACTTTCTGTGCAAAAATGGCCATTTCACCCGAAGCCGTCTTGTCAGAAAGCCATTAGGAGAAATAGGAATTTTGACCTATGCATTGTGTATTCAGTAGATGTCTCTTGCTAATGTTCCAATATTTGCTTGCAAAATATGAATTGAATGGTCCCATTAGAATTTGGATTTCAACTGCAAATATATCGCAAGACACCAGCAGCAAGCATTTAGCAACTCAAGGTGAGACATATTGGTTGATGGTTCCTTGTGGGTAGCTTCTATGCTGAGGCAAGTAAAAGACACCACTTTTATCTGAGTCTTACTGCAAGTGTATGGTATTGGTTGACATGTCAACTCATCATTACATTCACCAAAAACGAGTTGTTGATTATTTCATAGTGAAAATGGTGTGCAGTGAAATTCGCAATTAGAAGCAGGGGGTAGGCTACCATTGTCCACACCGGGTTCAATTCCCGGTCGAGCCTATGTTGGATGGCTGTTTCATCCTTCGTCTCATTGCCATGGTCCCTACCTGTCCTAATTAGCCCATCAGGTGCAGAAATACAGGACGTAAAGCCCTAATCCACCACCTACCATTGTCCACACCTAAAACAATGCTTTATTGTACTTCTGACGTGCAATCAATAAAATACAGTAGATTTAACCTTTCTTTAGACTAACACACCTTCAAAATCCAAAAATAACACTGTATATATCATTGCTCATCTAGCAACTAAAAAATGATTTTAGGCAAATATGGTAGATTTAGCACTGAAAATATGGCAGACTTAAAATACAGCATACAGTGTGCTTTCAAACCTTCACCTGTAGCATTGGCTGTATCATTGGCTGTATTATTGGCTAAAGCATTGGCTGCAGCATAGGCTGTATCATTGGCTGCCAGCAAGGTCTACAACCTTGTGCAACTGGCTTAATGGAACTACATTTACAGCGAATTACTCATCTCCATGGAGATGGCAGTCTATTGTCAATTGTCCCAATGACTTTCTGGAAATCCACCACAACTGAGTCAGTTCATATATAGCTGTCCACCTGAGCAATACAATACAATCAATTGCACAGTCCTACAATAGGGACTACTGCTCTTATTGACATTGCACAAAAAGTGCACATCAGGCAATCAGGAAATACTGTAAATATGGAATATGACATTGAAAATTTGATTTTATTGTATCATATTGCATTTATTGCAATGCGTTCAACAGAATGATATAATTGCAGTACAATAAGTTCGAATCGTTTTGCTGGAATATTGCTCTGAAGGTTAATTGGCTCATATAAATGACTACGTGACTGATGCAGAAGTAATGATGAGATGACAAGGCTTGGTGTCCTAACTATTACACATTACGCCATGGTGTAGTAAGTAGCAGAAACCATGTGTAGAGCAAAGTTGAACCCCTCTTGCAAACTAGAGTTTCTTCTATAACTGACCTACTATAAAGGGTGGGGGCCTAGTTCAGTGGTGGCACGCTGGGCTTCCAACCACTGGGTCCCGAGTTCAATTCCCGGTTGAGCCTATGTTGGATGGCTGTTTCATCCTTCGTCTCATTGCCATAGTCCCTGCCTGTCCTAATTAGCCCATCAGGTGCCGAAATACAGAACGTGAAGCCCTAATCCACCCACCCACCCTACGATGAATACCACACTATTCGAACACGGGACCTTTGGAGATGAACAATGTAGAAAATATGGCATTTATATTTGTATAAAACAAATTCCCTTACAACTACAAAATGCATTAGAAATACCCAGAATCCCAGATATAACATGCCAAAATATTGTTTGAAAAATAAGCTTATCCAGCAGGAACCCATAGTAACACAACTCTTAGTATATAATCTATATATTAATGACATAAGTAGGGTATGATTCTATTAGGCCTATAGCATAAATGCAAGGTTATCCTAGAACTCACTTTCAGTAATTAAATAACCACACAAAATGGCACTCTAATTAATTAAGGCTTCCCTGGCGTCTGCTATACCAATTATCGGATACTCGGGATAAATGTTTTTGCTCCAAAATTAGGATATGTCTTTGAGTCTACAGACTATAGTAGTTTGTACAAGCTTGGCCCAAGGAAGACATGATATAGTGTTGTATTCTGCCTGAAAAATAGCCGATAGCGTGATAGAATCCGAGAGCGTGATAGAATCAGAGACACTTGGCTCCAAGCATTCCAAAAGAATGCATATGCACGTTTTGTTCAGCTATAAAGCACGTGACCTTTCCGCGTGCAAAACACGTGCTTCTGACCTTTTCAGTTTTAAGGCTCTTATAGAGCAATTGTTCTCGTTCTCCACTTAAATACGATTTTTTTTGTTTGTTTATAACCTTTGGTGCGGTGCTCTAAAAAAGGAAATAGGTCCTGGTGAAATTTGCTAACCTATGCAAATCTCCTAAAAATTTATTTCAAAACAAATTCGTCATTCTTTTAGGCCAAGTGGACAAATCAACTTTGTGATTTTTGAGTTTTCCTATTTTGGTTTCCACCCAAGATGCAGCGTTACATATATAATGTAAAAACAAAAACTGGATTATTGCAATTGTGCCTACAGGAGTTAGGCCTATGTAAACGATTCTAAATGGACTTCTTTTCCTGATTTAAAAAAACCCATAAGCCTAGCTAAAACAATGGGCTCCAGTACAATCTGACCATTAAAGAACATGCAGTGTAGTACTGTAGCTACTATTGCCTGTGAATTTCCAACTTCAACTGTAGTTAACCAGCATGTGTAGGCACTGTACCATCAAATGGTAGTCAACCATTTGTGTGTAATAACCAAAGTTGACAGCTACTACATCACAAATATTTCAGCCTGACCTAAGATCGACCTTCTCAACCAGCATGACACTGTTCAATAATCTTCCATGAAGAAATTGTCCTTGATAGCAGCAGCACGATGTCTTGCTAATACCTCATTGACATATTCTGCCTCAGCAGCCCATTGTGATGAGACGAGGACATGACAGCAAGATGCGCTGCATCAAGGCCAATTGGATTATCTACGTGATTGGATCACATCTGACACAGGCTCCAAGTCAACATTTCTCATCTTTTGTAATGTGGGATTTGCATAATACTGGTCAACACCACGTTCATTTGAAGCATAGTTTTGATGGGTCAAAGTATGATTTCAATTTATTCATTCCTTCAGCTGACACTATTACCCAGATAGCATTCCAAATTGGGCCAGTGTCGTTTCTACATCGTTTTGACATCGCTGACATCGAGCCGATGTTGATACGATTTGGAATGCTATCTGGGTAGTGTATATGCCGTAAGTTGGATACATATTATTTAGATGGCAAGAACAAAACAAAATGAGGGTAAGACATAAGCATTGGGGAAAAAAACCAGAAGAACATAAATACATAAATTACAAAATACAGAGTAGAGAAAAAGTAAAATGACAATAAAAATTACAATGACAAATAAGGTTACGTAAAATTTCGTGAAGGTCGTCGAGGATCTAGATGCTAAGCCGCTTTGTCACATTGTGGATGGTCAGTGACAAACATCTAGATCCTTGACAACCTTCATATTTCGCTGGATTTCGCACTGTTGACAGGAGTTTAATTTACAGAGAATTTGTGTTTGCCATACCTGCACAAAATAAATATCCAGACTTGATTTAATTTAACGTAATTGCAACATAAAAAGAAGTTGCAAAATTAGGAATACTATTTGCACCAATTTTGTTGATAGTGTACCATATTTAGGCACTTAGCCTATTGGAATGGTTTAACAGGTCTTCGCAAGAAACTCATAGTAGAATCAAACTCGGTCAAAATAATTGCCATAAGTAAGATTGCACAACAGCAGGCATACAAAATAGGGAAAACCTAATTTTTTAAACATGTTTAAATGTTAGCTCGTATGCTTATAGGAGGTTATAGTGCCTAGCAGAAAACTGGTTACACTGGCAAACAATGAGAAAATTAATTTTGCCACGTCATATTAGTTGTGTCTCTGTTGGTCAAAACTCAGGGCTGGCTGAGCAAATTCAATAGCTTTTACAGTTGTTTTACTTTTTCAAACAAAACAAAGCAATGATCTACGTCACATAAGTACTTTGGCAAAAGATATATTAGTCCTTGTACACATTTTGAATAGTGTCAACCCAGATGGCAACTGACATTGTTTTGACGTTGGCTGTATGTGGGCGATGGAGGGGGGGGGGGGCGACATTGGGCCGACGTAGTATGTTATCAGGGAAATGCACCTGTTATAAAACTTTCTATCTTCACGAATACAAAAACATAGTATTCTGCTGGATTCCTGGACATGCTGGCATTGAAGGAAATGAAAAAGCAGACCTGGCAGCAAAAAGGGCTCTTACAAAAGAGATAAATGATTTTACCATTCCATACACTGATTTTAAAATGACTATAAAATCTTTTATCATGTCTTGCTGGCAAAGACAATGGAATGAATGTAATAACAACAAGTTGCATTCAATCTTACCTTGCATTCAAAATAAAATACCTAGTAGGTTCAATACTCGCGAAGATCAAGGAATATATCACAGATGCCTTATAGGTCATTCAAGACTTACACATTTACACCTTTTAGTCAATGAACCGGTCCCGGTATGCCAGAGTTGTCGGTGCCCCCTAACAATCAAACGTATTTTATTAGATTGCAGCCACTTACAACGCTTTAGAAGACCTTTGTTTCAAGCTAATACCTTACAACATCTCTTTACCAGATATCCAACCCAGACAATTATTGATTTTTTATATGCTTCTGGTTTCTACTACCAAATATAGATAATCAATCTTAACCTAGGGAGCCTCTACATAGCCCACTCAGGTGCTGATGAGGCGTTAAACAATAACTCACACACACACACACCTGTTTTAAAACAATGGAAAAATCTGGAATGATAAGTAGAAATCCACAGAATGATTCACAATCTGCTAGAAATGCCACAATTTGACCCACTAAGTGTATTTGGTGTAATAATTACAGAACTTTCCACATAGTTGCCATGCACCACTCTCCCGAGTTGCTCGCCAACCAACTTCACAACGAGGCATCTCTGTCACCATGGAAATTAGGCACGTTCTCTTGTTATGTACCACGTGACTGGGATGTGCCTCGGGCTCAGGTCCCACTAATGGCGCATCCCAAAATTCACTAAGTGCCTCTGTGGTAATCTCCTTGACCTTTCACTGTGGCTAAGTCACTCCGCTCTGTCATTTTATTCCAAGAAAAAAGACTTTCAGTAGCTGGATTAGTCGACACCTTAGCATTAACTGCATGTACAGAACTTCAGAGAGAAGCTTTTGGTTTGGAATGGAGCCATGTATGCATTCTGGGTGGCCTAATGGTTAGGCAAACAGTTAGTTTCATTAAAAAATACCTGTCAAATTAAAATTAGACAAAGCTAGACAACTTCTGCTATACGATGCTACCTGCCACTGAACAGAACTGTCTGGCTATAGCTGGCTACTCAAACCAGATCTAAAAGTACATGCAGCAACATTTGGTGCATAAGTTGAGAATTACGCATATTTGTCATTTTTTGTTGAAAAGACGCATTTATATTGTACATACATATTTATGATATAATTTATCAAGGTTTATATGTCTTCAGAGGTGGAAGGTGCAAGCCGACTATAAGCTGGGAGTAGACAAGCAGTTGGCTTCAGCCAGTTATAGCTACAGCCAGGCATGGGTTGCTACAGCTGTCTAGAGTCTACCTTATTTTATTAAACTAACTGTATATAAGTTCCTCTTTTAAAGGACCTGGGTTTGCCATTTTCAGCTGGAGCTGTATCTCAGCTGTATGCATGTCCTCCGTGCCAATGGTGAGTAGTATGCATGGTAACCCATCATTTTATTAAAGTGCTACATGATGTAGGCTCCACGTTTCATGTCATCATTACATGGGCCTCTGACAGCGGTCATTACCAGATAACATCAGCTCAACGCCAATTTAACGTCTCATCCGAACGACATCCAGCTGGGATGATGCTCATGAAAGGTTTCCCGGGCCTGGGATTGAATCAACGGTCCCTTGTACTCAGTGTCTATGCTGATGGTCTCTGCCTGTCCTAATTAGCCCAACTGGTGCAGAAATACAGGACGTAAAGCCCTAATCACCCACCCACCCAGTGTCTATGCTGAGGCAAGTAAAAGATCCCACCCATGGGGTAAATGTGTAACATTGGTAGACTCCTCCTATCTCTCACCTCATCAATCAACCCTTGATAGCGGCAAGAACTTGCCTTAGAGGGCTGCACTTCCCATACAATACAATACAATTCAATAATGTTGGTATTGTTGGCTCAGTGTTGACCTGCAGCATTAGCCCAACATGAGTATCTGCATGCAATTAGGGTTTTAGTATTGCTTTACCTGTTGTTTAGGTATAAATGATATAGTGCACTGGGGGAGTACAGGCTTTGGTTGTGCACCTGTACTTTTAACAATGAATGACAATGAAATTAATTTATTTGACCCAAAAATTACTTACAGTGATGTTTTGGATTAAATAAAAAAAAATTAACATAGAGGGACACCCATTTTGTCTCAATTAGGATGCTAGCATGGGTGGCCCTTGTATGTCAAAAAGCATAGTGTGAAATATAGCAGTATAAATAACTGGCTTGTAACATTAAAATGAACTATTATCTACAACTTTCTTGTCATATAACTGTAGATCCCAGAAAGCATTCCAAATCGTTTCAACATCGGCACGATGTCGGCGATGTCAAAATGATGTTGTATCGACGGCATCCAATATAGAAACGACGCTGGCCCGATTTGGAATGCTATCTGAGATCATATTTATTGAAAAGTGCAGTTCGAATTCTTTGCTATCAGCAATTCTTAATACTGTTATGCAAGCAGGCCTACGAGCTTATCAAATTAACAAATCATATAAAATTAATGCCTGGAGGTAAATCCTCTTAAAATACACTCCCCATCCTTTTTCTGTTCAGCATCTTGCGTGACACGTGCCTTAGGATATTTGACCCTAAAGTTCTTGGCTTCACTTCAAAGCCCCACCTACTCAATTTAATGCTATATGCTCCATGCTTTCAGGTGGTAGGTTTATGCTTCTGTGAAATGCACTCGCAAATGCTACAGAAGGAAGGAATCCTCATTCAGAATCGAGTGGGGGCCTAGCTCAGTGGTAGCGCGCTGGGCTTCCAACCACTGGGTTCCGGGTTCAATTCCCAGTCGAGCCTATGTTGAATGGCTGTTTCATCCTTCGTCTCATTGCCATGGTCCCTACCTGTCCTAATTAGCCCATCAGGTGCAGAAATACAGGATGTAAAGCCCTAATAACCCACCCACCCACCATTGTAACATGCTGTGGACTCTAAACCTTATCCTGTCTATCTGCCACTATCTATCAGGCACTCATCGCCAACCAGATATGGCTACTGCAGCCGCTGCTTCTGCTGCTGCTGCTGCTGCTGCTGCTGATGCTGCTGCTGCTGCGGCTGCTGATGCTGCGGCTGCTGATGCTACTGATGCTGCTGATGCTTCTGCTGCTGCTGCGGCTGCTGCTGCTTCTGCCGCCGCTGCTTCTGCTGCTTCTGCTGCTGCTGCGGCTGCTGATGCTGCTGATGCTGATGCTTCTGCTGCTGCTGCTTCTGCTGCTGCTGCTACAATATCACACCATACACGAGTGCCTGGGAAATTTACCATCAGCAACTTCTTCAAGTATCTGGGATATTCTAGATTCTCCAGATTCCGTTTCAAATTATAAGCAGATTTCAGGTTAGCGCCATCCCCCCCCCCTCCCAACATCTCTGCTGCTGTAGCAAATGGCCGAGAGAGGCAGTTAATTGCAGATGTAGAGAGGATGCCTAACAAATGCTGCAGACTCATCAACTGGAAAGATTTCAAAATTTCCCAAGAAGCACTAGCAGGAAACTGCCAGCTCATGAAGCGTTTTATTAATTGCAATTGCAGTTTCTATGGATTTGCAAAGTAAACATTGTGATTAAAATTTCAATACCACTTTATGCAAGATACCTCAACGTAAAGCCCACTTCCTATTAATTTTAAATAAGTGTTGAATTAGAATAGAAAAGTGAGACTACAAACATTAACGAAAGGTCGTCAAAATAATTAAAGTTGGTGTTAGTCACATGTGCCACTTTCTGGCTGACTACATTGTACCATAAGTAAAATACCAGCCTTATTTGTTTTCAAATGAATGAATGAATGAATGAAGGTGTTAGGCTTATTGGACAAGCCAGTTGGGAAATAATGTGAAACTGTAGATATAAACTTTATCATTTCATCATTACGCCTGCCTCGTACAGAAGCTGGTTGATAAGCTGACTAAGCTTCAGACCAGTAGCATTGACACTATTCTTTTTCTTAAAGGAAAGAAAGAGAGAAAGAAAGAGAGAAAGAGAGAAAGAAAGAGAGAAAGAAAGAAAGAAAGAAAGAAAGAAAGAGAGAAAGAAAGAGAGAAAGAAAGATAGAAAGAAAGAGAGAAAGAGAGAAAGAAAGAGAGAAAGAGAGAAAGAGAGAAAGAAAGAGAGAAAGAGAGAAAGAAAGAGAGAAAGAAAGAGAGAAAGAAAGAGAGAAAGAAAGAGAGAAAGAGAGAAAGAAAGAGAGAAAGAGAGAAAGAAAGAAAGAGAGAAAGAGAGAAAGAAAGAAAGAGAGAAAGAAAGAAAGAAAGAAAGAAAGAAAGAAAGAGAGAAAGAAAGAGAGAAAGAAAGAGAGAAAGAAAGAAAGAAAGAAAGAAAGAAAGAGGATGGATGGATGGATGGACTACTGAGAAATCCGGATTAGTGTAGTAAGAAAATAGACCTGAAAATCTAAAAACAGCCCAAACACCACTAGACTGCCTGGTCTAATCAGTGGGTACAAACAAATTGAGTGATTTACTTTCCCCATGTTTTGAACATCTGTAGGTATGGTCTTAAAATAGCGTATGGTAAATTATTGGTAATTAAGCGGTCCTTGACCCCTTCATTTCTTTAACCCGGGAGGTTCTTTTTACCCCCAGGTCACGTGATCTTGAGAGGTGCGTCCGGGACCTTTCGCTCAGGTCATTCAACACTTCCGTTGCCATGGTAATTGAAATAAATACACACTAGATAATAACCTAAATTTAACAACAATGGGAGATTTTGGATCCAAAAACAACATCGGGTTTGAATAACAAACTATTAACATAAAGATAGTCCTGAAACATTCTTCCATGAGTAGTGATTAGTAAAATCAGATACATTAAACATATCACATACAAATTGTAGAAATGGCATCTGTTGTATAATGACCAGCTCCCCAACCAACAACGCATTAGAAGACCTTTGTTTCAAGCTACTACCTTACATCTCTTTACAAGATATCCAACGCAGACAATTATTGATTTTTTACATGCTTCTGGTTTCTACTACCAAATATAGATAATTAATCTTAACCTAGGGAGCCTCTACATAGCCCACTCAGGTGCTGATGAGGCGTTAAACAATACCACACACACACGCACGCACGCACGCACGCACGCACGCACGCACGCACACACACACACACACACACACACACGTCTCCTTGTCTCTGGCGCTAATGCTGAGGTTGCGTACTCCAACAAGGAGTGGCTCCACCACTGACCTATATGGCTCCACCTCACTATTGGACCACCTCACAATTAAGACCATCAACTGTTGAGCCCAACTGTAGGCCTATACTCGCTAACATATTTACCTATCTTAAGATCGCTCCACCACTAAGGCCTATAAAATCTGCAATAAGCTCAAATTAATTAATTACAATGAAAACTCGTCATAAAGATCACTTTAAGTGCAAAGTGTGCTGATCTTAAATATAACTGCAAGATTGTCTTAATGGTGAGGTAAAATAGCATGGTGAGAGTTTAAAATGTTTGGTTAATGGCGAGGTCGTCTCAATAAACGTGGGATCCCACTGTAATAGGCCTGAATCAATTAATTGCCACAGGGAAGCTGCAGGTAGTTACGTAATTAATCACAATTCTCCCTTGAGCAACGACAATTCCTGAAGCTTCTGCTTGTTCCTAATAATCATCAGGAAACGCGGCTAATGGCATGTTTTTTTTCATAATCGCCAAGCGTTTCTACGTAAAGATGCAATCAGATATTGAGAATTATGAACAGCTGTCACGATTTTGCAACGTGATGTGGGATTCGGTTCTCTCCCATCACGCAGTGTGTGATGAACATGCAGATTTATATGTCACAACCAGCACAAGGTTATATGTCTGAGAAATCAATTCACGATACAATATATATGACAGCAGGATACAGCTTTGCAAGCTATAAACAGTTTTGTCAGCATAAATACTGACTGACTGACTGACTGACTGATAGACGTGCTGATAGACTGACTGGTTGACTGACTGACTGACTGGTTGACTGACTGACTGGTTGACTGACTGACTGACTGATAGACGTGCTGGTTGACTGACTGGCTGACTGACTAACTGATAGACTGACTGACTGACTGACTGACTGAATGACTGAATTAAATTTTTCGATAACTGAATTCAATTTTTCTTTAGATTAATCAATGACAATTCATTCGTTCTTCCATGCATTTAACCTAAATATATCCTTGCAATATGCTGTTACATATATCGTATGCCCTGGACATCAATTGTGACAGACAGCCCATATAACGGACCTGAAATTCTGCTGACCTAAGAATACCTAAGAATAGCTTAGATATCTCTTTATCCTCCCAGGTAAAGATGCGGAGAATACCAGGAAAAGGTCATGATGGGAAGCTTTATTTAGGGACACAAAGAAAGAAGAAAACTGCAGTAATAGACTTGGATATGTCTTGTATGGTTAATCCATGGAGTCATTATTCCTCTCCTAGGTTAATCTCAGCTATACAGATGTTATTCTTGTTATTCACCAATTTTTATATTTGGCCTTGTTCTTGTGGTCTATGCCCAGGCAAGTAAAAGGCCCCACCCACGAGGTAAATATGTATTAAGGCACACACCCATATATGGGAGGTCAGTGATTAAGGTGAGAACTTCAAGCTTTATCATCTCATCATCCCATCTTCCTGATCATATAATCTGACTATTCCTCAGACCAGTACATGGCCAAATGTGCCATGTGCGTTTTCCACGCGTTTGGATAAACGCATGGAAAACGCATGGTTTTTGCCTCATTATAATCAGGCAAAAACCATGCGTTTATCCAAACGCATGGAATACGCACGTGGCACATTTGGCCATGTAGCACTGAGGCAATATAACAAAATGACAACAGAAAACTACATTAGACAGACAGACAGATAATGAGTTGCAAATAAACGAACAAGGATGTTGCAGTTTGATTCCTATACCTATTCCTAGATTGCTTACAGTAAATAGAATTTAGAACGAAATAAACAATTCCAGGTAATCATGCTGTGATGGATTTTCTGTCAAGCACAAATAAACATAGATTGTTGTACCCATGCTTCAGCCAGCACGGCACTGATTTTAACCCCTGTTCATCCACACCCCAGCTGGGAATCCCCTTCCACCCACACAATATCAACTCTTGCATAAAACATCAGAAGAGCTCTGAGCTATTGTCTGACAGCACTTCCGGGTTGACAAATCGAATTCGACCTGTTCTTCTTTCTTTAATGTTACTCACTCGGGTTTTTTTCCTTTTTCTACTGTCACTTTGTACATCCTCAATTTATATTCATTTCCTGTCTTTTCGTTAAATGTCATATGTCTCACATTATACACCTTATTTTGTGCGCATTTTCATTTCATTTCATTTAGATCTCCGGTGGTTTTGCTACATTTTTTGCTTTTATATTTGATGGATTGTTTCAAAGTCTCACATATAACGCAGTAGATGACGACCAAATATTAAAATCATGCACTTCAGTTCCAATCTCTTTACTAGGTTTCCATGGTAAATATTAAATCAAAGTTAACATAGATTGAATTGCCGTAGCCAAGTGGATAAGGTGTGGGACTCATACGCGCAAGGTCGTGGGTTTAAACCCAGCCATGGCATGGAAGAACTGAGCAGATCCTCCTTGAACCGTTGCCTCACTCCAACCGGGTCAAAATGGGTACTCGCCTATAGGCAGTGCTGGTAATTGTACAGTGCTTAGCCTGATGAGCGAACTACGGCTGAACTGGAGGTAGCCTATACTCCCCAGGGAGTTGAGAAAGGCTCAGACTTGAACAGGCCTGCCAAGGGCGTAATTGTAAGGCAATTGAGAATGTTTGGACCAGTGAAAACAGACTGTAAACCTATACATTTACATTTACAAAAGTGAAAAGGAAAGTCCTAAAATGAAGACCATTTTCCCTTGATGTTAAGACCAATGCGTGTTTAGTTCCTAATTGTGAATTGGAGAAGTCATCTTAAATGTGTTTTTTGAAATTGTCTTAAGATTCAAGATTTTATTGACCATGATAAACATACAATTTGAAATATTTCTAAAATCTCCTCAAGTTAAGTAAGTATATGACATTCTGGCGGCCTGATGCCAAAATGGCTTTTACCAATACAAAAAGAAAAAGCATAAAAAGTAATAAATATGAAGTTGTCTAAGGTGTATGTAAAAGCGGTCTTAGTTTGAAGTGGAACTAAATGTGAAATGTTCCTAAATGTAGCCTAAGTAGCCTTAAATGCAAATTGTCCTATGTCATGTCACTTGATTGTGAAGTGGTCTCAAATTGTTAAACATGTGGTCTTGAAGTCTTATATGACGTGTCTTGTGTGATAATGTGATATGGTCTTAAATGTGAAGTGGTCTTAATTATAAAGTGGACTTAAAGGTGCGGTTTTTAAAACAAGTATTGGAATGGCTGACAAGAACAACTGCCATGGTTGCTGATCGCTTGACACATGTCAACTTTGTTTCCATTTCACACAACTTGTGGGTAAACCGGCAGATGTTCGTTTAAACACAATGTCCTAAATCTGCTTTCAATTCTTAGAACTTCCACAAAAGTTATTTTTCTTTTCTAGGAAAAAAGGGAGTATTTAGTGCGCCTCAGAAAACAGATAGGCCTAAAAGATGCTATAAACAAATTCAAATATGTTTAATAGAAAAATGTAAAATCTGTCAAATACGAACTTTTGGACTTTCGATTATATAATATACACTAATGTAAATTAAGGCTTGGACCGCTGAGAGTTAATTGTTGTAAATGAGAGGTAATTAGCGCCTCAGGTGGCAAAAACGTGCATAGGCCAACTACAATAATACACATTCCTTAATTAGTCACTGAAATGTTAACTAATTGATATAGTTTTATTAACCTTATAAATAGACCAATTTGCCAGGCAGACCACCTCACCATTAAGACCAGTAAGCTATATTTCGCCCAAAAGTAGTTTTTAAGGCACAGTTTTATGAAAATGTAAGAAATCATGTGAAACACGTCGATGACCTTTTAGACGTTCTAGTATAGGCCCAATGCGTGGATTATGCACCTGTTTGTACTTCAGCTTTCATTAACCAACTTCTCAGTAAAAAATTCACACTCTAAAAAATGATTGTCTGTTTTCACTGGTGGCCACTCAATAGTTTGGTTTAAAATCAGCCAACATATTAAATCAGTTAAGAACAAACAATATAATTATTGGTCGATTTTAAACAAACTATTGAGTGGAAACCAGCAATCATTTTGAATTACATTGAAACCAAGACCAATTTCAGGAAACCCCATAAGAGTCTCAAATCTAGACGGAGTTAATTTAAGCACTTTTTACATTTCAAATTACAGTTTTGGGCCTTATTAATTCAATAAGTCTTAAAATCGAGGTGGTGTTAATTCTGAGGTTTCGTTGTATTTATAAAGGACTCTTATTTCCAGACATTTTATACATGAAAAATATAGGTATGTATATATATAAATTCACATCCTGTAGGTCTTCTTTTTTTTAACTTTTCATGTCAGATTTTTGGCAATGACATGAAAAGTTAAAAAAAAGAAGACCTACAGGATGTGAATTTGTACGTTCCTATACATCAACGGTTTTTCACCCCAACTCAAAATAAACCTCGATAACATGCACATCTCCCTTTAGCATTTGCCAACTGATGAGAGATGCATTTGACATGATGTGATTGTGGCCCTATATTAAGAATACAACCTATGACTAATTTTCTTGTTTATTCTTTATTTTTTCTTTCTTATAATACTATACTTGATTATACATCTTTTAGATTTCAGCAGTTGGCGTTTATATGCATTAAGACTGTGACCGATAAACTCGAACACCATCATGGGTGGCCTGGCTGATTGATTGACTGACTCAAGTAATAGCAAGTATACATTACATTGCAAGATTTCTCATTACAAATCATTCAAAATTACATCACCAATTTCAATTCAACAGATGATTTACATGAGAGAAAAAAAAAGCTATCTCTTTATTTAAGTGCATAAAGGCGATTCCTTTGTAAATATATTGATATGTATATTATTTATATTTAATCAATGTGAAGCCTTTGGATTTTGACTTGAAAGGGGATTAATAGCTTCGACCAGCTGTGAAATTTATGAATATTCTAAAAACTATTTGAATTGCGTAATTAGCCTGTATAAATTTTTTTTATTTCAAAGTAATTAAGGATTCACAGATTGGCATACAAAGGTCTAAAATATTGATACATTTTATATATATATAAGAATTTAAAAGGTTTTCAAAATACCTATAATTATATATTTGTGAAATGCACTTACATAACTTAAAAATATTATCGAATTGAATATTATTCTTTATCAACAATCCTATTTATTTTTTACTTTTGTTCGGATTGTAAATTAAATGTAGGTAACATAGGCCTTTATATGTGTGGTCAAGCAAACTGATAAAATATTATCCTGTATGTAAATATATTAACATTGATTATTTGGCAAGGTTTTTATGTGTAACACCAACATGCAAAGAAATATTTTAGGGTGATGATTTATTTATCACATCCCTTGTGTTTATTGCTGAGTAAGGTGTTCACAGATCGCCATTGCACCTGTTGTTGGTGCACAGGTCTTTGCTGCAGGTAGCATACACACTAAGACACGAACATATGATATTTATAAGCATATTACATATTTAAATTTACTTTGTGACACTGACAACGGTCCTATATAATGTTAACTACATGGCCAATTGTGCCACGTGCGTTTTCCATGAGAAGGATAAACGCATGGAAAGCTAATTATAATAAGGAAAAAACCATGCGTTTTCCATGCGTTTATCCTTCTCATGGAAAACGCACGTAGCACAATTGGCCATGTATGATTATGATTTGCATTAATAAAGTCCTCACATTTAATTAAAACCTATATATATATAGATTGATGCATGTGAACATTTTTTTTTTTTTTTTTATCGAATCGTACATTTATGATTCATCTGACATAGTATGGCAAAATGTACTAGCTAATCTAAATATTCTAAAATAAATCTAAAATATATTTAAAATGGGTGGCCATGTGGCCTATTAATACAATAAAACAAAAATGTAAATATACAGATGAAATATTAAGTATATGTATTATTTAATTGAGTAAATTCATGATATGCCAGTTAATTTTGACTATTGTAAAAGCCCCCACAAATGGGATAAATTTGAAAAGTGGTGTGGACTCCAAGCCTTATCACCTCATCATTACGTCTACCTCTGCAATCAGTTATAGGAACCCAATAGGCCTATTCCCCAAGATTAATAATGTATTAGATGCATTAGTATCTCAAAGATATGACACGATGATATTACTATATTTGTAATTAACCATAGCTTTGATGCTTTGCCGCTAGC
Organism: Alitta virens; assembly: GCA_932294295.1. Lineage (NCBI taxonomy): Eukaryota > Metazoa > Annelida > Polychaeta > Phyllodocida > Nereididae > Alitta > Alitta virens. The sequence goes on along the minus strand of OW028580.1, from coordinate 16,126,177 downwards.
CTAATGGCTTTGTTATGTAACCTCATCATCATATTCATTCATCATAATATACAGTTGTAAATTGTATCAGATATACGAAGTCAATATTATTGACAGTATGCATGTTATTATGAAAACCCAACAACTTTGATTGAATATGTTCTGTAATGTGACATTCATGTTGCATTAATTTAGAATTTACCCAAGCCTGAGTTGGCATAACGCATGTAATGAATCATAGTACAATATACATGACATTACACAATTATGTCTAGGGGTGCACACATACTTATGCAATTACATGTTTATGGCGGAAGGATGCGAAATTGATGGCTCATATCAGTCTTCGTTTCGAAGAATCCGTCAGTTTTTATGCTTAGTTTTTTTCCCCTTCCTTGGGCTGGGTTTACCACAGCAACATTAATGTCTGTCTAGGTGGCTTTTGTTTAATTTATTAGAAAAGCGATGTAAGTTAGATACTTTGGCATATAATTTAGTTAATTGTATTTGTAGAACTAAATTCAGAAGTACCTTGCTTAATCTTTTTTTTTTTAAATCAATACAGAAAACAGTACGTTGAAAAATAACTGCCTTGTTTAGAGTGACGAAATTGATAATGATGTACAAACAATCAGTTTATACTTCACATCAGCTGCACCGATACAATACAATGCCCCAAAAATTCAATACCATCTGTGTTGCTCTGTCTGTGTTTACATTTTTCTGGTTTAAGTCCCTATATATACAGTGGACCCTCGCTATAACAACACTACACCCCTTAATTAAGTTTAGTTTTTCCACCCATCTGTTCAGCAAGTTCTGAATTAATGGGTTTTACAGCTGGGTGGTCTAGTGGTAAGACGCCCGCCTGCTCCTCTGAAGCACCCGGGTTCAATCCCGGGCTCTGGCACCCTTCATGAGCATCATCCCAACTGGATGTCGTTCGGATGAGACGTTAAATTGGCAGTCCCTTGTACTAAGTGTCTATGCTGAGGCAAGTGAAAGATCCCATGTGTAACATATGTGGACTGATCCTCTCTCACCTCATCAATCAACCCTCGATAGCGGCAAGAACATGCCTTAGACTTTCAATTCTTTCTCTATCTATCTATCTATCTATCCTATCTAATTGGAAAGTTTGGTAGCGACTACTGCATTCTGACTTACTATTAAGACCACATCACCATTAAGATCCACAAAATGGTCTTTATGGGAGACTGCACTGTATGCAATAAAATCCACAGGATTATGTACAGTGGAATACGCAAGTAAATAAAATAGCATACGAGCATTGACGTTTCAATAAAAATTAGGATAGTTATACATATTAAGCTAACATCATGAATTTCTAGTGCAATTTGAGCATATTTTCTGGCTTAAAATAATCTTTGCATCCTGCTGAACGTGTTAAAATGATATAGATCAGGTTTTCCATAGTGTAGGTGCTAGGAAAATGCTTACTAAGCACTTCTTGAAGGCTGCAATCTTAGCTAAGCTCGTGCAGAATCTTTGCCAATAGCTAACACACTGGTTGCTTGAACATAGCATTGTGATTACGACACATCATACTATGCATTACATGTGCAGAAAATTCTACATGTGCAGAATAATGATGCACACACAATGTTAGCTGTAGAATAGAATATAATAGAATAACTGAATGATGTTATTTTAAGCATAATTTAACCATGCCTATTTGAATGAAATATATATTCCCGTAGAACTAAATTTGCACAGTCAGTATATTATGAATATAGCATCTTTCACATCTGTATCAAGTAAACGAGAAATAAAAGCAATCGTTCTTTAATTCAATTATTAACATTCAGTTTTTTTTTTCAAGTTGGCCACATTTTCGAAAACTCAAAAACCGTCTTTCCCAGGCTGAGCCATATATATGTACCTGACCACAAACGAGAAAAATATATATATTATGTGAAAACAGACCCAAGTCACGAACTGGGAGAGAATAAACGAGATTAGGGCGTAGGAATATCAAATGACGTGTTTCCGGTTCCTAAGGGATTTTGGCACTAATTTTCTTGGCGGAATACAAATTGATGTCCTTTATTGAATCAGTGAGTCATGCATTGCCATGTATTAGTGTTTTGCAGGGATTTGCCCATTTCATATGTAATGGTTTCTGCTATAAAATACTCTGTAAAATACATATATAAATGTATAGTTTTTTATTAAAGCATAATATACTTACGAACTCTTAACAAAATAACAACTGTTAAGAAAACAAAACTGTTTGCAACATTGCTAATAATGTTTATCACAATTCTTTGTGTTTATCACAATTACTAGTTGTGTTTATCACAATTTCTAGTTGTTTTTATCACAATTACTGATAGTATTTGTCACGATTACTAACAAAGTTTATCACACTAATGAGTGACTCTACTGTGTTGCGATCTCAATGATACTGTTCGAACACTCACAAGGCACCGTCAATTTAAAAAAGATTCAGGCTGCAAGCCTTAAGCTAATAAAGAGTGCCTTAATATAGCTGGACATCGATATATCAAACCCAAAACTCTCAGAAGAGCAGCCTGCTGGCAGCGTCCCTCCCAACCACTAGGCCACCCGGCTTATCTTAGCATAATAGTGGATTTTCACTGAAGGTTCTCGATATTTCCACCAGGTGGCTACGACAGAATACTGCAATTCTATTGGCTGAAAAGGTTCCCGCCCTGTACTGTGATTGGCTGAATCAAAGTTCATCGAAGCAGAAATATTTTTAGTGCATTTTAATGTATATTTGACATCTTATCATTAAGTTGATTCAGTCATTTCCCTTAGAAAGTTATATTTATTGAATAAGTTAGTTATGATCTTCCAGATCTTCCATGTCTGAAAAGCAAAATGATTAATAAGAGGAGAAATACTAATGCCTTGCTGAATTCAGGGCCACTCAGTGAAAAAGACTTTATGAAATTCTCAGATTGTATGCAAAGTTGGCGTAAACTTGGCTCGATTTAAATCTGGCGCCTGGCTAACATCCAGCCAAAGTGACATGTTATCCAAGAAACTTAAATTTAAATATATTTATTGAACATATAGGTTATCAAAACCTAGCCCAGAATTAAACTAAACTATACTATATATTAGAAAACAAACTATACCTCACTTTTACACTACCAAGCCAACATCATGGCTGAGTGATGAAGAGGTTAACCTGCCGATAGGAAGTTGTGGGTTCCAACCCCAACCACTTGAAGCTACACTGTTATCAGCAGGCTTCTTTCAAAGCAAAGAGCACTTAAACGTAACCAAGTGGTAATGGGTACTTGGCTGTGTGGGCAGTGAAAACACGAGCACTTGAGCTAATAGTCACTGTGGCCAACTCCAGATTTAAGGAGTTTGGCTTCTGGAGAATACAGGGAGTGAGCAATATATAAGTGCCATGTTTATGACAATAAAAGTTGATATTGTTTAAAGCTAAATAATCTGGCAAATTTATAGTGAAAGTGACTGAATATTGTATATGTTCAGAAATAAAAACTTCAGTTTGACATAAAGCTCTGTGTTTATGGCAGTACTAGAAAAGTGAATGTTTTAAGTTAATTAATGCTACGAAATGAAATTGAAAGTGACATACATAAATTGCAATTTATATATTTAATATATAAATAGCATCCGTCAGCTTTATTGGTTCATAACTAATTCAATTCATTTTAAATTTTTTTTGGTGATATTGATTAAGTCATTCAGACGTGACAATATTTATGAAGAAAGACAGATTGACAAAGAAGGAACAAAAACAAGAAAGACAGAAAATCTTTCCCACCAGTGTACCTGAATCACTTGAGACATTTATGTTGAATTTATCTCCTTGGCAACACGATCAAGTGGAACCATGATTTCATGGACTCAAGACATGCGTGACGTCATAGCTGACTTTTGTGCCTTCTTTTTGAAGAGTGATCTCTCGAATGAATCTGATTAATATCCAAGAATTGACATTTTGCCAGGAAACTATTTAAGAAATTTAATTAAATAGCTGGATGGCCATTGTGGCATGCATCCTATTGCAACAAACAGGTAAAAGTCATCACGCTAATGTCAAAATTGGTCTTCGAGTAACAATAGTCACTGAGCAGCCCTGAATTCAGCAAGACACAAGTCTTTCTTCTCCTCTTTTTTACTCATTTTGCTTTTCATACATAGTAGGTCATACCTAACTGATTCCATAAATATAATTTTCTCAGAGAAATAACAAAAATAAATTGAATGATAAGGTGTCAAATACATTAAAAAATACTGCTGCTAGGATGCATTTTGATTCAGCCAATCACAGTCAAGGGCGGGAACTTTTTCAGCCAATAGAATTGCAGTATTCTGTCATAGCCACCTGGTGGAAATATAAAGAACCTTTCATGAAGATCCACTATTGGTCAACCTCGCGTGTAAGGAAACCTAGCTTCCAATAGTATTAAGATACTGACTTCTGTTCTTAATAACGACATGGCGTTATATAAACTTTGTCCTACAAAATATGTGAACAGGAGTCCCATAAGCTTGACAAGAAAGTTGTTATTATAATATTAAATCGATTAAATGCAACTAATTTCTAAAAGAATTCGACAATGACTGGATTGACAGACTACCATTGCACATTTTTACAAGCTAGTCAGCCTTGGTCAATTCATGTCATTCCTCAGTTAGATCATGATGACTAACCATGGGGAGCGTCTGTCTAGACACCATCAAATTGTCTGAGACCTCAGCCATTTTATTTTTTTATGCAAAATTAATGGAAACCTTTGCGATTTTCGCTTTTTTCAATATTAGTTTAAAAAAAAATGCATTCTTTGAATTTGAATCACATTTTTATCACAGTGACATCAACGTAATGCTATGACTTCTTCCCTCTTTGTGTCTGTAACAAACATGACTCAGCAGTGTCTCATACTAATCATAATTATTTCAAGAACTATGTCTTCCTATCATCCTAGAAATAATGAGACACACTACGTTCTCTTTCTATCATTTTGCTGCATGTAATATTCCATTAACCAGTAATCATGAATGAATACTCTCATAATTGACTTTCCAAGACAATTTACAAACAACCTACTGTTTTGTTCATTGCCATTAGTAATACAATGCATACTAGCCATTATAATTCTGCAGGAAACCAGTTAACTTTGTAAGCAATAAAACTTAGTTCCCAAGAAGGCGTTTTCTTTTTGTTTTAATTATATATATTATAACTTAATTCACACAACTTGAAAATTGGGGTAAATATGTATACAATGTGCCGTAGCCGAGGGGGGGGGGGAGGGGGTGTCGGTCGACCCACCCAACTCGGACCATTTCCACACATGGTCCACATCGGGAATGCTTAAAAAAAATTTGTATCGCAGGTCCACAATTAAGACCCACCCAACGCTAGCGGCTGGCTACGGACCTGATGTGCAATATATTATGTCATTTGGAATTAGTCAAATACGTTCCAGACCTGCAATCACATGAAGACCTACACTAATTTTCAGTAAAACGTTACTTTTTCCCTATGATATTTGGGGATAAAAGAAAAAAAAAAATTTTTTAAATAATTAATTGCTGTCCAATTATATTATAAAAGTCTGAAAGGAACAAAATGAAGAAATAAAAGTAATTTCTAACCTGCTAATTGCTCCTGTGTCAGCTGATCTGCTTGTAGTGGCGTCGTTGAGTTCATGGCGTGAGTACTCAGCCTCTGCAAGGCTGGTATAAGATCTGACCGTTTTCTGTGGAATATTTTCATGGCGAATGTTTTAAGGCCCAGTTTGCTTTTGTAGTGAGGAATGGACAAAATGTCTGTTTTTGCTGTTGCGTTACAACCTTTTTCGTTCTTGGTGGCTGTGGCGTGTTATTTTCCGGTGTTATATTGAAGTGAGAGCCACAAGAGCTGTCTTCTGCTTTTATAAGCTCCATTTGATGGTGGCGCCACTGTCGTTGATCCGCCATGGCTGTTCAGCACGTGCTCTTCCAAACATTGATTCCATTCGCGCCGTCAGCTGTTCCAGTTCCAAGGAAGACACAGTAATCGTACGCCAACTGTAGGTATACAATTGGCCTAATTCAGTAAATTTATTTGTGCAGTCAAACAGTCAAGTTTACACCACCTCCGATAGTTTATCACACTTGCATTGCCTATAGACCCAGGTCTTAAGTCTATTTACATGACGTTGTCACACAATGTTAGCAATGTGTATAATAAAACATTATCTATTAATGTGCCATATTTCTGTGGCAGATCCTCTGTAACTCTTTTGCTCCACTCCACCCAATGTGAATGGTACTTTTCTATATGCCTGATATGCAGTAATGGTTATGGCGCTTGTATGTGTACTTTCCAAAGAGTTGGGAAAGGGTATTGCTTGAACAGGTCCGTCAGCAGAGCTCTCCTGTTAACAGCAGCCTGCCAAAGGAGCCTGATCAGTAAACCTTTTAGTCATTGTATATTCTATGAAATTTAAATACTTATTTAAGCTCTTATAGAAAAATATTTTAAAAAGACAAATGTCTTTTTCCACTATCTCCACTGTTTTGTTGGGTCATTTGCTCAAATATGATGAATATATTACTCATAGGATTAAATTGGCCTACGACATATTATTGAAACACTGAAATGAAAAAATATTAAAACATTCAGTACATAAAACTGAACTATATATGCATTAGGCCTCAAAATCTCTGTGCAACTGTTAGACATACAGAAGCAAATAATGGCTAATTCTGCTCCTTAGCTAAATTGCGACAAGCATCAATTGGTCATAAAAATTCCACAATTATTATAAAATTACAATGCTGTTAATTTGGGATGCATGGTTATTATTACTCATTCTTAGTCCTTCAGGTGATTCAGTGGAATTTTGAGGCTCCTACTTATCTAATCTTTGGCTGATGAGGCAGCGAAATACTCAACAGTTAGGTGTTGCCAGGAGCCAAAACAAAGTAACTTTCTTATCATTTTTCATTCAACCTTTTTCTCGCTGCTTGGCAAAGATGAATGTGTGCAGTCTAGTGAAAAGGGATAAAAAGCGTAACCCCCTCCCCCATAAATATAATATATATAGGCTGCTGCAGTACCATGCCCTCAGCAAACTTGAGAAATTAATTAATATATTGAACCTAGGAATATTTAGAGAAGGAATGGAAACTAGCTCAGTAATAAAAATTAGGGGTGATTATCAACAGGCCATAAATGTTGTAAAATGGCCTAAAGCTGGCCCAGACCCCCAGCTGAGGTGGGCAGGTCATTGATTGCTTTGATGTTCACTCTGCGTCTCGCTGACTGGGGATGCTGGACACCGGTCAATTTATAATTGCTGCAGACTAGTTTCACTTCACTACTCCAGTCTGGGGTCCAACATTTTCAAAACAACCTGAGGAGCATGCACAGTACCATCATTACAACCACGAGGATTTTGCAATCACAGCAGTGTTTTTCACTTCTTTATGGACCTAATAGCGGCAAATTTACATCTAATTGAAGCTAAGTTTAACGGCTTTTATCACCTATACTTAAAAGTGTAATATCTTAAAATCGTCTTATTTCTCACAATTGAGTGAAGAATCATTTTAAAACCGACTAAACAAATGTTCTAGCCAATTTGTAAACAATAGAGACGAATGACAACGAACACTGTTACAGACAGTGAAGTATGTTGACAAACAAAAATGTAAACAATCTCCAACTGAACCAACCGTGCATCCTTTTTTTCTTTTTTTTTCATCGAAAAGTGGTGTTGATAAAGAAAATTAAGTCCATTGTTTACTTTTCATTTTTGTCGTTTTCTTGTATTATATGTTTATATTATTATATTTTTGATTGATTAAAAAATGTTTTCTTTTACTGGGGCCCGGGGGGGGGGGGGGGGGGCTTCCATTACCAGTCAGTTTAGCTCATTGATATTTCTGTATTATGTAACATTAAGTTGTAAAATTATATACAATTTATTACACAGCCTGGTAGGGATGGGAGCTTCATGAGGGGGAGTTTTATTGCCATGTTAAATAACTGGTGTCAGATTAATATCGTTAAGGATGTTGAAATTAAGACGCACAGTGGACTTTTGAAGTTTCCTTGTTTCTATTCCTTCTCTAAATATTCCTAGATTGAACTATGTGTAAAGTTTTGTTTCCCTTGTGATAATTATTATATATAGGAATATATAATGTATATCATGGCCATGAGCTAACAACAATTATGTTGTAAAATCCAAGCAGTTACAGCTAGCACAGTACCACAGGCATCACAATTGACCTCTGGTGTAGCCCCCCCCCCCCCCCCCCCCTGGACCGCTGACTGCTATATATTTATAGTAAATATTAACAGGCAGCGGTCCGAGGGGGGGGGGGGCACCAGGCACTACCAGAGGGCGATTGTGATGCACAGTACAGTACAAATGGCAGCGAAAAATTAACCCCTTTTGAAACTTTTCTTGTATTTATTCACCGGCAGGGGCTGCTGTGTGCTGCGTTTTAAATTACTGCCACCTAGCGTCGTTTCTGAAGTGTCGTTTCTAAAAAGTGTAGATCCCGTCAGTGCCCCAACAGGCAGATCCCTCATGAATATTTATCAGCGCCAAGCCCCCACGTGAAGGAACATCAATGTGTGTTGACAACAGGCTGAAGCAGTGGAAAATATCTAGAAGTTTATTGGCATTTCTAGAGCAATGGCAGCTGTGTAAATTATATATTCACTGGTAGGTATCGTATTCAACATTGCCAATGTGCGGGTTAATTTTTGTGGGGTAATATTACGTAATTGTTTTATCAAACAGGAAAATATAGACGCCGCGCGCCGAAGACCATCATTTTTTGTCAGTGTGCAGCGGGCTTTTTCAGTTTTAACGATTTTGTCGATGTGTGCCAAAATCGTAAATTCTGTAAAAAAAATGCCGGGTTCAAAATATGAGACAAAGTTTGAGGGAAAGATCTTTTTGTGCTATGCATGCATTGTAGCATAATATTATGTAGTAGCTGGGTAGTTTATTCTTCAAACACAAGTGGGGTAAGCTGTTTTCACTTTCTATGAATGAATTGACTTAGGCCAGGGGCTGATACTCACTCAGTGAAATTTGCCTATTAATACTAATAGTAATTAGAGTAAGTATAATTTTTAATAATTCTTTTTTTTTAGTTACATGATAAAGATGAACTATTTCTTCACAATGAAAATAAATTCAGTTATGTAAACGTACCACACCTGAAATTTCTATTATTATATATTTTTACCTGTTATATATTGATATCTATATTAATTTAGAGGGGTATGTGATTTCATGCAGATCATCTGAATGATAACATAGATCTATGCTGTAAGATAGATTTCAATGTGCAAAGCAATTTACCGGTCTATTTCATTTTATCATATAATAAGGTTTGAACACATAACTTTTAAAACTGACCTGATGTGCGGCATTATTTTCATCACTGATGTGAATCAGTGACTTTTGACCAGAAGGTTTGGCCATAAAATTTTCCAGAAATGAATGTACATTTGTCACATTGCATGCAAACTTTTTTTAGGCATAATGCCATTGATATTTATAATTATAAATTTATTCAATTGAAGCTAGTGCTATCTAGGAATTGTTTGCATACATTTAGCAACTTTTCAAAAAATTAATTTTTGATTGAGGAATTTATAAATGTACTAGTAATTCAGTTTTATAGCCTGATCTGGACTGTGCGAACTGAGTGTGCATACATTTATATTTGTTAATGTTCTGACGATTTATATAGTACCAGTATAGTACTAGAAAGCCCGCTATAATACATGCACTTGAATTTATCACCCCCCACCCCAGTGGGGACACAAAATGTAAAAAAATGTTGCATTCGTCATGACCTGCATTAAAATTTGAATTTAAAAATTTGGTGCTATTTAATGTCAAATGTTCATCAATCAGGATCAATAAGCAAAATGTTGCCACTGCTCCTGTTGTCTCCCTGTTCAAGAGTTCGAAAAGGTCACATCATATAGGATTATAGATGTGTGAGAGTTTCATTCAAGGGCCCTGGTGTGAATGATAAGGAGCTGAATCTTGCAAGCATGGTTGATAGGGTGGGGGGGGGGGGGGGGGGTGTCATGTGACCCGCAGGCACGTTTGCTATGGTGCCGTTCACTGACCTATATCAGTATATAGGTCAGTGCCATTCAGTCTCTTTCTGAAGTGATGGCGCAGCATGTGCTCACTTAGGGGAAAAGTAGCCTGGGTGAAATAGAGGAATAGAGTGTAAATAGAAAGTTGTTATGGTGACAGTTAGTAACTGGCTAAATTAAATGCTTAGTGGCGAAAATGCCTCTCACAATACATAAAGTCAAGTATGTTTTTGACTGGGAAGAACTTATGAAACTGCTTCAAATAATGGTGGCTAAACTGTCTCTGTTGTGGCTACAGTGGCTAAGGAGAATTAATTTAGAGGAAGCCTAGCTAAGATGTGAAAATTACTTAAATCATAGGCTACTATTTATTTCTGATGCCATGGTGAATCCATTTAATGATGGTCTCACATAGAAGCTCATAAATAATGAATTCTTTAAAGTACAGTGTATATGTGAAAGTAATTTTCCATTGAAATTATACTATTTGCATTATAAATAAAATCCATACATTACAATATACCGTTATACATCACAAGTGTGTGTGCGTGGGCTTTAATCCTAGGTATGGATAGATTAGCTTATTAGTTATTGGTATGAGCTTACGAACTTATAATCTATTTATTTTTGATAATGTACAGTAGAACCTTACCTTAAGACTACCTCACTATTATGGCCACCTCACCATTGAGACCTTGTAATCTGGAAAATTTAATCATCGTTGTAATTTGCTGAAAATTGTACTGTACATATACTTGGAGATAAACCTCTGGTGTTAATTTAGAAACAGAGAGCATAATTATGATAATACAACATTAATCATGTCAATGTTATTTAATAGTACTGCACTATAATTTTGCAATTTGAATCTTCAATGGAATCTCACCATAAGAATCACTCTCAATGGGAAATTTACGTTTGTCTTATCATACGACTTAAAGGTGATATGGTCATCATTACTAATTAAGTTTCAAAATAAGAATGCTTAGAATGGATGGAGATGGGTCCGTTAAGTATTCTGCGGTTTTAATCAAAGGGATTTTTGTACTTGGTCTATGAGGGACTAAATACAATATAGAATATATTATATTGAAAATAAAGACCAATTAGACTTGGCACAAACATCCCTGTGGTTTTAATGCTGAAGAAACTATATAATTCATCCATGCGTTATTCCAGGAGTGCTTGAATTTATGAAGTCATTGTACATGGCCAAATGTGCCGCATGGATAAACGCATGGAAAACACCTGGCATATTTGGCCATGTAGCACTGGTCCTCTCCTATTATTGTAAAAAAACAGATATTGATCTATTCAGATAAGGTTTTTTATTTTTTTTAACATCTAAATTGGTTTATGGAGTTTATTTCTTCTGGTGAAAACCCTGGAAGTGTTTTCGCTTTAGCTGTTTGACTCCAGTAGTGAGGTGGTCTTCAAGTGAGGTTTCACTGTAATTCAAAGCTTTTCAGTGTTCAGTTTGTTCAGCACTTAACTGAGTTCACTTATGGATTACCATAAAATTAACATCTACATGTGTTAATCTGTGGTAATTTGATGTGAATTTATTATTATAGTTTTGCCTGTTCATTGTGACATTTACATAAACATGATTTTCAGTTATTTAGGATAGAATACATTCTATATGTACATTAGCTTGATCAGTTTTATACAAGAATTCTATATATATTTTGGAAATGTAACGATAACGACAATGTGGTTGTTATTAAGCAGTTATGTTAATTGATTCCTGTGTATATTGATTCGTGATAATTATTAATTTATTTGATTACCTGTTAGGGACAGATGTCATGATGAGATGGTATTACATTGAATATTCTATATTGTATACTTATATAATGGCCCTATTAATGTATTTGCCTGTGTCTGACAAATATTGTACACCAAAGGGTGCCACCACAAGTACTGTTCGATGGCAGTTTCATCCCTCATCTCATTGTCATGGTCCCTGCCTGTCCTAATTAGCCCATCAGGTGAAATACAGGACGTAAAGCCCTAACCCACCCACCAACCACCTGCAGCAAATTATCGTACATGATAATATCCAGAAGAGATTTTTGTCAAATGCTGGACGCCCTTACTGGGAACTGATTCCAAGACTGCCAATGGAGACTACCAAATAATTTACCACTGCTGGGGCAAGAATTAGTTTTATCAAAAACAATTGGTGTCAATATCTGCATGTTTAGATCATGGTTGTTTTATACACTCATGGTAGGATGTCTAAGAAAATTATTTGACCCAGACCCATCAGGTTTTTTATTTATAGTGTCAGATAAAGAGCTCTGAGTGTTACACCTACATGCCGTAAATTAAATTTACATGATTTATGTTGTATCACTTAGTTGAACGGACTTTGAAACTTCAGCGCATAGCATTTATGACACCCAACTGTTCTCCGTGGAAATTTTTTAAATCCTTCAAAGTGTACAATGAGACTTGTATCAGTTTGCACAGTGTTCCTTATACAGTGCTTCTCTGTTTCATTCAGCGTTGTAACAGCTTTGTAACAGCACAGCTTTTACAGAATTCCAGGTAACCATGGCAACAGTAACCTTAGTAACGAGACGAGTCAGCATAGCATGGCGTGGTTACCTTCGGATGCTGGACAAGTACCCGCTGCGGATGCAGGCCCTCAACACCTGTCTCATCATGGGCGCGGGAGACTGCATCGCTCAGTTAGCCTTCGAGAGGAGACGCTTTTTGGACTATGAGGTAAGAGACTATTACTGAAGAGTTTTGCATAATGATATAAAATTAATCATAGGTGTTGATGCGATGATGCGTGTACTTATTACTGACTCTAAATTCTAGATGAAAGAAGTTCCTTATTCATTCTTAAGAACTAAGAGTTTCTACAAGTGCATATTTTAGCATTACTGTTTACACAAGACTGAGTTAAGCATACAGCCTAGCAATAATGCAATTGTTCGTTTATCTAGTATTAAATAACTTGGTCAGTGATGATTCTGAATGATATACATGATATATATATGAAGCAAAAGTACTAAGATGTACTTTATATTTATTGAATCCAGTATCTAATGACCTCTAGTCTTGTTTTTGTGTAAGGTGTTGCAATTGTAAAGCAAAATAAAGTCCTTTTTCCATTTAATCATCGAAAGATGATCCAGCCAATTTTAGGCCTGGCATCAGTATGATTGATGGTCAGATCTATGAATATGATAAGTCAGAATGAATGAGAGATGTATACTGATCAAGTGCTTGTTCTTATTGCAGATGCTTAGAACATGCCGATACCTTGGCTGTGGTTTCTTCGTATTTGGTCCAGCGATGCATGTTTGGTACCGGTGGCTCGATAAAGTCGTCAAAGGAACAGCGACAATGAGGGTCGTGAAGAAAGTCGGAGCTGACCAACTGTTATTTATGCCTGCTTATCTCGCACTTTATTTAGCATTAGTGGCAGCTCTTCGACGAGAGAAACCTGCCGATATTAAGCGTCATCTCAAGAGAGACTATGTACCGTGCTTAAAAGCCAGTTACCAGATTTGGCCCCCTGCTCAAGTTGTCAACTTTTTCTTCGTTCCGGGCCAACATCGCGTTCTTGTGATCAACTTAGTAGGACTTCTCTGGAACACTTACGTTGCCTTCATGTGTGAGAAGAAGGACTAAATCAATTTCTATTGATCTCCTAGGATTTTATTATAGTCACTCACATTTTTCAAGCCACTCCTTCCCAATTTACTCAATAGACTCTTATAGTCTAAGAATGCCATCCTACTTACATGTATGTGTAACGTTCACAGTAATTATGTTTATGTATTCATGAAATCTTGGCAAAAAACATTTACTCTTTGAGTGCACAAAAACATGATATTCTTAAATTCTCAACAACTGTTATGTTCTACTTCACCTTTGAAATCACATATTTTTTATGAAGTCATTAAAATGTAAATGTTTAGTCACGATAATATAATATATTCATGCGGCTCCTTTTTACAAGTTTTATGTCTCACAGGGCATTGTTATATATGAATATACTCTTTTGGAAGATATTTTAAAGGGTTTAATTTCTGTTGGTGTTGTGAAAGACTTGTTGTACCTGTGATTTTTAACCTTTATCAAAATGCTAACATTCAAGTAATTCAAGCTTTTCAAAATGGAAGGGACAACGTAGTCGTAAAAATGTTTTCAGACTTAAGGTTTAAGTTATTATTCGGATTGTTTATTTACTCAGAGCTTGCTTGAAAAACTCTTCGAACCAATCAGAAACTTAAGATCTGGTCATCTTTCAATACTTTTAGATCGATGAATAAAGTAATCTGCGTTGTATGTGCAATTTTTTATCATAATGCATGTAATCGGGTTAATTTTTAGGAATGTTTATTTATGTCACTTTCGATGACGTATTTTATAACTAGGAGGTACCAAATGTGTTAGATACCCTTTTCGGCCAATGACATACCATCAGTGGATTTGTTTTATTAGTCATCACCGTAGTTAAACTGTTAATTGTGCTATTTAACAATGTGACATGTCATTTGTAAGATTCTTAGTCAATTGGTGCCTGTATATATCGTGAAAACAGTCGATATGTGGTTTACTTTACTTGTGTTACATTTGTTGTATCCTTCGTTGTCAGACCAGCCTTAAAAATATTTCTGTTGCGGGTTACATGTTAGGAACCAAAAAAAAACCAGGAAAATACGTACTGATATCTTCGATACAGTCGCGTAACCGGTAACAGGAATATTTTTATGAATGGCCTCATTTGAAGTTATGAACACACTAATTTCATGTGAGACCCCGGTTAACATTTGTGATACGCATGGCTTCTCAAGCTGTACATATTGATGTGTGATATTATTGTAGTGCGATTTTGAACGCACTAAGTTTCAGTCATCATTGTTTATAGCGTGTGAATTACACAAAGTCAACTTGATATTGTTAATGCATGTAGTGTTCCCGGTTTGAAATATGTATGGCATGTTGCAATACTGTGACGGCCGGTTTAACTAGTTTAAGTTTTACTACAATGTCTATGTATTTTAGATCTCAAGCACACCCCAGCTTTAATTAATTATTATGTCAGAAGCTATTGCTCTTTGAGTCATCATTTGTTATGTGAATTTCATCTTGCGAGCTTGACGCTACCTCAGTAGGTAATTGAATTATGTATGGCTATGAACCTTGGACAAGTCAGTTTTTATAGTCAGTATTTTTAATTAGGCTTTATTTGAATATTTAGCAGTTGTCTATGTGAGTTGCATTAATTGTAAAAATTCCTAGGAAACCCTTACTTGATTCCCTATGTTTGATAAAAGGATATTTGTCGTCTAATGTCTTTGTCCGGTGACTAGCCTAATTAGATCAGATGTAATTGTATATACACATAATTGAATTGACAACTTTGCACTACAGGATGTTTATCTCAATTTGTCCATGAAAGTAACATTAATTATAATTTTAATTGTCTTGTTTTAATTTATCTTTTCTCATATGGACCAGTTTAAGTTAATGTTTTTTTATTTAAATATATATGCTGTAGGCACTGCACTGGTTAGTTGTTACGCTAAAGTAAGGTAATCCTTTGAAATGCACGCTGGTACCACTGGGTCGCCATGAGGCCATGAGTGTTATGTTATAAACTTCATGCTCTGAAGTAGAAGTAGACTTTTATGGCCGACCCAGTTAGAACATATTCTCTTTTTCTTTGGCACCGCCTCATTTTTCTTTTTTTCTTCTTCTAGTTTTATTGCCACTTTATCTGTTGTGACTTCACTTAACTTTTTTTTCTGTTTTTATGAAAATGTGTTTTCGTCAATATATACCCTATTATATCTTTGAACATTGTTGCACATATGTTATGATGTTTGCCTTACTGTTACTACATATATTGTATATTCAATTTATCCTGCATATTTATGTGTGCTTAACTTTTGCACTAGTTTTTGTTGAAATCCGTAAGTGTGTACATGTTTCATGCTTATTGATTGTGTGCCAGGGATAATTTGATATATAAATTTACAATATCATGTGCTACGTGTAATTAATTAAGTTTCATGAAATGCTGCTGCAGTAAGTGTCTTTAAAAGTCTGCAAATGCAAATATAAAATTTATACATACATAAAATTTATACAACTACTACGTGTATAAACATTAAACAATAGCAAAATGTGAGGTGTGTAAACATGCTGTTATGTTTACTTTAACATCAATTTCGCAAGATAGTCATAATTTGATTAATCAATAATTATAAACAAGAATTTTGTTTATTGTTTCGGTCCCAGGTTTGATGGTTTTAGTGTTAACACTGTGTTATGAACTTGGATATTGCACACTGAGGCGTTTAGCGTGGTAATCGTGAAATATGATGATTTAAGTCAGGTTAGCATTTTTGGTTTTTACACGGATTATATAAATTTGATATTTAAATTTACCTCTAAAGGACACAAAAATAGGGCCATATTAAGCCAGAAGAGTTTAGGAATATAAGCATATGTTAAGTATTGCTTACTTCTGTTCCTGCAGAAACGCACATCTCAATTTAGCTTTTAACTAAATGGCAGCTAATTAGTTAAGACCATTTAATGAACATATCACTTGCCTTATCAATGCACAAAGCATTAATGCTGTTACTCGTTGTTATTATTGTTGAAAATATTGCTTAAACCCTGTAATTGCATATCTGATTCTACATTAATATATATTGTTAACATTGCCACTCCTTACATTATTAATAGATTGCTGGGTTTGATATTTTGACTGATGTTAAAAGAAAAATGCATGGTAATGGTGGATTAAGCTGACATGTATTACATTGTAATTCGATTTTTTTTTTTTAAAGAAGGAAAATAAAATACAAACAATAAGACAAAAGTTTATATTAAAAAAAAAAAAAAAGGTTGAAGGTTTGATACTTAGCTGTGGAATATTTTTGTGACCCTGACTGACATTAGTTGGGTGTAGATTGAAACCTGTTACAATAAGGCCAATTAATTCTCATATCTTAATATGAGGGGCATAACGTTTTTCAAATTGAAAAAATACATATATTCAAATGTTTGTGCAATTCTCTGTACTACTTGCAATTTTAAGAAACTTTCAATGAATTTTTTTAACCAAAGAGAAAATATTGAGTGAATATTTACAATTATTTTATTGTGAACAAAAATGCAGAACTTCGGTGCCTACTTCTTGATTGTTGCATATATACATCATTAAAAAAAGAAATAAAATCTGAACAGTTTGCATGAGTTTGGTGGTTATAACTGCGAAAGAAAACGGGCTTTTTTTAAAAAAGCGGCCGTGGTTGATAAAACCAGGTAATCCATTTCACCCATAAGGGGCCTCTCTCTTTTTATTAATGCTTTTTACGAAATGCGCTAGGTGGCTTGACCAACGCGCCAGCTTCCGAGTTAATTTGGAAACTTGCCACATGTTTACGTAAAGTCCTTGCGTAAAGTCGCTCACGTAAGCCGCCTGTCAAGGGAGAGAGCTTAAAAACTGCTTGAATTACTGCAAGACAAAAGTTACTGCACACATAAAGATGTTGTCCAGGTATTTTGCAACAAATAGCAGAGGTTTGTCGTCAATATGTCGAATGACAAACCTGAAAACCCCGTCAACAGTCAAGGTGAGTTTTTGACAGATCACAAATCCAGGTTGTTGTTTGCAATTAACAATTTAATGCAGTACAAGATAATGATTCTTTGACCTGGGTTTATAGATGCAGCTACAGGCTAAACTTAGTCTTGGTACTTGGTCATATTCAAACTTTTCTGCCCTCGTCTCCTCTCCCCATATACCTATATTTACATAATTTAGTACAAGGAAGCAATTAAATGATAAATTGTGGAACTTCAGAAAAGTGTTGCAACATCTTCTCATTCATGGAAAATGAATGTTGCATTCAAGGGCATATTGCTGCACTCTTCTCCCCCCGCCCCAGGGCACGGGAGTTGACTCCCAGGTCTGACCCCCCCACCCCCCCCCCTTCGATCTCCCCCTGCTCTGGCACCCCTTGCCTTATCCCTTTGAACTGACACCACGCCCATGGATGCCTGTCTAAGCTTTCCAAATGAGTTTGCAAATTGTTAAAGAGCATGCACTATTTTGATACTGGTCAAGTAGTTCGAGCTGGTGCAATTATATGTCAATTCTTTCAGAACTTCACACTTGGCCTGACAGGGCAACGGAGAAGCCAATTTTGTTCTTTGGCTAGACGAGTTCAGTGTAAAGGTTTAAATACGAAAGAGGTAATGTAATTTCATTTAAATTCCGTCATTGAGATCTTATAGTCTCTAATTGCAATAGGTATACCAAATTGCCTATTATATCATTCTACTATTTGAACATGGTGGAGCTCATTTATGAATAACTACATGTATTTTAGACATCATGGACCACATTTATGAATGCCACAAGGAAAGCAGTGACACAAGCAGCACAATCACAAGGCCTTCGTAATTACCCTGACATCAGCGAACACGCGCACAAAGTGGTGGGTCGGTGGCTCATGGGTTGCGCTGGAATGGTGTTTGGTGCTGTGTTCATTGGTGGCGCCACAAGGTTAGTAGCCTGTAAAAGAGTATAGTCATAGCCAATACTTGTCCAATCTGCATTAAAACTTTATATTTAGTAGACTATTAGGCCGAATGAAAAAACTAAGTTGCTTCCAATTTCCTCCGACCCTATGTAAAACCCCCCCCCCCCCTACCCTACCCTAAACCTTTCATGGACTTTTTTTAACAGTTTTAGAATAAATTATTATAAAATCTGATCACTGAAAAAGGATTTTGTTTTTGGCTGACCTATCGACCCTACTTTTTTTGATTTGAAATCGGAACCAAACAATTTTTTTTTATCCCGCCTATAGAGTATGATTTTAGCCAATACATGTCCAATCTACATCAAAACACATTATATATTTAGCAGATAATGATATCCCACACATATGTGGAGGAAATGTCACATTTATTATAATGATTACTGATAAAAATCTTTTTTAAAATCTTATGTTAATTATACCATAGTAAAGGTTTTATTTGTACCCCAAAATTCTGAAATGATGATAGGTGTTTCTCTTTTTATTTGATGACTTGCTTTCAGGTTGACGGAGTCTGGATTGTCTATTACAAAATGGGACCCAATTTCAGGTGCTTTACCTCCATTGAATGAAGCCCAGTGGGAGGTTGAGTTTGAGAAATACAAACAGTATCCTGAATATAAATAGTAAGTTAACTTTTGGTAAAATATGTGATTTACCGTAAAGGAGGGTATTATCGATAGGGCAGGTATTTTCGACACTCACATTAGAATGTTAAAAGCCAAATTGTTAACATTCTAATGTGCGTGTCGAAAATACCTGCCGTAACGATAATACCCTCCGTTATGGTTCAGGGATATCAAATGTAACACACTCATTCTGGTAGACCTAATTAATTTGTTATAGGAAAGTCAACAGTGTTTACATTAAGGTACAGAAGAAGGCTTTGAGTATACTTTCGAGTGCAGATATCAATTGTCGGACTCGAGGTTTTCAATTGAAATTTTATGTTGCGTTTAGCTGAAATGTGTAGGACATATCGTGATAACTTTATTGTTAACTCTGAGTAATTCAAAATCTGTTTTCCAGTTTAGAAAGAGAACTCTCAATGTCAGACTTCAAGTTCATCTACTTCATGGAATGGTTTCACAGAAACTGGGGTCGCGCAACTGGATTGGTTTTTGCTCTTCCTGCGATCTATTTCTGGAGGAAAGGATATTTAGCCAAAGCTATGAAGCCAAGAATCATCATTTATGGTGCTTTATTCTTGTCACAAGTAAGATTTTTTGGTGTTAATTTATTTGCACTTAATCGCAATGCGAAATCATGTGAAATTCTAATTAAAAAATTGATGATTGTTACTTATGAGTGCTGCTCTGAGTTATGTGACTCAATAACTTGTTATTTTTGAAAGAGAAATCCATAAATTGGTACCCAAAACAATATAACAATGTATTTGACCATTTTGTTGGTTTCAAATACCTGAGTATACCACCTAATGTCTCAATTTTTAAAAACAAATTTAACATTTTATAATGTTCATATATTTTACACCATTACTGCAAAACGATAAAGGAAACCTACATGCACATATAATAATACAAAGAAGCCACATGTGTGCTTTCTTAATACCATTTTGCCACATTGTATACATTGCATTTTTTGTTACATGATTTCTACCAAATGTACCTGAAGAAAAAGCCCTCTGTAATTAATCTGTAACATCCTAATTTATTTTCTTAGGCGGTCATGGGAATCGTCATGGTAAACAGCGGGCTTAAAGATTGGGAAAATCGCTCTGATGTTCCACGAGTCAGTCAGTACAAATTAGCAGGTCATCTTGGTCTCGCTCTGTTCCTCTATGTGAATTTCCTTTGGTCTGGGTTCAATCATCTACTTCCAGTACACCGTGTAAGTACAATTGCAATGGACCATCTTCACCTATGTAATCAGGTGCAAAATTGTTTACATCACTAAAAAATATCCTTTGAATATAATGCAGCATTTCTGAATAATGGTGATGATGTCACAAAATAGTTTTGTATCTAGTTCGCAAAGTACTGATACAATGGAATGTTGTTGAATAAGAACTATTTTACGGAGGATGTCACCACCGTTGTTTTGAAATAGCTACACTGTGGCATTGTTTTATAGGCTATGATTATAATATCATTAGCAAAGTAGGAGTTGTCTTAAAAATGAATCGTTCATTAATATGATGTCCAAAAAAATTCTACAATGTCCAATAAAATGTCGAGTTAAAAGACGATGAAGTGCTCTTTATTTACTAGATTAGGCTGTGTAGTTTAGTAAGTTTTAATCTGTAATATTTTCTTAATTAATTATTAAAATTAATATTTCTATCTTCCATCTTTTCAGGATGCTGCCAAAGTAAGTATAATTGGAAATTTATGGATTTTATTTATATTTTGGAAATCTTATTGAATCAATTAGAATGTAAGACTACCTTGTAACGCTACTACTGAGGGCTGTTCCATTTTTAAAAAGGAGGGGGGGGGGGTGGACCAGACCCCCCCCCCCCCCCCTCCCCTTCTTCCTACATTACGATATTAAGAAAATACTGGTCTACCCTCCCCTCCCCCCGCTTTTTCAAAAATTTTCTGGTCCACCATTTTTACATGGAACAGCCCTGAGGGATATATTGTTTTGATATTTTTTGTCTGTTTCAGTTTGTAAATGCCAGATCGTTAGCAAGATTAGGTGGACTGGCTCATGGTGCTCTAGCTTTGACATTCTTCACAGCTTTATCAGGTACGTCAATTAATTCATAGTGTTAAAATTATGTGAGAAGCACTTTTCATATAACACTTGTAGGGACTGCCAAGAACAGCTCTGCTGACGACCAATTGTATAAAATACCTGTATTTGGATATATTTAATGGTGGTCTTTGTTGTATATTTACTTTGTGAGTTCCATTCTCAGCTGCGGGCGATAATAATGACGGCTAGGGGTGGAATGTCATTATTATCCCCCCCCCCCCCCCCAAACTTATTTGACAGTGCTTATTTCACGGACAGACTGTTGCTGTAGTAAGTTTCGGGTTTAGTGCAGTATAAACTGACCCTGATTTATGCCCATATTTGGCATCTATGAAAAAAAACCAAAAAAAAAACCATGATGAACTGTGTTCTTGCCTTGAAAAGTTTCACTATCGCCGTTTGTTTGTGACGTCACACGTTGAATTTAAGCATTTGACGTCATATATGTATAGGCCTGGGTCCGCTATGCTGCACTTTTTGCTAGGTTTTATTTCATTTTATCCCTTTTAATGTTTCAGGAGCTTTTGTAGCTGGTTTGGATGCTGGTCTCGTTTACAACAGTTATCCTAAATTCGCAGATCGATGGATTCCATCAGATATCCTCGCTCATGAACCAAAATGGAAGAACATTTTCGAAAATCACACAACTGTTCAGTTCAACCACCGACATTTGGTAAGAAAAGCTTCCCAAAATGCATGTGAAGACAATTTGTTTTAATGCCCTACAATTAATTTAAGATACCATATCTTTTATGTTGTCATAATTGTTAATAATTTGCAGTGGTGCAAATTTGAGAGGTTGAATTTCAATGATTCACAGAAGCATTTAGCTGAATATTTGATTTTAGTCCTAATGCTAGTTCTATTTGGGGAAATCTTAATGGACCACCAAAAACTTCTTCATTCGAAAACTTGATCCATCACCATAAAAAATATGTCGAATCAACAAAAGGAATGGAATGGGGAGTCATTTGTTTCATATAGTGGCTGAGATATTTTATAAAACAACTGTCCACACATGTAGGACAGGGCACAGAAAGATAAGTAATATTAAAGTCTTTTTTTTTATTTTGTCAGCCAAATATGATAAGTATGGTGTCTTTTTAGGTCTCTAAGTTTTTCGAACATACTGATTAATTGGTTCAAAACCTATTGTTATTAAGGAGTTCCATGTTACTTGTAGGGAGAACTCACTGGTCTTACAATCCTGGCAACATATTTCATGGCAATGAGAAGTCCATTGCCACACCGTGTTCGTCTTGCTTCGACTGCTTTGGCAGGAATGGCCCTTGTCCAGGTAACATAATATCATGTTTATTTTAAATATTTAGTCATTTGCTTGATTGGTAGCGATAAGGCTGGACCATCAAAATGTTTGGCATTTCACCAGACTTCATGGATTTTTCAAAAAATCTACAGTAAATTTTAATTAATTTTATAATATTAAATTTGCCATTAACAAATAATATATGTGGCCTTAGATGACGATACAGTCATATTGGTATCCCAGCTGGATGTTGATGTCATGGGACATTAAATTATAGATGCCTTCTACTCGGTGTCTGCTTAGGCAAGTAAGAGATCCAACCCATGGGGTAAATGTGTCACATGATGTGAACTCAAGCCTTATCATCTCATCGTTACATCTGCCTCTGATAGCTGGTCATTTAAGCTGGCATAGCTTCAGACCAGTAGCATTGTGACTTTGATGTTCCATGGTGAGACATATATTTGAATTTATTCATTATGTCTTTTTTCTTCCACTTTTCAGATTGGTCTTGGAATCGCCACCCTTCTGACCTACGTTCCCACATCATTAGCTGTGACACATCAAAGCGGTAGTGTAGTCTTGTTAACTTTCGCAACTTGGTTAGTAAATGAGCTAAAAAGG
This sequence comes from Alitta virens, assembly GCA_932294295.1. NCBI lineage: Eukaryota > Metazoa > Annelida > Polychaeta > Phyllodocida > Nereididae > Alitta > Alitta virens. Next base: position 16,102,893 of record OW028580.1, on the reverse strand, counting down.
GTGCCTAAGTAAAGAAATATATTTGTGTAAATGTGTCTATTGTCGCAGCATACATATTGTATCTCCATATTATGCTTATATGCATTTCATTTTGTAATTTATCTATTTTATTAGAGTTATTAAACTAGAGATCAAAGATCTTTATAATAAAATAAGTCACGAGTTTTTCTCAACTCCATGTTGAGTGGTAACAGAGGGGACATGCTCACACTAGCACTGTCACTGTTTGTCCATGTATATTGCCAACTACGCAGTAGTAGGAGTATTGCAGCATTGGCTTAACTATGCCATGGTCTTGGTCCGCAGGCAAATTGTCTTATTTAGCAGACAGACATCTACACATCTGCACGTTTGATACTGCTTGTCCCAGACTAGGAATTGGAACCTGGACTAAGCGCTTTATCTACTAGGTTTCCAGCTCTGTTACATACTGACATCTACAGACTAGCATAGCATCTGTGCCATTCAAATATCCATTCAAAATAAAAGGCATAGAATGGATTGGCCTGTCATGGGAGTAACAGTGCTCGTAGTCAGGAGGGCTCGTTCGAGAAATTCCTCCTACGATAACACAACTGGATGGCCTAGTGGTTAAGGCATTTGCCAATTCCACATTGGTTAGCTCGGTTAAAGGTCCCAGGTTCAGTTCTATCCCAGGCAAGTAAAAGACTCCACCCATGTGGTAAATGTGGACTGCCCAAGCCTTATCTCATCTTTACGCTAGCTATGCTTCAGACCAGTCAAGTAGCGTTCAGACATTAAAACCTAATTGGGGCCCATTGTGGACAACATCTGCCGAACAGGCAAACAGACCATTAATAGACGGACTAACAAGAATACAACCATTACTGTTGTAAATAATTTATTCAAGTATAAATTTATACAAAAAAAGTCTGAACACATCACAGATACTTGTAAAAAGTAGCGATCTTTAAACATAGCTGACTTTATAAGTCAGATGGCGTTTAAGATTGCAAAACTAATTTTAAAGTAAATAAACATCTTAAGGTTGTTAATTACTTTCAGTATTAACCTTCATAACAGTTTTTTAACAATAAGCATCCCATCATCTTCATAACTTTACTATTGCCAACAGTTTAGAACATTTTGAGATTACATGGTGCTGTATTTCAATGACCTATGAATGTATCTTCACAGTGGTGATTAAAATTTCTCGTTACCAGGCTCTGCTTAACATACATCAATTCCTTTAAAATTAAGGACAACCTAACTATAAATTGAATAAAGATGATCGCATCACAAACACAGAACATGAGATTGCCGTGGTTTTAAAATGCACCACTATAGCTCAAATCTGTATTTCTGAAAAATGTTTAAAATTATTACATTGCCTCAACAAGTCAACAATACAGAACCTATAAAGGCAATCAATGATTACAGTTTTAATTAATTATTTGAAAATTCATTTAGTATTCATTGAATTACAGCATGGTTAATTGGTTGTTAGATTGAAGCTAAGAGCAGTTAATTTAACGTCCACCAAATGCTGGAATATAGAGGTGGACAAATAATATGATAAAGTGATAATTGGAATTAAATCCAAGAAAACATCAATATAACTACACTAGCAAGAAATCTATAAATGTCTAACTCAAGAGTTAACTATTAAACATCTTCATCAGTCGGAATAAGAGTATAATTTTCATACAGAATATTGCACATACAGTTGTGCGAAACTTAATTGTATATAAAAGTAGATTCTACTGCAGTATGCAAATCAATACCTTATCAAACATAAATTTGAAGGATGCTTGTGAAACTTGAAATCATAGCCCTAGACACTACCAGAACATGTGAAGAAGTTTTAAGTACTTAAATCTGCTACACAGGATTGTCAGCCTTTAGTGCATGGGGTGTACATAATTACAAAGTTGAAAAGACAAATTCATTAAGGCTTAAATGATTGGACACTGAAGAGAGACTAGCAGGGATTACGGCAGAAAATTAAATAATACGACAGCGTAAAACGTTAAGCCATGACAATGGAGGGTGACAATCCAGGATGGAAATCTTCACTAACTTGGTTTTTTTCCCCCTCTTTTCTTTTATTTTGAAGTATGCATGTTGAGACTAGCATCAACAATTAAAGTAATTAATACTACAGAGTTGATGTTCTTCTAATTTCAAACCCTATGTACTAGAATGCACTGATTAAACAGTCTCTGGTGCCTCTAGTTCATCTCAAATATAATTGTAGAATGTCTCAAATATAATCGTACAACGTCCACTTCTATGACAAAATCTGGGACTTATCTGGTGGTGATCTTACATGTCATTGAGGTAATAGAGTTCATTTTAATGAAATTTGTACCCTGAATACGAGAATGCACTGATGTAACATTCATTTGCTCTTCTAGATACTTCAAATTTAATCATAGAATAACCAGTTCAGTGACAAGATATTGCCGCTTAAATCCGCAACAATCATGTCGGTGCTAATTCCATCTTGATCGGGAACGAAGGCCATCTTGGTGACTGGTGCCGGCGTGAAGAACTGACCGACCTGGTAAAAGAGAAACAAAATCATATTAGCGTCTAAAAACAGACTTGAAAATAGGATCAGTCTAGTAGGTAGTCTCACACCCCATCAACTGATATTCCATTCACAAGGTGTGCCCTAGTGTATCAGCAACATTACGAATAGAAGGCAATAAAATGTTGCCAGAAATAGTTTTGATGCTGCTAAATAATGGTCCACTGAAAAACTAGGTCATATAGGACAGGGTCATTTAATAGAGGGGTAAAAAATAAATATATTTAAATTTTAGTAGGGGGAAGTTAGAAGCGGTCGTATACAGTACAGCAGGTGACTGTTCTAAACAAGTGGTCGTTAGGCCAGGTAATTGTCTGCAACAGCTATTCAAGGCCATTATTTAGCAATGAAGTGCAGCCTCGCAAGATACTTCCTTAAAAAACCAAACCAAACTCAAGATTATAAAAGAAAACCCTACCTGTGTTTTGTCCTGCCAAACTTTGATGGTGGAATTGCTGGAAGCGGTGAAGATGAGACCACGGGGGGATCTCTCCATACAGTTGACCCGGTCACCAGGTTTCTGAATATCAAACCAAGCATTAAAAAAAGTCAACCGATCAAGATTTAAATAACATAAAATAACAATAATTTGTTTGTGAAATGTTTTTCTTTAAAACACAGAAGTGGCGCATCAAAAATCCTTTGCCAGTAATTATAAAGGCATTGTAATAATGGCCTAAATTGTAGTTAAATTAATAATTAGACGGCATTTATTTGTGATTTCCTATAATGTGAAGTTCCATCATGTGCTATAAATTACTCGTAACCTTATGACAAACTTTTTGCAAGTGCAAAAAATTGTATGATTCACAACACCGAACATAATTTGACAATGACCTAAAATCTCTGCACAAGGTTGAGATAGGTCAAGCAATGAACTTTTTTTTAAATGTTACTCACAACAGCTTCATCATAGACACACTGTTCGGACTTCGACCGCTGCCAGTCACCCCAAACGTCAAGTTTTTCTCCCGCTTTCCATCCTTCGATGCTCTCAACGTACTGGTCATCAAAGTTATACACTCCGTAACCATGGCAACTATGAGCGGCTCGGAGCGTGCTCTTCCCTTCTATCACAGCTGAGGTGATCCAGCCATCGCTAATCAATGATTGGTATTTCGTAAGTTCTTCCCTTACTGTCTCGTTCTTATCCTGAAAAAGAGAAAACAGAACCGAATAGCATCTATAAACAGTAATTAACATGTAATGTTGCAACATACCAACATATATTGCCAAATAACCATAATTTTATAATTATTCTTTGATGTATATTTATTCTGAGAAGGGGAAGTCCAACCGAGGCACATGTTAAGCCACATTTAGATTGATCCGTTTGCGTATACGTGTATATATGCGTGTGCGCATATGACACAAAAACTAACAGAAATTTTGACGGGCCAATGTGAATGATCAGTGAAAGTTGCACTGATTTATATACACTGAGACATTTCAATCTAAATCTGGCTTAAGACTACGCAATGTATCCTGGGATATTCTGAGTCTGTGACTTATTCACACTAAAAGATCCTCACACATTAACACAAATAATAGTATTGGTTTTTTTTTTTCCATAACAACTACAGCAGAGAGATCTTGTTATCTGCCAAATTAATTACCTACATGTAACAGAACTTGATGTCAATAGCTATCTATGGTAATAGGTTCAATCGAATTTGAATGTGTAAAGTTTAATATTAATAGAGACATTTACTAACCTTCAGTGGTACAACAAACAGAAGACCATACGCTCCAATGATGTAGAGCTCATCTTCATAAATGGTGGCATTGACGGGCCATGAATTCCGGACTCGTATTCTGAAAAGAACATGAAAAGCTCAGAATTATATATAGATACATCATCAATCAAGGTTTCAATACTACTAAGTTTGAAGCTCGGTCAGCTTGACCATCTTATGACCAGCTACCAGCGGCAGACATAAGGACCAAGCCAAAGTCAGTATGCAGACCATAATGATGATATGATAAGGCTTGGAGTCCACACTGTTACACCTTTACTCCATGGGAGGGGTGTTTTACTTGCCTCATGACTATAAAAATTCTTGTTTTTTTAACAGTCCTGTAAATGCCAATATTTACTTCCTAATAGCGTGCTGAATAACTATATGCAACTTTTTGAAACTGCCAGTATAAGCGATTAAGGACCTAGCCAACAAAAGTTTATCTTTATAATACTACTGCCTAAATGTTTTATCGAGCAGTTGAAACAAAAATAAATAGAAAAACAACTCTTACTCGGCCTCTGTATCTGCTACGACAGATGATTTCTTGGCATTCAACATCCAGATGGTGACTTTGCAATTCCAGTCGACAGTGACCAAACACTTTTCCTTCTTGCCGCCTTTCTTCGACCAGGAGAACACCTTTCGTAGTGGCTTGTCATTCGTTACTTCCCAGTGTAATCTGCAAGACAAGGTCAAAATTATGATACAAAGTAGCAATTCTGAATAATGGTGATGATTTCACAATATCATTCAGTGACCAATTCATTAAGTACTATCAAAGAATTTTACATTTCTTCAAACTCAAATAATTCTTTGCATTTAGAGCAACACAGGTGACACAATCGTGTACTACTAATCATCCGCAGAGGGTTGTGGTAATGTCAGGGTTAGTGGCCATGGCAATCATCATGGAAAGTCAGTTGTGTTTAAAAAACAAAACCAATCAATGTGTCTTTTATGTTTTGTGGGGAGTGGTGAAGTTTAATGTCATGGCGAACCTCATGTCATCAAGATTACATACTACAATGAAGGTGATGAATAGATTAGGGCTTTACGTCCTGTATTACTGCACTTAATGGGCTAATTAGGAATTTAGGACAGGCAGGGACCATTGCAATGAGATGATGGATGGAACACCCATCCAACTTAGGCTCGACTGGGAATTGGACCTGGGACTCCAAGGTTGGACGCCCAGCCAGCTACCACTTAGCTAGGCACCCACCCTTATTACACTGCAATATGTTCAAACCTTTAATGTTAGTGTTCCATCCAGTTGAAATAAAATACTAACTTGACAGAGGTCTTTCCATTGCCAGGTCTCTTGATCAGCCATACTTTGATGCCCTGGTCCATTGAAACTGTAGCAAATGCTGTTTGTGATGCAATGACTCCACAAGATGCTATGTCTTCTACGCTTCTCTCATGAGCCTAAGAAATTAAACATTAAACTTTTAAAAAAACTGTCTGTACACATTAGAAGGAGGATTTACTTACAAAGATTGTCAGAATGACTTTTTGATGTCATCGCGAAGTCTTCACCAGAGTCCAATAATTAGAACTGTAAACTTTTAGCCTGTACAAGATTCACTAGCAATATACATATATTTGAATTCAAAAAGGTTTGTATTCGTGTTGCTCATGGTCCCACAAATAGTGCATGACAACAATAAGTTCATTCACTGCTTCTCCAAATTGTTTTGACAGTAGACCCCGAAGCTGTCGCCAGGAGCCACCACGCCCGACATTTTCAATGTTTGGCTGAGTAAGCCACTAATTTTCTAAGCCGTTTTAAGCCATTACCAGGTATTGACCACCATAGAATCTGTGAGCCATTACAATATAGTGAAGATTAGGACACAACAGGAGTGGGGAAGGACAGATTGCAATTTACTAGGTGGCATGTTCAATGGAAGTGTCAACTTCGAGTTCCCCAATAATTAGGCCTATAAGTGCAATTAACTATTCAAAGGCTGTCATGCCAGTCTATCAGCAACAGTTTTGTAGATTTGATTTTGTTTATATGTGAATTATTGCTTAATTAAACAACCCACATATCTCTTTGCATGATTTTGAGTATTTGACCCATGCCAATTACTGAATATACCCCATGGTATAAATTCAGTTTGAAGTTTCCAGATGTTTTGCACAATTAATTTCATTCAAGTTATGCTGTATTATGACAGGATTAAAAAAAAAACATATCCACTGTTTTATGGTCATATTTTTCCATAAAAAACATGGAGCAGCTTTGACTCTACCACCAAAAAAACAAATGGGCAAACATAATGATCGGAAGGTGGCAAAAAATTATCATTGCGAAAACTTGAATGTATTTAGCACCGAGAGGGGTTTTTATGAATTAGAAAGTTGGGGTTTGTCTTATCAGTGACATTTCTGTGATTTTGTGCTGCTCCAAGCTCTACGTGATAAAATATGACCAAAAATTGAATGGACCTGATGTATGGACCAGTAGATCATGAAATTAATGTTGACCTAATGTTGGTCCGACATCGCCCAAATAGGCCAGACGTCATAACAATGTCAAATGCTATGTGGGCCGACACTGCTGCAAGCTGAAAACAATATGGAATTTCCAAAGGAAGTGTAAAAGGTGGATGAAGATAGCTATACATTGTTCAAGTGAAGACAATTTTTCATCTGCCAAGGGTGTTGCCAGCACTGGGTCTGCAGATGAATTGGAAAATAGGTAAATTCTACTGCAAACTTGTCTTTCTTTTACATGGATTTCTATTTATATATACACCTTAACTCTGAAAATTAACTATTTCTCATTCCACCATGCCACAATAGCCTCAGCCGTTTCAAGCCAAAAGTTCATGAGCCATTATCAGCCAGTATATATTATGGCTCAGCCGGCTTAGCCAGCCATTTTCATGTTAAGCCAGCCATTAGGGTCCAAATAAACGGCTTCGGGGTCTATTTTACAGATGAAGTAGTATAGTAATGACAGGTCTTTTCCTTGACAATGGGGGACCTCAAATTCATCTGAAATTAATTACAACCTTTTTTTAATTGACCTACCTGCAGTGTACACAAGCATTCTGGCTGTTCTGCTGATCTGTCCCAAACTTTGATTTCTCCTGTTCTGAAATTATAAACAAGAAAATATCATTCCTAGTTCAATTTATCATGAAACTCCTCACAAAGCTGATCAAAATATCACATCAAATACAAAACTCACTTGCTCCCACTGACAAATAGGTCAACGTCAATGAAGGTCAAGGCCGTGACTTCTGAACTATGACCTGCCGCCGAGACAGAATGAACAGGCTGTGGTTTCCATAGACGAACAGTCTTGTCAGTTGCGCTTGTTGCTATGGTGTTATCAGGACTGCAACAAACGGAGACGACCTTGCCAGAGTGACCTTCCAGATTGAACTGCTCGTTGCCCTAGAAACAGATGCAATATAACATTAAGTATCTTAGCAGCCAGGGTAGACCACAGCTGTCCACGTAAGGCTAATTAAGTCTTTGCACAAATTCCTTCATTTTCATCACCAAATATTAGAATTCCAAACATTTATTAAGTTTCTGCTCTTAATCTAGTTACAGAGAACAAGACTTCACTCAAATTTTACAGTTAAGTTAATCTCTTTTTTTCTTTTTTTTTGGGGTAATTTCACCACATCAAACTACCGAAAAATATATAAGGAAAACAACAAACTAAGTTACTGACCTCCATTGGTCGCCACAGATGCACTGACCCATCTTCACTCGCAGTCACCACCTGGATATCCAGGACTTTCTGCGCCACTTTGTTCCCTTTGCCCTTTTCTCTATCTTTCTGGCCAATGTCTTCTTCGACCATGGCCGCCCAGTCTCTGGATTCGTCTACATCATCAGGACTAGTCTCAGAGGTGCTTTCCCCTTTCGTTTTGACGTAAATATCAGCCTGGTTTGTCCGATGACTTTCCGTTTTCAGAGTAGTAATGTTAATTCCTTTGGCAGTCCATACGTTAGCAGTACCATCTAAGTGGCAGGTTACGATGCAGTTGTTCTGTGAAAAGAATGAAATCACAAACTGAAAAAGACATCATGTGACTGTTGTTTATGCCTCTAGAAGACATAATATATAAATGAACACTCATACATCTAAAAAAATTCAGGTCCTTTTTTAAATGGAACAGCCCTAAAACCAATCAAAATGTTCCAGAATTACAACTGCCTGATTTCTAAGACCACTTATGTCCTTCCTGAAGGTGTTTTTGATTTTTGGTCCCATCAAACAGTCAAACCTGCCTGAAGGCCATTTGTAACTTATTGTAGCTATCAACTTGCATCCTCGTATAACAATAACATTGTAAAATTGACGATTCTGTTACAATTACCTTGCAAGCAACATGGTATGGGATAGCAGAGCGGGTTGGGAAGTCTGTTTTCAATTCACCCGACTTGCCGTCCCACATTTTGATGTGGTAGTCATTGGATGCAGTTACCTACAAAATGCAAGGAAATACATGATAAAAGACACTAAAAAAGCTAGAAATAAACCCTAACTAATTAAAGTATATGAAAAGTGTTACTGGAGTATTATATTAATTTTACAAAGCGATAACTTCAAAAGTTGTTTAATTTTGTTATTTCAATTATAAATGCTCTGAACAATATTACATAGTGCCACATTGTATCTGTTAAAGAATATGTTCTTATATGTTAATCTCACCAAATGATTTGTCGTGTTGGACCACGCTACCGAGTTGATCCAGTCATTGTGGCAATTGCTCAAGGACAGGATTGGTTCCGGAAAATCTTTGATTGTTGACACAGAATAGATGAAGACATTCTGAAAGAAGAGAAACTCAGCCTCAAAAATATCATCATTACATCTGCCTATAGCAGCTGGTTATATAAGCTGCCTTAGTTTCAGCATTGCTCGGAGACAATTAAAAATATTAGACAATAATAATAATATATTGCACTGGATCAAGATACTTACGGTATCTTTGGAACAAGTTGCCAAGAGAGTGTCGTCCATGTTGAAAGCGCATCCAGAGACAGGGCCTTCGTGATCGTTGAGACAAGCATGAAGATTGGGCTCACTGTAAAAAAAAAAGTAAATGAATGAATATGTGTAATTGCTTCAGATGTTCATTACAATGTTCATAAGGCCAAACTTATTTATCTTCAGCTACTCGGTTCTTTTTTGGGACATTTTTCAAAGGTTTTCAAAGGTTGGTCATCAAAAAATCACAAAGAAAGTTTTCCTATTAAATAACATGGGGACATGTAATGTTATTTTTCTGTCTGCACATTTCTCATCATATTGGTTAAAAATTAACCGAGTGTTGCCTGAACATGTAAGGTTTTTAACTGCACTATGGTGTATACAAAATTATGTATACCTGTAAATGTATTAAAATTATGGCAATTTTAAGAACATTTTCCTAGCGACTAGTGTACTATTACTTGAGTCCAGAAGAATGACCTTGAAGACCAGTATATTTTGTCCCAAGGGTGCTCATAACTGCCAGGTCCCTCAGTATACTTACAAACATAAAATTTACAAACATATAATAAAACTTTACATACTAGACCACAGAGAAATGCACAACTAACCTCCCATCCTTGAAGAGTGTATCTCTCAGGTACAGGTAGGTGCAGGCATCTTCAGATGCTACGGCAATTATGTCCGCATTAGAAGTTCTCGCAACGCAAGTGATACCAGCTTTAGGGGATTGACCGAACTGAGCTGGCGCAAGAACCTCCAAGGCTTTTCCTGTTTCAGCGTCAAGCACCTGTTACAAAGATAAAAGAGAAGGAAATCATTATCATGATGCTACCGGGATCTACCCTACAGTGATCTAGGGGTTCCTAGGGCTGTACACTGGTTCTCGATATACCGTTTGTACTGGTACAAGGATAATGATACGGGTATCGATAACCATTATGTAATAATAACGATACAATTAAACAGTATGCAGAGCGGCGTTTTGGAGCTAATAAGACACCTACTATCCAGATGTTCCAGTGATTTTAAAGAAATATGTCAGCCCACTTTCATTTCAACGACATTAAAGAACAGTCTGGAATTATTTCATAGAGATTTGTTCATGATATTTGATTGTTTATTGTCAATACTGCGGGCTTTGTTTAATTCACCCACTGATATAGCTTAACGATACGTACAATCGTACATGATACATATTGTATCGGTTATATTGTATCCCGATACGTATCGTATCATTTTAAAGATAAAGGTGTACAGCCCTAGAGGCATTCATCCCCCCCCCCCCTTCCTCCTAGAAAAGATAATACAGAAAGCATATTGGGAAAGCCCTATCTGTGACTTTGTCCTCACTGAAATGTCAAAAAGCTCCAGGAAAAATGTCTTGTCATAATATTGCACTTTTTCCGTTCATACTTCTTCATAAGAAAGCAATATAACCTTCAATTCTAGAATGGTGAGATTTAGCGCTGGGGAGCGAGCATGTATGACTGAACTAAATAAGCTTCATTAACTGTCACCATGCTTACCGAGTCAGATAATACATGTAATATTATTCTACAGCATTGCCATGTTAATATATTTTATCTTTGTCCTGACTCTACTTGAAGAATGCTATAGACACGCATTGACCGGTAGAGTGTATTCCGTCATGCATTCATATCAATAACCCTTACCTTCACTGAACGGTCATCAGAGCCCGTGATGACACATTTTGAGTCTTTGAAGTAACAGGCAGTTCTAACTCTCAGGGTATGATGTTTTGACTCCCACTTCACCTCTCCTATCACAAGAAAATAGCAAAATTATTTAAAATTCATCACCCCCTTATAGTCCATAGATTTTGCAACAATGAAAGATGTCCTTGTTTAGAAGATTGCATAAATCAATTCGGCATATTGAATATCAAATTTGTTATTATTTATGTTTCAACTTAAAGCTTTTAACTAAAATCACAAAATCTCAACCTGTCCGTGTATAGGCCTTTACAAGCCCTTCGTTAAATCCGACGACCACAGTGGCGCCATTTGGTTGAATAGCACATGCAGTGGCTCCACCTGCCTCTTTTTCTTTAACATGCATCAGCAACTTTCCAAGATCTCCGGACCACACCTAAATGGAAAAAAGTATAAAACTTCATAAGTTACCAACAAAATGCAACACTTGACACAAAAATATGCGAAAAGTGCTCATATCTTCCGATGAGACAAGTATCTTAATGATCTTCCTTAATGAGTTATTTGTCTGTAGGGCTGTCCTTACCTTGATCTTGCGATCATCAGAGACAGTGATCAGCTTGTGACCTTCAGTAGAAAAGGTCAACTTGTTAATCGGCAAAGAGTGACCGGTCAGTTTAGCCACTTGCTGACCGTTCATAGCTGACCAGAGGTAGACATGACCTTGCAGACTAGCTGACGCAATGTGCGTTCCTGTGGGGCTGTAGCATAATGCGCGAACACTTGAGGAATGGCCACGCAAAACCTGAAATATCACAAATCAATGTATCATGCCTAGTCTTTAAATAATGATCAAATGTTGCAGCTGCAAATAGCCTAACACTAGCCTACATCTCTGATGTAGGGACTGATGAATCGGTCTAACACCACCCTACAATATCATTATCTAATATCTATGGCAGTCTTTAATATCTAATCATGAGTATAATCAGACAATTTCTCAAACTTACTGCTTTTCTAACTCGAGTATAAACATCCCAGACTTTGATGGTCGCATCCCATGTGCCAGTTGCAAAGAATTTTCCATCTGGGTGGAAGCAAACACAATTGACTGGCCGGCTGAAAATAAGAAGATGGCGTTCAATAATATTTATACAAGGATAAACAGTTGACACTTGGTCATTCGCTGTCTGTTTGAAGTCACTGATCGCGAGTGTAGTGGGCAGTGGACACCTCAGGTTAGAAAAAGATAAGTTATGTACGTTATACAGACTCCATATTGACATTAAAATTATCATTTCAAAAGTTTCAATCTATTTATATAATGTTTCTATAATTCAATGTCTCACTGGTCTGAAGCTTAAGACAGCTTACATGACAGTTGCCAGAGGCAGACATAATGATGAGATGATGAGACTTAATTAGAGTCCAGCAGACCACGTTAACTTACGTCTCTCTGATCTCTCCCTCCATCTTGAATGAGCTATCTCCTTGGCTCGCTTTCCAAATTTTCACTTTGCAATCCCAAGATCCACTGATCAGAGTCTGAGCAGCTCTTGACCAAGCAAGCGAACTGACCAGTCTTGTGTGACCCTTCAGAATGGTCAGTCTGAAACATCAACAGTGGAATATTTATAAACAAAATACAATAAAACACTGACCACAGAGTAAATTTTTTAATTAATTTTATGTTGTACTTCATAGCATAATTTTGTATAATTATTCCTACAGGATATGGAATTGCACACTGAAACACTTGAGGGTCCCCACATGGCAATGAAGTGAACAAAAGCGAACAACAATCATGAAGTTTAAAACATGGCGAACGACTAACCTGTATCCTTCTGTGATGTCCCAAATACTGATAGAATTATCAGCAGATGCGGAGGCAAGGATGCGCTCACTGATGAAACAAACATCGGTGATCTTGCTGGCATGTCCAAGAAGACTGTGAAGCACCTGTGTAATGAAGATCCATTCTTACTATTGAAAATGGCACAAAAAGAATATAGGCATACAAATATATTTGAAATAACATCTGTGATGCTTACTCGTCCTGTAGAAATGTTGTAAATCTTGACAGTGCAGTCTTCCATTCCTGTAGCCATAAGCTGCCCATTTTCGGAGATGCCCAATGCGGTTACGTTCTGTTTAGAAATTAAAAAAAAAACAATGTAATAATTTTTGCCTTTCAGTCTTTACTCTTGACTTGGAAGTTTCAAAAAGTTTGCACTTTGACAATTTGTGATATCAACTTGTTTTGAAAACTATTAGACCAAATTATTACATCATGAGAACTTTTGCAACAAATAAATATATAGAAATAAAAGACTTACGTGATCGATGTTGTTGATAGTCCTCACACAAGCATCTGGACCAGTGGGTCTGTTTTCCCATTGAAAAACACCAATGGGGTTATCTTGGCACAGGCATGAACTGAAACACACCTCTTGATGGGGAGCAGAATTTTCTGTATGGTTGCCAGCTTGCTGGTAGGTCAGAGCAGGATAGCTGCAAATACATCGAGAAAATGATTAGAACAAAACACACATGATATTGTAATAACATGCCTGAAATTAAATCAATTCAATTCAATTCAATATGATATTAAAACAACTTTAGTCTCAGGTGTTGTAAACTCTTGATACAATATGAGGAAAATAGCTTTTACCTGCTCAGAATGTGCAGATTTTTCTCAACAAATGCTTGGTAGTCGATAACTTTTTGGTCTTTCAGGAACTTCTGGCGATCAAATTGGTTCAGTTTCGCTCCAGCACCTGAACAAGAGCACAATGATGACACATACATAATATTTTTATTTTTTATTTTTTTTACACATATATAATTTTATTTTTTTTCACAAGGTGGCTCCCTTGGCAGCACCAACCTCATTGCCTTAGAGGGAGTCTCCTTGCTCCACTACAATATAAAATTGTTAATTTTTGTAAAATGAAATTACTGTAATATGTCTATGGAGCAGATAAAAACTGTCGTTGTCACATAAAGCAGGCACTACAAAATTCCAATTAAAAGCAGCATGAATGGTGTATGAAAGAAACGGCAACAGATTTGAACTGACCTGTGGCTTGAAAGTCCTCCAGAAGTTGTGCGGCCAAACCAAGGTGACATTTGGCTTCAATGAAAACCAGATCGCACAATGTCGATTTCAAGGTAATAAAATTCCCTGAACTTGCCTGGAATCAACAGAACAATATCATACATATTCTTTGCTGAACTCTACATCAATATATTAATAAAGGAACAAAAACAACATGTCATATGCTATGTATAGTATGCACATACCAAATGGTAAGGCGCTTCACTAATTGCTGAAGCACTGTTTACAGACCATCCGTACATTGCACCAGCCTGTTGCATGAAGTATCCTAAAAAAGAAATACAAAACATGATAAAGTTGATCCTCAACTATGTCCCATTTGGGCAGTTTTACCGGCCATCCTGTCTAAATCATCTTAGTCTAATGTCCATTACAGAAGAAAGTACATGAGGCAATTCGTAGCTACCTGCAAGCAATGTGTGGAAAGCCTTCTCCATGGTGTTACCAGGTGTCTGCATGTATCGCTGTTTGATGGCGATTTCAATGTCAGCATTTGCAAGAGACAGATGCATGGGTTGGGACCATCCAAGAGGTCTCAAGAATGGCTGGATACCATGAAGTAACCGCTTGAATGTTGTCTGGGGCAACATGTCAGTGCTCTCAAGCATCAAGTTCAGGACATCATCAAGTTGTGGCAATGGTACAAAGTTGATTTGTTGCTTCAGAGACAGCAGACTGTGAAGGTCTCTCTCATCCAAACCTATTATATGGAATGACAAAATAATGATTATCGCCAAAGTATCGGAGAATTGAGATATCCAAATATATATATATATATATATAATGTGAAGTGATGTACTGAACATTCATCTACGGCTCAAATAGACTTAAGTGTAGCTCTGAGACAATAGAGCTGGTCAATTCTCGTGTGACGTTATACCCCAGAATTTATTCTATACGTGACGTCACCAGACTCACCACAGCCCTTTCATTGATGACGTCATCTAGTATTGTGTATTGGTGATGTATTTTATAAGTATTTCCAGATACGACAGAACAAGAGAACTGACCATCCCTATACACAAGACCTACAAATTATGCAATCCAAACTGCTTTTACTATGATGTTGAAAACCACATCATCATTAATTGTTCACCAAGTTCCTTACATGAGTGAGAGAAACCAACCAACGAGTAGCCTTATAACTCAGCCATACTCTAAGCCACTTACCACTTCTTGCACAAGTGAGCAGACATAGTGCAGAGGACACCAAGGAAGAGCCAAGGTCACTCTCCAACCTTTCCATGATGTGTTGTAGCAAAAGAGAAACGGTCTGGGGAAGAACTTTGAGTTTGTCATCCACCTGGAAATCAAACAAACATCAGAAGTGCTGACACACAATCAATCCTCATGAACGGCAAGAACTTATCTTAGTTGCACTTTCCATATCTATCAATATATCAATCTATCAATCAATCTGATCTATCAATCAATCAATCAATCTATCAATCTATCTATCTATCTATCTATTCCCTTTTGTAGAATCCGTATCATTCTATCTATTTATCTATCTATCCATCTATCTATCTATTCCCTTTTGTAGAATCTGTATCATTCTATCTATCTATCTATCTATCCATCTATCTATCTATTCCCTTTTGTTGAATCCGCATCATTCTATCTATCTATTTATCTATCCATCTATCTATCTATTCCATTTTGTTGAAACCGTATCATTCCAACCCGATGAACTATCTTGTGGACCAATAAAAATGCGCTTACCATTTCAAACAGGCCGAACAGTCGAAGCTCATCACAGGCCAGACTCAAGAACAGAGCATTGGTGGCCTCTTTCTTGGACAGCAGAACTTTCAGCTGTAAACAAAACAGAAAATACATCCAATAAAACCAAACAAGGAACCATGAGTCAAGCTTCCATTATTTCATTTCTTCAAGCTGTGCCAAATTTTGGAATGTGCTCAGTTTACTTCCGCAAAGAGAGGTTTCCATGCGTATTGCAGGCAATAATATAAGAGCCTCCCCACACCTAAATCTGACACAGTTTTAGTAATTAATAGTAACTGGCTTTTTTGACAAGCTTAACTTCACAGCTCTTACAGGCTATCAACAGAAAGACTAAAGTTTAAATATCAAGCTTTTATAAAAGCAGACCACACAACAACACAACTTAGGTGTGAAGAGATTTAATCCTTTTTTGGGGATTCTCAGCCGCGAAAAGCATTTGGAGAGGGAGTACAGTGTAAATGTATATCTTATCATTGTCCTGCTTTATTTGCATGACAATATGTCTGTGAGATTATGAGCGAAATAAAGTGATAAATTTCACCATACCTGGTTGTGGAATGGAGATTCATCCAACGTCTTGTGGTGCTCAGCAAGCGTGTTCTTGGCAATGACGGTCTTGTCATGGACGTCGAGTGGTCCAACTTGAATCTGTATCGGCTTGCGCCTCATGATGCTACGGTAGTGGTTGGAGCCCTCCTTTGCACTCAGAAGTAATATGACATTCTATAAATGGAGAAAAGAAATAAACATTAAGAATAATTTGTTTTTCATTCATTGTAGACTCCAAACATTAGCTTCTCATATGGTCTTTCCCTCTAGACGAGCCTCATTAGATAAGCCTTAGTGTAGCATTAGAAATTGGACATATTTTTTATTGTTTGTGTTTCTATAATATGTGTAATGTGGTGCTGACTAGGTATACCAAGAGCTGCTCAGCTTCATGCTGATATTAAATTTTATTTCATGTCTTCTCTTACATGTCATCGAGGTCAATTTACTTGCATGTAAATGTACTGTCATACGAGATCTGAATAAACTTTTGAAACTCCTGCAGCTGATTTTAACCAATAAGAAGAAATCCATAACAGGCATGCATTTTAAACATACCTTTGGAATTTCTTCTGGTATCCATGACAACGACGCTGCATTGTGGGAGTCGTAAAGTGCATCCAGGCCGTCCACTGCGATCAACAATGGGGAGGAGCACATGGCAGAGGCCTCGACGAGTTTGGAACTGAACTCTCCAACCAAGTTTCTGAAATAGAAAGAAATCATTATAATAATCACACAAATTGCTGAAAGAACTTCAAGGAACGCCTAACATAAAACACTTATCAGGATATCTATGAATCACTATGGTACTAATTCTCGATTTAAAATGACTATAAATAAATTCTATTTTCACTACTCTCCTAAATCAGTCTATATTTTCTAAACCTCCGCTGCCTATTCTTGTGCAATTTTTCATCTTTTACTCAATCGTTGCCAAACCACTTGTTCACAATGAATTTTTGCAATTACAGTGAATTTCGAGTGACCAAATTTTGCATTAGTTTCGAAAGCCAATGCAAGACATCCCTGATTCTGTATCAGCCATGGCTGAGACTACTTAGTAGAAAAACCTGTTGAAAAAGGTATACTTTGACACTAGTCAGCTGACAACTCTTTTGATCAGTAATTCGAAGTTGGTGCGAAAATTCGCTGACTGTGACTGTACTGTATCTTTAGTTAATTAGAAAGTTGGTTACCAGAAATTGTGACTACTAATGTTAAATACTACACAAATAATACATTAAAGATCAGAAAACACTGAATAATAAACTTACTGGTAGTCCTCTGGGACAGTCATAGAAAATCCGAACCTTCTGCTTATTTCAAGGCAAAGCCTCCTTAGCAACGGCACAATTTGGACTGATTCCGTCGTTGCCCCGACAACATGAGGGACGATGTACATTTCGCTGTCACAGTGGGACGAGTACCGGTATTCCTTCAGCAATTCAGCCTGTCAAAATAAAAAATATGCAATATGAATTATTTGGGACACCTAGCAACTAATTTTCCATTCAAAGTTTCTGAATATTTACGTTCCACGCAGAATATTAATGTTCCACTACCCCAACTTATGCAAGCTTCACCTATAGTACACACAAACATCTCTGTCACTATCACCCCAGGTTACGAACAATGACATATTGACAGTATCATGCCGATCATTAAGAAGGAAAATGTTTAATTTAGAACTTAGTGCTGAAGGCTTAAACTGAAGGACGACCTTAATAATCAGAAGATAATATCATGGAAATGAGTTGGCCATTTCAGTGTATGTTCATATAAAAAGTATTTGTGTAATATATAAGGAGTATATAAAGAGTATGGAAAAAAAAGTAAATAAATAGATAAATAAATATACCACATACATACATACATACATACATACATACATACATACATATATATATATATATATATATATATATATATATATATATATATATATATATATATATATATATATATAGAATATTACAAATCAAATTCGTCATTCAGTCAATAAGTAGTGATATGGTGATTTTAGATTGTAATGGGTTGATAGAATGATGAGATGGATTAAAAAAAAAAAGGTAATAAGATTAATAAATCATTCAGCAAGTCACACAATACTCACAAAAAGAGACGTCTTTCCAGTCCCTGCTTTGCCCATCACAGCGACAATTCCAGATTTGGCCGATGAAAGTTTCTTCAAAGCGTCAGCTAACAGTCTGTCTCTTCCAAAAAACGTGTATTTCTTTGCATCAATGAAGGCCTGATGTTGGGCGCTTTCATGTTCCAGTTCGTCAACATTTTCCTGCAAGGTATTAATGAATAAATCATACGAATGTACTTAAATCAAGCATTACGTGACACAGAAAGACAGTCATTCATTATAACATTTCGAATTCAAAAACTTTGCATAAACAGATCACTGACGCAGCAACCCTCAGCAGTACAAAACTTTCACAAGGTCACTGATACTCAGTATAAAACTCTAAATGATAAAATTAACAAAACGAAAGTATCTTTTCTATGCAAGTAAAATATTTGAAGTAGACGGTTTGCTTACATTTTTATTGCTAGTGTTTAGCAAGGCATTCCACATATTGTTCAACACCCGCTTCCCAAATTCATCCAAACCAGCGACAATTGGCTTCCCATCGCAGACGCCTCCCCAGTGGCAAGGGTATCTGAAATCAGTTATGAACAATTGAAATCAGAATAATGCACTGAGCGATGTGCATCTACTTGCAAATAGCAAGGTGCCAGGCAAAAAAAGTATACTTTATTTTATGGATATTATTCCATTACAGAGCCAAAAATGTGTGATAAACTTACCCATCATATACTTCAAGTCCACTTGTCTTAATCTTCTCTTTCAGTTCTTTCATTCTTTTTGATGCTTCGTCCGATTCGCAAGTGAAATCAGTCTGGAATTCCTTTGGAACATCTCTGAAACACACATAACGAAAATAAATGTTAACTCAAATAAGCACACATGAAATTCGTTTTAAAGCTACCCCACAAAAATTATCAAGTAAAACTAAATTACAAAATGTTCTTCAAAAATATAAACCAATTTTTGTTAATACAACGTTATTAAAGCAATTTTGACTTGACATTACAGTGTACTTTCATACATTTAGGGAGAAGAGAAACAGAAAAAATTACCTTTCAAAAGACTGATCTCTCAAAAAGAAGAATGCCTTTTGTTCCCTATCTGTTCTACAGAGGGCGCCAGTGTACATTTCAAGCTCAGTGACAGAGGTGCCATCTGGCTGATATTGCAACCACTCCCATCCAAATGGCAAAGCCAGGGCCTTTGTGTCTACTGCCCAACCGTATCGAGAGCCAAGAAGACCGACGAAGAATTGACAGCGAGAAACTTCAGACAGGCATATTTCCACGGTCCTGGTAGAAAATACAGACAGCTTATTAAGCATTAGCATCAAAAGCTTGTGATGTCTTGGTGTTCCTACACATTGCACCCGTCAACAAAATTTGCACAGTCAATGGAGTTGTGATTGATAAAATGAAAAATTAAGTTGGTCTGAGGCAGATCCAAAACATTCTGACTGACAAGGATGATAAATAAGCCCCTCATCCACAATCTTTGTAGATCAGGATGTTTAGAAAATGCCCACAACTTGGACAGCACAAATTGTGTTGATGGGTGGTGTATATCACAAAGTATCTATCAGCTGTGATAACTAATGATCAGTGCATTCCTTGAACCACAGTTTTTTGTTATTCAAATAACCGAGTTTAGATTGCCAAACATGAGCAAATTGACAAAGGATTCGATTTGTATGAGATCTTCCATTTTTAGGCGCAATGTACTCATCATTTATGCATGCATTGCGGGCTAAAGAAAGACTACTCTTTATTTCTGTAATATTTAGAGTTTAATACATACTTGTTGGAATGGGCTTCCTCCTCAGTGATACCCCATCGTAGATCCACCTCATAAACGTTGATGAAATGTTTTGCCGCCCGACTTCGTAGCTCCGGGAAGACAAAGCGTGTCAGGAGATCTCGCTCCCCGTGCATGTCACGGAACGTTGAGGAAATAAAGACACGTGCAGTTTGCCATCTGAAAATTAATAGTAGAATTTTACTTTTCATTATTAGTATGTAATCTTTCAAAATAATATATCCATGCTTAGTACTATTGGGATATTGGTAAAATATTTCCTGCTCGTAACAACAGGTTAGTCAACCTACGAGTACAGATACCACTAGGAATGTAATGCGAGGTCACAAACCTTGGTCTCAAACTCGGCACAGCCAAAGGTCTAGGAACAACAGACATCTCTGAAGCAGTTTTGGGCATTGGTTTCAATTGGTACTTCTCATCAATATGTTCGATAAAAGTTAGCTGACTGTCACTGCCTCTCTCTGCGATGAATCTGTAGAAATGACAAAAATGCTAATTATTAATCAAAATCAAAACTAAGATATCACTTATAATAATTTCAAACTTTGACTGCATTTCATTGACCTGCAGTCTAGCCTTCCTAATCACCAGTTTAGTTGTTTGTCCAAAAATCTCAAGTAAAACTCATAGAAAATTCTTTTGGAAGCTTTGCCAGCCAATTACATTACATGTTCACAAAGGTCACACAGTTTGGTATTTGTTTTACAACATTTACACTTTTAACAAAAATATATAAATTTTCCAAGCTTCTGGTTGAATAAGACTGTTCTCAATTTATATATATCATGTTATTCAAACCTTCAGGTATACATCAGTTTGAAATGAGATTAGATATTAGATAAAAAAAAAAAAACAGAAAGTTATAAATAAGAAAATGTAAGAATTATATCATACAAGAGCTAATTTTAACAGATATTTACTCTGCAGTTTAAACGGCTAAAGACAATAGGGTTGTTCCATTTAAAAGTGTGGTGGGGGTGGACAGGAACATTTACAGACAATCCCTTCCTGCCCACCCCCACACTTCTAAATGGAACAGCCCTAATTAAAAACAATGTTTACATACCGCAGAATGGAGTCACTGTAGCCGCTAATGTAGATGGTGTTGTCATGTTCTCCAACACTGAAAAACAGTAGTTTAATTTTTTAGTACCGCATTGACAGAAGACCACCTAAATTTCATGGCGAAGCATTAGTTGTATACAGTATTATATATAAATGATTATGTCACTCCATATTACTTTCATGATTTGACTTTAACAAAAATCCTTGAAATCTTGGAAAAAATGAAACTGCACCATTCTCTCTTTGGTGTACCATTAAAACTCACCTATTTTTTCCGAAGAGGTTCACGTGAACAACGAACAAGTCAGAATTGACGATTGCTCGGTAGGTTGGCAGAGAAAAACTTTCCATTGCCCCGAAATGATGTAAATCATTGCCGAAGAACAGTAAATTGTCAACCTGAAATTTACACGTAAAAAACATGAAATAACATGCAAACTTAGTTGATATACTATTTTCAATTATAGAGTATTCAATTAATATATTTTGTCAAGTGTATATACACAGTATCCTGTACAGTATTACCAATTTATTCAGCTTAATATAATGCAGTTCCTTTCTATTATCATTGACAAGACTAAATTTTGCTAAAGCCTTCTGTGTTATGCTGATTTAATTGCAGAGAAAATGCAAAAACAAGCATTGAAATAATAATCAGGAAAATATGTATCTTCAGTACCACATCGGGACACAAACCTTGATGTCATCTTTGACCATTCCGAGTATGTGTTCTGACAGTATTCCTTCGTTGTGAGGTCCAGGAGCTGTGCTACCACTATATCTGACCTGTTTAATTAAAACGTAACACCCAATTTTAAACCATTTCCATGTTATAGTTGCTAAAACTGAGAGTACATCATTATAAACCACTTGCAAGTAAACATTTTTAAAAAGAGTGGCATGTAGGCTCTTGAACTTAATGTCACACATGGCCAAACGTGCCACATGCGTTTTCCATGCGTTTGGATAAACGCATAGAAAAGGCATGCGTTTTCCATGCGTTTATCCTTCGCATGTTCATGATTTGGTATAAAACTCATTGTTTATATCATTGAGAGTGTTCTAACATTCTGACAGCCATCTTTTGCAGTTATATTGAAGTGACAAATTACAATGCCGTGGCGAATATCAATGTCCCTGAGTTAAGTTTGAGGTCCTCCCCCAACGGGGGATAGGACCTATCTCTATGAGCTCATGGCCCACAGACATATTGTCATGCAAATGACAATGATTAGATATGCATTCCCCCTCTCTTTCGCGCTAGCTACGGCTGAGTAACCCAAAAACTTTTCCTGCCACTCGTATCATGTGACCCGCGCATGCGCGGGGCGTCCATCCAGCGACCTCATTCCCCTCTCAGTCGCCAAGAGTAATCAGGTCCGGAGGGGAGGAGGGTGGGCCTCTAGAATATGTCTGTGGGCCATGAGCTCATAGAGATAGGTCCTATCCCCCGTTGGGGGAGGACCTCAACTCTATATCGCTCATGGTCCCACAGACATATTGTCATGCAAATGACAATGATTAGATATGCAGATTCACAAAGTGGAGGAGGGCGGACCCCCTCATAAAGGAAACAGGAAGCTCACCCGATTTGGAGATACAACTCCAAATAAATGATTCCTGCCGTAAGTGGCGGAAGTTGTGCTGATAAGTGCTGAACCAAGACCGAAGGGCCTCCCACCTGAAACTGAGGAGGAAGAGGCCCCTGTCTTGGGAAGGTTCTCCAATGCGGCCGAAATGCCAGCTAAGAGAACAAAACATACAGTCCCTGGTGCCGACTGGCGAGGAGGGAGATAAAAACATGCTCCAGGCTGATGAACAGCTGGAGACTAAAAATTGGTCAACTGCTTCCGAGCCACCACCGGGTGCATGCGGTGTTGACCATCTGGCTGGAGACGAACGTCAGCCAGGTAAAAAGAAGTGAAGGTGGAGTGGGAGGCCCAAGTGCCCGCCTGAAGGATATCCGCTACTGAGTGAGATCCCCCATGGAAGGCCCAGGAGGCACTCATTCGACGCACTTGATGTGCGGTCACATGGAGGTCTGGGCGATGTTGATGCGCAAACCTCACACATGCCTTGATCCAAGACGCCACTGTCTGGGAGGACGGAGGGCCCTCGCCCCGGACTTTGCAGAATAGACGTTCCTTGGGCGTGAGGCCGCCAGTGAAGGAAAGGTACTTCCTTACCATCCGAACTGGGCAGAGCAGGCGATCCTCAGCATCCCGTCCGGAAAAGGGAGCTAAGGAAGGGATGAAAAAAGGCGAGGGGTCCATTCCAGGTATTGCTGTCTTGGCTAAAAAACCCGGAACGACCCTCATGGACATGCCAGAGTCAGAAAAGATAAGGTCTCTGGGGTCCCTAGAAATTGCTTGTAGCTCGCTGCGACGACTAGCGGAGGCTAGAGCTGTAAGAAAAACCGTCTTCCATGTACAGCGGAGCCTGTCCTGTCTGGAGCCCCACCGGGGTGGCTCAAATTCCGGAGCTCTCAAGCAGCGTAGCACTCGAGCGAGGTCCCATTCCGGGACTCGCGGCCGCTGAACGGGCCGCGAGGAAGAGAACGCCTTGATGAGCTTGGAAAGGCATGGGTGCAAGGACAACGGGACCCCGTCAACATCCCCCAAGGTGGAGGCAATAGACGACCTATAGTTCGCTATTGTGGAAGGAGCGAATTTCTTCGTCTCAAACAGGAAGACGAGAAAATCCGCTATCTGGTGAATAGAGGCCTGGGAAGGATCGATATCCCGTTCCTCGCACCAATTGGTGAAAGTCCGCCAGTGGGACTGGTACAGCCGGAGAGACGAAGGTCTCTGGGCAGTGGCGGCATACTTCGCAACAGGGCCAGAAAATCCTGCCTGTCGGAGTCTAGTCCGGAGAGTGGCCACGCGTGTAGATGCAGCAGGCCCGGGTTCTGGTGATAGGCCTGGCCGAGCGGTTGCCGTAGCAGCCGGTGCCATCCTGGGAGCTGCACGGGGAACCCGAACAGTAGCTCCAGAAGCTCGGGGAACCAAGACTGGTTGGGCCATGCTGGGGCCAACAAGATCAGTCGGACTGGGGAAACTCGGAGCTTCCTCAGTACCTCTGGAATCAGTTTGAATGGAGGGAAAGCGTACGGAGTCATCTCCTCCCATTCGAACGTGAAAGCGTCCGCTTGCCAGGCCGCTGGGTCCGGACATGGACTGACAAACCGAGGTAGCTGGTTGTTCAATCGGGTGGCAAACAGATCCACATCCATATCCGGGAACAGCTGGTGGAGACGGCGAAAGGCCGCTGTGTGTAGAGTCCACTCGGTGCCCAGGACTTGTGCTGATCGAGACAGGATGTCTGCCAGCGAGTTCAAGTGACCCGGAAGATAGAACGGGCGAATGGTGACCTGTCGGGGGGAACACCAAAGGAGGATATCCCTGGTTTCCCTGAAGAGGGAAAGAGAACGAGTGCCTCCTTCGTTCTGCAAGTAGCACACTGCTGCCGTGTTGTCGCACAACAGGTGTATGCACTTGCCTGTAATCAGGGGCTCGAGCGATTCTAGTGCTCGAAAGACTGCCCTGAGTTCCAGTGTCGTGATGTGCAAGGCCGATTCCTGCGGTGTCCACAAGCCGGCTCTTTTGTGGCCCTCCAAGAAAGCCCCCCAACCCTGTAAGCTGGCGTCCGTCAGGAGGGTGAGGTCTGGCTCTGGTGGGTGTAGAGGTACGCCCGCTGCCAGATGGGCCTGGTCCGTCCACCAGTCTAATGCCCGGTGAAAGGAATTCTCTAGGGGGATAGAGGAATCTATCGCCTCCTTGAGATTCGGAGTCCAGGCCTTCACATAGAACTGGAGAGGCCTGACATGTAGCCGACCCAGGTGTACAAACTGAGCGGCGTGGTTCAGCGACCCTATTAAAGACAAGAGGATTCGAACAGAGCTGCGATGGCAGGAAGTTAGAGTAGATACCAGAACTCCTATCCTGGCTAACTGAGCCTCGGTGGGGCGTATCCAGGCTTGTTCGAGGTCTACATCCATCCCCAGAAATACGAACCGAGTCTTCGGCGTCAATTCTGACTTTCCTCGGTTGACCAGTAGGCCCAGGCTCTGGAAGAGGGAGATGACTACCTGGGTGTGATCGGCGACGACTGATGGGGAGGATCCCCTGATCAGCCAGTCGTCCAGGTAGCGGTGTAACACAATGCCCCTGGACCTGAGGTGAGAAGCCACAGGGTCCAGGATCTTTGTAAAAACCCTCGGGGCTATGTTCAACCCGAAGCACATGGCCCGGAACTGGTAAGATTGGCCCTGGATGTGCAACCGTAGAAACTTCTTGAAACTGGGGTGGACTGGAATGTGTAGATAGGCATCCGACAAATCTACACTGGTTGTCCACTCCCCCGGTCTGAGTTGAGACCGAATGGCCCGGTCGGTTTCCATGTGGAAATGAGGGCAATATATGAATCGGTTCAAAGCTTTCAGGTCGATAACGGGACGAAAGCCCCCCGACCTCTTGGGCACCGTGAACAGGTGCGAGTAAAAGCCCGGTGAGCGATGGCTCACAATTTCCAAGGCCTTCTTTTGCAGTAAGGCTTTCACTTCTTGTAACAAAACGTGACGTTTGACAAGGTTTAAAGGTAATTTTATTGCAATCGGAGACATAGACAAAGGTGGGTGACACATAAAGTTCAGCGACAGACCCTGGGTCAGAATCTTCTGATGCCAAGGCGTCAGGTCCAAGGAAGCCCATGCGGTGTAGTAGTAAATCAGCCGCCCCCCTACTGGACAGGCTCCTCCGTTTCCAGTTGGGGAGGCGGGGACACCCCTAGTGGCGACGGAACGACTGATTATTGCCCCGGCGATAGCTGCCTCGAGACTGTGGCTGCTGCCTCGGTTGTTGTTGAGAGGCCGGTGGCCGAGAGACCTGGCTCTGGATCCGCTGCTGGTATGGACGACTGCTGTTGTTGTTGTTGTTGCTGCTGGATCCGTAGGTGGAGGCCTGACTCCGGTTCCGGTTGGCCCCACGATAGGAAGACGAAGAGAGAGATGTGACGATGGCCAGCTCTCTCTCCTCTCTAGACGCCGTACGGAAGACTTCTTTTGTGTCTCCAAGCAGCGAAGGCCTGGCTGTGGAGAATGGCGACCGCAAGGCTGCCCATGTGTGGGTGCGTCTGGGCACCTTCATTGGATCACATGCCTTCAGGAACGACTCCCGCCGAGCAACGATGGTTGACATGACCGCTGCCGACGTAAGGTCCGTAGTAAACCCCAATGTTTTCTGAACATTGGCCCACAACGAATCTACCACCAACTCGTCCAGGTGAGGAAGTTGAGAAACTTCCTTCAGGGTGTTTAGCAGCCAGTCTAAAGTGGACAGCGTGCGGACTGCCTTCCTCAACAGCACTTCTACCTCGCTCAGCTTCGTGATGGAAACGGACGGTTCTGCCCGGGGCCTCAAATAAGACAACTCTTCCGGAGAAGGCTTGGCTGAAAGGGCTGCCAGCGGGAACGAGGAGCCTCCATGAAACCTCAAGTTGAAGTTCTTGGCAAATTTGGATGACTGAACCTGAGTCGTCGCCTCACTTGGCAGAGTCTCCGGTCGGGAATCCGCGGAGTCTCCTCCTGCTGAAAATTTCTCAAAGGCCTTCTGCAGCGACTCTACGACGCCCTTCGATGGAGGAAAAGAGGTTCGACTCTTGGGGGCCGCTCCAGTGGATGCCAGCAGGCCCTCAGAAGACTGTAATCTATCCGGGGACGGCGAACGCCGTTGTCCGGAAATTTGAAGTGCCAAATCAACCAAGGTAGTCCAACTTACGTCGACTTGTGGCTCTCTGTCGATGGAAGCCTGGTCAGACGCAGGGGACCGCGGAGGGCTCCCCAGCCTGGCAAAAACATCCGGAGAATCTCGCTGAGGGGAGGAAAAACGTAGCCTTGCTGGACGAAAGGCACGTCTTTCATGCCGGCCCCTTGCCGGATCTTCCTGGAAGGCGACATGGCGAACCGGAGACCTTGATCTCGAAAATTCTGTCAGGCGTCTCTCCAACTCAGCAATCCGTTTGGTTAGGTCCCTGGATTGGCGAAAGCCAGCCGGGGACCGCAGCAATTCCAAATCGCTCTCCGACTGAGGCAAAGCATGGATTTCAAAGCCCGGCGAAGAGGGAGGAGGAGAACAACCTGTCGGTATTCTTGGAAGAGAAATCGGACGACTATTTGGCGAATGAACACCTGCTGTCAAAGTCGCCGACGTCACTGTGGCTGCTGGAGACGAACGTCTACGTAGCACCATGCCCGCTTTCAGCGTAACCGCAATCTTCGCTTGTCTATCAGACATCGTTGGAAGCAAATAATCACAATAAATTCGTATGTAGTATCAGCTCTAAGCACAACGGAGCTAATGACAGCTCGAATTGACAACGGCACGAAGTTGACCAGCGCGACGTACGCCGTTGCGATGTAATCCTAAGATTAGGGTTAAAACAAACTTACCTGATCGTTGTAACTGAAAGAAAACATTCCCGGCTTGGATGTAATCCGGACTAATGACCGAACAAATCCCTAAAGCGAGAGAAATCAACCATAACTAGGCCAGCCGTCGATCGTGTACATTACGAACGGCGGCTGAGAGGAGAATGAGGTCGCTGGATGGACGCCCCGCGCATGCGCGGGTCACATGATACGAGTGGCAGGAAAAGTTTTTGGGTTACTCAGCCGTAGCTAGCGCGAAAGAGAGGGGGAATGCATATCTAATCATTGTCATTTGCATGACAATATGTCTGTGGGACCATGAGCGATATAGAGACTGCTATTGGTGGGTAGATATTATTGACCATATTCCTCAACAGTATATTGTTGATTATATCAAGGGTAAGCAATGAATTAAATAGTCAATATTTTTTGTGGTTCTAACTCTCTATTATCAAACAGCCACCTGTCTTACACAGCCAAATTTATCAGTTCCCTTGGGGTGACCCCTTAACACAGGTCTGACTATAGATGCATACATATAACTCTTACAGCGCGTCAAAATTCACAAATTAACGTCGTACCAGACTCTGGATCCTTTCCATGTTGTCCAGTATTGTCCCCTTCTCAACATCAACTTCCCATGAGCCAGAATCATCGTAAAGGTACAGTCGACTGTCTTCGCAAGCATACTTGCACATGAGACCCAGTAGAAGAGCAACTTCATAAACCTGAAAAGGGTACAGATTGTTGTTACACGGCTGCCAAGAATGAAAGTGAAATGAGACAATGGGTGGAAAAGCAACAGAGCCTACAGAGGGCGCTACCACCGTAGCAGATAAAAAGACAATAACTCGGAACTCTTTTTATTCATATAACATATATATGCATATAATTGTACATATATCATTACGACACACATGGTGTATTGATAACAAAAGCACTCCCCCCTCCAGGGGGAAGAGCTAATAAGATGATGTCACTATATTAATACATGGATGACGTCACATTATAGATGATGTCAGTAAACAATACTTATCTGCTATAGTGACAGTGACCTCAGTTGGTCCTCCCCCCCCCCCTCCACCCCCCATAATATTGATAGTTGTATTAATGGAGGATTCTTCTTAGGTCAACAGAGGGAGCTACTTACCCGTCCTCACAACCTTTGTGACATCATCAATGCACCCAATGACCTGATTGTATGATATTGTCATCAAAGATTGTAAGGACCAGTATGCCACTCCCTCTTTTGTGTCTAAAGTCCTGTATTTAAATTTGTGGTAATACATCGCACAGTCACCTTCACATAAGGGCACTGGGCAACCAGTTGCCTCTATAAAAATATGATCAATAGCATTAATTTCAGTTCAAAGCAATATTACCTAAAACGGGATAGCAATTTGCAGGTCATGACGTCATTCAGTGCATAATAATCAGATATCATCTAAAACTAACTTACTTGTCGTGGTTTTCCGAAGCTGCGCATTGCGTTGCAATTACGGAAGGAACTTCGTCCGATGTACACAAAGATGCGACTGTTTCCCTTGATTGGGGTGACATTGTAGGTCGTGGCGATTTTAACAGCCGTGTCAATAGCCTTTCTGTACCTTTCAACAATCCTCTTGTCATAAAGAGTTTCTCTGTAATGAAATGAAATTGATTACGTCATTAAATTCTAGCAGTTTGGGAAAGAAAAGCTTGAAGCTACATCATCCACTTTAATCTAACTTGGCAATCGATAGATTTCTAGCTAGATAATCCTCTTTCCTGCAGAGATACAGAAGATATGCTATGCAACACACAAATATTCCGAGGTTGTGACAATGCAACAAGATGTTACCAAAGATGCACTTCATGCAATTCAGACAATTAATGAACAAATTTGAGACCAACAATTATCCTGAAACAATTTATGTGAGCTCATAGCCTACAGACCTGTTCTGCTACAACAAGAGGTCAGCAGGTTTAAGCAAAATAGGATATGATACTCACTTTGTTTTGCGTTGCTTTTGGTTTTTTCTTCCACGTCCAGTTTGCCGTGCTGGATTGGCTTTAACCTCAGCGTCTTGCACCAGCTTTTCCTCTGCAAAAGGTCCAAAAAATAGCTTGAATACTCAGTGCAAGAAAGAATTGAGAACTTGCCATCGTTCAAAAGTGTTTGATCAGATTTATGTTACACGCTTTTTCTTCAATAAATAATGTTTTTTTTTTTTTTGTTGCCCCTTATCAAGAATTTGTAACACATAAAATGACTTGACAAATGAGAAAGTTTATAAATATTGCAATCCAACCTCAGCCTCACACTTTTCTAAAGCATGACACATACACCCAAATTTTAATCAACTAGAATGGCACGAGGAATGTGCGAGACGGCGTAGCGTGACTCGTTCCCGTTTCAAGTAAGGAGACAGGTTGGGTCTGTGAATCGGAAAGTGACGTCACAATCTGTGTATGCTAGATATCAACCAATCAGATCACAGAACTAGCCAGACCAATCCCGAGTGTTTCTTCACTCAGGGAACCAGAGAGGGTTAAGCAAACAGCTTATCTGTTGTAGTTCTCGAAATAACCACTAGAGTTGTATTTATAAGTGTTTAGCACTAGGTGTCGCCACTGGACCGAAATATATAAATTCTAATTGAATAATAAACCACTTACGAACAACGTCAAAGATTCGTTCAAGCTCAAACAGAGCCTCGTATGCAGCAAAGAACTGGAATGGAAAGACGCGACTGTAGATGACGGCATTGTCATCTGTCAGTTTCCTCAGGACCCAGGTGTGGTGCTTTTCCGAGATGCCAGCCTTGATTAAGTTCCTTAGATTTCTCAACATGGCCATAAAAGGAAGCTTCTTGTGGTCTGCAAGTTAAAAAAATTCCATCACTTGAATGTGAAGTTCTGCCATTCAATTTCATTAAATTCATCCCAATTATGGATTACTAAACACATAGTATTTAAATCTTCCATCCATTCACATTCTTGATATGACTACTATTGTTACAACATGGGCAAAAACATATCTACAAATATGCGTCAAGAAAATCATCTATGTTATTACAACTAAATCGATTAATAAATAAATAAATTATTACCACTCATTCACCATTTCATCCATTTACCCCAACACACTATAAATATTATATAAAGTCATCCAATCTTTCATACATTTACATT
Source organism: Alitta virens (assembly GCA_932294295.1). Classification (NCBI taxonomy): domain Eukaryota; kingdom Metazoa; phylum Annelida; class Polychaeta; order Phyllodocida; family Nereididae; genus Alitta; species Alitta virens. The sequence continues at coordinate 16,071,960 of OW028580.1, read as the reverse complement.
CTTCATAAAACCACAGCTGGAAGAATTGCTTAAAAAGGCTGCCAATACAAGCTTTTGATAAACATTAATTTAATTCCTCTCACCAATTAGATCCTCCCAGGTTGATGCCTTGTTGCCTTTCATTGAGACTTGGGTTTCCCATGTTTCAGGGGTCGGCAGTTTCATCCTTTTGCCTGCAAGGGATTCGTCAAACACCCCTGGCAAGCGACTGAGGTAAAATTCTTGAGAGTCTGACGGGTATTTCTTGCCGATCAGCTCCATGACGTGCTCCACCGGTTCCGTGATGTGCAGTTTACGGATGAGTTGCTTCAGCGTAAAAGTTTTCCTCTCAGTTTCTTCCTCATTGTCACTTTGGTCAGATTTAGCTTTGTCCTGTTTGTATTAAAGATGCATAAAAAATTAATCACATTGCATTCGATTGTCATTTTTTTTATTTACACATATGACAATGTTTTTCTAATAATAAATCCATCAATGACAAAATGAATGTAATGTGGGTGCAACCTAGCAGATTAATTAAGAATTTTTTATCGCATTTTGGATTGAGCATATTTAATTAAGACAGGCTTTCCTTGCGTTTTCAACATTTTGGGGGGGGGGGGGGGGGGGTAATAACAGTTGCAATATTTCCCCAGAACAGAGGCCTCCACGAAACCATGTAGGAAGAAACAGGATCTATTATCAGCTGGGCCAATAAACGATTAAGTCATTGCTCGGAAGGTAAACTACCAATAGATCTCGTGAAGAAATAATGAAGGCCTTTGAGAAAGGCAAATTATTTGACAGATTCGCTTGTACTTCAATCAATCAACAACTTACCACTTCATCTTCGCTGTCACTGGAGTCACTGGAATCACTTTTATCACTTTTATCACTGCCGTCACTGCGCTTTGGCGGCGAAGGAGGTACAGTCCAATCATCTAGACTACCATGCTGAACTGTCGAATCACCTCTACCTCCCATAGAACCACCTCTACCTCCTCTGGAACCATCCCCTCCTCCCATGGAGCTGCCTCTACCTCCTCTGAAACCTCCTCTACCTCTCCCCCGTCCTCTGCCCCGTCCTCGTCCGACCTGCGATAAAGATCATAAAGAACAAATAAACATAGTGGCGCTGAAAGATAGCTATCCATTTACATGTATCTGTGACACATTGTTTGAGTCTCTGAAAAATCAATCAGGCGTACACACAGAATCATGACGGGTGATTTAGTAATTTCTTTTTTAAACTGTTACTGGTAAGATCACTGGGGCAAAGCTGCACAGGCAACTGTTAATTAAAAATGAAGTAGCATGGAATCAGCCTGAAAGGGGGTCGACTGAAAAGTGGTGACCAGCCATAATGTGAACAGTTAACTGCAAATATCATATCAGCTTTGCCCCAATGTGACTGACAGAGACACCTAACACTGACTTGCATCACTGACACATACATAGCCAGCATAACACTGAAAAAAAAAAAAATTCCATTATGAAGCTTATAGATCATAGTGAAGAGCATCCTTACTTGTTCCCCAGCAGCTTCTGCTTCTTTCTCTTTTTCTTCTTGTTTAGCTTTCCGTTTCTTCTTCATGCTGCTCTCCTTGTTGTACTTGGCTAAAATTACGAGGAAAAATGGCGGATATAAAAGTCACGTCTCATTTTTTATTTCAGAATTTCAGGCAACAGACCTCAACTTAGTCAGAGTTGTCTCAGACAACAAACTTAAATATTATGTTAACACCCTTTGTAACAATACAAACATTTCAAATTACTTAATCTCACCTAGCTGGTACTTGTCAAAATCGGGAAATTTGGCAACCATGACTCGCCTCAATGAAGCAGGCAGAGCAGAGTCCGAAATTGTTGAATCCTTGAAGACCTAAAATGATTTAAAATCATAGATATTACATAAATGGTTTTCTCTTCATATATATGACAGTAAAATCATATGAATAACATAGAAGTACATGTACTAAGAAACACAAGAACACCAGACTATCGCTAAATGATCAGCGTACAATAGAAATATAATAAACTTAATTGAACTTTTACAGCATTCCAGGGAATCTAGGCTGTAGCCAGAAATGCTTCTATATTTATGTAAACTGTCAATTTACCAACGAAGAGCATATTACGCTGACATGGCAAGAAATTAAGACACTACCTGTCCTCCCCCCCATCTTCCCCCCACTTAAAACAACCAAATTCAGGGGCACATCCCACAACAAGGAGGAGGGGGCATGTGCCCTTGGCAGTACCTCCTCTTGTTTTGGAATGCATTTATTATAAACATCCAATTCTATTCGGCTAACTATTCATCAGATATTATTGAGCAACTCCCCCCCCCCCCCAGGCCATAGTCTGGATCTGCCTCTGAAGCATACATGAACTTCTTTAAAGGACACGCAACATACCTGATACTGCTCCGCAACATCAATCCAATCGGAGGGCAATCTGATAGACGCGCAGTAGTATCGCTTCAGGAACGGTCTGCATGGCTCATGGTACGCCGCAAAGGCCAACAAGAAGTTGGCTGTTGACCTGATGTTCAATTCACATCTGGTGTACAGCGCAGCCTTGAGAATGAATTCGGGGTCAGACTGACTGCATGTGTCTGCCAAAGACATCAAGTCTTGTCTCGTGGGGTCAGATGCACTTTTGAAGTCAGGCTGTCTCAGTAGAGATGCTGAGATGAGGTTCACCAAACCTTTCTGAAAGTTAAACAAAGTCACTCTAATTAAACATTTTACAAACTACAAGTACACTTACTTCAGTAAAGTCTCACAAAGCACTAGTTCAGATATGACAAACATGCTATCGTAATAGCTTTGTTAACATTTTTTGAAATAAAATTAACCAACATAACAATAAACTGTTACAATATTATCAACCTATATTTTTAACAATAAGCTATTACACTGATTAATTGTGTTGCAGTCCTAAGACAACTCTCACAGGGCTTACAATGAAAGAATGAAGCATTCGAATTATGAGCGTCAGGCCTGCAGATAGCCATATCAATCATATTAAGAAGAAAACATTTTGTTCTAATTACTTTAGTTGGGCGAATTAAATCACCCGGTGATGTCAAACTAAGGTCAGCTGTTGGAAACTTAGGAATCTCAATTCCGGAGTCATCACTCTCCAGTTCAAGTTCGTACTGCGGCAATGGAATGATTTCCTGGGGTGAAATCCTTGTCACTTCCTCCCTGGATAGCTGAGAAGCCAGTTTGACTTTTTTCATGACCTTTGGTGTCGTTTTCTGAAACAAATCAATTCTGACAATTCCAAAGGGATCCAGCATTGCACAAAAATTTATAATGATTCAGACAGATAGTCAAGTTGGCAAAAAATACACTACGTTATCAGAACAAGTGAAAACATTTTATAACAAAATTGCTATGACACCATATGACTCCTTTGTTTTCATCTTTTATTAGGATGTCCAATAGTGTTAAAAAAATCGACCAATTTTTTAACATCATAATGACCAACAAGTACCACATCCGATTCAGATTTTAAAACTAAGAATAGAAATTTAAAAAATTCAATGTTTAATTTTGTCAAATTTGCAGAGGGTATGCTGCAGCAGCAGCCTATGTTCCAACATCTTAATGAGCCTCGTCAGATTTTAAATAAAAAGCCAAGAATTGTGGAATTTGAAATACCTGAGCAGCTTTGACTCTTGCTACTGTTCCTTTTAGAATCCTTTTCTCTCTCGGCCTGGCAACAGGTGGCGTTGGACCGAACATCTGCAGTGTTGGCCGCCGAGGGATTTTGTCAGCTTTCTTATGCTGACTTTTGTCTAGCGTCAGCTTCTGTTTCTGAATGGTGGATCCCAAAGCTTGTGAAACATTGCTTGATAGAGACTTTAAAAGAGTGTTCTCTGTCAAATGACTTGATGTGAGTGTTGAGCCGAGGCTGTGACTGCTCAAAGTGTTTTGTGTCAGCATGTGAGTACCCATAGTGCTTTGTGTCTGCCTCAATGAGTCTCCTGTTCTACCCAGAAGAGCAGAATGTGTTGGGAATTTTGTTGAATGCATTTCCAACAGAGGATTCCTGAGGGATCCTCCGAGAGAAGAACCCGTCAAGCTCATTGTCATTCCACCTGGAAAACAATAGTAAAACATAATCATATGATAATGAAAACATCTAATAATTGCACTGACATTCACCAAAATTAAATAAAACTTATCCAAAGCAAGTAGATCATTAGTGACGATAGACTCCACCACAGTGGAATGCAAAATCGAAACAACCCAAGATGAGAGTATCATGAGACCCAACTCAATTTCAAAATTATTTGTTAGTTTCTAACTGCAATTGCAGCGTAAAGATGTGACATGAAGAACACTTTACGATTCTCAGGGGCAGTCTCGATCTGTTGATTATGCACATATTGTTCCGCTGTACTTTTACATAATTCCCTGATCATACAATACTAATAGGTCATCAGACATAGCTCAATATGCATAATGATGATATTGTTCAAACCACACAAGATTAGCCTAAGTTTCAAAACTAAACTTACACAGGTACTCAAAATATACTCCCAACCTACTCACTCGGTTACTTGAAAGAATCTAACTCAAATGTGTTGCTATAGCAATAAAACTTGAGCTGTTGGCCGGGCAGCAGTGGTGCAATCATTGAGATACAATAGTTCAGTACCCATTGCATCAGACAGTGACATGTGTACAAAAAACCAACGTGTGAGATTTCCTGTTGGTTTTAGAAGAATAGACAAAAAGATTGTCATTACATACACATACAGTCAAGGATATGATTAATGAATTATTAGGCTGACAAAAAAAGAAGAAGTTTGTTTCTGATTTCTGACTGACCCGTTTTTCATTAGTCCCCGATTGAACTTTCTTAAGGCATTTGACAAAAAATGGACGTTTGACACTAAATATTTTATTGCTCTCCCGACCCTACCGACCGAAACAAACCCTTTTTTTTTTTTTTTTCAAGCAGCCTTAGCAATTTAACACACTATATAGTCCTGCAGCCAGTTAAATTTGTGGTCATACCAGCATCTTCATACTGATGAATCAGCATATGATCAGTGGATGCATTGCACCACATGCACATCAGAATCAAATTAACTGGTGATATCAGTATTGAAATGATTCGTTACAGGTCATCCTGACATTGGGTAATGTTCTTTGATTGATGGACATCATAAGATGAACAATTTGATACAATGCAAATACTTCAACCTATTATGCAGGTTTTTTCCTACAACCCTGGTGTTGGCTGTTCGTTGTGCAACCCGAATGAAATTAATTTAGCTGATTTCAGAAACTTATGGAAAATTATAGAGTAGAGCCTAGAATTCGTATCACGACAGGGGCGTATTTAGAGGGGGTCAAGGGGCTTTTGACCCCCACCCCCCTTTTCTCTGGCAAAAATGCCCCTGGAACTCCCCTAGCAGGACATTGCACCTTCGATGCTCGTACAAGCCCGATGCCTGACCCCCCCCCCTTCCAAAAATCCTAGATCTGCCCCTGCATGATATACATGTACATGTATATATGCCACAGCAAAAAGGTATTTTTTAAAATACTTACCAAGCCTTGAAGAGGCGGTGGAAGACTGGAGCAATGGGTTAGTCAGGTCCATGCGGTGGGGGACCTGAATTCCTGCCATCTTATCTTAGAATTCAGCACTGAAACAGTACAATCAGAATATTGATTATCAAACATGCATAATCAGTGATAATGTAGATATCCAGACACAGTAACTCATAATATCTATGTCAGTTTTTTAATTTGTAAGAAACTTTTTTTTTTTCACTCTTAATTTGGCCCTATGCCCTATGGTCAGCATGTTACAAACAATCATGACATGATCATGATGAGGTCTGCACTGCTGCCAGTGGCAGTGCTGGGCCAGGTGGAGTCTGGAGACCTCATTTAGTCTACTAGCTAATTTAGATTTGTCAAAATCTGTCATCTCTTTCTAAATGCACAAAGCATTCTATGGTATCTCGAGTAGTAGACTAACACCAACACTTGCATCCTCACCTGATCAATTCCAGTGCTTGAATAACCATAACTGCACCCACTTTTCAGAGGGAATTGCACCACAACATGTCACCGAATTCGTTCATTGCAGTACCGTGAGGTGGAACCAGCTTACACTTTAGCGCCATCTGGGAGTTGTTATTAAAATCTCCAAATAAACAAAAATGGTTTTATGAGAAAAATTATAAGAGAAATAACTTTGTATAAAAAAAAGTTCCTGACACACAAAACCCTTTGGATTTTAAATCTTGCAATCTATTTTAAAATAACTCTGTTTTATTTTTTCCATGCGGTACTACAAATTCTTTATGCGGAGCATGTAAATAAAACAAACCGGTCGTCAGGGAAAATAATTTGTTCTCTAAATATGTTTGTTGATGAGTCTCTGGCCCCTGTTGAGTTTAAATCTCAGTGGAAAAAGGAGCGGTAAGTGCGGTTCAAAGGTTGATGATTGTAGTATGCTCTAACATGTCTAATTGCAATTGTCAGGGTCAGAATGACAGAAAGCTGTGGAGCTTGCAGACAGCGTGTGCTCAATCATGCAATGCTGCAGTCTACATGTATAGGGGCATATTGCTGCTAAAAAAAAGGGGGGGGGGGGGGCATTATTGTTGCCGCTACCATTGCGTCTTTAACTTGATTTTAATGCCATCACTTACATCAGTCTAAATTTTTAATTGTGCTGCTGGCTATAATATATAGTTTTTGCAATTATCTCTTTCGTCAGATATGTCAGAGACAGTGATACACAAACCAAGGAGCTATCTACAGCAGAGGCTGCTAGTCAGTCAATTAAAAGGAAACACAGGGAGGTAAGAATGATGATGATGATGCTCTTTGCTAGTTGATTTAAGACTAAGGGCTGTTCCATTTAAAAGTGTAAGTGTGGGCAGACATGAAGATTTTTGAAAAATCGGGGGGGGGGGGGGGTGTTTCCAAAGGAGAAAAATACGGGGGGGGGGGGGTGTGGTTGACCAGTATTTTCTTAATATCTTAATGTGGAAAAAAAAGGGGGGAGGGGGGAAAACAAAGAGCTACAAAGCGGGGGTGGGGGGTGTCTGAAAGTCTTCAGGTCCACTCCTCCACTGTATTTTTAAATAGAACAGCCCTAATTAAGAGAGAGGGGGTATTACTATAATTGTGCATTAAATGTAATTATTTTTTGTTCAGGTGCAAACAGACTCAGATGAAAATAAAGAGTTTGAAGTTGTGGATGATGAAACACCTGAACTCCATGATTTCCTGAAAACTGCAGAGGAAATTTTGATTGAGGAACTAAAGAAAACTATAAATAGTCATGCATTTGATGGTAAGTATATATATATATAATTATTTGTCACTTATATATAAGGCATTATCGGCTCTTTTGTCCAAGTTTGTCTTCATTTATATTGAGAAACTGCTATAGATATTTTCATCCATGTCCTAAATTGTTGTTTAATTTTCAATCAAAATATAATTCACTTATTTATTATGCAATTCTTTAAAGGCTATGATGTTACATGGGAAGAAGAGCGAGACACAGTCACTGTCTTACATACTCTGAATTATGCAGAATCAAATGGACAGGTAATGACAAGTTAATTTAATTTCAGACATTCAGACAGCAAATTTTGACAAAAATAGATTGTAGGGAAAGCTCACAGTTAGAGCTCTCATTATTCCAATCTCACACACATATATATATATATAGATCTATCAATTATCATTTACAGATGCAGATAACTGGTTTGGACTGGAATGCTACAGGGTCAACAATCTGTGCCTCGTATCTTTTACAACTATATTAAGCTAATTAATAAGTGAACACAATAATTGCGACAAAAGCACAAGGTCAATGACCTATGAAGCTGACTGGCGATGTTTTGTAGGATAAGAAATCCAGTTACGAGTAATGATGGTTCCTTTACCTTAAACATTCTGTTTCTTTGACACAATAAGATACGGTCGTTTTGACCATGAGGACTGGTGTACACATCGCTCAGCTTTGTGTACATGGAACATTGATAGAAGAGGACTGAACACAGAAAAACCTGACACAGTCATCGACATACCCACTTGCTTGATGTGCATAGCGTGTCATCCTCAGAATCCATCAATGATAGCTGGTGGCACATTTAATGGTATATATGATAACAATGGCTATATATATGAACTCCTTTACTGACAACATTAGTGATACCAAACTTACTAATAAATTTTGATAATTTTGTGACGGGACTCAGTATAAACTGGAGAAAACACATAATCGTTTTTTTGACTGAACTATTCAACCTCATGTCTCTGTAGGTTTGACAATATAAAAAAGTCTGTTTAAAGTTAAACCAATTATTAGAGTCAGGCAAACAAATCATCACAGACCTATCATAATTAGGCTCGTGACAATTACATGTTATTGATCAATTCTTCAGGTGAAGTTCTTGTCTGGGACCTGAGTCGAGAAGATGACATGCTGATTGCATCATCTGGAATTGGAGATGACTCTCATCGAGAGCCTGTCTCAAAGGTGCACTGGGCAAAAGACCCTGAGTCCAAGTCCAGAAAGTACAATGTAAGCACTGCAGGCTATGAACTTCAAACTTTTGAAGTTATATAATGAAGTTTGCATATTAAAAAATGAATTATTAAATTTTAGGTTGTCAGTGTTTCTGGGGATGGAAAAATTCTGGTCTGGAAAATGCACAAGCATAAGCAACAGTTGAAATTAACAGATGGGTAAGTGCTCAATCAATCAATCAATCAATCAATCAATCAATCAATCAATCAATCAATCATAATTCAGTCATTCAGTCAATTTGATAAGTTGCATAGCAAATACAAGCTGTTAAATTGACATCCTATTTTAAAGGTTCATCCTACTGACAGAAAGTCTACCAAGATGGATGCAAGTCAGGTCTAAGCATGGCGGACAAGAGATGGGGGTGACATGCTTGTCGTACAACCCAAATGACTCGACGACCTTCCTGGTTGGGTCTGAAAGTGGCGCCATCTGCAGGTGCTCGACAGAGACAAGGGGTACCACTGCCACAGGTAAGAAAGTGAAAGCGTAGAAACCAAGAGCTTAGAACTGCTCCTGTTGATGGAGTGATCTTTGCCTTGGTCTCAATTATTAATATCTTTATTCATACATTTATGTTGTACAAAATTATAAATATAAAATAATACAAATATGAAACTTAAAGATTTAAGTGTTAAAGCTACTAGTCTGAAGCATAGCTTAATTATATGATCAGCTGCCAAAGGCAGACACAATGAATGACAAGGTGAAAAGGTTTGAGTTCACACCATAAGTACTACCATATGTACACATTTATCCCAGCGATGAGGTCTCTTACTTGCCTCAACATAGCTCATCGCCCACTGAGTACAAGGCACCACAAATATGAAGTCTCATGCAACTGACATCTGGCTGAGATGTAGCTCATGATGCATGCCTGGGCGGGATATTGAACTAAGCGCCGGCGAGCATGAATCTTTTCTGAAACAGGCGCTATACAAATTTATTTTGTTTGTTTGTAGGACCTTTAGCAGAACAAGCTAATTTTAACTGGCCGATGGCTAAACCACCAGCCATCCAGCTGGTCGTCGTAATACAGATGCCAAATTTATTCAGTTAGCTAATGAGCTGCTTTTTTCTGCAGGTGTGACTTCTTCTGTACCCTTACAGTCACCAGTGACCTTGACCTTTACACCTCATCATGGGCCAGTTTACAGTGTTGCCTGCTCACCGTTCCATCGGAATGTGTTCCTGAGCTGTTCCACCGACACATCAGCTCGAATTTACACCTTGCTTCAGGTAAGTTTATTCTTTACAGGCAGTGTGACAATTTTTTTTCCAGTCATTCAATGAACTGTACAATTATTGTTATACCTTTAGCTGTATCTTATTTGTTCAATGACCAAATTCTATTTTCTGATAGGTAAGAAGTTTTTAAAGCTACTCAGCTGCGTTTTTCAAAAATTTCCGAGTTTGTATAAATTGGGAAGCACACATTTATGCTAAAACACAGCATCATAGTATTTACCTATCGTAAATTTAAATCCATGTAGATAAACTTATCATATACACTAGCCAGACACTAACATGCATATTTACTATTTCAGACAGATCCAATGATAACAACCGAACCAGGAGCCGGCTATTTATATTCCGCAACGTGGTCACCTGTGAGACCACTGGTGTTCGCTGTGGGAACTGAGGACAGTCAGCTTTTGATCTACGACTTGAAATACAGCACTGGTGTTCCAAAGTATAAGCTTGAATCAAGCCCAACTAAAAAGCCTGTGTATGCTGTGCAGTTTAACCCTAAACAGTAAGTTAATAATTACTTGTTATATTATGTAAATTTTGACAGTGTTTCTATTTCTATTGGCAATTCCACTGGTTGCCAGTTGGGAGTATTGATTAATTATACTTCTTGGGCACACGCATTTTAAGCAAGCAAATAAAATTTCTCGCCAATTTAAAGTCATACATGGAAACAACATTCAGTATATCACTCAGTATAGAGTCAGTAAAGCTCCATTCAAGTGACCAAGCTGCTTGGCTGATTGTTGAAAGTTTTATTCAAGGATCACCACGGTGGTTCACCTCATTTAGTGACCAAGACAAACAGGAATGATCCGTGCAAAATAGATGATCAAGTTGCTCAGTTGTCGCAAATAACGACACCCAACATTTGTATGATTGCAATTTTTTCTTTTCAGAGAGAAGCTTCTCGCAACAGGTGATGGTGTCGGTTCAATTTTAATATGGCAGCTTAATGGCCACCTCACACAGCAAGGGTCTCATGAAGTCGAAATATTAGATGACATTGCAAAAACTGCGCTTGAATGAGCAGGACACTTTGCACATATATTGTGCATTCTTTTCATGTATGTCATATGAATTTAATACCATGTGTCCAATTCAAATGTTTTCTGTGAAGCTGTGATATGTAATCCGTCCATTGTATAATGTATTTAAAAAAAAAAATGAATAAAAAAATTAAAATTACAAAAAAATATATTTAGGATTGACTTGTTGTCTTTATTGTAAGAATCTGCGATTATATATGACATGAAAAGTGACTATATGAGATGAATGAAAGTTATGTACATTATCTATAATGAAATTTATAATTATCCACGATTAACATTTTTAAATACAAAATCTATATCTAACAGATATTACAGATCCATGATTATTTACATACAATGTTAACCAAGTAAAACAAGTTAAACATCATTTAATTGTCATTGATCATGATGATGATGAAGAATTGCCACATCACACCTAAGAAACAGACGAGGACAATAACATACAGATACACATCTCTTACTGTCCTCTACTATGACTATGTACAAGCTTTTATAGACTGATGTTTGCCTAATTACATGTATTAAACTTGAAAGCATAATAGGTCACTTAAATCCCAACAGAGGGTTTGTAACTGCGCCTATACATTGTTTTGTAATTACATCAAATGTCCCACATCATTGACGATGTAGTTTCCTATTACTCCAAACTTGACTTATATGCTCTGATGATGTCCTTAATTGGAGCCCTGCACATTGGACAGTGGTGCCCTCTAGTTTTCAAGGTCATACCACATGTGTAGCAAGTGCATAAATGTCCGCACTGGTACATGACTGTATCTGCCAGTTGGTCAACACAGATCACACACTTTGAGTCGTTTACTGGGCGATGCATTGCCTGAGGAAGAGTTGCTGATTCTCCTAAAATTAAAAGAATTGATAATAAAAGATTGGAATCAAATTTTATGCATGGACCATGGTTGGGACACTGTGCTGAACGCAAGTATGCTACTTGAGTTTTACCATCATGATTTAGTCCCCTGCGAATTAGTAAAAAGGTCAGCCAACAAATAAATAGGCATACTTTTGCAAAAATCTAAATTTAATATTTTTTCAAGTTTTATCTTTATCATTATTTTACAGTTATCAGCTGGTAATCAACATCTTCTTGTAAAGCACACTATATTGGTTTTTTTTTAAATCCAAAACACTAACACATGTAGTGCCACAGAAATGTAATAAAAAATAGTATTAAATAATCATAAGTAAATTTCTGAGCAGTTACCCTAGATTTACATAAAAACAAAATTGATTAAACTCTTACCAGCAACTTGAGCAAGAGCAGCGGACACTTCTTGCCTGATGGCTCTCTGAACATCCAATTGAAGATCGAAACTCAGACGCATCATATTTTGAAGTTCTTTGATTTGTGCCTTCAGGGAGTTGATCTCTCTCGTCACTGTTGTATTGGACTGTAAGAAATAATTTAAGATTTCTCAAAACTGATGTCACGATCAAAATGTATAGTAGTCTACCAAGTTGACCAATAAATATGGAAAAATTTGGAATTCAATATAATTAACGTCTCTCACCTGAGACTGGGAAACATGCACAGCTGCCGTAGCACTAATGACAGATATAGTATCAGACAGAGCATCTGCAGCAAAGGGAATAGCTGCGGGAAGATTGAGGTTGGAGAAATCATTGCGTTGGACTCGACCGCGTGGTAAAGTTTGGATGAATTCTTGTACACGAGGACCGTTCTGGCCAGATGATGCAAGACGTTCCTGAAACAATGACATTTCCAATGAAAATAATATTGTTTTTAGAACCACATTAAGGCTTATTGAAGAATATTTCATAATAGCGGACAATTTATTTTCTTGTATGTACCCTAAGAATTCTGTTTTCCAAAGTATCCCTGAAGGATCCCTGCAATGTGTGTGTAACCAGCTGCTGTTGCACCAATTCACTGATTTCATGTATGACATCCTCCCGATGCATCTGTTGCATTTCTTCAAAGCTGAATCCACCCTGGACATTTCTGCAGATTAAATTCATCAATAAAATGCAGAAAACACTGAACCTATTCTGGGACAATTAACAGCTGATTAAGCGCATATTCAATTATATTTTTATGCACACTTTCAGTTAATTATTAAGAAATTGTACACACATTTAATTATTTTAAAGCTTTATATAGGGCCAGGCACTTGATGTGATCGTCTACAAATTGCACACATATGGTCTAATAAAATTCAAGAATAATCTATTGTATGTAGTATGCCTCACAACACATAGTTATAGATAGCCAATTATATATGTAGCATTTTTTTTTACCCATTAATTGGAGGCGGCACAAGCACATGTTCCTGCAACCAAGATGCAGCTCTCTCTTCAGGTGCCGTTGGTTCATTGCTCAGTAGTACCTCAGGAGCTGCAGATGATGTTCCTGCAGGAATTGATGCAGCCGCTGCAACTGTGGGAGTTTCATCAGTTGCTGAACTTAATGGAGATTGGCTTCTTGTAGTGACTTCAAAACAATTAATGGCAAAACAAATATATTACTTAAATTCATACTAAAGTAACTTAAGTTTTGTTTTATGTTTTTTGCCCAAACCTGAATTTTGTATAATGTTTACGGAATAAGGACCTCATCAGTTAATCACCTTTTCCTCAACCAATCAATATATTTATTTGTTGCATTAATTTTAATTTATTTGATCAAAGTACAATGCTGAGAATGGCATGATATCAGATTACAGCAAGGAACAATGGCGTACATAACAGGCCAAGGTGTTTTTTGCATGCTTGGGATAGGTTTCTCAGTATTATCATGAGTCACAGTTGATAAGTAACTGATTAGTGTGGGAAATTTACGAGATAGTGTCAACAAGTTGCAACATTTAATGGTGATACATATATACTTGTACACAATATATGCATAGGAAGCATAGGCATCCCCCCAAATACTGAACTTGGGACCCTTTTTTTCCTTATCTTATCACAATTTTATGGAAATACAAAATGGCCCCTTGCCCCCTAAATTTCCAAACTACTAACAAGAGCTTACATAAACACTTATTTTTATATAAAGTGATTGTACGCTTCCTTACAGTGCAATGAATATTATGTACAGTATGTCGTGCTGTTTTAATTTAAGAAGAAAAAGAAACCCACCAGATGGTCTGGCAAATCTGTCATTCCTCAGAGTTGCTATAGACGACCGCAAAGCACCTTCCAGTCTTTGACGAAACTGTAAAGTTTGGAGCAAGGATGAAACACATCTTCGTTCAACCAGCCCTTGCACTTCAACCAAAACTTCTTCGGGTCTTTGCTGTTCATGGTCGATCGTTTCGTCTTGTGGATTGTATCTTCGATTGAAAAATTGTTCAACAGCCTCTCTGTTTCCTTGACCAGTCACTGGCCGGTCACCCAGTTTAAGACGTCTCAGCTCAAAAACAATATCTCTGAAAAAAGAAAAAATGAAGTGATTTAGTATTTTATATTATACGTACACTCATGGAGACAATTCATGCTCATTACATGAGTACTTCACTCAAAAAAATATAGTGTACACAGAATACATGTTCAACATAAATTAACCATTGAAAAAACAAACTTGTCTAAATACGTTATCCAACAAATATATACATTTTTTATATTAGTAATATAGTTTTTTACTAGTCAATATGGATAAATAATAGAAAGAAAACAACAAAAACAATGCAATTTCGATTTTGGCCTAAGTTACAATGTATAATGAGATTGTCATTAAATATTTACATACTTTTTTTGTCGCTGAAATAATGGATCGACGGGAGGGCCCTGGCCTCCTTCGGCTCCAGCCGAGGAACATGATGGTATGGGCTGTTCCTGTTCTTCATTGCTAAATTCTTTCTTGCTGTGCTCTAGTTCACTGCATTTTGTGGTGAGATTTTCAGTGCTGCCAGTTGCACTGCTGGAACTTGATGTGGATTCCATGATTCTAATTTAACAACTGGTTCCTTCAGACAGATTACTTGAATCATATAGGCAGAGCTATATTTAGGAATGACAAGCTGCATAGAAACCAAGCCCAAGTGACCATGTAAGGTATGACTCAGTGCAGCTCATTTTAATGAAGGATTGCACCACACCACGTGGTTGCTGTGTTTTGGTCTATTTATAGACCATCTGCTTGCTGATTGGTCAAAGAGTGCTGTGCGCTGATTGGTTATCACTTGCAACCAAGACGCCGCCTAGTGAGAAAATTTTAAGAGCAGACGAAAAACGCAACTTTGAGTTTTGTTTTTCTTAATTTTTCACAAAATGTCAGCGATTGATGACCTCTTCGACCAAATACTGGCGTCAGAGCAACAAGCAGAGAAGAGCAAGAATTTACTAAGTGAAGGTAAATATGTCTGATGCTTGTTTCTAATGTACATTTTGTACACTTCCACACAGTGTAACAGCCTGACATGACAATGATACAGATAATCATATGAATCATTATGATTCCACCAAAGAGGTTTAATTAAACCTCTTTGATTCCACCAGAAATAATAACTCTTGATTTCATTATAATATAATGTTAATAATGCCAAACTTCCCTAAAGGAATAAAAAAAGAAAGAAGAGGAATGCAGTCATATTTATTATGACTCATATGAGTCATAACAATCTGTACGGTTTTTCCCCCACCACAATTTATGACGCATTAAATTATATGAAATAGAATTTCCTGTGTTAAGATCAAATATTTGACAAGGAAAATTAAGTAGACACGTATATTTTTTTAATCATTCAACCATTATATTCGACAACCTTTTTAGCAAAAATAAAGCTTACCAGATTGGAAGAGAAGATTAAAGAAACCCAGACCAAACTAAAAACTGCAAACCGAGAATTAACACAGAAGGTGAATCTTTTAGTTTGTCTCACCAATTAAGGATTTAAGCGTATAAATTTGTTGAGGCCTCTACAATAAACTATGAAGGATGCCACTGCCGTTATGATGTCATATAGTTAAATTGTGAATAATCTGCTCCCTGCAGACCCTAGGTGTAGTTTTTTATTTTGTCAAATCATTTGTTGAAAATCAGATGTCCTTTGTCTTTTAAATAAATAACATTTCTGTGTTTACATTTCATTGCTGAACAGCAAATACGACTTGCGGAACAAGAGGTGAGCATCATATGTTGGAAAGCGAAAGAAGAAAGCTGCGAAGAGCAGAAAGAAGCGTTGACCTTAGAACTCAACAACCTTAAGAACAAACTGGTTAGTAAGAAAAATACAATCACTGTGTGATTAACAAAATGTATACAGCCAAAGATGGTAAATATATTTAGGTGATTTACCAAAATAGTGTAAATATGAAATATATTTGGTGTTTCCAAAATGAAAAGAAGGAAATGGCTATTAATAAATTCAATAAGCTACACTTAATAAAAAAAAAAACCTTACTGTCCAAGTGCCCATGCAGTTGAGACAAGTTATTGAAGTTAATATCTTCCCAAATCTTTGACTTCTTTTTAATTTGGTATTTTACTTTTTCTGTAGTCTGGCCTCACGAAACAGCTTGAGAAACGTCAGCAAGATTTTTGTGGAAAGGTTCAAAATTTTGCATCATCTTATGACTTGGTCGCTACTGCGCAAGATCACCGACTTCAAAAAGCTAAAGAGGAACTGTACAAGTTGCAGGAAAGAGAACTGTCACTAACAAGAGGTATGGCTTTGCAAATAGTCAGATATTTCTGAGTGTGTAATAGTTTTACTATAGCATGCACTTGTAATAACCAATTTTGGATATTTACAGGCCAAACTATTAACCCAATGATTATTAATTGTTCAAATGTCAACGGTACTATATATGCCGTAATTCAAAAGCTGGTCAGATCATAAATAAAACTTTTGTGAGAGCAGAAATATATTACAATGTCCAGTTCTAGAGCAAAAAGTTAGAAGTTACTTGGTAATTGATTAATATCACCCATTATATAATCTGATGTATATTGCCTTTGCAGATATGTTAGCCTTTAATCAACGTCGCTCCGCAGTTCGACAACTGACAAATGAAAAGACATCTATCATGGACACAATTGAGTGGAAGAACAGACTTTTAGCAGGCAATTATTCTTGTTTCATAAATCTTAAAAAGAAAATTATGACATCCTAACATTCACACATGGAACATATCACAATTTAATCAACTTACTGGTTGCAGAAAAAGAAGATGCATACAGAAAAGAAGAGAAAATCTTTGACGATATCGCTGAAGAAAAACAAAGAGTAGGAGAAATTCCACAAACAGATCAACAGTTCATTCAGTTAGTAACTTTCGAGTATTCACAATTTTACATTATAAATATAATGCAGCAAATAAACATAAGGAAAGTAGCTTTCTACCTACTGATGACAAAAACAGTTCACCTATTGCCATTGATAATATTGATGTACAGCTGATTAAAGTCATTAAAAGTTAGATATGTTGGAAAGTTAAAGTAATTTTCAATTGACTGAGTAATCATGCAATCAACCGAGCTCTAGATCTGTATCTTATTATTTGTCACCATTTCTCAATTCTAAAGGTTACAAAAGGAACTTGAAGAAGGGATGCAGAGAAATAACGGAATGGAGAGAAAATGTGCGACGCTTGAAAAAGAGCTGAAAGATTTGCAGAGACAGCAATGGCAGAATCAGTCACAGAGACAGTTCATGCAACGCAGAAATCAACAACAGCAACAACAACAGCAGCAGCAAAATGCACAACAGCATGGAACATCAGCAACAACATCTACAGGTTGTCACCCATCAATAAACAATACTAGTCCTTGCAATACCCAGAACCAGCAAACAAAATGGAAATTTCACAAAGCAGCTGTGGGGTTTGGTAAAAATACAATAAATAGTGAAATGCAAGTGTCAAACGCAATGGTAAGTCATTATGCTCCTAATACATGTTGGCCTGTACTTACAAATTAATCAAATTCAGTTTGACTGAATTCTAATTTCACAGGTATTGGCAATTTGCAACAATATACAATATATAAACTTCCTAAATGCCAACTGTGCCATTGATATGATGATTAAGGTTGAATTACAGAATTGTTATTTGCTTATGTTTATTTCATGTTGCAGAATGCAAACTGATGTGTGTAGACTCAGAAAGCTAATCAAGCTGGAAAAGTATGCAATCCATCAGATAAGTAATATATTCATTCATTTTATATTTATATTACAATGTAATCCTTTTTGACACAATAGTATAAAATGCTACAATCAACTGCATAATGAAACTGATTTATTCTTTAATTTTAGGATAGATAAAATCATACATTTTAAAATGAATAAGTTTGTCAAAAGAAAAATTAGTCATGCACAACAGCATGCAGTTACTCAATATACTGCATCCATAGATTGTTAGGAAAAAGTGCAGTATAGCGGACCTGGATTTATGACCATATTTAACGAGCCTCATTGCCAGGCCTATGACATAAAAATGCTTGAAATCAATTAATGACGTCACAAACTAATGCAGTTATGACCGTGGTTTCATCTTCACGGTAAAAACAGCTTTTTCTTGGTGGCTCCCACCCCCAATCCCCCGCTCATCTACACCAAATGTTATTTTAATTGTGCTAGAACTTCAAACTTGTGAAATATTTGATAAAATTTCATTTTTAATGGATGCCAAATATGGGCATAAATTTGGGTCCGCTATACTGCACTAAACCCGATTGTTACATTTGCAAAATTGAATCAATCTAACAAGCCATTGAATCCAAGCCTCCATCATCAAAACTCTCATGTGTATTGGGTTTTGTAATATTTTCGAAGATGAGAATGGTGACCACACCTCCACAGATGCTCAAAACTGCTGACACAATAGCCATGCCAAATGAGTAATATTTCATATTAATGAACTTAACTGCGTAAATTATGACTCCGAGGAGAATCGACACAGCTGCAAGAATGAACAAGCAAACATATCAACCTCGACTCGTTTAACATTACTTTTATGTCTTAAAAAACACATGC
Source organism: Alitta virens (assembly GCA_932294295.1). Taxonomy (NCBI): domain Eukaryota; kingdom Metazoa; phylum Annelida; class Polychaeta; order Phyllodocida; family Nereididae; genus Alitta; species Alitta virens. The sequence continues at coordinate 16,053,134 of OW028580.1, read as the reverse complement.
AAAATGAGTACAAAATTTGCACTTACCGGCCAACAGGCATGTTGTGAGTAAACTGTGTTTGATGAATTTATTTGCTGGCCATGTAGAACAAGCATAAATTCCCAAAACTAAAGCAGCCAAACTGTTGATGAATCCGACTAGCTGCAGACCTCTTACTGGATTTAACCAGACTGAAAAAAGAAAAGGCAGACGAAGACATGTAAATATCAAACATCAATGTTATCAATTGACTGTTCACGCAGTTTCACTGAAAGTATAGACAAACACAAACTTCATTTAACATCCTATCAGCAAATCAGATCTTCTTCCAAAAAAATACCTATTTATATGATATCAATCTCACTCAAAGGAAATTAAGAGATAGTTAAAATCAAGACTATATTATACATATATTAACCAATTAAGATCATTCTATAAACTTACAATAACAAGTAATAAAACTCCACCACGTGACCTTTTCTATTGTTCTTTTGCGGTATATAACCAACAAACTTTTTTAGTTAACTCCCTCCTGAGTGCAAACTGAATTGGTTTTGCATAATATAGGTAGTAAAAACAAACAAACCAATCAAACAAATTAGTAAATAAGCCTTATGGAGTATAAGTTAGTTATATCTCTTATTATGCTTATAGTCAGGAGGTAACTAATACTTTTACCTCTAGATATTTCACTGTGAAGCCGAGACGAAGAAAATATGCAAGCTCCCTCATAGCATATTTGCCATAATCCAGAATTGACAGTGTATCTTTTGATCTCAGTCCCATTGACAAACTCTTCCAATGTGTAGTATGACCAGCCTGGTGTAGAGACAGCTATTAATTCGCATGCAGTTGCTAGGAGCAATATTCCCATTAAACCAATGCGTTTCCATGGTATTTGTTCGAGCATTTTCATTTCCTTGGATCCTAGAAAAATTCACAAATTTTCATTAATAGAATACACTGTGTTAATTTTTTTTTTAAGTATGAGTCAAAACAGCTTTATCTAGTTCATTAACGTCTAAATTATTTCACAATTTATGTGTTATGCAACTAAATTTCTAAATTAAATTTTTTAAAGACAACTTTATCTAAGGGCATTGATATTAAAATTATTTCCTCTTTGCAGCAACTAATTTTCAAATTACTCAGAAGTGTTCCAGAGCACAATTAATAAATTTTAAAGAAATTTACTCACCTTAATAATCATGCAAAAACTTTTTTTTTGCTCACACGCATGAATTGCATGGTGAGTGAGGGATACCAGTCATTTTTACCAATGACAAATTCCAACAGTATTGTAACACACACCTCAATACTGTGCCACCAATTGTCAGTTATTAACATATTTCATAAACAGCGAACAAGATATGTTTGCCTACCAGGTGTGGATTTGTTACCCTTTGCAAACATAGAATAGTTGCTATGTCAACACAAATGCCTTCCATATTGTGCCTCATTATCATATATATCATTACACTGGTTAGTTGTTATTTATAAATACTTTATTGTATTTATATACACAAAAATGTATATCATACATATTCATATCTTGTAATAAATAAATATTCACTTCACACACATTGTGAAAATCATTGATTGTAATAAATTACTCAATACAAAATGTACACAGTACACACCACTACAATGAGTGTGATTCACACTTAAAAATAATCACACATAACAAAATTGTTTTTTGACTGATATCAATAAAGTGTCACTTCTTATTAAATTTTTTAAGAAATTCCCTGAGTTTTCCGTAAAAATGTATCCTGATATTTTGCTGCACTGCTCCGTTTGCATAAACACTGCGCACGTGATATTTACATCAACTGCTGCAAAACATTGCCTTAAATATTGCACACGCCAAGGTATCAAAAACCAAAAAATGTCCACGAATGAAGTCAGTTATTTCGGTTTAAATGCATAGTTGAACTGATTTCCAAACTTGTCCCTGAACCGCTTGGATTCCAAAGCATTTAAAGCAGAAGACACTCTCTTGATTGCTTTCCTGCAAGTGAAAAAATAATTAAAATGGCATTTTTGGTTTTACTCAACATATATCATAGCATTGATGTACATTTGTATGTTCAGTAGGGGCTTTAAATTGTTCCATATTTAATTGTTATGCTGTGCAGACAGATGCGGGACATTTGTTTTTGCTAAAATCCATGTCAACGTAAAAACTACTACAATTCTGATCATCTATTTATAATTAGGTATGTAAGTGACAAAAAAACTTAGTTTGTTACTATATTGGAAGTAGAAACAACCCCTACCTGCTGAGAATTTTAGCTTCCAGTCTTGTTCTTGATGTGTTCTTCTTTTTCTTCAAATCAGTGAGGTGAGGATGTTTCTTTTTCTTGCCCTTCCCTTTTCCTTTTCTTCTCAAATTTTTACCAGTTGCAGCTTCAATTTCTGCGTGTAGTTCTTCATCTTCCCAAGCAGGTTTTTCTTAGGTATTAAAAAAATATGTTGTGAATTAAATTTAAGCCTTGTTTCCATATACACAAAGTGTTTGGTCTGTGCTTCCTAATAATAAGTGCCCTACTGCACAATGGCGATTCAAGAATATGGTCACTTTTTAATTAACCGTTTTCATGGGTCAGTAGTGTGACTGTAATCCGTATGATGCCAATCAAACAATCGTGTTGTGACCAATTGCTTGCGTTAACGTAATATTTATATTAAATACACATAACACAACACATTCAACTTCAGACCCAGTAACATTAACTTTTGCCTGAGACACTTAGCCATTCACATTCACATCCTTGTTTATTATCGGACCTTTTGTTGACGATTGTTGTGGACGCCAATTAACAGTCAGAGGACATTGCAAAGGCCGTGTTGACTGACCTGGAATCCCATGTCGCTGGGATTTCAGGGTAATTTAAAGACCTGCTAATCCCAAAATGTGTGTCGCCTGATGAAAATACTACAGAATACTAAGTTTCTTTATCCAGCGAGAATATTAACAAAATTATTGGCGATTTTTATTTATTCCCACTCGCAGCTATATGTGTTTCCCAACTCGTCCAATGCAATGTCCTCTGACTGTGAAGTAGCGCTCACAACAAATAACTGATATTAAGCAAGGGCACTTACTATTATATATCGCCCTCTTAAGTGAACAGCAGATCGCTCGTGCAACATTAACTTAAGAAATAGAGACATTGCCTCTGAGGTTTCAGTGTTTACCCAACTAAGCATTTTCTTCATTAGACCCCAATAAAATATGTTGATCAAGTAGGGTACCTATTTGTCTTTTTTCTTCCTCCTTAGCTATACGAGCTGCATCTTCTGGGTTGGTGGGACGCCCCATATTATCACGACCAACAATTTTTCCATGAAAAGGACACTGAAAACAAATCAAATATTAAATATTCCTATGTTAAACCGAATACACTAACCACTAACACACTAACATTTCATGTTGTTAACATAAATTTTTACAAATTAACTGTAGTAGACCAGATGATCAGATACACGCAGTTACAAATTTGTCAGGTTTGGTTAACTTTAATGATAATTGCCATTTAAATTCACAATCAATTTTAAAACATGACTGAAAGATCACTGCTGTAATCTACTTTAATGTTCTAAGTTTCATTACCAAGACTTCTTAAACAGACATCAATTCATATAACTTTGGTCACTTACTTTCTTACGATCCATTCTTTCACATAGTCTTCCATTTGGCAGTGGGGCTCGGCATGTCCATTTCACAGGCTCAAATTTCCCTGTGAAATTGATGATTCGTGATTGGCGAGCTTCTAAAGCATTCTGAAATGCAAATAACGGACAATATACAATACAATTTTAATTTTTCAAACTAATATTAACAAGTAGGAAATTGTCCAACATAACATTTAACTTAAATATCATAACTTCACACAAATTGAAATCCTTATATTATTATAATTAATAACAATTGAGTAATACTGACCACATCAATAACGTCATCATTTTCTTTTGGGGTCCAAAATCTGTGTTCTGAATCATACCTGAAATTGTTGCAATAGTAATAATAATGCACTTTAATAAAATACATTTACACAAAAAAAAAAAACGGCTTCATAGATGGATTTGCGCAACATTAACCAAGAAAAAAGTCAATTGTTTATTCAAGAAGAACACCAAAAACAACTTTTTGAAGTTACTAGATGTAACAAAGTTCTGTCAGTCCTTAAAATTGCAAGTAAACTGAGAGCAGATATACATACAAACATTTTATCGCTTAACTTTATTGTAAAAATGATAGATCAGGACCTTTATTTGCATTTGTTTTCTTTTAATGGCAGAGAATCTATCAACCACATGAACCAAAAGTTAGAATTTTTGAATTTATTCAATTTCGGCAATAATTACAGTTGCAATACAAATAAAATAAAACAATATATAAAAATTATAGATATATATTATGTAAATTGCCGGGTTCCATACATAAAAGCAATGCTTGAAGGTTATATGGCCCTGAGAAAGTATGATGATGAGAATGAATGAAGATGAGGATGAAGATGAATACATGTCATAAGTTACATCTTACATTTGAATTTTATATGTCAGCAGTTGCAATATATGTCACTTACAAATATCAATAGGAAATGAATTCTAAGTTTGTGAAAAAAGAGAATTTGACAAAATAAATAATGATTGTTAAAGTACCTGACAAGGAGAGGAGGCGCCACATCCTTTTTTCCCCAGTGTCTGAGATCAGCTGCGAAGGGCAGAACTGGTACATCAGACTCTGCCTTGGCCTTGTCTATTTTCTTCACGACAGGTTTGGGTTTTGACGAAGAATTTGCTGAAGCACTGTTGGAAAATACGAAAATAAATACTTAAGTAATTTATTTTCCCAATTGGGAATTAGACTAACAGAGGGCACTGCAACCAGGGACATTGATTTCTCTTGAAGGCTAAGGCTACAGTTTTTGTGCCGCACCCTGTACTTTGTCTCGCTGCGCCTTTCCCTCCTACGAGCGGCTGCTGGCAATGAGGTGAATTTCAAGGGAAAACTTCATTGGTCATAACCCCCTCAACCCAAAAAGTGGTGGGTATATATATATATATATATATATATATATATATATCCTTCCATCACTCATGCGATGCCCCGTGCTGCCACCAAAGCAGTTAACACACATTGGGATGACCTTGGTCTTAACCGTAGGGGTCATACGCTATAGTCTATACTGAGTCTGTATTAATACCTGCCAGCCAGTTGAATTCGAAGTTTATTCAGCGTAGATGCAGATGAAGTCGGATCACTGGGATGTTCAATTTCTGGTTTATATGGTGTCCAATCACGACTTGTACTTGGTTTTGGTTGCTTGGGCTTGCTCTCATCTTCCAACCCATACTCTGAAAATATTTTACCCCAAGTGACTGTTTTGTGTTTGTTAAGTATTGTCACTATTCCAAAATAACTATAGCTAGGTATTGCAGTTTATAGCCTTTTTGCTTCTCTCTACAGGTAGACCTTGGGCTAAAAGACATTTCCTTCTGACATTTTATTGCCAATTTACTACATAATAATTACCATTGCGTAAATAAAGACATCGTTATTGAGGGCCAGTCAATTCCTCTGCAGTGCAGTGATAACAAGATTAGTGCACTTCAAAGTAATTCATATTTTAATTATTCTATTTTTTTTTGGGTAATTACCAAAATTTCAAACAAATCAATTGAATCGCACAAATTGCTATTTAGCCACTGACCCGCCAGCTCAACCAGGCTATTTGCGCATTCATTCAATTCATATGCATTCAGTACATAGGGCTCATAAGTAATATTGCCAAACAGGGCCACACACCAGTGGTCCTCCCCCCCCTAAATCCGCGCCTGCTTTTGTATATCTCACCTGCCCGTAGATGTTCCGGGATATAAGGTTCGTATCCTTCTTTCTGACTTGCATCTGGAACGTCCTCAAACTCCTCCTCATCATCATCATCTTCACCATCTGAAAAGAAACATGTATCAAACTATCAATTTTAACAATAAAATCATGATTGACTAGTATTCTTTACTATTACATAATTTACACCAATTCAATATTCAGAGTCGTACAATGATAGGGTTCAACCTACCAACTTCTTTCTTGGCATCTAATTTGATGTTTAATTTTTCTATTTTCTCCTTTGCTTGCTGCAAGGCATTCCTGGTGTCTATGGCTGATTTTACATTGTCCTGGTTTCCTCCATTTTTGGTAAAAACCTATGGCAAAATTTCATTATGTATTGTGGTATTAATCACTTAACAGTTCTTACATTTGATGTCCAGCATATGCAAATAGAACATACTTTCTTCAATATATTAGTATTCAATTTCTAGAATAGACTCCAGATAATCTTTAAACATATAACAACATCAGGAATTTATTTTCCAAAATTGTAAGCTTTTATCATATGAAAAATAATGAAATGTCTGCATACCTCAAGCCAACGATTCACTGTAGGAAGCAGTTTAATATTTATGAGTTGCAAAATGTCTGACAAGCTCTGCAAGAGAGCTTTATTGTCTTCATTCTCCTGGACTTTTAGATCGTTCGGCATGATTTCAATATTTAAATTGTAAACCTGAAAAGGAAAAGCCAAAAAATAGGAAAATAATTAAACAGAAATTTACTGACAAACACATAACTTAAAAGCTTTAAAATTCAAAACAGTAGCTTGGCCTAGTGGGCAGAGACACCTTTCCTTCTCACCGCACTGAGTTAAATTCCTATATAGGGCAATGTCAGATGTGTGTCACATAAATTAATCTAAATTTGATTGCAAACAAGCATTTGCTCATGAAATGTCATAACTGATAGCTAAGTCCTTTTTTTTCCAAATTATTGCCCATGCAACTGCTCTTCTTACCTACAATTGCACTAAAGTCTTGACAAATCTGTGCATACCTGAGATCCCAGTCCATGTTCCCTAACAAACTGTGCTTGCTGACTGTAATAAGCTTCTTCCAAGTCTTCCGCATCCATTTCTTCTTCTTCATCTTCTTCCTCTTCTTCACTCGATGTAATCTCATAAAACTCCTCATCACTTATCTCCTCCACATTTTCTTGTTTATTTTGGGTTGATGACAAACTACTTGGTTGTGACTCACTTTCAAGGTTTTCTTGTTTCACTGTTACGCTGTTTTGACTGAATTCTGATTCAGAAATGCTCTGATTTCCAGTTTCTGGTTCTGTTTTTACTTCAGTTTTTATTACATCGGACACTTCTGATGTTTCAGTTGTACCATCATTCAGAGAGGTACCTTCTGTATCAATGCACTCTTTCTTAATATCGTCCTTACTCTCGTGGTTCAAGTTTTCAGACGTAGTTGCAACATCACTATCCTTATTCCCCGATTCTGAAACTGAGGTACTTCGCCTTTTACTGGGTCTTCTGGGAAAAGACTTTCTGCGAGGAGACATCATTCCGCCTGGACTGAATGGACCCTGTCTGTCGTCAGCTCTAGGAGACATAGCATCAAAACCCTCTGGATCCGGTAGAATTAATCGCAAACAAGTATCAGCCTGACCCAGTAGGTTCTCCACTTCATATTTCATTTCTGAAACACACAATCATTATCATTTACATTACACTCAAGGCACAACAATTATGTTTGCAATTAACTGGTCGGACACAGGCACACAATATTTTGGTGGCTTCCTTCTAATTCCTCTAAATTCACAAAATTTTTGTTAGCTTTTGAATGGTCATGTGAATCCTTGAATTAAACATGTCAATTTCAAGCATTTTGGCAACAGATTAAGAGCCATACTTTGGGTTTTCTCTTCAAATTTATGGGAATTAAAAATCTTAAGTTCATTCCGAACTTTATTACCAGATTGGCCACTTGCTGACTATCCATACAACGCAAACTCTACGGTCATGTTTATTTCTCATTGGCCACAGAGGTTTAATAAGAGCCTGTCTCTAGGTGGCCCAAGAAGTAATCAATTTGTAGGCTGGATAAGAGACTTAAAACACACACAATGACACTTACCAGTCATTTCAGCTATTGTGGCATCTAACCTCTGTTGATGGATCATTTGAATTTTCTGTTGTCTTTCCTCATTGCGCCTTCTCTGTGCTTCATTTTCTGAAGTCCGATTTTCGAAGTCAATCTGTGCGTGAAAAAAGACTGCATGCTATACCTGAATTTCTGTGCATGTCATAGAAGACTTCTGATGATTTGTAACGTTATTTGAATTAGTGCAGACTACACAATTACTATACATTTTATCACATTAGGCAAGAAATATTAATATTACAGTGCACCATCACTCAGGCAAGAAATACTACAACATCCCTCTACTGATTTAATTGGGAAATCAAACATTAATAATTAAGTCATCACCTTTTTGCAAGCTTTTAAGTAGTTGTAACCTAATGAAAGCGGTTTATAATCCTGTCCAAACTTCTGTTGCCACTGGTGGACAATTCCGATGGCTTGTGATTTCAGTTTCTCTGCAGCAGGTTTTGGAGGCGGCAAAGGAAAATTCTGGTTTGTTTCTAAAACAGAGTTATAAAGGTCACTTCTGTTGCGATAATTCTCTCCTACAGCCACAATGCTCTCTAGGTAAACAGGACTTTTTTTTAAATTTTAATTCCTCGTTATATGAATACATTTCATAGAAAGCACAAATTTGTTCGGTATTAAACTGTTTCATATTTTACCATGACATAAAACAGGAATCACATTACTAAGAACAGTCTCGGCACATCATTGTACTTAAGATTACCACTAATTAAAAACGGTCTGATTTATGCCTGATAAAGCATTTATTACTGTTAAAGTTATTATATATACTGAGAAAATGATTTTATACTGAGTTAAGTAAATCTTATTTATATCGTCAGTAATGAAAATAAACATAAAACACAAGCTTTCCGTGGCCTTTTAGTTACCGAGTGTTAGCTCGATGAAATTTTGAAAATCTGTTAGGAGCAATGTTCTGAAGTGATGAGATCGATGGAAGAGTTGGTCATACATCAGAAGAGTAGAAAGTCTGATTTCAGAATGGTCTTTGTCTAGCCAGGTGTCAAGTTGGTGGTATGCATATTCCACATAGCCATTTGATGTCCTGAATATTAAAGAAAAAGAAGTTGAGAAATTGCACTGCATGATAGCGAAGTTGCAACCATCAGCAAAGATGCAGTCGTTCATCATTGTTTATAGGACGTGTAAGTTACGCCCAAAGTATCGTCAATTTGCAGTGCAATCCATGCTATTGCCATACTTTTGGAAACCAACGCCGCCATATTTGAATTAGGCGAGTGAATGGACGAGACAAAATCTGATGGTCGGGTATTTTTTCAATGGAGTTAAGCATGTAACTGTCATCATAAGTATCGAAAATAGTATTTTTGAGCGATAACTATCACTCACAGGCCAATATTTGTCCAAATCGGAACTAAATAGATGGCTTGAGTACCGACCGAATCCACGCCTAACTTCTCAGGTCCTTTACTTACATAATATGTGGTCTAAAGCTCTCGTTTTGCTTAAAACTTACTTTAAAGGTTGCTATTTCTCCGACAATCAAAACCACGAGTTGTCAAGCTGTAATTGTTTAGTAATATACACCAACCTAGCCCCCTCCATGCAATTTCAATGACGCCGTTTTAAAAGGGGTTCCCGGAAGTTTTTTTCGTGCTCTCAAACGCACGAGAGCAAAATCAACTTACATGCCCTATAACCACGAAAACAACGTCAAGGGGAGACACAAAACATTGTGAATGAAAAGCACGATAGATATGTCCCTCATCCCTCATCTATAAAATTTCTGTCTGAATTACAAATCTGTTCCTCGATGTTATTAATATTGCCCGCAACTTTGCTGAGCTGATGGTTACTGTAACTAGTCTACGTACTGTACAATAAATTGTATGCGATAGTCAAAAGTTTTGCATGGAACCAAATTGAAAATTCAGTGTTCTTATTATCCCATCTAATTTTGGACATGACAACAATTATTACAAGGGTTCGCATTCTGTAGTGTTTATTAACACTAGCTGTTCAGCTTATATGCCACAATACACATTCAGCTACCTGCATATTTTCTTTATTTTCTTTATTGTTGCTTCCTCCAACGTTTGTTGGCCTGAAGTGGCCAGTTCTTCAATCAGTTTGGACAACTCTTGACACACGACGTGGTCTACAACATCCATTCTGTGTGAAACACAAAAAGCAAGGAAAGTCATGATTGCACAAGCAATGGGCAATTCAAGCAAATGTAAACAAAAACAACAGTTGAGCGATATTACAGAAGCTGCCCTATAAATACTTTTGAAGTTATAGAGATAGCAATTTTTTCATTAATAATCTCGAGACACACCTGTATGACGATATCACTTCTTCATATTAAGGTAATTCAGCTCTGTATGTTGATTTTTGTGAAATAAGCAGAAATAGCAAAGTCGGCTACAACCGCTAGGAGCGCTTTTGTGAAAATTACTCGCAACAGCCTCGCTAGGCGGAGTAATGGTCGAAAATGGCGGCGCTGCAAGCTATCTAATTTACATAACATGTAAACACAAACACTTCGCTGGCCCGCTGGCCCGCTGTTTAACACGTGGTGTTGCCATTGGGCTCCCTGGTTAGATACTGATGCATTCAACATATATAGTTTTTTTCTGACAAACAGGATGTCATATCTTTGCCAAGGAAATATATATATCATAGGCATGTAACCGGGACCCGTGAACTTCTGACTCCACTGTAGTAAATTAATAGAGAGTTTTTGGTGCTTGTTGTGTAAAGAGGGTCTACAGTCCATTGAACTAGAAGAGTATTCTAGTTCAATGCTACAGTCATGCCGTCAAAAGGTCCCGCCGTCAATTGGTCCCTTCGTACTAAAAATAGTTAAGCCGTCCAAAGGCCTAGTAAAGCCGTCAAAAGGCCTGGTAAAGTCGTCAATATGTAGTAAAGTCGTCAAAAATAAAAAATACCTAACACTGTTCACGATTAAAGCTTTGATTAGTTAATTGCAATGTAACGGCCACCCCCCATAACGGCCAATCGACCAAAACGGCCAACTAAGTATTTTTTTTTTATTCATATATATATAAATATATATATATGTGTGTGTGTGTGTTGAGTAGTACTTTCATATTTTTCTTATATTACATGCTTTCTTAGGTATATTAAGATAATTATCACACCATGAGACAAACTCCACTTAACCTAAAAATTCCCTAATTGCTAATAGAACTATAGTGTACAAAAAAATTGTACAATGGGTTCTATTTTTAAGAATCATGAGAAACATTAATGTTGAGTGTAAACTTCTCACCCTATTCTACAAATCAGTTCTTTTAAAGATAAAGCTAAATATTGAAACAGATTGTTAAGACATGTGGTAAGTTAAAGGCAGACATAAAACCAATAGATGAACTTTAAAAACAAATGTTATGAGACAAGTTGATAAGATTATGAATGATGAGCAGCAGCCTTTATTTAATTATTATACATTGTTAAGATATGGAAGAAGGTTAGCCCTAACAGTACAACATACAAATAGGTATAATCTTTTTTATGCAGTAGCATAAGAGTCTATATAATGTTATGTCAAATTAATTTATCTTATCTTAATTGATTACATCAGCAGTGCAGTGGTTTTATGTTGAAATAGCTAATTTATGAATAAAGATATGTAATAGCAATCAGCCGTGACCGTTATGTCAATTGCTATTAGCATTTTGAATGATGAAAATAATGGGGTAAATCATGTTTTTTCATCATTGATCAAAAGCATGAATTGAAACTCTGAATTTCAACTGATTCCTGGTTATTATGCATATTAATACACAATTAAGTATTTCATATACAGAATAGCAATCTGCCATGTCAATTGCTATTAGCATTTTGAATGATACAAAGAATGGGGTAAATCATGCTTTTTCATCATTGATAAATATGTAAATATTAAAGAAGGATATTGTCTATAATTTGTTTTGATCATGAAAATCCAGTTATTATATAAATTATTAATATTTCGTTGTTGTTGTTTCTGAAAATAATCCAACTGGGATTAAAATTGCATGTTCCATATGCTTTCTCATTCATCTATCTTATATTATAGATCATGTATATACATCTATAGCCTATATGACTTGCTTAATTGTATATATTTCATTTTATATAAACTATGAAATATATACAATTAAGTAATTCATATAGGCTAGATGTATATATATAGTATAGAATAAGATAGATGGATGAGAAAGCATATAAAGCTGAAAATAGTACAATTGGCCGTTTTGGTAGGTGGCCGTTTTATCCTTTGGCCGTCTTGGTATGGTGGCCGTTTTTGCGATTGGCCGTCCTGGTATATTGGCCGTTTTATATTTGGCTGTTTTGACCAGACCCCCCTAGAACACCTCAACAAGGCATGTGCATGACACTATTGAAGGGGGACTAAAACTAAACAAATAGATCGGGGACACTCCACACTCACTCCTTTTTACTCATGACCACACAATACAAATCACTCAATTACACTTAGTTTGGGGAACTAGTGCTCAAAGGTAGTCGCTTGGCTAGTGGAGGCACAGGGATCGCTGGTAATAGCGGTGTGCTGATGGCTGTGTCATAACTCAACTCATGTGTATAATCTTAATCATGTATTCTGAGAAGTGTTACATTTGCACATAAATATACAGTGGCCCACATTTAAGTGCTGCCAGCACTGAGCAAGGGTATGTTCCTATCAATCAAAGACACCTACCTGGTTGCATTATAGTTGTTGCCTGTTGTTGCCTGATGAGTGCTGTCAGCTGATGATGTCCAACCCATTGCCAAAGACTATGCTATCTGCCAATTACCCATTCTAAGTGACATGGAGCTGCCTCCCTCTCCTAGACTGCCTTGCCTGGAGTTCCCTTCTAGACTGCCCTCCTTGGAGTTCCCTCCTAGACTCTCTTGCTTGGAGACCTCTTCTAGACTGACTTGCTTGGGGTCCTCTCCTAGACTGATCCTGAGGGCATGCCCCAGCCCTAACTAATCCCTGTAATCACCCAATCCCAGACTGCCACTACAGCAGCCACTGGCCACGTGGTCCAGTCAGCCTATGGATGAATCCCAAGTCACCCAGAGGAATGACGTGGACCAGTGCTGGAATGTGGGGAATCCCCAATTTCTAGGAAAGCTCATTACTTCCTGCAGTGTAGAGCCCTAAAGTTGTGCAGCACTCTGATCACAGTGATCTGAAACCATCCCTGCTACTCCAGTCTCTCACACTGGAACCCAATCCCACATAAGGACATCCCACTTCTACCTACTGCTGCTCACACCAGCTTCCCCCCTTCCCCATGTCATCTCATCATGACATCTCCAACCCCAATCCATAACTCAAGTGCAGGATCTCTTGTCCACTGCACCTGAATCCCAACTCCCACAACCATCTACTGCTGCTCACACCAGCTTCCCCCTTTCCCCATGTCATCTCATCATGACATTAGCCCTAATAAATATGGGCGCTCACACTAGTGCACCTTAGTGGAGCTGAACCCAGAACATCAGGTGCAGGACCTCTAGTCCACTGCACCTGGGACCCAATCCCCAACAACTATCTACTGCTGCTCGCACCAGCTTCCCCCATTCCCCATGTCATCTCATCATGACATCTCCGAACCCCACATCGAACACATTCCTCATCAACCCCCAATACTATCAACACATAAAGACATATCAGACCAGAGTGATCCAGCTGCACCTCTAGCAGGGCTCATAACAAGTGATGCCTAAACATAATTATTATCAATTAATTATATATGGAGGCCCTAAAGACCCATGGCCTTTGAATCCAAGGGCTAGGCTATTTTTACCCCTTTTTCTCTTAGTCATCTTGAAGTCAGCTGACAGCTCCCACATGGCTGGTCCAGGCAATCTGTAACACCCTCTTCTAGTGTTTACAAACAAACTTTACCATTGCACTCCTGCCAGGATGCAATATCCACCAAACTTTGTCAAACTAATTTGTGCACCTTGCTCAGCACTAAACAACATTAATAAGTAACTACAAATCGATTATTACAAAATCAGGTACCTAGTGGGCAATCATTTTCATTGTTACATTAGTTTTACAATTGATATTTCCAAATGTCTTTAAAATTTCTTTGATAATTCCGGTTGACTGAGGCCAAATGCCAGCGCGATTTTAAGTCCGACTCGATGGTCCGGGTCTGCACAGTTTTCGGTCCGGTCAGATAGGGGGCCCCGACGCAATCGGTCCGGAAGTCCAGTCCTGGTGTTTCCATGACCGCATACTATTACGCTGCTTGTTGTATGGGTCCCAGTGTCCGTCCTCAACGCGGTTCCTTACTCTGTTCCAGTGTCGCAACTTCCTTGATGATTCCACTCTGGAGGTTTCTTTCTTTCTTGGACCACTTGTTAGGCCAGTGTGAGTGGTTCAAGCACCTACTTCGTTCAGCACAATTCCCACTCACTCTGGCTCGGTAGTCCGCTTTCTTCTCACTCCACCTGTCAAGGAACATCTCGAGCGCTATATTGTGGATTTAAGGTACCGCAATGCGCGCCTGCAGATATTATCGGTTGTATCTTCTAGACTGGAACTTTATGTGACTCGTGTCCCAGTTAGAATCGCTTCCTTCCTCAAGCTGCATTGTTGGCTCATTGTTTCTCAATCCTTCATGCTCCCGGTTGTGGCTCCTTTTCCCGTTCCTTTAGGACTTTTCTCCGGTCCGTGTTATAGCAGGCATCAGATAGTTATTTGCTGAAACACTTGCAAAATTTTGATTAGTATCCCTCCCCCCGTACATTTCATTACATATTTGTTTTTGAATCATTCTTATAATCAACATTTCTAAACAGGTTCCAGCCCACTGGTACCTTTGTCATGGTTGAACAAGTGATTATATGGCTTAAATAAATGCGATAATAGTGATAATAAAAAGAACTACTAAGTCTAAAGCACTGCATCCCCAGTACGTATATGGGGCACACCTTTAAGTGTGATAATTAAAAGAATTACTAAGTCTAAAACATCAGTAAGACTCTGGTGTCTCATCTGGTGTGCTTCCTTGTCATGTTTAAAGAGGTGATTATATGGCTTAATTAAATGCAATAATAGTGATAATTAAAAGAACTACTAAGTCTAAAGCACTGCATCCCCAATACACAAGTGGGGCAAAACCCACTTTAAGTGTGATAATTATCAAATAATAGCAATAGGATTTAAACTTCTATACTAACAACACTATGAATCATTTTGCGCTCGTCATGACGCCCGCACATCTGTGACAAACGTTCCCCAGAGGCCACCGCCTCCAACCGTGGGCGATTGTGGCGCAAGGCGCCGGTCAATTAGCCGTCCAACCACCTTAGTAAAACGATGGCTCCTACTTAACTATTTCTATTTTTTATTCTAACTCAACTGGCATGACCAAGACATGCTCGCTATGAGGACTGGTGATTGCACTCTCCAATTCTGTCAGGGTGGGTTGTGTACTGGCCAGGGCCAGTAATCTGATTCTGTATGAAATTTTATCATTTAAAGTGGCCCGAGAGGCCTTTGTCTCGAGGGACTCCTCCCCCAAACTTCCAAGCTAACAAAAAAAATCCTGCGTCAACAGTCTGCCTAATAAGAAAAAGGTTATGATTTTTACTCTAAATTAATTCTACTCCGACTAGCAAGCAGTAGCGGATTTAAGTTCTTACCATTTAAATTTACAGACAGGGCTCCACATTAAATACAATAAGTCACCATTTTCGTGGTAGTCTAAACACTCTAAGTGCCTTTATGATTTACAAGTAACCCTGTCAAAAATAATTGCCGTGGCTGTGACATTGTCACTTGCTGATAAGACAACTAAATTGGGAGTAACCGATAAGAAACACACATTGCTTTTTATGGTAATTTCGGTGGGGTTCTTCCCCAGACCACTGGCCTGGCTAGCCAATCAAGGACTTGCTACACCTGGGAAAATTTATCTTTAATTTATCTGCCTAGTGCTGATCTTAATTTATAATAAGTCCCCTGTCGGAAGATCACTGGTTTGTTTTTACGATAGGTGGGGCACAACGTGGTATTCCCAAGAGATAATGCACACATTTTTGGTTGGCCCGCCTTACTGGAGGGTTCGAATGCCACGGATTTGTCATAGACCCAAGAAGTTTTCTTTTATTATAAATTAAGGGAGTATAGGCGTGTTTGGTCTGCAAGACACACTAAGAGTAAGAGAAAAGAGAAAAAAAAAAACAATAAGATCTATTTATCTATGTTGCATTATTTAGCTAGGCTACAGCGATTAATTGAGGCACAACGTGGTATTCCCAAGAGATAATGCACACATTTTTGGTTGGCCCGCCTTACTGGAGGGTTCTAATGCCACGGATTTGTCATAGACCCAAGAAGTTTTCTTTTATTATAAATTAAGGGAGTATAGGCGTGTTTGGTCTGCAAGACACACTAAGAGTAAGAGAAAAGAGAAAAAAAAAAAACAATAAGATCTATTTATCTATGTTGCATTATTTAGCTAGGCTACAGCGATTATTTGAGGCACAACGTGGTATTCCCAAGAGATAATGCACACATTTTTGGTTGGCCCGCCTTACTGGAGGGTTCTAATGCCACGGATTTGTCATAGACCCAAGAAGTTTTCTTTTATTATAAATTAAGGGAGTATAGGCGTGTTTGGTCTGCAAGACACACTAAGAGTAAGAGAAAAGATAAAGAAAAAAAAAAAACAATAAGATCTATTTATCTATGTTGCATTATTTAGCTAGGCTACAGCGATTAATTGAGGCACAACGTGGTATTCCCAAGAAATAATGCATTCCAGTGGGCCACTCGGGTTGGTCATAAACCCAAGAGATTACCTTTTTATTATAAATTAAGAGAGTGTATGCATATTTGGTCTGCCAAACATACAAAGAGGAGGGGAAAGGAAAAAAAAATTTTAAATCTATATATCTGTGTTGCATTACTTAGCTAGACTATAGCGATTAATTTATGCAAAATGATCAACAAGTGGAAACTGAGGAGCATTGCGGTGCCACTTTCCGACCCCATGACTAACACTTACTGTCCGACCTAACCATTGGTCTTTTTCTAGGACAGCACAAAGATGTGGCAATCAAAATCATGGACTGGTCATTTACTCCGTTGCATCAAGCAGGTGATGCCCGTTCTGCCGGTTGATCTTATTACCAGGCTGTTAATTTGATGAGAATCACAAGGGCTAATCCCTGTTTAACAATAACCAAGTCCGCAATTTGTCGCAGCGTCTACGGTGGCTCGAGTAGAATTTCCCATATTCAGGCGCCACATGATCCAATCTAGGTCCAATCGTCTTTACCAGTCCCAAGTTTGACATCGGCTGCTGGGCCTGCGAGGTCAAGCTACTTCAGGGTCACCTAACCAATGCAGGCCCACACCAGTCATGCTTCTGCTGGGGGTGCGCTGTAGGCGGCCTATATTTGCTGATGTGGTTAATTGTCCTTCCGCCAGATGTCGTCACTGTGCACTTCAACGATGTGGTTTTGTTGATGCTGCTGCGGAGGTATCAAGGGGGGGGGGGGTGTCACCGGCTTACTTATGCATATCTATGTCATGGGAGGGGCTTGTTCATGTCTAAAATTAGACAGGGACAATCTCATGATTCTGATGCCAAGGTGTCAAATCATATTTTTTTAAAAAAATTGATTCTCTCATACTAATTTGCTATTTAGACACTTATTCAAGTAATTAGACATATTAGCTAACTAGGCTTAATCCGACTACAATTTTATAAAGACCGCTGATGGCTCACCCTATGGTTGAGTAATGGCGAGTTGACCATTTCCAGTTTGTGTGGTGCCGGAGGGATCAGTCGAAGAGGCTTCTGGCTGGGTGCTCTTAAATGCACTTAGTGTGTAACCAATGTTATAATCATCAATGGCCCAGAGTCGCATTGCAGGCTTATCTGCGCAGATCTTTCTAACTTGATTTCGTAACAAGAGGGGGACCTTTGCTATTTGGGGCAGAGTCAAGTTTAGATAACCTGTGTTTATTGAGGCGGGGCCTGTTCCACTTACAATAAACACCACGTGCCAACCCCATAAGTATCTTTTAAGCTCCATAAATGAGGCTATGGCATTGTGTGGCAGGGTCAGATGCTGCAGAGTTGAGTGGATTGATGCCACTGGGAGCATTGCACGATAAAGACCATTTGTCATTTCCAAGTACAGATTAAGTTTTGGGTATGAATTAAATTCCGGGTTGGTGAGTCTGGGTGCTGATACCGCGCCCAGTTTCTTCCAGGTGATACGCAATGCCCACACTAAAAAGTAAAGAGCGATCGCGACGGCCAGAGTAAATAGAGCCTGATAACTAAATTTCTCTATATCGTGCAAGTCCCCACAGGCCGCAGCAGCTGCCCCTTTAGCCTTGGTCATAAATAGAGTAGTTAGTAAATTGTTTGTTGAGCTGATTCTGACACAAGCGAAGATCATAGCCACCCAACTGAGCGTTCCCAGTATACCGAGGCCCATCGTAACCCAAAGCCCTTGGTTACCAGAAACCCAAGAAAATACGACCCGCGGTCCTTTGGTTGTACCTGTAACAGGCCTAAAATTGGCTGCAGAGGCCTGCATTGCTGCCAGTAACTCTTTGAGGGGCACCCCTTCATCTACCTCATCCTGTCCATACGAGGGCATGACTTGAGATATGTTTATTTTAGTGATTGGGTCTACCGACCAATCAATTTCACCTTCATCATTTGTCTCGGGATCCTCAAACTGTCTAAAAGCAATTTCTGCTATGGGGTTATCTATTTCAATTACAGGGGGCAGTTCAGGTAGGGAGGACATGCAAAATTGTCGCTGGATAAATGCATGGCGACTAGTGAGGTCACAGTTGCAAAAGACTGATGAGTTCATAGTTACAAAAAAGAGGTTTTTAAACTCAAATGGCTGTGACTCTGTCTGGCACTTTAATTGGTAGGGCTCCTGTAAACCACTTAACAGTACTTTCTCGCCCACCTGGATTGCCTTAGGGTTAGGCAGGCGTTTTGTTAGGTAATTCACATCGCAAAGTTCATAAATGTCATCACTTGAGGCCCCATAGTAGATTGCCGACATGCAAGACTGTCTCGATTTTCTAATTTCCACAAGGTGAAATGGGCATCTCAATTTTGTGTCATCTTGATATCTACTGCATCTATCTACCATTCCAGATGTTAGCATAACATAATAGTCACCCTGAAAAGCGATGTATGGGGTGGGGGCAATGATCTGGGTATAGGAAGCCTCCTTAATGAGATGGCCTTCCTCACCAGGTCGCTTGCTAATTTCCACTGGAACAGGTATGGTATCTATCGAGTACAAGGTCATGGGCTTAGCATTGCGCCTAATTACAGGCAGCGGGATTTGATAAACAAGCATAGCTCGCCTAGGATCAGTCAAGACTAACACAGAATCTCTCCTGTAGATCTCGTCAACAGTCTCTAAATCAATTTTGTAATCAGGCATCCAATCATATAGTTGATCTGATGTCTGCTCTATCAGTCTTTTTAATTTTAGAGGACCAAGGAGTGACGGAGTCAGGCGCCCCCTGTGGAGGGTTGTCACGGCAGTTGTCATTAAATTAAAAGCATTGATAAGGGATCGGTAATTATCCAGATTAGCAAGATGGAGACGATGGAGAGTGACTGATAAATCAGCCACCACTTTTACGGCTACTAGTTTTTGTGTTACGTTATTAATTTTTGCGTCGATCTGTTTGATCATTCGCACAAACTCGTTCTGTGTCCTATTCAATTCATCATGCATCCTGCTAACCCTCCTGGCTGTCATATTATGTAACTCATTGTTATGGTAAGCATAAGTAGCGAGGCTCTGCCTAATGGCAATGATTTCATCACTGTTGGCATCTATTCTGCCCTCTAGTAATTTCAACCCACCTTTCAAATCGGAAACTCGTTTATGTTCGATTAGGTTAGAGGCCAACTTTGTGGCGCCACTTAAGAGTAGCGGCCCCAGAGTGGACAGCATCGTTACCAAAAATCTCCTAATTCTTTTTACTGGTTCTTTCAGTTTTAACCCCGGTGAAACCATTGCCACTCGCAGCTCATGATGGGCGTTTATGGTAGCATTACGAAGTCTCTCAGATTGAGTTACAGCAGACCAAATCAGAGGCATAAATCTTCTGCATGCATGAGCTGACAGCTCTTCATTAGTTTTGGCACAAGCTTTCGCTACCTTGCGTATGTTTATTGGTCTAGGTAGATTTAGTTCAGGCAGTGACAGCAACACGTTCAGCGTCAGTGTTTGGCCACCACGGACCATTTCTCCTTCTTTAGAAAAGAAAACCCCCAATTTTTCAAATAGCAAATCTTTAACCTCAAATAATAATCCCAATTTGTACATGTCAGAACTAGCCGTGGTGTTTGTCGCCGCCTGTCTTTTAACTCTTTTTGCATATTCTGTGGGGATTTCTGACTGACTAGTACCTCTCCTAAATCTGCGTGAGGAGCCATCGGCATACCTGGTCTCGGACGGCCACACCAGCGGTGATGTGGTTTTGTTTGTCTGGTCACACAAGTTCATTTCCAATATGCATGCACCAATATTATTTGCCGGCCCCATTACTGCAGCATTGCTGCATTTTTGTGCAATCAAAGCCCTGTTCTCTATTGCATACTTGCTTGTGATTGCCAATTCTCGCAAATTACCTGATGTGCGCCAATCACAGTGAAAAGGGTTACCTGTCACGTATACTTTATCAACATGCCATTGTGATAATTCATTCATAAAGTAAGAGTTCACCACCAAAATGCTATTGTTTCTAAGATCTAATTCTTTGATGCCATGGCCAATGGAACCTGGTGTAACTAAAGTGCTGGTATGTTCTAACCAATTATGTGATAGGTTGAGCGATTTGATCATGCAATTCTCCTCCTGGGTGACACTAAAATACAGTATGCGATTGGCTGACATTGAGACATTGTTGATTTGTTGGTTTTTGCAATGCATAATTAGCGTTCTTATGTTCGAGTTTACAATGATGAGCTCCAACAATTTGGGGCTCATTACCCTCAACGATAAATTATCTTGACTTATGCCACCCAGAACTACCTTCCTTAAGTTCGAAAATGAAATGTCAAGCATAAACACAAAGCGGCTCATATCACTTGTCAGCCAATCTCTTGAGTGTAGGAATATCTCTTCCAAATGAGTTTCATTTAGTGTGTTCAAAAATTTAAAGTCCTTGATTGTTACTTCGAGCAGATAGAGTTTCTTAATGTTAAATATGCATGGCTCAGCGCAAGAGGCGAGAGTTTCGACATCAATATTCCCCTGAGCTAACTTTATTAGATCATAGTTTCTGTCGCATGCTAGTGCCAATCTTAAATTTGTTTCAATTTTATCTGTTCCTCCAGCGACTACCACTCTTCGTTCAAAAGTACAAGATGCATTTGTAGTTGGTGTCACCCAGTGTCTGTCATACCAATATTTCCTACTCCCTATTCTTCTCATGTTCCACTTACTTGTTTGGGACAATGCTTCGCAGAGCATCAAGCAGAGTCCCGCCAGTAGCATTGTCCTGATCGTCATCATGATGCCCCCTGGGGTGCGTTCTCGTCACTTCTCAGAGTCCGCCTTGTTTGTCTCAGTGATTTCGATGATTGCAGTTGTCTTGAGAGTAGCTGAGTTGTGGCGCACAGCAGTAGCAACCTGAAATTATATCGTGTGGCCCAAGGGCCTCGGCTCCACGGCCGGAAGAGTGTGTGGGGGGGGGGGGGGGTTGTGTTTATGGCCCTCCACATGGTCGGCTCTCCATAAATATGTGGCTCATCCTGAGATTTAATGTCTTGTTTTGGGTCTCGTCTCTGATCGGTGTGCATTTTTAGGTGCCTGGTAACCAGTCATTTCCTCCCCATTTATTAAGCTCCAGGGCTCAAAGGTTTACATAAATGTCATGTGGCTTCTATATGCCCTCATCCAGGTGCCATTTGCGACCCAACAACGTCATTAACTGGGTGCGATGGTTCGATTGATAAATTTTTATCACTCGATGTGGGGTAAACAAACCTCAAGTAGGTTGAGGGCTCATCCAGTTAGTCACATATGTTTCCCATTAAGGGCACCTGGGGTAGCATCTTGGTCCACAGTAGGGTGAGAGAAAAAAAAAAAAAAAGGTAAGATGAATAAAATAACAACCAAGCATTGTCAAAGTTAGTTTTGATCTTAATAACTCGTATATGTTGGTCATGGGTTTATTTTTAAGGCTAGTATCCTGGTTACAGTATAGTTCATCTGTTTCGAATATTAACCTAAATTCTAGATATTTTAAGTAAGTCAATCTGCCATACTCGGTGGGCGGTGTAGTCTTAACTTTCGCAACCCGAGATAATGGTAATTGAGCTGAGTCTTATCAGGCGTAATTGTCACCACCTCAATTTTATGTTTGTAGGGGGATGCCCAATGACATGTAATCAGGTCATGCGGCATGTGCGTGGCTGATAGCATGTGCTACTTTGATACCTAAAAGTTTTATGTTGCTTTATGAGTAGTCCTACCTTGTATTTTATTATTTCTTGTTAAGAGTTCAGTCCATAGACCCCAGGTCAGACCTCTGACGGAACAAGTCGAAATGAGGTACGAAAACTACCAAACCAAGATGCCAATCTAATAGGTTCTTACCACAATTTCAATAGCTCAAGTTATAAAAACATTTTGCACAGCATCCATAAAATTATCTGTCAACCCAAGATTTCTAGTTTGTGGTAGTCAATGAGCATATATTGTAACGAGGGCGTGCCCTTGCTCTAGGCCAGTGCCATTGGGGGGGGGGGGGGGGGTAGTTGGCTCAGGGTTCATCGCCTGATTGGTTAATGGGATTCATAGCCAACCGGCCTATTGATATTCATGAGATTGGTTACTCAGTTTTTGAGCAGTGCGGGACTTGAGTCTGTTCATGCTAAGCGACATGTCCTATCCACATGGTTTGTCATTGCTTTTCGTTTGCCCTTTATGTCGGCAAATTGCTCCATTGCTGGTGGCATCATTACCATTACCAAGTCATCAGCCCCCTTTATTGCGTGTGGGGTGTGGACATTGTGGTTCAGTGATCTCATTGACCCTGCTTTTGATTGAGGTGGCACCTACTCCTCTTGCGCTGGTCCAGCCCTGTGAGCCGCAGCAACAACAGGTAAACATGACTACAGGTGCCCATTGTCAGCAGGAAGGGGTGCTCTCGGCTCCAGTCTCAGCTCAAGAGGACTGGCCGTCCGAAGAGGAAGACTGGCCCACTGACGTCGAAGAGTCGAGGTCTGATCAGCACCAACAAGATGAGGGTGAGCTTTCTGAGGATGAGGCGCATCAGTTACGTGTTGCTCAGCGCGGCTGGTTTGGCCGGCTTGCTAAGCCATGGCACACGCGTGGCCTATCACTCGGTGTAGCGAGGGGAAGAGGTACTAATAAATCATTTGCCAAACTTTACAGCTCCAACATCACTTTTTAATTTCAATGTCTAATATTAATTTGTTTTCAATCTTTTAGGAACCTCAGCAAGAACACCGGTCCAACCCTGACCTGGTCTACATGGTCCAAGGTCCCAAAACAAAATCTCAGTCTTGTCCAATATTGTCAAGCCCCTTCCAAATGCTTTCATAATAAAGGGTAAACCTCAAAAAAAAAAAAAAAAAATAACATAAATCAAATAATCCTAGGCTCACTTTTAGTGATGCCACAGGCAGGCCAAGTCCATGCCTCCCTCCGATGTGACGCCCCCTAGGGAGCGTGACGCGGGTGGGGGGAAGGGGTTTTGGCATCCAAGTGCATTGCGATAGTTGCATTTGGCTCTGTATCATCATGGCAACACCTTCTGTCAAGGCTTCCCTACATTGCCATAATGCCAACCACCGTGAGGTCATCTCCACCATATTGAAGGGGGACTAAAACTAAACAAATAGATCGGGGACACTCCACACTCACTCCTTTTTACTCATGACCACACAATACAAATCACTCAATTACACTTAGTTTGGGGAACTAGTGCTCAAAGGTAGTCGCTTGGCTAGTGGAGGCACAGGGATCGCTGGTAATAGCGGTGTGCTGATGGCTGTGTCATAACTCAACTCATGTGTATAATCTTAATCATGTATTCTGAGAAGTGTTACATTTGCACATAAATATACAGTGGCCCACATTTAAGTGCTGCCAGCACTGAGCAAGGGTATGTTCCTATCAATCAAAGACACCTACCTGGTTGCATTATAGTTGTTGCCTGTTGTTGCCTGATGAGTGCTGTCAGCTGATGATGTCCAACCCATTGCCAAAGACTATGCTATCTGCCAATTACCCATTCTAAGTGACATGGAGCTGCCTCCCTCTCCTAGACTGCCTTGCCTGGAGTTCCCTTCTAGACTGATCTGCTTGGGGTCCTCTCCTAGACTGACTTGCTTGGAGACCTCTTCTAGACTGACTTGCTTGGGGTCCTCTCCTAGACTGATCCTGAGGGCATGCCCCAGCCCTCACTAATCCCTGTAATCACCCAATCCCAGACTGCCACTACAGCAGCCACTGGCCACGTGGTCCAGTCAGCCTATGGATGAATCCCAAGTCACCCAGAGGAATGACGTGGACCAGTGCTGGAATGTGGGGAATCCCCAATTTCTAGGAAAGCTCATTACTTCCTGCAGTGCAGAGCCCTAAAGTTGTGCAGCACTCTGATCACAGTGATCTGAACCCATCCCTGCTACTCCAGTCTCTCACACTGGAACCCAATTCCACATAAGGACATCCCACTTCTATCTACTGCTGCTCGCACCAGCTTCCCCCCTTCCCCATGTCATCTCATCATGACATCTCCAACCCCAATCCATAACTCAAGTGCAGGATCTCTTGTCCACTGCACCTGAATCCCAACTCCCACAACCATCTACTGCTGCTCACACCAGCTTCCCCCTTTCCCCATGTCATCTCATCATGACATTAGCCCTAATAAATATGGGAACTCACACTAGTGCACCTTAGTGGAGCTGAACCCAGAACATCAGGTGCAGGACCTCTAGTCCACTGCACCTGGAACCCAATCCCCAACAACTATCTACTGCTGCTCGCACCAGCTTCCCCCATTCCCCATGTCGTCTCATCATGACATCTCCGAACCCCACATCGAACACATTCCTCATCAACCCCCAATACTATCAACACATAAAGACATATCAGACCAGAGTGATCCAGCTGCACCTCTAGCAGGACTCATAACATGTGATGCCTAAACATAATTATTATCAATTAATTATATATGGAGGCCCTCATGACCACACAATACAAATCACTCAATTACACTTAGTTTGGGGAACTAGTGCTCAAAGGTAGTCGCTTGGCTAGTGGAGGCACAGGGATCGCTGGTAATAGCGGTGTGCTGATGGCTGTGTCATAACTCAACTCATGTGTATAATCTTAATCATGTATTCTGAGAAGTGTTACATTTGCACATAAATATACAGTGGCCCACATTTAAGTGCTGCCAGCACTGAGCAAGGGTATGTTCCTATCAATCAAAGACACCTACCTGGTTGCATTATAGTTGTTGCCTGTTGTTGCCTGATGAGTGCTGTCAGCTGATGATGTCCAACCCATTGCCAAAGACTATGCTATCTGCCAATTACCCATTCTAAGTGACATGGAGCTGCCTCCCTCTCCTAGACTGCCTTGCCTGGAGTTCCCTTCTAGACTGCCCTCCTTGGAGTTCCCTCCTAGACTCTCTTGCTTGGAGACCTCTTCTAGACTGACTTGCTTGGGGTCCTCTCCTAGACTGATCCTGAGGGCATGCCCCAGCCCTAACTAATCCCTGTAATCACCCAATCCCAGACTGCCACTACAGCAGCCACTGGCCACGTGGTCCAGTCAGCCTATGGATGAATCCCAAGTCACCCAGAGGAATGACGTGGACCAGTGCTGGAATGTGGGGAATCCCCAATTTCTAGGAAAGCTCATTACTTCCTGCAGTGTAGAGCCCTAAAGTTGTGCAGCACTCTGATCACAGTGATCTGAAACCATCCCTGCTACTCCAGTCTCTCACACTGGAACCCAATCCCACATAAGGACATCCCACTTCTACCTACTGCTGCTCACACCAGCTTCCCCCCTTCCCCATGTCATCTCATCATGACATCTCCAACCCCAATCCATAACTCAAGTGCAGGATCTCTTGTCCACTGCACCTGAATCCCAACTCCCACAACTATCTACTGCTGCTCACACCAGCTTCCCCCTTTCCCCATGTCATCTCATCATGACATTAGCCCTAATAAATATGGGCGCTCACACTAGTGCACCTTAGTGGAGCTGAACCCAGAACATCAGGTGCAGGACCTCTAGTCCACTGCACCTGGGACCCAATCCCCAACAACTATCTACTGCTGCTCGCACCAGCTTCCCCCATTCCCCATGTCATCTCATCATGACATCTCCGAACCCCACATCGAACACATTCCTCATCAACCCCCAATACTATCAACACATAAAGACATATCAGACCAGAGTGATCCAGCTGCACCTCTAGCAGGGCTCATAACAAGTGATGCCTAAACATAATTATTATCAATTAATTATATATGGAGGCCCTAAAGACCCATGGCCTTTGAATCCAAGGGCTAGGCTATTTTTACCCCTTTTTCTCTTAGTCATCTTGAAGTCAGCTGACAGCTCCCACATGGCTGGTCCAGGCAATCTGTAACACCCTCTTCTAGTGTTTACAAACAAACTTTACCATTGCACTCCTGCCAGGATGCAATAGACACTTCACAACTCAACAGCTATCTGTTGATGAATTAACCAGGATTATTGTCGACTTGACTAATTTTGACGAGTTAACCAACATTTTTGACGAGTGAACCAGCTCTTTAGACGGGTCAACTTTTTTTTGACGACTCGACCAATTGATGACATTCACCTTAGACGACAGGACCAACAATCGTAAAGAGCTATGTATCAGCGGGTGAGTGTATAATGCGGACCACGCGGACCATGCGGACCAGCAATAAACCAACACAGAAGGGGCGCCGTTTGTTGGTATAATTAGCTGTCCAACCAAAGAATCCACGTTTGTATAATGCAGACCAAAACCCTGTAACTCATCTTTGGGCATCATGCAGACCACACACACTTTTATGAACTTAAGTTAATTAAATAACTTATAGAATTTATTGTAATTAAGACTGTGTGATTTCTCAAATAATACAAAATTATGTCCATGAAATTAGCAATGAAGCATTAAAGGCATATAAATAAAGCTAATTCAAAAACAAGATAACTTTTTACTTGGTCTGCACTTAAAAAACTTCTTAGAATTTCTAATACTATTAATGGGGAAGAAATTGGACCTGTACTTTCTCATATATCTGGTCTGCACTTTCCATTACTGACATAAACTTGGTCTGCATTTTCTCATACCTGGTCTGCATTTTTCTAAACCTGGTCTGCACTATCTAATACTAACATATATAAATCATCACAGTTTATGGAAAATGACCACACTTCCCATAAAATTAGTTTTTCATCTATCAGTGCATTTCAGGTTTCTTTTGTCCCTGAATGCTTCGTAATGAATCTAATGAACCAAAAAATAGGGACAGCAATATATTAGTTCTGCCACTATCCATTGGTGGAGCAACCAGCGGACTGAATGGGGAGCTGGGTGCTTGATTCTGAGACCTATTTATACCTCTAGCACCGGTCTTTGAGTACTCACGCAATGCTCAAGGGATGCGGTGAAAAATTGATCGTTGAAAAGGCGTTACTACGCCGTTACAACACTTGTTCAGTGCCATTTACGAAAATAGTACCTTCTGCAGTTGGTGGAAATCCACGGTAAAGTTGTT
This sequence comes from Alitta virens, assembly GCA_932294295.1. NCBI lineage: Eukaryota > Metazoa > Annelida > Polychaeta > Phyllodocida > Nereididae > Alitta > Alitta virens. The sequence goes on along the minus strand of OW028580.1, from coordinate 16,025,331 downwards.
CAATTATATGACGTTAGTAGAGTTTAAGTCAAAAGAAACGTCTGAACCAGTTTCACAGCTAGTGGCTTCTTGGAAGAAAGAAGGCCCCGGTCTGACATAGCCGGTTTTGCCGTAGTGAACCCGTAGTAGTATTACATAACGGTTATGCAACAACTTTTTTCGCCGGGTTGGCGACGGATTCTAGCGGCAAAAAAGGGTTCTACAGGTGACTCGGCGGGTTCTACGGGTGACTCGGCGGGTGACTCGGCGGGTGACTCGGCGGGTGACTCGGCGGGTGACTCGGCGGGTGACTCGGCGGGTGACTCGGCGGGTGACTCGGCGGTTTCTACGGGTCACTTGGCGGGTTGTCCGGGTCACTAGAAGTAAGCCGACGGGTAGTAGGAGGACAACTCCGGCATACTCTGGGGAATGCCGTATAGACCTCGTGTTCATGTCCGGCATTGTGCGGCATTGTCCGGGGCTATCCGGGAAGACCGTGAGACTCCGGGAAAAAAATTTAACATGTTTAATTTTTCATGCTGGAGGTACCGGATTAAATCACTCTGTGTTGATCCGTGTTGATCTGTGTAGACTCCCAGTAGACTCAGTCGATCTCCAGGGACCTCCGTATTGATTACGGAATACCTTGTGTGATCTCCGGCTAAGTCCGGTGTCAACCGGGCGTGAAAAGTACACGCCGGACAGTACAAGGAGCAACGCGGTTCCACACGAGTGAACAAGGGGCAATACGGATTAAACACGGAGTTAACAGGGAAAGCGGGTTACAGGTCATTTGCGTGACACGGTTAACCCCGTTATGTACACGATGTCACACGATGTCATTACAGAGAGGCCGGAGTGAACAAGGTGTCAACATGGTGTTAATTAGCCTGACACGGAGTGAGTACGGATGCCTTAGTATATATAGAACCGCCGTCTTGGGAGAAGCATCATTCCGCCGCACGCATACCATTCATCAACATCGAATTAATTGATTTATCGACCACTTCTTCTGGATATTACCTTCTGGAATGCTGAATAATCACCATGCCACCTAGGAGAGGAAAAGAGAGGGCTTCCAAGAAGACTGTTGTGCCAGAGGAACCTGCACCTGCTGTTGAAGAAGATGCAGACAGTAATACCTCATCAAGACCGCAAAGTCCGCAAGGCATGCCAGATTTACCTGGGCCACTTGTACCTGCTGTGGAAGTACCTGCTGAAGCTGCAGTAACTGGTACTGCAGCTCCACCGCCATCTGCAGCAAAAGCGAAGAGGCACAAGAAAGAACCCCTGAACCTGACAGAAGACCAGGAACAAGATGTGGCTGACTGGTACCGTTCCCAGGAGATGCTCTACAACTGGCGGCTTGCTCAATACAAGCGGACAGACATCAAATCGCGAATATTCGACCAGAAGGCGAAGGAGCTGAGTTGTACTGCCCAGCAGCTGAAGACGTGGATCAACTCCATGCGGATTTCAGTGGGGATGCTGACGGATCCAAGCAAGAAGCCTTCTGGTGGGGCTGCCTGAATCCTCACAGACAGGGACAACTGGATAATGGAAAATTTTGGCTATCTGGAACAGCAGATCAAGAGGGTTGATGCTGGGAAGAGAAAGAAAGGTGGGCAGCTTTCCCACAGCTTATCAGCCAAAAGTGCATCCAGCAACAGAGCTACCACTGAGGATGATGAGACCTCTGATGCTGATGAGGTCATTGTGGATAGTTTGGATGATGGTGGCAGGGATTCGGATACCAGCAGGTCTAAGGGTGGGCCTTACAAGGGCAGCAGCAGCAGGAGCAAGAAGAAGGGGGCCCCTCCTCCAAGCAAGAAGATGTCCAGACGTCATCACGAGCCTCATCATCATCATGACTGTGATGCATCCAGCCTTGAAGGCAGTGGAGGTAGAATTGCTACACAAGCTGTCACTCAAGTAAGTATACTGCTTCAGTTATCGTGATAATCAAGATAATCTTATTTTAATGTTGCAGTTGTAATTGTAATGTTGCAGTTTAAAGTTGTAATTGTAATGTTGCAGTTTAAAGTTGTAATTGTAATCTTGCAGTTTAAAGTTGTAATTGTAATCTTGCAGTTTAAAGTTGCAGCTTTTCCATAGTAGAAAGTGGTAGCTTTGTTTCTTGGCACTTCCAGTGTTCACTGTATGGTGATGTGTCTTTTCAATACATTGTCAATAATGCACATGCTATTGCAGTTGCCATGTGACTTTTACTCTAATGTTGTGTTCTTTCCTATTTCCAGCTGATTGAAAAAGCCACAGATCTGCAGCGGGACATGCAGAGCAAGTTGATTCAGCCGAATGACTCAGGCAGCTTGTCCAAGAGGGTTTTCATGGACATGATATACCACGAGGTGATGCAGATGGACACAGAAACTTGGTGGGATTACCAGGCCTAAATCTTACAGCACCTGATGCAGTTTAAGCAGGCCTATCGTCGGAAGCGCCAGCAGCAACAGCAACTGCAACAGCAACAGCAGTATCATCCCTTTGTGCCGCCTGTCCCTCATCAGCAGCAGCAGTTCGTCCTTCCTGCTCCTGCTACTACAGCCAGTTCATCCGGCCCTGCTGCGCGGATGTTCCCTCATCAGCATTCTTCTAGCCCTGCTGCCCAGATGTTCGCTCAGCATTCTTCCAGCCCTGCTGCCCAGATGTTCACTCAGCATTCTCCCAGCCCTGCTGCCCAGATGTTCGCTCAGCATTCTTCCAGCCCTGCTGCCCAGATGTTCGCTCCTGCGTCCGGCCCTTCGCCCCAGGCTCTCATGTCGTCTGCCCCTTCTGCGTCTGTGCCTGCACCGATCCCCCCTCCTGCGACATTTTCGACGATTATAAGTCAGGCATGGTTGACTGCAGGTCCTTCGCACGGTCGTCCTTCCATGTCACCACAGGATTGTAGCACGCCTCAGGATGTTTCTCTGACCAGCTACTTGTTGAACACTAGTGTGGGGGGGGGGGGGATGGTTGGTGGTGATGACCATAACTCCTCATTTTCGGTGCCTACGCCTCCAACTACCACAACTGAGTAATGTTCACCTGGAAATGAACAAAGAACTTTTATTAAATGAACAATGAACTTTTATTACCAGCAACTGATACATTTAAAATTACTGGTCATTGTATTATTATGTTATTTTTTTTCATGTAAAATGTATTGCATGACAATAATTAAATGCTGTGTATTTTTTGCAAGTGTGTGCTGCAGATGTCTGAAGTGTCGTAATAATTAAATGTTCAAACTTACATCATTCGTGTTGTTTTCAATACTTGTCTTGTTGCCATGGTACACTCCCAGCTTCTTAGTTCACATAGTTGACCAAGTATTGGCGCATTTCCTTGCCTGCTCTGTTGGTGTTGTCTCTGTACACATGTCCCATGTCTGGTAGATTGGCATTCTCCATCCATGCACCTGGGATGATCTCATGGATGTCTACATTTTCCTGGTCCACAGCATTCACTTGAGCAGTTGGATACTTCATCCTCAGTAGGTTGTGCAACACACAGCAACAAGAGTTATGGTGCACACTCTGTCAGGACTTTGAGGCATTGTTGTGAGGAGACACCTGAACCTGGCAGCCAAAAGTCCAAAGGCATTCTCTACCACCCGTCTAGCTCTAGAAAGTCTGTAGTTGAAGATTCGGTCTTCCATGGTCATGTTCCTGTGAGGCAGAGGCTTCATCATCCAAGTCTGCAGTCCAAAGGCATCATCCCCAACTATGAAGTAAGGCACTGGTTGGTCATCATTAGGCAGGTTATCTGGTTCAGGTAATCCAATGTTCCCACTTTGTAGCGCTTCCTTCAATTCTGTCTGACTAAACACTCCAGCATTTGAGCCTGATCCACTGGCACCAACATAGAGGAACTTGTATTCAGCATCAACTACAGCCAGTAGGACAATAGAGAAAAATCCCTTGTAGTTGTAGAACAGGGATCCAGACTTCCTTGGACATCTGATGGCAACGTGCTTCCCTTCAATGGCGCCGACACAGTGGGGGAAGTTCCATCTGTTGTAGAATCCATTGGCAACTTCTTTCCAGGCTTCTGGGGTTACAGGACAACGCATCACTTCTGCTGAGTACTCGTCTATGATGGCCTGGCAGACTTCGATGACAAAGATAGAAATGGTATTGAAGGCTACCCTAAATCCATACTGCAGAGACATGTAGCTGTTGCCCGTACCCAGGTAGCGCAAGGTAATAGCCAGTTTCAATCCAGGCTCAAGGGCCCTCCTCAAAAAGGTATCCTGCTTTGTAATCCTAGGTCCCACTCTGGCAAGAACGTCATGAAATAAGTCAGGCTCCATCCTCATGAAATTCTTGAAGCCACCCACATCTTCTGCAGTCAATTCAGCCATCAGTTTTTCACACTGCCCATAAAGAGGTCTTCTTAGGAGCCAAGGTCGCACCCACATTCACCTTCTTCTTCTTCTTCTTCTTCTTGGTGCAGCACCAGCATTTTGTAATAAGTCATCTTCATCAGTTGTTGTTGTGGCCCTCACTGCATCATGTTGAAGTTTCTGTTCTTCTTGCAGAATTATATCATTAGCAGCAGTAAGTAGCTGGACTTGCATGTCCAGGTACTTCACATCCAATTCCACCCTGTCGTAGTGTGATACAGACATATCCAATTCTTCTGTAGTAGCAGCAACAGCTTTGCAGTATGGTAGTCCGAAGTGGAATGATTGACAGTGGAACACAGCCAGTTTAAATACCAATTTCAGAGCGATCCGGGTGAAAACCGCTTAAGTCCGTAGTGATATCGTAGTAAGATTGTGTATATCCGTGAAGGCCCCATGTAACATCCGGTTCACTCCACCCTCATCCGGCACAGTCGTGTTACTTCCTGCAACAACCGTGGCTCGTTCCTTGCTTCACCGGGCACCAACGTGTTTCAGCCATACATATCCGTGTAGTGACCGTACACATCCGTGTAATGGCCATGTTGCTCCGTCTTGCCACCGTTTTGCCTTCGTGTCCACACCGCCAAATATTTCGTTTATTGACATTTCTCAACTTTTTCGCCCGGACCGCCCTGGATTCAACGAAATTACATTCCGGGACACTCCGGCCTCTGATCCGGCTGAGTGTGAAGGGGCCTTAACTCAACGGCTTCCAGGAGTAATCCGCCGACTTCCACGGTGACTCGCCGACTGCTACCAGCGTCAGCGTAGGCAGGGAGGGGGGTTGTATATACTTTAAAAGGCTGCTGCTCCCCTAATATGAGTCCGATTTTCGTCAAATAAAGACTGAATTGTAGTACTGTTCATACTGATTCCATATGTGTTTCGGATAGAAAATATACCAAATATTAAGCGAGTTATTTGTCTGAGAAGGCAGCTAGGTTGGCGGAGGCAAACAGTGGTGCTCCCGCACACGTCCGCGCCCGGACTGTATCAATGGCTGCTGCTCCCTTATTAGTCCGATTTTGATTGTAGTATAGTTCATACTGATTCCATACGTGTTTTCGGATTGAAAATATACCAAATATTAAGCGAGATGTTCTATATTATATAATAAGCATATAAATCTATCTGTCTCTCTAAACTATCTATCTACATATCTACATATCTACATATCTATCTATCTATCTACATATCTATCTGCATATCTATCTATCTAACTATCTACATTAAAGAACAGCGATTAATGTTTTTTACAAGAATATTCTTGTTTTTTTGCCTAGTATACTCCATTAATTTTTCTCACCTTATCTTTTATATATATATAAATTTTATTTGACGAAAATCGGACTAAATACAATTCATTATGACCGTTATACTAAATGACATTTGACACTCAGATATGTATGATGTTCAAAGTGGCTTCTTTTTAATTGTGAATTGAATAGGACATGACATTAAACCTGTAATCCAGGTTAATTGCAATGACAATTAACCTTTGTGAAGGACTTCTTTACATTTGGCTAATTGAATTGAATTACTTATGTTATGATAGCTCATGTCTCACAATGTTATCATTGTTTTATTTTCATTTTTTATTGATTTTTTATATTTTTTAAAAGGCTGCTGCTCCCCTAATATTAGTCCGATTTTCGTCAAATAAAGACTGAATGTTCAGGGAAATTTGTGGAATTTATATGATAGTTAAGGTGGGGAAAGCTAATGGAGTATACTAGGCACAAACAAGAATATTCTTGTTAATAAAGTTAGTAATACCTCATAGAGTATAGATATGTAGATATGTAGATAGACAGATAGTTATAAGATCTTCACCTAATAATACGTTACTATCAATAATTCATTGAATCGTAATCAATAAAAAATGAAAATAAAACAATGATAGAAACTATCTATAGATAGATATACTCTAGTTTAGAGTAATCATTTTAGATATTTATTTCATTTTATATAAATTATTAATATTTCATTTTGTTGTTGTTTCTGAAAATAATCCAACTGGAATTAAGATTGATATTGCATGTTCCATCCATGATCAAAACAAATTATAGACAATCTCCCTCTTTAATATGCATAATAAACAGGAATCAGTTGAAATTCAGAATTTCAATTAATGCTTGTGATCAATGATGAAAAAGCATGATTTACCCCATTCTTTGTATCATTCAAAATGCTAATAGCAATTGACATAACGGTCAATTCAGAATTTCAATTCATGCTTGTGATCAATGATGAAAAAGCATGATTTACCCCATTCTTTGTATCATTCAAAATGCTAATTGCAATTGACATAATGGTCACGGCAGATTGCTCTTACATATATAGGTTAATTGACTTTTACAAAACCCAAGGAAAAGTCCTTCCCATTAGCCAGTTGGCAGAATGAGTAGAAATGAATTGCAATAAAGCTCATCCAAACATTGTATATATGATGGTCAAAACTATTTGATTGTACACTTCGAAAATGCCAAAGAGAAAAGCATCAGTCCAGCACCCTTTGTACATCCTGCAGCATGGTAGTATATAATAGATGAGGTGAGGAAAATTAATAAGGTATACTGGGCAAAAACAAGAATATTCTTATCAAAAACGCCCCCCACATTAATCGCTGTTCTTTAATATAGATAGTTAGATAGATAGATAGATAGATATGTAGATATGTAGATAGATAGATAGATAGTTTAGAGAGACAGATTGATTTATATGCTTATTATATAATATAAAATATCTCGCTTAATATAGAATCAGTATGAACTATACTACAATTCAGTCTTTGTTTAACGAAAATCGGACTAATATTAGAGGAGCAGCAGCCTTTTAAAGAAGCGCTCAGCTCTGCTTGCATTGATACAGTCCGGGCGCGGACGCTTGAGGGAGCACCAGTGTTTGCCGCCTACCTGCCTTCTCAGACGAATATCTCGCTTAATATTTGGTCTATTTTCGATCCGAAAAATGTATGGAATCAGTATGAACTATACTACAATTCAGTCTTATTTGACGAAAATCGGACGAATAAGAGGGGAGCAGCAGCCTTTTAAAGAATATACAACCCCCCCCCCCTCCCTGCCTACCAGGGTATAAAATAAAAAAAAGTGATCACTGCACATTTCACGAAATATCTGCGCGTAAAGGAAAACACCTCAGCGCCATCGGTTACACAGAATCGTGCGAGTTACGAAATAGAAAGTTATTAACAATGTTGTGAAAAGTGTGATGTCAAAAATATCCATATGCCAGTTCACATATATGTTAAGTATGAGGGAAATATAACTAGAGACGAGAATCAAAGTATCAAATGCATGCATGTCACTGCACAAAATCAGGATGATCACTGCATATTTCACATTGATCACTGCACATTTTGGGATCGTTACACGCTTATTTTATACCCTGCTGCCTACGCTGATGCTGACGCTGGTAGTAGTCGGCAAGTCACCCGTGAAAGTCGGCGGATTACTCCTGGAAGCCGTCGAGTTACTCCTACTACCCGTCGGCTTACTCCTAGTAAACCGCCGGCTTTACTACAGCTAAAATTAGGGACAGATAACTCGCCGACTTCCACGGGTAATCCGCCGACTTCCATGGGTAACCCGCCGACTTCCACGGGTAACCTGCCGGCTTCCACGGGTAATCCGCCGACTTTTTGGACACCCGGGAGTTTTGCCACGGGTGAGCCATGCAAGCATGGCTCTTGCGGCTACCGGGCCAGTCAGCGGTCTGGGGGGGGGGGGGGGAGTTGGGGGTCCTGCACCAGAGGGCGATTGTGATGCCTGTGATATATACATATGTATATGTATAGTGTACAGAACTGCATGTGATCTTCGTGATCTGTGTTCCATGTATGCTAAGCCCCCCCCCCCCATAAAAAAAAACTAAATTAAAAAAGAAGAAATGTTATTAATCCTAAGTATAGGCCTAGTTGTTATACTTTTCAAATATTTATATTTATAAGCCAATACATCAGGATACAAGGCTATATAAATGACCAAAAAATTATTTGTCTACTTTTAGAGATATAGGTCGATGATAGGCTATATATATGTACGTCACAGTATACGTGTAGGCCTACAAAACCTTTATAAATATGTAGGTAGTTTTTATAATATATTAACGTTCCATTTAAAAATCCTGTATTGGCCTATATCTTGCAAAAATATAATATATATAACTGTTACTTTTAGAGACATATATATTTGTCTTTAGTTTCAACAGTGTTTGCAAAAGCCAGGGTGAAAGCACTTGGCCCTGTCAGGTTTCTAAAGTTCACTGACATTTTTTTTGGCCCTTGTTCTTTGACCACTACATTTCCTTGTATGGATAGCATGGCTTTTGCCAGAGGCAGATTACAAAGACATTGGTGTGTTGAGGATAAAAAATGCCGGGTTAATGTTATTAAAATAAAAAAAAAGTGGAATAGGACTTTAGAAAATATATCGAATTTTCAATTTCGTTATAGCTAGATATATTAATTTTTACGAACATATAAAACGCTATTTTATTTACTGCTACACTCCCCATACAGCATTCCGGACTCAATAAATCAATCAATCAATCAATCCATAGCTATCAATCAGTTTGATTTTTGGGCATGCAGTGTCTAATTTTGTAGACCACATATATGAGGAAACGTTTCAGATCACTTCAATGAGACGTTTTTCATTATGTAAGCCAGCCAGCCAGACAGACAAAAATGTATGGTCAAATAAAAATATACTAGAAGTATCTGCTGAACTATTGGTTTTATGTACATACAATTCTTGTTACCCAAGCTTGTATGAGACTAATAATGAAAAGCAGCCACCGTGTTTTGTCAATTAGTCATGTTAGCACAGTGAATCATGAATGAAAAAAAAAAATGAAAAAAAACAACAACAACTCATGCATGTTTTCCTTAACTTACAATAACCTCACAATTTCCTACACAATTCCATTCTGCATTTCTCTTTATAAGTTAAGCTACAGCTGTACTCCTATTTAACATGTATAGTCCTTCAGTCTTCAATTGATTTACTTTAATTGCCTTGATCGATTAATCGATTGATTGATTGATTGATTGATTGATTGCGGCTCTTGACATTACAGGGTCTAAGAGAAGAAATTTGCCATTTTGGATGACATGCAATATATTGTATAATTATCAATTCACCAATACACAAAAACAAAGATACATTCTCACAACTGGCCATTGCTGAACATTCTAATCTTCTTTTAATTAAACACCTGAATATTTTTTAAAGATAAGAGCATCTGTAAATTTTTTTAAATATGTAAAATGTGTGTAAATCTGCTCAGCAAAAATGCTCTATACTCAGCATATCAATAATGAAAATTCCCCCCTGACAGCTATACTCAGAATGTTTTAGTATTTAGCTCAGGTGTGTCTCCCTACCCTGTCTATTTTTCTTACACTTCACTGTCACTGGCATCAACATGATATATGTGCTGATTACACAGCTACACGCTGCCCATGCCATCCTCCATTCAAATGTAAGTCCCTCTTCAGCATAATATTTTTTCATCATAAGTACATAAACATATAAAGTTTTTATATATTTTTGTTAAAAAGTTAGAAGTAGATAAAATCATCAAAGTGCAAGTTTTAACCTTTAACTCATATACTTTAGTCTATGCATCTCATTAAAGTGGGAATGAAAATCTCTTCTTGCAATAAAAGTTGGCACAGGCCTAGTACACTAGGCATATAGTATGTGACAGGAATGTCAGATCATTAATTTCAGGCATGGCATTATTACCTTGATTAACTTGCTTGTTGATTTATAGTTTGTTTGTTTGATATCTACTTGAGTGGACTCGGATTCAATTTACCACAGAGGGTGGATTAGGGCTTTACGTCCTGTACTTGGATGGGCCAATTAGGACAGGCAGGGACTATGGCCATGAGATAATGGATGAAACAGCCATCCAACCTAGGCTTGACAGGGAATTGAACCCGGGACCCAGTGGTTGGAAGCCCAGCGCGCTACCACTGAGCTAGCCCTTCCCCCACTAACCCAATTTTCCATAAAGAAAATTTATGACAAAATTTTGGATGGTGATCTGGATCGTTCTGGATACAGAATTTTTTGCAAAAAGTTGGGTGAAAATGACTCAGTTGTGACATAAATTAAAAGACATGATAGTGGCATACCTAACCCTGAAACCCTAAACCCTAACCATATATATCCCAACCCTCTAAACTCTAACCCTAACATTGCAATGATTTAATACAATGAACAATACTGAAAATGTACAATTTCATTAAAATTTTGCAAATGATTCACTTTGAAAGAGCAGAGTCAAACAGTGTGCCATTTATCCCTGTTGGTTATCCACCCCAGCAAATGATATGGTTAGCTTGAGTTCAACAACTAACCATTATTATTGCCTTGTACTAATTCTGAATGCTGCACAATGGCCAGTCTTGTGCATGAGTGACAGGTAAACAAATGGTAAATGAACGGGGATATTGGAAATGTTAGCATACTCAGGCATTTCTAAGAATGTTTATTGGAAATATTATAACCTAAGGAAAGTTTAGTCACTTAGATAGCTAGTCAGTAGTACTCAGTACAGCTGTACATAGTTTGTGGTTGTCCATAAGATCTGACTTCATAAGGCAGTTAGATACTACAATTTAAATGGTATATTAAATTAATTAAAGCTTCTTTCTCAATATTGACAAAAACCTTTAATGAACATAACGAGTCAATATATATATATATACATTTTGGGACAATTGTATTTGAATTTGAAATATTTATTCAACACAAGTACATACGTAACGTGATCACCAAAAACAAGTATAAATAAAAAAAGACAACGTGTTGAACAGGAGTAAAGGCTATTTAATGTAAAATGTCTTAATTGCTCAGTTTCTTTACATATGGATATATTCATATAATGCAGTTTGCTCCTTGTGTTTTCAAACTGTATAAGACCCTGTTGTTTAGATCACAATACATTATTTCATTTTAGATTTTTAAATATTGAATATTTAATCCGTAGGCCTCTATGGTGAACTTCGTTATTTTTTTATTCCAAACTACCATTAAAAACCCTTCAAGGTCATTAGCACAATTGTAGAATTAAAGGTAGCTCATAACAGGAAAAACAGGTGATTGTCTCTTTGTGATTGTTCCAACTGAACAGTCCATTGTTCGGTTCCAGAAGGGATTGTTCATCGATTATTCAAGGTCGGGGTCACACGCCAGTGAGGTCATGCTTGAATGAACACTGCTTTACGAGTTTACGTTCGAGTTGTGGCACAAGCACTGCTTTGAGCATGAGCTCACTGTTATATCGAAGTCATATGTAGGAGTATTTAAGATTTTAAATGTTTCATTTCGGACTTCGTGTGTTAAAAGCAATGGACTGTGCGATACATCAATATAGGTAGTAATAGAATCTATCAATAATTTCATACAACCAGGACTGCATATATTTTTATGATGTTATAACATGTGGATCCAAGCATTGCATTGATTTGAATGTCTGAAAATCGACTACAAGATTGCAATTGAAGTGATCTGCATTATGATCAGGCTTAGAGTGCAATTCCATGAATTTCTTATGAATATTGATTGGTTTGTTTCACTGCACATGGGATCCTAGAACTTCAGCTGATGTTGGAAGAAAATACTCTTGACATTCGACACAGGTGAGAGCATGTTTTGAAATTTGTGAGAGCGTGTTTTGAAATTGTTGCTCGTTTTTATGTGGGACTTTTTAGCTACTAACAATCCACAATGGGATGATTACATAGAATTTGAATGACTTACGAGATAGACGTTTTGCAGCTTTTGCTTCACTAATTTTGATTAAATTGAAACCTCTAATGCTAGAACAGTGTCAAATTATCGTGGATTTAACGTGAACTTGGGGTAGGAAATAAATGAAGAAGCAGGCTGGTGAAGAAATTAATTTAGTTTAATATGACCAAAATTGATATGAACCACTCGTCTGGAAGCAGTCCTGTCATTTTTCGTAGTATTTCCAAAAATACCTGATTTGAAACTGTTTTTTTTTCTTTCATGAATTAGCCTATATATATATATATATAGATATATATACAGCTGTATGTAATTGGCTTATGCTTCGTATTGATTTACCTACTTTTGTACATTATAAACCTAGCTTCCTAGGTTTTGGAGGTTATAATATTAAAATACACAAAACTGTCTTGATCCTGCTTACAATGTACACATATTTCACATTACCTGGCAAGTGGTAAACATAATTATCGTATGGAACCTTTCTTATTTCCTTTGCAAGTTACACTCCTTGTTTCACATATAGCTACGGGCATCTAAATAATTATATATATATAGAGCATTCCACATCGGCCTAGCATCGTCGTATGAAACGATTTGGAATGCTATCTGGGTAATCAAAATTGTTTGACTAAGTTTTCTTCAACAATACAATATAATGATAAAGTTTGCAATTTAAAATTGCAGTAAACAAAGTTAGTCAATGAAGATATACTAAAAATGGGGTTTAATTTCAATGTTAATGTTAGCATATTTTTCATAATCCAGATGATAATTACCTTGTCAGTTATCACACTTGACAGCTCTGCTTCTTGAGCTACATCCCAGAAGTCGTTCACGTGAGATGCTAAATTAGCTTAGATGTGGACTCCATGCCTTATCATCTCATCATTATGTCTGCCTCTGGCAGTTTGACTTACTTATAAGCTGACTGAGCTCAGACCACCAGCACTGAGGCAAAAATACAATAAGAAAAGGAAAAAGAAACATTAACACAATATATATAACAGTATTTGTCATTAGTAAAAAAAAAAATAAAATAGCTTAGTTTTTAATGTAAAACAGTTGTACACATTTCCCTAGTTATTACTGGGGTAACGTAATAAAATCATAGGGCTACTGATATCACTCCAAACATTGGCAGTTGCATGAAACGATTGCCTAATATGAATTTCTAATATCAACTTGATCACATGTTCTTTGGTTCTATTTTCGTGACACTGTCAGTTTAGATTTTGCAGGAAAAAGCACACATACATGTATGCACGTTCCTCTCGCTACCCTATGCTATACCAGCTATACTATATGCACTATCATTCCTACTTTACAAGCTAAGCCAGTCTTACAACTTTTTTTCAATGCATTCTTCGCAAGAGACCTGCTGCTTGTATGCGGAGACCACACATTCTAAAAGCCACTATTCATATTAATACTGCCCACGAGAGTATGCCATACTCAGATTATAATTCTGAATGGGAAGATCTTCATATAAACTGAGGAAAAATTGAGTAAATATATGTGTGTGAGCCAGTGCATGTTTTCAAGCTTAGGTGCACATAATAGTGGGTGTTCATGCACAAGTTATTATGCCATATGTCTTGTGTGCTAAATCTAACAAATACAGAATAATTGAGGTCTTAAATCATAATATAACAGCTAATGGGCAATTAAGGGTAATCCAATATATAATCGCATTGAAATCACCAATAACTATACAGTATACATATTAGCTTACACAACCTGACCTGGATTAGGGTAAAGTTGGGTAATATGGGCAGCAGTATAATATGGGCACCTCTCAGTTACTGAAAGCCATCAGTGGTACATGCTCACACCTGGTGGAATCTTCTAGTATATTCAAAGCCATCATCTGTAGAGCAGAAAGCACATTTGAGGCTGCTATTGTTTCATGTTCTGTCATTTCTTTCGTTGTTTTTGTGATTGGGAAAAACCTGTAGAATATGCTAATTTGGTGTAGATATATCAATCTGATTTTTTTTTTTTCATAGCGAAACTATTTTCTTCGATTATCACTTATTTGCAATGGCCATGTGATTTCAGCAATTCTCAGAGCAGCCTAAAATGCTAGGCACATTGTTGGGTAATATGGGCATAGGTGATTTATGCTATAGTTAGTAATACTTATTGTCAAGCAAAAATTACATGCCAGGAGTGAACAAAAAGCTATCAGATGTGGATAACATCAGATAAGTGTTCAGATTCATATCACAGTGACATGACTATTTTGTAGGATTATTAAGTGTGCAAAATTAATATGGGCCCATGGATGTACAATATGAGCACTGCTCATATTAAACATTTATCTTGCCCATGTCAAACTTCTTCATTTATAGTTGAAATTAGTGTATTTTAATATGGGCATCTTTGTGCTCATATTTTCAGAATGAGGTGCCCATAAAACCCAACTGTGGCTTAATATGGGCGCTTAAAATTGTTTTTTTCTCTAAGCCATACTATTTCAAAACTATTATGGATATGCATATTATATGCTCAGGATTTATAGCTCATTACCTAAATAAAATCAAACAAAAAGAAGTATGCCTTTTCTTTGTTAAGTTTTATCACAGCATAAGCGAGACAAAAGTATGCCCATATTACCCAACTTTACCCTAAATGGTTAAGGCACCTGTTTATAGCCTAATTGTGCAGAACCACTATTGACTATTTTGGGCTTAGGCAGATCCAACCTTAACCTTGCAATTGTGACCACCATTGGTGCTGCTTTTCTGGCTTAATAGATATGTGATCTAATATTATGAGATGAATTGCAATGCTGACAATTTCCTGATGAGGTGGTCATATTGTGTTATATTATGTTATATTGTGTTATATTGTGTTATATTGTATTATATTGTATTATATTGTGTTATATTGTATCATATTGTATTATATTGTAATATACAGTGCAATTGGCCTGAAGCTAAGTCAGCTTGTTAAAATAGAGCTGTCACAGGCAGACATAATGATGAGATGATCAGGCGGTTTGGAATTCACGTCATGTTATCCTACGTGTAGGGCGTGTGGTATGAATCCAACACGGACACTGAGTACAAGGCATGCCATTTTAGCATTTCCAACCCATGTTGCAATGGCACATTTACTCCATAGGTTGGGTCTTTTACTGCCCAGGTCTAGTCCGAGTAAAAGGCTGACATCCAAATTACAGCAGCTGGGTGGTCTAGTAGTGGCAAGATGCTCGCCTGCTCCTCTGAAGGACCCAGATTCAATCCTGGGCTCGGGAACCCTTCATGAGCAACATCGCAGCTGGGTGTCGTATGGATGAGACATTAAATTGGCGGTTCTTTGTACTCAGTGTCTATGCTGAGTCACGTAAAAGACCCCACCCATGGGGTAAATGTGTAACATGGGTGGACTCCTCTGTCTCATCTCATGAATCAACCTTCAATAGTGGCAAGAATTTGCCTTAGATGGCTGTACTTCTATCTATCTATCTATCTATCTATCTATCTAGCTATCTATCTATCTATCTATCTATCTATCTATCTATCTATCTATCTATCTACCTTCCTACCTACCTACCTACCTACCTACCTACCTACCTATCTACCTATCTATCTATCTATCTATCTATTAAACCCAGGACTTAGCTAACATAATCTTAAGCACTATATAGAACACTCGGCTGCTTTAATTTCCTGGAACTTAATCAATTGCCCCAGGCCAACATAAACTTACTCTGAAGTATTTCCTGCTAAAATGACATATTCAATAGGCTGTTTTGTATTGGGAAATTCCCCATGCAATATGATGTCCTTTACCAAATCACAACCACTGTTTTTTATCTTTTACGTATTTTTCGTTAATTGTGTATTGAGCAAATAGTTTCGACAATGATTATAGTTATTGAAGGGTATATTATTAGAAATCTCAATAAAAGACATGGGCGTGTTTCAGATATATTCAGCTGTTCAAATTAGATCTTAACTTTTCAGCAAACTGTTTAATCTTAGTAACATACAAAAAAGTATTCAGCAAGTCTTCATTCTGCCATTGTTGATTCCTTGTGCTATTCTTATTGATTAGTTTATTGATCATAACAAAATTGGGCACATTCACAGAATAAAACCTATGAAGTGTGAAGTTACTCTAGACTACATGGTTTTTGATAAAGAAAAAGCCTTTGACATTGATTGATTGGTTTTAATATCTTTTGATCGATTTATTAAAGTGTGAATTTTGTGCACTTCAACAGCGAAAAATAAGTCTCAGATGATATTGGTCATTTTAAAATTATTTGTCTCAATATTATGAATCTTATAAATTAGTGGATAGTTTAAAATGATTTCTTAGGAAAAAGTGCAGTATAGCGGACCCAGATTTATGACCATATTTAATGAGCCTCTTTGCCAGGCCTATGACGTAAAAGTGCTTGAAATCTCTTTATGACGTCACAAACTAACTTAGTTATGACGGTGGTTTTCATATTCACGGTAAAGACAGTTTAATTTTTGCCTTTTCTCGGGGGCTACTGCCCCCAAACCCCCGCTACTTTTCACAAAATGTTATTCTAATTGTGCTAGAACTTCAATCTTGTGAAATATTTGATAAAACTTATTTTTAACGGACGCTAAATATGGGCATAGATTTGGGTCCGCTATACTGCACTAAACCCATTTCTTATTAATATTTATCATCATTGAGGATACAATGATTAAATATTATAACCTCTGTATGATAGAGTTCCAAAAATTTCACTTTCAGAATTTACTACTTTGGTAGGACTGCCTAGCATTACTTTCATTTTCATACATTGTAATATATTAATCATTATTGTGGGATTGTGGGCCTATAAAACTCTTCCCTTTTCTCCCTGTTGGAGTATATTTTTAACATACTTCTTAGTCCTAATATCTGTCATTTTTGGTGAATAGTATCCAATTTTTCTTAGCTAATATAACTCATCTTGACTATTCAGTAACATATTACTTTTTTTTCTGGTGACTGCTTTCAAGACATCAAAGCTGACCGAGATCGTGGGATCCCGGTGGCCTTTGAATCATCTTGACAGTCACCACATTAACACTAGCTTGGGTTATTGAATGGTTTAGTGGCTGTTACATCCCAGTTTGTTGACTTCTGGTCATATTTTAAGGATCGTAGTCACGGTTTTGTGGTTTTGCTTCTCCCTTGAATAAGTCCTGAGCTCAATTTCAATGTGGGTTTTCTCTTTGCAGATGCACTGCACTACTTGCATACAGCAGGGGTGTGCTCTATAAGAAATGTGGATTTACGGATCATAACAAAGCCTTCGACAATGTGCAGCATTCACTCACAATTGAAGATAATCTCTAAACTCCCAGAGATGTTGACAGGTGGGATTCAGTCATTCAGTTTGATCCTCCATGGATCAAGTTATGGACTGTAACCACAAGCAGAAGAAAGTCGGCCAAGCAGAAAACTGAGATCAGACGCTGTGTGTGTGTGTGTTGTCAGTTGGGTTGTCAACTGGTGAGGCATTGAGATCACCCTTGGAAATTACTCACTGAAAACATGCAGATTGGTGAAGTGTTCAGCTGAAATACTTTGGAATACTTATGGTTTCAGTTGGCTATTTTGATAATTCTCTCTCACTGTCACTATATCATGTTCGGTTTCGAAATATCCAAAACGCGGAGTATAAAGTTCGCAGAGTGCGAACACCACTATGTTGATGTGCACCAAGATATGAACTCGATGATACACCAAGGTGAATACCCCTGAATATCAACATCTATGGAGTAAAAGCTATCATATTGTACTCAGTACATTAGTGCAGTACTACTAGTAGATCTGAAGTGTATGGAGCCACTATAAATGTTCGACAACTCAGAGTCAACTTTCATATATAATTACAGGATATACTCAACTGTGATGGATCGTTTAAGCTTCATACATGACTGCTGTGCCATTTCAAATACAATGAATTCTGAAATGGGCTTTAAAATGAAATCAACTGGCCATGCAGTCATGCTATGATGTTTTAATGCTCACTCATAGCTGGCGATATGAGTGTTGTGGGAGACTTCAACATTCATCAGCTCCTGCCTAGGACCTTACTATGACCTAATGGTTATTGTTTCGCAGCTTTAATAGGCACTCATGTCGAGGGGTCACCTGTGGCCAGCTTCAAATATGTCATACGTCATTTCAGGTACTGTGTTTTTTCCCTTGATGTGAATCTGGATTATTTACAATGACCTAACGTTGTCCAATGCTTGCCAAGAGTCTATGCTGCTATTACGAAAGTTAATGTTTTGTTAGGCAACAATCACAAGGACATTTGATCAAATCGTGTCATGTAAACATTAGTCGTTTAATACATTAATCATATGGACACAATATTGGATTAGCTTCATTGGATTATGAATAATCATGAACCTGTTGTTGCCTTGTGCTGGGTATATGCTGATGACTTTCATATGCTAATTGGACTACGCTATTAGGCCTACGATCTAAGCTGTTTAAATTGAATGACACTGTCAAATACTTTATGGTTGTTAACCTCAATGCAGATTTACAAACCCAGACACCAGAACTTGACGAACGTGTATGCCTTTTGGTGAATAGTATCAACTTCTTCAGAAGCTCTACAGAGGTCTACAAGGTTACTTATGCACAGCCACATCCTGTACTCTTAGTCTGAGTGTTTGGTAAGAGACCACGATTTTCTTTTAGTGCTGAGGATTATGCCACAACAGACAGTCTCCTACTAGCGAACCATACTTGTGACGTCACAGCAGCTGTTGGATCTTTGTTTCTTTGTGCACTATGACACTCTAAAGGCATTTGATTCAGTTCACACTATGGGACATCATATAATGTTATGAAGCACTTCAAATGAGTTCATTTGCAAAAATAGACATTGAGAACAACAATGGATATTCAGGGAGCATTTGGTGCTGTGGAAATTAGCAACATTGAATGAGTCAGTTGTGTAAGAATTCCATTTATTTCCACCATATATGCTTGGTACCTTTTAAAATGGATATGCCCAAGACTACTTGAAAACTATGTGCAGAATTGAAAACCATGTGAGGAATATTATTATGTGCAAATTGGAAAACAAAGAAGTATGCTTTGCATACTTACAATATAACTATGAAAGCAGTGGATAAGTACATCCTTCTTTGGTTTTGTTTTTGTTTATTCTGTTGAATCTTACTTTGATTCCACCATTCAAGATGGCAGTTCCATTAACTTTTGATGTTTTGCCATCTTTAAATGAAGGAGATGAGAGGATACCTCTATCAGATATTTTGGCAATCAGGGATGATTGCTTGTCTGAAGAGGAGCTGTATGCTGTCTGCAGGGAATGCTGTTTAGCCCTGCAGAATCTCCATTCTTCGGATATGTTCCAAGCTCTTTGCATCACTCCGGATACACTGGCCTTTGATACAGCTGGGGGAATATGCTTTTTGGACAGCCATGCAGGTAAGACATTGACTTTCATTTCATTTTGTACTTTAGTGTGACTAGGGGCAGATCCAAAAAAAATTTTCACAGGGTTGACAAATTAAAATGTATAGCAGGGACCGCAGAATTTTTAAATATTTTTAAAAAATTAAAATGTATTAGGCCAAGGGGGGGGGGGTTTAAACCCCTACCCCCCCCCCCCTAAATCTGCTACTGGTGACCATTGAGCCACTGAAGTTTGGAGTTAATTGATGTTCGTTTCATGAGCCACGACATTAATCAGTCCCTTGTATGTTTCCTGTAATGGTTATGTCTGTAGCTATAAATCTCTATTGAATTATAGATTTATAGTTTAGGCATTGCATTGCTATTACTCTGGAGATTACATTGCAATTAAGATACACTATCTAATCATTAAAGCATAATATATACAGCGATACAATAATACTAAAATGTTGATTATCATCTTTGCATGGGTGCAGCATATACAGTGCCTCAGGGGAATCCATTAAAAATGCATATCACATGTAACTCCAGCTTTGTATATTCATATTCAGTGATCGTATGCAATACTAATTTATTTCTGACCATGTTATTCCTCGTTTAATAGTGTTGTCAACAAACCTAGAAGTCCTAATTGAAAATAGTCAAGAATTTAATTCCCTTCTACATGCATTTTAGTATTGCTGTAATATAATAGCCACAACAATAGGAGCAGATTTGGTAGGGCCCTATTTTAAAACCCATTCCTTGCACTAAATATGATTGAAACAAATTAATGAAATCAATCATTTGCACTATCTCTTTTAGTATAGCAGCAACAGCTAACATTTTAGGCATTTTGATTAACTTTGTGTTGAAATTTTGACCTAATTTGTAGACATGTTTGAAATTTTGGCCATGGCCAGAATGACTGACCCCTTATATAGCAAATTTGAGCAGACAATTTGGTCAGTTTATCAACAATTTAGTCAGCCAGAGGTCATTTATGAGTACCTGTGTGTGTCTAAAACCTGTCAATTTATTTTAGGCTTGGTATAGTTGTTAGCTAAATCTTAGTAATTATCTTAGTATATACCAACTTAATTATTGGTCAAAATGGGGGCCATCATTCTGTTCTGGCTGTCCAGTGTCCAAGTTTATGATTTGATAACGAAACTGTAGCTATACACTAGCAAGAACAAAAATATAAACCTCTTATAATAGTGAAATATTAATGTCAAGGAACTTTAGGCATTGTAACCCTACAAAGTACACCCACTGGGAAGTTACCCACCATTTCTAAGACACCTGGGGAATTATATATCACACGTTTGCAACCCCCTGCACTTTTCAATATTTAATATTGCTGGGCTTTCTAGCTTTCTTGACAGGCTGTTTTTCTCTCTTCAAATACCTGTTGAGATTTAGCACATAGAGACGTGTTTCCTAGGTTTTCTTAACAAAGGGGTCTTTTGTTTCACCCTGACCCCACATTTTTGTTCATAATTTTTGTGACTATGGTGCAACGCTGTGAAAAGACTGTTATAATTATCACCATAAATTAGGTTCTGTTACAGTGATCATGAGAAGGTAAGAAAGGAAGTAATGCTCACAAACCCTCACAGCTGTTTCTGTTTGCATCAATCATGGCTGGGGGTTGTTTTGCTATATCTATTTATGTTTTGTGCTGAAGTGGAATAGGTGGAATAAATTATGTAGTTTGTAAAACTCAACAGCCATCTTGGTTTCAGCTACACAAGTAATGTGGTCATGTGTTAGATTTAAAAAAGAAAAAAAGAAAAAAGTATAGAATAAATTACATAAAACATAAATCACAACATTAACTGCATTGCATTGATTTATTAATTAAATACACAATAATCATTCCTGGTGCCCATATTTTGTGCTAAAGTTCTTTCAGGGAAAATAATGAATATATATTTAATTACGACTGTCATTATCATGCCTACTGATCTGAAGCTGTACACATTATCTGGTCAGCTGTGAGAGGCCGACGTAATGAGGACATGCTACCTGGTATATGGGTCACAATATTTCTGCATTGTTGTTTCCCTTGAGTCCAAATGGTCTATGGTGGCATCAAAATGTGAAACATGATGAATGAAGCCTCTTGCAGAAATTATTTTTACTTCTACAATGTATGTGGTCTAAATAACCACACAAGAGCTCACACCAGTGCCCATACCTAAAGCCAAGCATCCATATAATACCTGTGTGGGATGTTTACAACCAATTTCATAGACACTGTGTGCTGTCACCTAACAGCCCCGCAACCTAATTATGGTTATTCTTTGCTAGTTTACCTTGTTAAACAAAATGATTGGTTAAACTGTGTAGGCGATTGGTTGAATAAATCTTCTCTAATAAATACAAGAGAAATGAATTCATATTTTTTTAATTTAAGTAATTTTTCTGAATTGTCTGCTTGTCACAACAAGAATTGCATGAACTCAGCACATGAACATCGAATTATTTTGTAATTTCATGGTTAGACCTTTAATACCATAATAAGCCAGCCTATAGACTATAAGAGAAATTTATTAATTTACTTTAGATGAGTAAAAGAGCAAAAACATGTACATAATTAGGTTGCTGTGCTGTGAGGTGACAACACACAGTGTAGACTGGAACCAATCTCACAGACTTGGAAGCTAAGCTCCAGAGGACATCATTTGAATCCTGCCAGATGTTTAGTTTCCGAGTCTACATTTGTTTCCAAGTCTATGAAATTGGCTGTAAACCTGCAACCTCATTGTTACCAGGCAAACACCTTAACCATTCGACCAAGGCATATTGTCTGGCTGGATAGAACTTGTATTTATAACTAAACACTTAAACTTTGTGGAGACCACAATATCACGGAGACAACAACATTAGGGTCAGTCTCCCGTGGTATACGATGTCATTAATAAACATGTCAGCCCATCCCATATGCCAACTTTCTGTTTGAATGTATCTAATTTTTGGCAGCTGAGCAACAACTTTAATGCCGATTTTTCATAATATTAGAAAGTGCGTGTCATAATATGTAAATAATATACATAACGGGGTACACTCACCATTAATATGTCATTTGATTGTGAAGTTGACACTTTAGGTATAGTGTTCTAACATTGGAGTTATTTTGACTACTATGATAAATTCTAAAAGTATTTGTAACGTTGACCGAAATATAATTTCCTTACTGGCATAAACCAAAGTTGTTTCAGTGTGTGTTATTTAGTACCTTCATCATCCATTGTGAAGCCAGGCAGGTCTCCTCACTGTGATTGAAAATGCTATAAGGGGAGGGCAAATTTTTAGCAATGACTGAACATTTTCATCTGTATAAGAAATATAACTGTCAATAGGGAGGAAAAGTACCACCATATATTGTGATGTCATCAATGTAACAATTAAGTAGTGACGTCATCTTATTGTCTTTTCATTTGCTACAGTCCTAGTGCCCCCTGTAGTCTCTGTTACCTTTTCTCCCCATTATAATATTATGCTTGTGGCTGCAAAACTTGCGATAGAAACTTTTATATATGGGTCATGGGTCATTTCTTTTTTTCATTTTATAGTTTCAGTCCATCTTGAAATTATCCATGTACAAGCAGTAGAAATTTTTTACAATGTGAGTCACAAATGATAAAGAATTTAACATTGTAACCACCCGATGAGTTAATCAAAGCTATCTTATCTCTTCTACAACTCTATCTTAAACATATCTATTGTAAGTGATCCCCAAAAGCAATTTATGTCAACAGATGTTCTGAAATTGGGAAGATTGCATATTGTGGATGTCATACTATTCTATGGGGTACAATGGTAGCATGTTGTAATCAAATAGGCCCTGTACCCCAGCCCTTTTAATCTATTGTAGGCATTTTCTACCTTAACCTGGGGGCAAAATAGCTTATTTAGGGGTTGACAGTCTGTGAGCTACAAACAATTACGCATTCTAGTTTATCTCAGCGAGAGGGCTGTTGAAATCTCCCATAATCTAACTAACATCTCTATTGCCCCAGGGTTTACATTTGTTAACATGAGGAATTGCTCAGCGTTGACCAACCTTGAAAAGTAAAGACCAGAAGTTGCTGAACAATGCTGAATGCTGGGGGTATAGTAATATATAGTTGTGGGTTAGGGGTTGGAAATTTAGCATTGTTGCTCTGTCATTTATCAACCCCAAGAACTGTGTGCCAACCTGCCATGAGTTTGTGGTATTATGTGCTATCAACTCTTCATAGGAATATATAAGAATATAGCCATGTAGGCCTGAAGGCTGTGTGTGTAATTGTAGCAGATGAAAGATATCTTAGTTTGGGAGAATTTTAAGCAAACATTAATCTTTGTCTAATGAATTTTCTTACACGACTAAAACAATTTTATGGCTAGCAGCTGGATATTTTTGTCATTTTAATGTGTTTTTTCAAAGCAAACTGTGTGATTTCTGATCAAACTAAATATAGAAACATTAATTTTATCAGAGGCATGAGATATAAACAGCGCCTGGAATAAATTTAAAGCACCAATTCACAAGGGCCAAAAAAATAAAATAAAATAAAAACATCTTTAAAGTTCAGTCAAATGCAGACAAATACATCAAATAAAATATCAGGACCAAAAATATCATTGATCTAAAAATTTTGTAGCCTGAAATGTGCCACTTTTCTGCCCAGACAAGTCAAATTTGTAGCATACTAATGGTAAACGTGTTGTATAGAATGAATGTTTCACCATAACATTTTATTACTAACAAGTTATTGAGCTTTATGTAGCCATTTTCAAATGATGCACATTATAAACATGATGATATTGGTCAATACTGATTAATATTCTTTGTATTTATAAAGGTGACGAATTTCTCAGGCAAAAATAGCTTCACTCTAAACAAAAAGTCGTCAAAATGACCAGGGAGTCTATTATTGCACTGTTAGGTAGTCAATGTGACTACTCGCACTCTTAGAAATGATTGTCTGTTTCAGACAAATGATTGTTTAGCTGGTTACCATCCAAAATTTTGTTTAAAGTCAGCCAAGATATTGTTTGTCTTCAGACAACGGTTGTATAGTTCGAGCAAAGCTCAAGCAATGATGTTGGTTAGTTTATACAATTCAATGTCTATTATCAACCCCAGAACCTGGAATAATTTACCAAGTAACTTAAAAGAATGTAATACGTTAAATAGCTTTAAAGTACAGCTAAAAAATTATATCTAGAATGCAGCCCATGAGTGAATGATACAGTGTTGGTGCTATAACTTGGTTATTGTGTACTTTATTGTTGTGTATTTTATTGTTAGTGTATTATTGTTAATGGTTTTTAAATGTTATCGATATCTATGGATTTTATTATTTATGGTTTTTTACTGATGTAAAGGGCCCGGGTGTAAAACAGCTTTGACTGATCTGGCTACCCTTTTAAAATATATTTGAAATAAAAAAAAATTCTATAAGGCCGATCAATTTCTTAGCTGATTTTAACAATCATTTGTCTGAAACAGACAATCATTTCTAAGAGTGCAGTTGTTAGTAATTCGGTGTCATTTACGACTACCCTATAGTCATTATGACACCCTTTTGTTTTGAGTGTTGGGGATCAGTCATACCAGACACTATCTGATACAAGTTGTCTAAAAGTTAGACAAAATGTCTAATCAAAAATTAGTAAAAATAATTTAAATTTTGCCACTTTGTTTAACAGTCTACTCAAAGGGATGGTAATTGTAGCTATTATAGTGAAATTATACATTATTTTAATAAATAAAAACTCTCAAACATTTACTTCACTGTTCTTGTGCCTAAATATGCATCTAAATCAACTTGAGGGCCACCTGTAAGAAATGACCACCAACCCTCATGGGAAAAGAGATCATGTCAGACTATGGCAGAGGCAAGTGACACAAAAACTATAAAAATTGTCATATCTATTTGTCACTTAACAGCCACAAACTTATGCAGAAGCTATACTTTAAGGATATATACTTCTGTCAGTGTCAACCAGCATTTATCTAACATACAATTAACCTATCCATTGCAGCCAAAGATGGTCTCAAAATGGTCTCCTCATGAAATTCTGTCACATATATTTTCTTTAAAGGTGATCTGTCAAACTGTACACTCTAGGAGTCAAAATCCAAAACCCTCTGGGGTAAAATGCCACTGACTCATATTTCATCACCATTAAATGTCAGATGCAATTAGATATGTAAGTTTTATACACGGGCCTGGATTTATTTTACTTATAAAATTAGATTTTTTAAATCTTTTATTTTAATGCATTTTGTTATGGCCCAATAAAACTGTAAATGAATCAGTTTTTTATGCAGGTGAAATACATCTTAACATGCATACGACTTTAAATAAACTATACATACATACACATAGGTACAGTAGAACCTCACCATAAAGACCACCTGCACCTTTGTGTAGTTTTTATGGCAAGGTGACTTAATTGTGAGGTTAATTACCATGAGAGTGGAACTATTTCTAAATGCAATGACCTCAAGTTGAAATAGTCTTAACTGTAAAGTTATACTGCATTTATTTGGTAGATTTCATTCTACACGGAGTTTTGGTTTTATTTTCACTAAAAATATAATATATTATATAAGTGGTTAATTGGTGATGGTTGCCAAGTAGAAAACATGCACAATGGTTGGACAGGTCATTAAGTTTGAGTGCACAATTAATGGTACCTTTGGGACAATCCTTGATGTGTATAAATAGCAGAAAATGTTGAAACGTGATAGATCTAATGTTTACCTACAGTTATAATGGCCCAAAAATCTTGCAAAAAACTTCGCCTCGGTGGGTGACTTTGTTGTCAATTCATAGCACCTGCGGGTACAATTATCTAAATTACCCCAGTATGACACAAGCTTTTTGTTTCCATGTTGCAGTTATTTTACCTGTTTGCAGTTAACTGTAATTCAGTTGACTTATTTTCTTTTCTTTTTTTGATTGCAATTTTTTAAGCCAGGGGTATTCATCTTTCGTCTGTCTAATGCTCGACTGCTCCACTAAAGTCTATACAAAATAAAGAGATAAGTAAAAAGAAATATTATATGTCCTTGTAGAATGGTTGTGAGAAATGGGAGACTTCAATGTTTACTTGAGAAGTTGGGAACTTTCTGATGTTTGCTTACATTATAGAGGTTACATTTTGCAATCCTGTGTATTCCTTTAATATATTCCATAGGTAATTTTATACTCAAATGTCAGACCAAGTTTTCGTCAAATAGCTACAACTGTAGGTGTAAGGTGATTTAGTCAAGGTTCTATTTACTAGACAATTTATAAAAATTTATATTGGACCTGCTGTTTTGTTCATGTTTTAAAATATCTAATTTCATCCATTTTCCAAATTCGAGCTATAAACACTTACCTAACTTATCATGTCAGATTACAAGGTTTCCAGGTTTATGAATTTGCCAACTGATTGTTTGATGTGCAACTTACCTAAAAAAGATGAAAAAGAAACCTCATATTTGTCATACTTTTCTCAAGGCACATCAGTGCTCATTTGGCTGCAGTGAAAAGTAATGAAAATTATCACAAGAAACCTACCCATGTATCAGAACATTTTTGTTATTTTTGTGAACATAATCCCAAAATTCAAGCTCAGACCACACTAAGTAGTTACATCAGTTGAAAAAAAAAGTAACTCTGAAAAATTGAAGTTGACATGGTGGATTGAATCCTTTAGTAACCAGATGCAGATTTGATGCTTTCATATAACAGATCTTAGACGATATCAGATTACGATGTTTATTCAATGATATTTGAGCATCAAGCATCGCCAACAAAAGGCTTGTATCTGATATTTTACAGACATTTATGCATTTCAGTAACTTGTGTATCACTTTAATATATTCTTCCCTGATGATTTTGAAGTCAATTCAAGATTTCATGAAAAAAAATTACAGATTTTGTGTAAAAGATATCTTGTATCTTGGTAGATCTTTCATGGAAAAATTGCTTAATTTTTTTCTTATTTTCATAGATAAGCAACTTCTCAGTTACCTCAAATATAATGCATCTTTTTTTTCGGCATAAGGTAACCTTAGCAGTGCTTTTAATAGCCTTTTATTAGTGTATCCAAATCCTTTAGTGAGTGGTGGGCCCCCATGCAATATACTTTCAGTTCATTCTACAAAATTTCACAATATTTTCCTATCAACCACTGGTAACCCTGCAAGATATAGCCTTAGAGGGACCCTCCTGAATACTAGTGTCTTCAAATTCTTCTGCTTGCTGATTGGTTGTCATCAGCTAATCAGAGAATAATCAGGATATAATCCTGTTGTGAATTATTACCCTAGTTGTGAATTATTAGCCTAAACGTATTAACTATCACTCATGTTGCACTGCAAAAACATAATTCATCAACTAAGTCAAATATGCCATGACTTTGTCATTGAGTTATATTAGCAATGCTTCTTAGTTTGGTTTTACTTAAATATCTTGTTAATCTTTCATTTTCTTTACAGACCCTGAACAGATGTATGTACCCCCGGAGTATGACACAGTGGGAAACTCTTTTAAGGTAAGGTATTTTCCACACCCTCTTGAACCCTTGAATACCCCTTCAATAAGTTGAACTGTGGAAAGGGTTCAATTTCAATGGGTTACAATGGGGGGTGGTAGGACACCTCACTTGAGTCTGTCAACAATAAAATACTAGGGTACCACACTATTAAGACCACCTTCGGGAATCACTGAAGTGGTCTTTTTAAATATTGAGGTGGGCTGTGACATGGTCTTACTCCAACTGACTTTAAATTATGCACTGCAATCGATGATTTGGGACGACTTGGTTGGTCTTAAGAGGTGATCTTAATACAAGGTATCGAAATTGTGGGTCTCCACTGTAAGTCTAAAGTGTTTCTGGTTGATAACCCTTTTTCAGAAGACCATAAAATAGTCACACTGGACAGACAGTGACTTATGGAAATTCGCCCAAAGAATAATTATGGTTTGGGGTTAAGGTTTTTGGAAAAAGTCACAGGCTTTTCTGCTCATGTGCAATTGAACAGACACTCTCTTGTGCACTTTCTGGAGGGTAGTTTTAAATGATACAAAATTGCTAAAAAGGGTGAAATTTAAATAGATTACGTCGTCAGAATTTTGGTATGCATATTCGCCTGCAAAAAAAGGTTAAAGGTTCTAGCCCCACTATAGCATGGAGTAACTGAGCAGACCCTCTGTAACTCTTAGAACAGCTGGACAGAACTACGTTAGAATGATCACATAGTCTCTTGTTTATTTTACACATGGGACGCAAGAGATGCTTTCACAACTTCTTTAATTAAAAACGGATCTAGAAGAATTCTTTTCGGCAGTATTTAAGTAATGAGATTTCCTTCTTTAAAGCGCCCGTGGGTGCTGAGAAAGACTCATGCATGAACAGTCCTGTCAAGGGAGTAATTACATAAGTAGGTTGAGCTTGTCCATGAGGATGAGAGACAGTCACAGAATTAAAACCCCAATGCATTTTCATTGGTAGTATATAATGTTAAATTGCTGATTTTCACTGGGGTGAGTGGTACAAAAAATGGTCTAGATATATAAGGCACAAGCTCTCAACATTGCATCCTTGACAAGCCAAGTCCTTGAGTTCAATATATGCAATGGTGCAATATTGGTCTTCTTGAAAGTGTTGGGTCTGATCTTGAGGGTTCTCTGACCTGCTGTCTTTATACATTGGATGCTGTTGTTTGTCTTTGACCTGAACTGGAAACAAAGCACACACACAAGTCCAGTTTGGAAGACTTGACCAGAATGCTTATTATGTACCCCACTCAACTATTCCCTGTATGTCCACACACACTCCACAACTGAGGTGTATTTATTTCCTTTTAATTCTTCAGGACATCTAAGTCACATGACCCTGAAGCTTGTCTCTGTGTACATCTGTTTTTCCTATATCTGTTTGCTGAAGTTATTTATTTACATATTTAATGCAAAATTGACATTATCATGCATGTATCCATTTGCATAGTGTCACTGTTATACCTTAATCTCACATTTCCGTCAATGTCGTTCTGTACATGGCATAAATAGACTGATTTAAATACAATTTATTACAAAAGACTGTCTTTAAATTTTTTTTTTAATCAAAAAACTAGAACTCAGAACTCAATTAAGAGTCATTTAATTCTTGGAGTACCATTGCATATCTTATTCATACCAAAGTCATAGTTGTTGTACCAATCTATCTATATTTCTGTCTATCTATCTATCTATCCATCTATCCATCTATCTATATGTCCATCTATCCATCTATCTATCTATCTATATACCTATCTATCTATCTGTCTGTCTGTCAATGTCACACTGCCTTTGTGTCTGTATTTTGTCTGTCAAACATTCTTGACTGGTCCTTCTGCCATACTCCTGTCCTGTCTGTCTGTCAGTCTGTCAGTCTGCATTTTCCGTTTGTCTGACATGATGTCACTGAGTCTCTGTCTCCATAATCTAAAACATGCATCAGTAATCATCTCCTCACAATGTAAGGTCACATATAATACACTTCTCTTATGAAAAAAAGTGGCATTTTCGTGACCAGGGTAAAGCTTTCGATTGCCCCTTCGCATGACAGTGTTAGATAATTTTATTCTTTTTGAGTCAATAAATTATAATTGCACACAGGTCAGGGTTACATTTAAGGGGAGAACTGATGTTATAAATGGTTGTAGCAAAGCTGTGAGAAAAAAGCAAAATGCAAAAGCGGAAGCATGTGGATAATTTAAAGGAACCTTTTTAGGTAGTTGTTACTGTTTTGTGTGTTGGACTCAATATTTATCAGCAATGCTGATATCCAAGATATGAAATTTGAAAGCAGGGATGAAATACATGAAAATCTTGCAAATGTGGCTGACCTCAGGATGCAAGCATATTGGTAAAGGATAGATATACGTATCTATTCTTATGATATCTGTCTAAATCTGAATTTATGAAGAATAATGTCATATTTGAAGCAATTTGAAACTTTCAGAATGTTACATAACAATTCAAAAGCAATGCTCCAATTTTCTGCATGACGGTAAAACTTTATGGAACAAAAAGTGCAGATCATCTTGAAATAGCAGTAAATTCCATTGACTTGGAATTCAGGTCTCCCATAACTGCTGTTATGTACCACTGAACTCTAAGGTTCTAATTGTGCTGTTCCACTGCAAATTGAATGACCCAACGAGTGTATGTCACAGTGTCATAAATGTGTCAAGTGTGTCAAAGAGTCATGACACATTGTTGAGGGGCATGACATGTGAGATGCTTTGGACACGATATATGATCTGGTGGCCAATGGTGCAGAAAACAAACTTCAGAGGTGGTTGATCAACTTTTCTTTGTAGTGTCTCATTGTAACTCTGTGTTAAAGAAGCATGTCTGTGGATAATTTTGGGGTTGCTCTTTAACATCAGAGGGGTGCTAACTTCAGAGGGTAATTCAAAGCTGGTGACAGGAAAAGAGGGGTACTGCTGCACATGTTAGGGTGAATTGAAGCGAACATGTAACTGCCAAAGGTGTCCTTACACACAGTTGACATTCTTCAACACATGGACTATACACTTCCAGAGTATATTGTTGACCACAAAAGGTCACTTCAAGGTAGACTGGACTTTTGAGCTTTACTTTTGGAAGTTATGACCTGTTGGTTTGGCAACCAACCAGTCACCTAGTGCTCTAACAGCGACATTGTAGTAATACATAGTCACAGTAAATTTTTAAATACTGCAAACCTAGTTATTTAACACCAACGGTATATTATTATAGTATTACAGTAAATATAGTGATTATAAAGCTGAACTATACTAGTTAAAAAGAGAAACAGGTCTGACAAAAACTTGGATTTCCTTTTACAGAGGTTCTCAATATGACTATATGCTTGTAATTCCGTGGTCACATTACTGTTTACTTATTGAACACCTAAGATAGAAAATAGATTAAAAGTGTAAAGGAGGTATAAATGTATTATTGAAGGAATTAGTGATTTTAAAACTTCTGAATTAAAGTTGAGAGGTCTAGTGGTAAGTTGCTAACCGGCTCCTATGAAGGACCCAGATTTAATCCCGGGCCAAGGGCCTTCATGAGCAACATCACAGCTGGATGTAGTTAGACCTTGTACTCGGTGCCTATGCTGAGGCAAGTAAAAGACCCCACCCATGGGTGAAATGTGTAACTCGCCTCATCAATCAACGTTCATTAGCAAGGACTCACCTTAGAGGGCTGCACTTTCAACATATCTTTATGTTTTTTATTGGCAAGTGACATGTACATAGACTGACTGACTGACTGATTGACTGACTGATTGACGTGCTGATTGACTGACTGACCACTTTGAGGTTGTATTAACCTTGATAAATCACTGATGGTGGCACCATGCATGGTATACTTTGCAATTGACTGAAAATTGCTTTCTGTTAGCACAAGGAACCATTACTGACCGTTTCCCACTGGCCTTTGTCAAATTCACGTAGTTGCATGATCTTTGAAAGTTTTCAGCATAGGAGTGTGCAATTCATGGTTGCTCCCTAAAATTTGGAGGGTTGGGAGTTAACGAATGGTGTATGTCTGTCATGCAGTATGTAAGCCATCTTTCTTTTACCAATACAACCAACCAAATATTGGCGACAACACCACCAATACATTTGGTTGACCCTGCCATATTTTTTGGGTGAATTGTCAATCAATAGCTATACCCTGGTAGTAGCTTTCTTTTATTTTGATGATATGTCATGTTTTACTTTGTTTTTGGGCATTCCGTCAAAACCATGCACTCGACATACGAAGTGGATAATGTGCTAATTAGCTATACTACACTCATCCCCTAAAATTGTTTTTATAGTGCATTTCTGCTCAATATCTATGCAACTGACATTAGGCTATGAAGTCAAGCTATAGCTAGCTTTATCTAATTGAATTAATCAAACCTAAGAAATCCCAATTTTTGAAATGTCAAGACAAATAATTGTAAATCATACTATATTATTTATCTTTTGTTTTTACAGGGCCATTTGTATTCGTTGGGGATGACCATGCTATTTGCTGCAGAGTACAACGCCCCATCTGGCGGAGAGAGGAGACAACAGCCTGACCTTGACCGTTTGGTGAACCTCATGACCTTGGACGAATATGAAAGGTCAGTTAATTTTGACTTTTCTATGAACTTTTTTTTAATATTTTTATGTTTTATTTCTAAAGCCAGTCGACCCAAGAGTCTTTCTCAGATTAGATTTGGTCAAGCCAAACAAATATGAGCTCTATAAATTAATCAATTAAAACCCTGTAGCTATGTGAATACCATTTTTTATCGATAAGTTTGGATTCTCCACCATATGTTGGGGATATAATATCTTGCATAGTTGGAGATATTCATACTTTCTGGAACAAAACTGTTTAAATGTCCTCTTCTCGTTTGATTCCTTTTGAGGCAAATGTAGACCTGAATTTAGATGAATTCATTACTAACTTTCAAGTGCACGAGACCTTTAAATAAGTTAATTTTCGTTATTAACTATATTATTTTCTAGGAGGATTGCCATGGACAAGGTGCTTGAAGAGTCAAATTCAAAATTGGGAGAAAATTCATCTTTATCCGTTTGCCAGCAGTTGGTCGTGTTAACACGATTGGATTGTTCTACTGATTGTAAGTTCTGTACTTTTTATTATTATTATTAAATATTATTATCAATCTCAACTGGGTATTTCATTTCACCTGTTACCACCAGGTGGGATATTATCTATAGAGATCTTGCTTTGGGCGTCCTCTGGTGTGTGGCATGGCAAACTGTTAACTAAGATAACTTCACACCCAGTAACTGCAATCATTTCTGGTAGTCTTAAAGTACAACATTCCAGAAAACTTCTTATAAAATCACAACACAGTGTACCTGATTTTTTAAACTCATGTACCTCGTTTGCTTTTTTGAACAATTCCCTGAGAACAGATGACAGGACTTCCCTAGCATCAAGCACAGTCAGTGTTGAATCAGCTGAGAGCCTGACTCCTGTAGCATCACCCATCACCAGGTCCCCTTCCTCTGCATCGCCTCTGAGCTTCAGTGCTTTTGACAAAGGTCTTCCACCACCCATCTTTGGTAAGTGTGTTTTGATAATTTGGGAATTTCGGGGTTTAGAAAAGAAAAGAGGAAAGACTTAAATCATAACAGTAAAAAAGTAGCTTTTTCATAAACATCATTAGTTTAAGCCCTAATCATAGAAGTGAGCTTATTAATGGTCAGCAAAGGTTAAGTCATGACTGCGGCCCTTAGTCTCTTTTACTGTAAATTTTAATTTGCCTATAACTTTTTATCTGGATCTATTTCTTCAGCTGAGTAATTTAAAAGGAAGGCAATAGGTATTAATATAATTATGCCAACTGGCTATAGATTTGAGAACCAAGTGATTATAATTGTCCTGATACAGACTAGAAATTTTGAATCCAAAAAGATACTGTATTATTGGCTGGTTACTTGGGGTCTTCGGATTAGATATGTTGAATTTGACTGTCTATTGATATTTAACTTTGTTCATATGGAAGGTATTTATTTTTTACACTGAATGTCATTAAGTTAAAATGTGCGGTTTGCAATGTTACAAAACAGAGCTGGACAATCCAGTGGCCGAAGAAGAAGAAGAAGAAGATGATGATGATGAGACTTTTATGAAGAATGTCCAAGAACAACTGGACAAGCTGAAGAAATTGAGTTCATTCACGCTAGGTGGAGCAACTGATACTCTCATTCCGCCACCTAGTGGATTCCGTTGTGAAACTGAAGACGTGCCACGAGAGGGCAGTCCCAGTCCTCCTACAGTGGCTCTAGCTTTATCACCCAAGAAAACGAAAGAAAGTGACATCAACAAGAATGAAATCAAGAGAGTTTCATTCAGAAGTCCCCAACCTGAAGATTTTGTGGCTCCCGCCGATGTCAAAGATGGTGAGGATTCAAATGAAGAAATAGAAGATGATGTTTTCATTTATGAAGTCCAAGTGTCGTTCGATGCTGAAGCAGACGACATTTCAGATGTCAGCAATGACGACGATGCTGATTTGTCTGCACTTCAAGAAAATGATAACTTAAATCAGATAAGCCATTTAGATAACCAACAACAATCTTGCCAAGGATCGCACAATGACCAGTGGTCAGAGAACATATCACTAGAAGTGACCACCAATCACCAAGCAGACGACAGTGGCCTGGGGTTGCATTCACCCCCTCTGGAGGATGACCTTAGTGGGGTAAAGGGTTTGGCTAGCACCCCTTCTGCAACAATTCCAGGGTTACCATTAGCTGAGGGGTTAAATGGCTGTTCCATACAGACAGAAGGTTCTAGTGATTTACCCCACCCTGGGGCGTCCAAGAGACCTTTAGACCAAACTACAACTTCATTACAAGTTGTCAGCCCAGTTTGGTCAGAGTCCATTGACCCCAATGAATCGCACAGGCCAAAGGAGCATCAGAGTGATTGTGTTTCCCTTGACACTAACACCATAGTAAATTGCCCCCAGAATGGAACCAATAATCAAACTGACCAGGGCCACTTCACTGATTCTCTAAAGGCTTTCGAATCTCAAGTTGCTCACAGTCCCACTGAACAAGACATTCAAGTCTCCACACATTCAGACTCACATGCTGTTGCAATCACTGGTGATATTAATGTCGCAGACTCTGGCACTTACGCGAATACAGTGAATGACAGTTCTGAGATATCAAATCAGACTGAGATTAAAGACATTGAAACTCAGGAAAATCCAGTTGATGGCGATGTAAGAGAAGGTGAACCGGGTTTAGAAGACTGGAGATTTAACGGCAGATCAAATTTAAATGGACTCACTCCAAGCCCATTCAGTGCCTTTACTCCTGTTAAAACTCCTGTGAAAACTCCTGTTAAGACTCCAGTAAAAACTACAAGCCATGAGTCTAGCCAAGAGAATGACAGCGCAGCGCCATTGGCTATATTTGCTGGCCAACTGTCAAACGCCTTGTCTGAATCTACAAGGACACACTCTATTAGTTGCTCCGCCTCACAGGCCCAGGCTGACGTGCAGTGTGGGTGCACAGAACATGCAGGGACAGACCAAGTGACAGGGGAGGCCCATGTAAGTCAGAGAAAGACTAGCATCCAACATGGGTCAACTAATACTGCACACCAGACAGACTCCAATACACAGGTCAAAGGTCAGAAATCACAGGATACCAATACACAGCCACCGCACAGAGCTAAACTAAGAGAGGATGATGGTCATGTGCTGCAACACAGGATACCAGGGTTGAAAGTGGCCTACAGCAGTGTGTTTCGAACCCACAATTCCATGGCAGCAGGGGAAGGGGACTCTACCACTAAACCAAAGCAAAGTCTTGGACCTGGGAAGGATACTTCTTCTAATGGCACTATGGAGTTAGCAGCTACCAAGAAGGCTTCTGGATCTGTGAGTACAACTTTTAATATTTATTTAATTTATTTATCCTCTGATAACTTTTGTTTTTGGAATAGTTGTTGTAAATTATGTTTAAATTTAAATTGGACACTTGCAACTTTTAATTGTATTGATTCATTAATTTCCCTGATTACTAGCAAATTTTGAATAACTGTCAGAAAAGATATTTTACAAGTGACTTAACTACTTTGATGCTTGCAACCTTTTATATAATTTTTTTCCATTAATTACTTTTATAGCTGGTACATTAGTTTTGATAAGTTATTTTAAAAATACTTTAGATGTGCTTTTACTTGGATATTGCTTTATTCTTATAAAAGAGGAGCTGGGGTATTACTGTTGTTATCAACTTGAATCTATTTCCCTCTTAAAGGTGTGGGACACAAAAAGAAATCTACATAATAAAAAAAACCACCCTTGCAATGCATTGCCTAGCAAGGTTTACACAACCTTACATTGAAAGTCTGGTCATAACACAGCAAGAAAGACAGGTAGAATAGCAGAATAGATCCTGTTTAAACACAATAAGTACAATGACCCGTTTCCTCATTAACAAACTTCCTTTTTAATTTCCTATTTGGACACCACCTGTTTTTGTGTACACCTTTGAAACTCAGGACATTGTTGGTTTAGTAATAGCTAAATGATGGGCCTAACACTTGAGCCATATGGTCCCTGTATACCATATATGCAATGTTTTGTTACTTATGTCTTGGCTAAGTTGACAATGTCTAAAATGACTGATCCCTTATAATGTTTTTGTCTAAGTAAGTCAGTTTTTCTGAGGTCGCTTTCAACTAGTCATTATGACTGAATTATGACTAATGACTAATAACAAGTGTTTGTCACGCCCGGATCGTCATATAAGATGGATTGTGTTCACGTTTTGACTACCTAAGGATTCAGTCATTATGACTTAACTGATCATAAATTACTTGAATTCCTTGTTTAATTGAAACTCCTATTATATATGTATGTTTTGACTAACAAAAGGATTCAGTCAATATGTGATATAAATTACTTGTTTAGTTAAAACAAGTATGGAATCAGTCATTCCAGATACAATACAATTAAGAGTTTTATCTTTATATATATATGCCAATTCCATATAATGAAATTTTCAGTCTAATGAAATTGTTATACTTTATGTATGCATTGTGTTATACCATGAAGTGTTAGTAGGACTAGTGTAGAGCTTTCGATGTAGTTTGGTGTGCAAATGTTTGATCTCAACTTGGGCAATATGGAATGTTTTATATACAGTGGATACCCCACTTTATAGCCACCTTAGTATTAAGATCACCAATGAAATTAATATATTTTGTACCCATAATATATTCCTCCTTATTGAATTTAACCTCGCTGTAAAGATAAAATTCTTATTAAGATAATTTTTCAGTTAATAGTGATCTTAAACTTCTTTTATAGCCAGTTTTCACTGCATATTGCTCACATTCAGCATATCAAACAACAGGATAGGGGAGTAGTGATATGTAATAAAGAAAAGTTTCCAAAAGAAAAGTTTTGCCCGAAGTGCAAAAGCAAAAGTGCAAAGCAAAAGTGCAAAGCAAATGTGTGTCATGAATGCACACTATACCGACATACATGTATGGTATAATGCTTGTATGTACATAACAGAAGTGTACATAGTCGACAGCACATGTACATTCCATGAATAACATTGCACACTGCGCATGCATGGGAACTCAGTATGAAGTGTCAAAGGTCTTATTAAAACCTCCAAAGTGGAAAATATCCATGTAGTTGCATATTGATCAGGACAGTACAGCCCTCTAAGGCAAGTACCTGCCACTCACAAGGATTGATTGATGAGATGGGACAGTGAGCCAGAGGGGAGTATACACCATGTTTTGCTTTTACCCCATGGGTGGGATCTTTCACTTGCCTTAGCATAGACACAGAGTAAAAGACACCACAAATTTAATGTCTGATGCAAAGAAGTAAATGTATTTCACGGAGAGTGTCTGGGGGATGGGATTCGAACCTGGGCCTTCTGCAGAACTAGTTATTATGTTTAATGGCCAATGGGTTAACCGCTATATCAGACTGGGTATTCAGGAGAATATCTTATGTGATACAAGAAATATCAGCCTGATATATATAAGTATATTATTTTGAACGTTCTATATCATTTTTTGGCTTTATATCAAAGTGTCTAAGAGTAAGTTTTTTTATATTATTACAAGAAAAAGCAGCCATAATTCATGGCATGTTGAAAGATCTATATCAATTTAAGGCTTTATATGAAAGTGTCTAAGTGTCAGTATTTTTATATTACATGTATTACAAGAAAAAGCAGTCATATTCATTGCAAGATGTATTATCTAATGATCTTATGAAAGTCCACAAAAAGGCAACTAGCCATATTTGTTATGAAAGCAGAAATTCTGAAATGTTGCAGCATTCAGTGTGTGTAGGTTTTTAAGTCTCTAAACGAACAAAGAAATAACGAAAATAAGGAAAAATACTAAAAAGTCACAGTATGTTTTTTAGTAGTAAATTCAGAGTGTTTCAGATATAATCACAATTTTCATCTCAGTGTGAGAGACTTCTACACTCTGCTGATATTCTTTTAATGCCACTGTCAAGTTGCAATACAATTTTTTCTTCACTCTATATAATGCCATCACAACAAGACTTGAGTTTTTTCACAGTTGTATGCACATGTTTTTTTTATTCTCTTCTTTGCTATACTTTTTTCCCTCTGTTCTTTTTATTTAACACCCCCCTGCCTACCTTATTCTGCATGTGCACATTGAAGTCGCCCATTAAAATTTACTTTAAGATGCATCCAGTGAGTGTAATGGCTGAATACCTATAACCTGACAAACATACACAATTCAGACACTTTTATATGTGCATATTGACAAGCCCCAGGCAGTTTCAAGGCGATGTCTTCATATCTAATTGATATCTTTCAACATTATAATATATTAGCTGTGTGACCTGCTTCCTTAATGGCTCCTATACTCATTAAAAAGTCACCGAGGGGACTTATTATACTAATTGCAGGACTTCATCAAAGGCCTTATTAAAACCAGTTGCCTGACTCACTGGCATAAAATGCTGCACACACGCCATGTTGAGTTCAAATGACTTGATATAGTCATTATTATGGTCTTTGATCTTAAAAAAAAGAAAAGAAAGAAGAATATGTTGCAACGTGAACACCAACACCTCAACCAGTAAGTCTAAAATAACTATCCCCCAGCCTAAGAGTTGGATGTGGCCTGGTGGTGCTTATTTTTAGTGCATGGCAAAATGAATGATAGGGACATTTTATGTGTTGTACTGGTCC
This sequence comes from Alitta virens, assembly GCA_932294295.1. Lineage (NCBI taxonomy): Eukaryota > Metazoa > Annelida > Polychaeta > Phyllodocida > Nereididae > Alitta > Alitta virens. The sequence continues at coordinate 15,985,967 of OW028580.1, read as the reverse complement.
ACATTTAGTTTAAATGTTGGCCTTATTCATTTCTAAGAGGAAACCGTGTAAAAAATATACAGCAGGTTTTATATATATAAATAATGTTTTTCATTCACAAGCAAACATTGAATATTTAGTTTGAAAGTAAGAAAAATTAAGAACATCAAATAAATATCACATTGTACGTATGAAATTCAAAATAAAATCAATATCATCAAAATTAAAATCATTAATCACCCAGTCACCATTTCTAAAAAATCACTTCATTCTAAAACAATTTAAAAAAGACAAAGCTGTGATACAGAATTACCTCAGACTGAAGAAATTAGAAGACTGTGATAGTGGTATAGCTAAGTCTATAGCTTGGTAAAGTCTGAACGTTTATTTTGGGGACTACTGTATTGGTTACAACTGTACCAGAGTTTAGTTATAACAATGCACTTCTTCATATTTTTGATGTATGTATGTATGTATGCATAAACATTTGCATAACTTTGTTAGTTAATTGGTGGACGTTCTATTGGAGCTTAAATAGAGCTTGGATAACATAAATTTAGGAAATATTACAGCTGAAAAAGTATATGTCTGGTACCCCCTGGAAAGAAATGTTCAACAGTGAGTGTATTAAATATAACTTCACTAACATTATGAGCAAGAAAAAGTTTTTGAGAAAAATTGAAACAAATTTTGATATTCATTTAATATGGACATCACAATCTCAACAAATGCCTTTTTGTTGTTGATAGACCTGTTCACCATGAAACCATACTTTCTCCTTTTCTCTTGTGTGATATATCGGTGTTTGTGAAGTTCTATCTAGCGTTAAAATCGCCAGTGAATAGTAGTACGTCATGTGTAGTTATGTGTAAGTCATGTGTATTTATGTGTAACTCATGTGTAGATTTGTGTGGACTGGATGGTGCACGTGTGTACAACATGATCAAGTGCTCAAAAAATTTCACCAAAAAATGAACTATAAAGAGAAGGGGAGAGGGTAAAAAAATATCATTGAAAAGCAGTTCTACTTCCTTAAAGTCAGTGATGTGTACAATATTTTGCGCTGTCTGTCAAAATGTTATAATCCTGAGTGTATAATCTTTGAGTGCTCTCCTGGTCTGCCCATACATAATATGTACATTTCTGTTTGTTTAAACATATTTAATTGTATAAGCAATATGTATTGAGCAATGAGCACTGTACTGAGCAGCAAATAAAAGTGTCTTTAGTCTTGGATAAAACAACAGCTGCTTTCAGTTTTAAATAGCTGTGTTTGTGGTCAGCTGATGTGAACATTGTCCATGATATTGATACAAATGACTAAAGAAGATTGTGAAATCAATCAACATGCTGATCGTTGGAATACTCACATTTAACTTTATTTTAATTTTGCTTCTTTGGATTGTGAGATAATTGCCCAGATTTTAATAACTCTTTACGAACCGTCTTATTCTATATCTAACTTTTTCAGTACAAGTTGCACTTTTTTTTCACATGTCTTCAGATTTCACGTGCTGTGGTTTACCCTAATTATTTTGAATTTCTGAAATATGTGATCCTAGGAATGCAGGAAGTCTGCAAGTGCTTGCTAAAAGCCTTAATTGTTAGGTGCACTTATGCTAAATGAAAAGTACTGAAATTTTCTGAAACTAAAACTGTTATGTCAATATCAAGGCATTTTATGATTATTTCAGAAAATATTTGCATGTCATTTTTTTCTTCTTTCTAATTGGGTATTTGAGTGGTATGTGTGAGAATCCTCCAGAAAATTATGACAGCTTTTAAAATATGATTTTGTATGGAACCAAACGAGACCATACAACATTTCAACCTAATCCATGAGAACTTTTAGAAATGATACCACCTCGATATTAGGACCTTTTAATTTATTCCCAAGTTGGCCTTTAATTGTGGGTTTGCACATTATATACATACCATAAGATGTAAGGTTATATAGAGCTAAATGATTCAGATTAATGAATTGCTCTAAATGCAAATTAACCTGGTAATATAATACTATAGGATATGCTGTAGGGAAAGTTTCTGACTCACACATTAATCATTTTTGTACACTGAGAATATTTAATTTCCTGTGTGCTATTTAGTTTAGTAGTTGCTCTATGTTATATGAGAACATTTGCATTGAACATTGCCTCAAAGAATTAAACAATTTTTCCCAAGGACACTTTAATTAAACATTTGTTGTATATCTTTGTCTTGGAAAATAGGACGTAAGAATATATACTTTTTTTAACAACACTTTTATTCCAAATAAATTCAATTAAATATTCATTGTACGCATGTACCATTTGTCTTGGAGAAAAAGACAGAACGAGGCATTTCCTTGCCTTTTTTTCAGTACAGCTTTGTAAATATTAGTTTAGAAACAACAAACTAGTTCCACTGTTCAGGCATGCTTCAAGCTCAAGTTTCACATTTACAGACTCACACATTTCTTGACCTTTAAGGCCTAACACAAAGGGGCACCTGACCGGCCAGTTCTGTGTGTTTGCTGATGAAAATGGCTTTAAATTAAAGTAGGAAATATAATATAACACTGAAAACTATTTATTTTTGGTTTTGGGGTGTTGAATTTGGCTTTGTGGGCCTATAGGAGTCAGTTATTTTGTTGGCAAAAAATGACCTTTTTTTTTTCTACAGCCTATGAGTAGCATCATATATTTTAATATTAAGGTGAGCAATATGAAATTTAGTATGTGAAGCATATGATTGCAATATTAAAGAATGATTTTATGTATGTACAAAATGCTTATCCTTAATAAATACTACAACTACTGCTACTAATATTACCAGTCTGAATCAAGACAAGACAGAAATACATACTCATTGAAAGCTATGTCAAATAACTAAAAACATCTCAACAATACTATTACCAGTGATGACCGTAAAAGACAGATACTGTGCTCAACATGATCTTGGTACATCCTTTAATATTAAAATCAGTGTCACCAACATATTGAGCAATTTCCATATCAAAACTCGCTTATATTCAAGCGGTAATATTGGTTTTAGGCAATGTTCACTTCAACTGACAATAAACCCTTTTAAATCAAAGTGAAATAAATTTTATGGTTGAACATCCTGACTTTATTATTATAGAAATGCATAAACTGTAATTGGATGATATGTCTGTATATTCTACACCTAAATTGTAATAGCCAATCAGCATGCACAGAGGGCATCACATGACAGGACCAATAAATCCGGATATTAGTAGGCAATATTAGTCATGTGAAAGTATGATAATAAAAAATTGTATTAATTATAAATTGAGAATTAAATTAAATTCTAAATTTAGGTGTAGAATATAATGCTACGACTCGCACAATATATCTCTGGCTTTGGCCAGTAAAACTGCATATTGGTCACCATCCACTTTTTATATAATATATGTGTGTAATTCTCAGGTAGTGACTTCAAGATGCAGAAAAAGAGGACCTAGAGTGATAGTAAACCTGGTGTGTATCAAAGTGTCAGAAGTTGTATTAATAATAGGGATGTATGTATTAGTTTGATGTCATTTTTCAAAAGTCTGACTTTTCTTCTGCATCTAGATGCAGAGAAGAGACGCTGTAGTGACCCCTGATTCTTGCTTATTATTCCAAGCCTGTCTAACAGAGTGTTTGCATATATTTGCCTTTTGCTTATATCTTGTGGTCAAGTACACAATAGTTTTCAAGGGAAAGCTGAGAACATGTGGTTTTTTATGGTGGTCCTCCCATCAACATGCATGTTTTGCTTTCATTATTTACCCAAGCCAATCTTTGGTGGTCAAAAGTTCACATTTATTTGGCTTAGGGTTCCTCTCACTTAGCATGCACAACTATGTAGTTTATAGCTTTAGGGACTTCAATATTTGGTTATGGCACACAGTTTATTTTTCTACTAGGACATCTGACCTGGGCTGAGGGTACCCCATAAGCCCTACCAACACATCTGACCAAGGCTTCTGAGGGAAAAAATTGAATATAGGATCAGGCTGACAATGGTCATTTAATTGTATTGTAATTGGATTTTAGGCGTATTGTGTTAAGTGGAAAGAATTCAGTTGGGTAAACATTTCTTTTATACTTTATCTTGTGAAGTTTCGTGATCACAAATACATTTTGAGACATTATATCATGCCTCATATAGTTAGAGTTTGTATAGTCATTTATTTAAGACTTTATTCATAACTGGTCCACAGACCATCTCTGATGCAGCACTAAAACTCGTTTCTGACTGTCTTTTGATGCCATGGTCTAGGTGTTTGCCTGCTGAACATGAGGCAGCAGGTTCAAACCTCTGCCATAGTATGGAGGAGCTAGACAGATCCCTCTGCAACCACTGCCTCACCCCACCCAGGTGTAATGGGTACAGACTATGCGATTTTACAACATTGCTCTACAGGCGAGGAAAGTAGGTCAATTACTGCACCCTTTGAACTCAACTTAGTGGCAAACAAAATAGTTCTTTAAATACTGCCGAATCCGGCATCACATTGGGTTGTTAAGCATGGATTGTCACTGTTTTGGACGAATGGTTAACAGAAACATACAAAGTCAAATTCCGTGCTCCCCAACTGCCTCTTGCTCGTTCCAAAATCTGGCAGACCCACAGGGCATTCGCCCCTCGCTTAGCGCTCTCTAGTGTCAGAGGGTCTGCAGAGGAGACTGGGGTATAGGTACTTGGCAACCACAGTGATGACACTGCTCTGCTAGGCAGAGCTCTTAAAGCCCCTGCAGTTATCCTCTAGTGTTCAAGGCTGAATATCCAGATGACATGCTAGATTGGCTCGACGTCGGGACAATATTGGCCATCAGCGGCAAATGTTGAAACGTAGTTGTCCCAAATTGGATTACTATCTGGGATACTCTTCAGGGAGTTGAGAAGACTCAAAATTGGAAAGGTCAACAGGAAATGGCCACAGGCTGACTTATATGACCTTTGCTGTCTATATAATAATACTAGATGTATTAGACATATAGGCTATGGACCACTTCTCGTAATTTTGATGATCGAAGGTGGTACACAACAGCTTGGCCAGTTAAGCTGTATCTCAGATAGCAAATTGGAACGTCACTCAACATTTGCCGCAGTTGGCTGACACTGATCGAAGGTGGTACATTACTGCTTGGCCAGTTAAGCTGTATCCAAGATACCAAATTGGGACGTCACTCAACATTTGCCGCAGTTGGCTGACACTGATCGAAGGTGTATCCAAGATACCAAATTGGGACATCACTCAACATTTGCCGCAGTTGGCTGACACTGATCGAAGGTGTATCCAAGATACCAAATTGGGACATCACTCAATATTTGCCGCAGTTGGCTGACACTGATCGAAGGTGTATCCAAGATACCAAATTGGGACATCACTCAATATTTGCCGCAGTTGGCTGACACTGATCGAAGGTGTATCCAAGATACCAAATTGGGACGTCACTCAACATTTGCCGCAGTTGGCTGACACTGATCGAAGGTGTATCCAAGATACCAAATTGGGACATCACTCAATATTTGCCGCAGTTGGCTGACACTGATCGAAGGTGTATCCAAGATACCAAATTGGGACGTCACTCAACATTTGCCGCAGTTGGCTGACACTGATCGAAGGTGTATCCAAGATACCAAATTGGGACATCACTCAATATTTGCCGCAGTTGGCTGACACTGATCGAAGGTGTATCCAAGATACCAAATTGGGACGTCACTCAACATTTGCCGCAGTTGGCTGACACCGAATCGAAGGTGTATCCAAGATACCAAATTGGGACATCACTCAATATTTGCCGCAGTTGGCTGACACTGCGCCAATGTCGAACCAATCCAGCATGTTATCTCGTAGATTTGAATGACAGTTTACAAAGGTCGATGTCCTCAAACGCAAGTATTAAAAAATATCAACAACAATTACAGCATGTATATAGGTAGTGTGTGTAGTATATATATGCTTTTATTGTGCACATCACTCACCAATAAACCTCACAAAATTGTATGACGCACATATCAAGCCATTGGGAGGGCATGATCACCAAAAAGCATCTGAAGTGACCATGACAATGCTATTATTGTGGACCTCTGCCTAGGCCAATATTGACCACTCCACACCAGTAGACAACCTCTTATGTATATTTATCCATGGGAGAGATCTCAGTATTGTGAATCTGTAAGTATCTATGGCTATTCCATACCAACATGCTTCGAGATGACTGTCTAAAAGTCCAGTTTGTTTGAAAAAATTTAACAGCATGATGAAAATCTGGAATTTTTAATACTGAAACACTGGTTTTTAATATTTAAACATTGACTTGAGATTATGGGAAAATAATTCTTTGAATAAATAATGCAAACTGAAGAGTTAAATAAAAATGTTTGCGCAAAAATCATAAATATGTTTTTTTTATTTTATGGGAGTCAATAAATGCAATGGGCCAGTAAATACCAAATAGTTTTAAATCTGCAATGTGGTCATTTCTTTAATTTAAATCAACACAACGTTTATTTGGTACTTTTAATACAAAAAACACGGTTTGTTAAAAACAAGTGATTTTACGTAGTCAAGGTTGATCAGTTTGACAAATTACCATGGTGTGTACATCAGCATAACATATTTTGTATAGTTGATGAATGGATGATGTCTAAAATTTGAACTCGCTTAATTTTAAAATTAATAGGTAGTATGGTCTGATGAATTGCTATCCATAGTCAAGATGACAAATTAACTATATGTCAGCTTTGTCATTTAATTGGTGAGGTGATAGTTGTTTGACAACAAACCATGTTATCCCAAATTTTCAACTTTTATTTTGACATAATCTTTACTAATGATCTTAAAGACATATAAACTGCATCACCTGATTGTTCGGAGGTAGATTTGTCTAATTTATTAATTTAGTAGTATAATCTGAAAGTGAATGAATGGATGAATGAATGAATGAATGGATGAATGAATATCTTTTTATTGACACATTAGAGGTCAGAGTAGACATAATTGTCAAAAAAGGCAAAACAGTAATTCAACATTCACATACACAGTAATACAGAAGTGGTGTCATTCTACTAAATCTACGCCTATTATGGTTAGTAAGTGTTCTTTGTAATGTAAGAGTTCTTGGTGTTGTCCAAACTGACCATATTCAAATTTTTCAGCATGTTTTGGTAGTCCACCATATATTGTCCATAAAAGCAGGGTTGCAGTGTATTTTCTTGTAGGTGGGTGCTATTTTATCATTGCAATGTTTTTCTCAGTTCTGGCACAGTATTCACGTCATTACATGTTCTTTGTATGCTGACCATAATCTTCAAGTGTTGTCACTATTGCTTGAAAAGCTTCCCAAATGTCTGAAGAATGAAAAATGAGCCAGACCAGAAACCAGTCTCATCTTTTTTACTCTTTTTTTTTATTTCAAAAGCCTAACTTTTTTTGCCAATATTGCTCAACCCTGCATTGACTTTTCATAAGTGGGTACTTTAAGTTTTCATACAACAGTGGACCCCAATATTGAGATAACCAATGGAAATCACCGTGGTCCCACCCAGATAGCATTCCGAACTGGGCCGCCGGCATCTTTTCTATATTGGCCGCCGTCGTTACAACATCGTTTTGACATCACCAACATCGTGCCAACATTAAAACGATTTGGAATGCTATCAGGGCAGATAGCATTCCAAATTGAGATAACATAATTTCAATATTGGCTGCCATTGAGACAACACCGTTTCGTCAACATTCGCAGACGTTGCACCGGTGTCGCGTCGAACTAGCAAACTAAGGTGGTCATAACTGGGAGGTTCCACTGCATTTATATTTGGAAAGAGTCAATCCTTTAAAGGGGGAAAAACATAAATGCATTTGTTTGTTGAGCAATTTGGAACTCCATGTTGAACTAAACTAACTTTTTTTTTTTAATTGAATTCTTTGTCAGAAAGAGGCTTACACAGTACAAACTGGACAAAAGGCTGCTTCAAATGTTTGTATTGCAATTGGCTAGCTATTACATGTACTGGCCTTGCGTTCTTGCAACTATTTAAAGATTATAAGTAGAAAGTTTTGATCTATAATGCCTGAAACATGCTCCACTTTAATTACACAGTAAGCAAAGGACATATTATAGTAAATGTATAGGGAATATGTCACTAGCATAGCCTACATTGATTATTGCTTTATGTGGATACTAATAAAATAGATGAAATATAATAATTATTGTGTTACGTAGGTAGAAATAGAATAGATAAAAGATGAAGAAAAAACTATTTAAATGCAATACATAAATATGATAACCATATGATAGAATGTACTTCTTTGGTTGAAAACTTTATGTATATCTGACAGAAGTTAGATCCTAGGTTCCACTTTCAATATTATCACTCCTTGGGTGGATTCATGATACCAAACTAAAACCATATATCATTCCATACTTCTTTTTTCACAATGCTTTGTCTGTGAAATATGTGCCGTGAAACAGCGGTATTTTCATTGGGTAACAAAACACCCTGGACAGCCCAGATATACAAACATTATGGGGGGAATGAATAAAGAACGTAAAAAAATGGACGATAAAAAGTTTACAATAGGAAAGGCAGGCTTAAATGTAGGGTATACATGGATGGTAAAGCCAGAGTTATTCAAATCCATTTTTCTTTACATTCATCGTGTTTGTTCACAAAATGTGGATAAATAGATTGATGGCAATTAACATAATCGGAATTACATGATGTTTTATCATATCTAGGTGGAAAGAAAAAGCTTTTTATTTATTTTCTTTTTCTTTTTTGGCAACGCCTGAGTTGTAGTTTTTCGTTAAATTCATTTTATTCTCGGTATAACCTCACTACTTTTCGTGCATAAATGTACTGGTTTTAACTGTGGGGTTCTCTAATTTGTTAGTTCAGTGTCCAATTTTGAGAATGCAATTAGGTCAAAAATTGATTGCTAGAGGCTCTTAAGAACGATGTGGTCTTAGGGCGGGGTTCCACTTATAAACAATTTAAACAATTAATGTAATGTATGTCCAATGCATGAGAGAGACAGACAAACAGACAGATGAGAGGAAAGACTGAGTTTTCGAGACTGGTATCGCCCTCTGTCGGATTGAGGATTAAAATTTTTGATAACAGAATATTACAGTACTTTAGTAGAGGCATTAAGATCAGCATTAACAATCATACAAAATCCATTGAATGTTCTTGTCTTGCTGTCATATTGAAACTTATCATAACAAAGGAATTTATAGTAAAGATAACTTTTAATCGAATACCATTTCATGTCTATTGTGCTGATTTCTTCTTCAGCCTACAATCAAGCTAACCTTCTGATCTTTAGTTGCAAATATTGTAACAACTAAACCAAGTTCTTTATTAGTCATTGGGAATTAGTTAGGAAATACTAGATAACATAACTTGCATAATACCCATTGCATGTCACCGAGTATTTAAAATATCGAGATAATGCTGACAATGTGAAGCATGGGAAAGACACAGAAACCCACAAAATTGCATATTGGCTAAGATATAAATGTCGTCCGGAGCACATGCAAAATCAGCCAAGCATAAAAGCACTATCATAAAAGTTTTCTTTGGCTAAAGAAGATATCAATTCATACTCTACACGCTGTGAATTTATGAATGCATATCTGTCTACCTTTAGGCTCACTGTGGCATGAAGTTGGAACTTCATTGTGAAAAAAGGGAATACGGTGCTATTTTGGGCAACTTATATTCTGATATAAAGAAGAAAAAGAATTTTTTTTTTCATGTGACTTGAGATTTAGAGTTATGCTAACAGTATTCAGGAGGTCATGTGATTTACTATTGACACTTTAAGTGCTACTAGTTACTACTGTGTGATACTGTGATAGTCTGTGTCTAGGCCATGAACAAGTTAAAAAAATTATTGCAGAAATATGAAAGTGGGTTATCCAATATTTCGTGAAGGTCATTCACAAATAAATATTGATACAAAAAGTCAGACTTTTTGAACCTATACATATAGAAATATACTATATTATAAGGTTCTAACTCCAAAATAAGGTTTTGATACAGCTTGGTATTTATATCAGTTGTTAGTAATATGTAATAATACCATGATACACAAACCATAGAGTACACATGTAGGTTGGTTATATCACTGTAGATGGACAGTGGACATGGTATCATCCGCAATGCTAACACTGACTACTACAGTGACTTGTATCATCCTAAGGCAAATACTTATTCCAAAAGATTACAGAGCAACCCCGCATTCAAGACCATCCACATTAAGACTTTTAACTGATAGAAATATTGAATATTCATGCCACTTTCATAGGTTTTAGACCTGTTATTACAATGACAACATAAGCACATAAATATGAAGACCATGTAAGTGATTCCAATGGTGGTGCCAATCACTAAACAACAAAAATTTTAAAGAACAAAAACAAAAAAAAAAACTTACAATAAATCAATCACTCATGATATTGTGTTCTAATTCAGTCAGTCAGTCAGTTAGTCAGCTTGTCAGTCAGCTTCTCAGGCAGTCAGTCAATCAGTCAGTTAGATAGTCAAGTCAGTCAAGTCAGTCAAGTCAGTCAAGTCAGTCAAGTCAGTCAAGTCAGTCAAGTCAGTCAAGTCAGTCAGTCAATTCAGTCTACCAATCAATCAATAAATCAATCAATCAATTATTAATTGTGTTGTCCTTAAAAATTATATTTGAGATACTAGTTTATACTTGAAATTCTAGTTTTATACATTTTACGAAATACCAGTTGTACCATAACTGTGATCTATGGGTCAGATGGACATATTTACCTCATGCTGTTTTCACACAATTTACATGACATAAGTTATGCGATGTGTTTATGGGCTGTCAGGTGGTGATGTATGTGGTAATTCTTAGGGCATAATTCACGCAGTTTTTTCATGCCTTTTTATGTGAATTGTGCAAAAAATGAATTGTAAATTGCACCTGAGCACCTGACAAACCTGGGTGATGGCCAACATTCTGAGATGTGATATATCACTCTTGGAGTAAACACCTTTCCTAAAATGGTGGGTGATAGGGCACATGTACTTATTGTACTGCAAATATGGATACTTGGGTTAGCTATTTGATGAGCGTGCTTGTGTCACAGACATCAATAACATGGGGGACTGAGATAGAAATCTGAGATAGAAATCTCAAAGTTCTGAGACGGATAGTTTAGACGTCAACTACAGTAGTAACTAGTAAAGCGATTTCATGTCATACATTTTAATTTGTAAGGTTTAAATTGTAAAGATAAATTGTCTTTGAGCAGACATAACTATGAGGTGATGAGGTTGAACTACTGATCATTTTACCAGATACCATGCATCTTTAGTTGTCAAATTGACCGCTCCTTCAAGCTAAATTACAGCCAAATTCATTAACTTGGAAACAAACTTTATAGTCTTGGAAGCTAAGCTCTAGATGATACCTTATGAATCCAGGACTCCTATTGTCTGAGTGACTCCCTTAACCAGTTGTAGTCCTGCATTCACGTGACTTCATCTGGAGTTTAGCTTCCAAGTCTATGAGATTAGTTTCCAACTCTATGAATTTGGCTGTAATGCCTCAATGCTACCGAGTCAGTTTATATGACCAGTCACCAGAGGCAGACATAATGATAAGATAATAAGGCTTGTAGTCCACACCATGTTACACATTCACCCCATGGGTGGGGTCTTTTACTATAGCAGTATGCTGGTTTAGACCCATAACTTGGCAGTGAGCTACACTGACCACTTTACTAAAATACCTCTGCAGTCTGCACCATTATTTACCACATCGACTGCTTCTATATATTATTCCCAAATTGCAGCTTTATCACCTGAAATACCGGGTGATACGGGCTGGGTGATCTGCATTTCATACCACACGGAATGACGTTCATGTAAGGCCCAAATAAGGGAAATTAAAGACATTGCTATTTCCAAATAAGGAAGAAACGTGTACTGCCGAAAGACCGCCCGTGCGAACACAGTTTGTCTGATTGGCAAAGTTTAAATCTTGAAAATCGGACAAGAGTTATTACCGAAAATGAATCACGAATCGAGGAAGTTCATGACGCTGGTGACGCTGCATTCAGTCTTGTTCCCATTCGAAATATAGCCTGGCTTCGTGTATGTTTTATTCGATAACTCCGTCAATTTATTCCGAAATTAAAAATAAATTTAAGTTCTAGATGGCTCAAATTAATTGGGGAATAAAAGGAAAACAACACTCGTCCCAGATCTGTTTTGACGGATCATACTCAGAGGGTGCTACGCACCCACCTCGTCTGATCTGTCATAACAGATCAGGGACTCGTGTGGTTTTCCTATAAGCTGTCAAACCATGGACACAATTCTCTTATTCGTGTCAACATGGTCAACCTCATGTCTTACATTTTGTGGTGGACATATTCGTGCAGAGATGAGTCTTCAGATTTTTGTATGGACCCCATCATAATTTCACTCCCCATCCATCATAGCTGACAAAGATGGAGTCAAAATTGTTGGTCAAATTATAGGTTGGTGTCTTGCTGAAGCATAAAAGAAGTTGTAGTACAAGTGTTACTATGGAAACGCTTCAATAAGAACATACAAGAAAAGTTACTTCGGTGTATAAAAATTAAGAGTAAATGGCTAATTTGGTAAATTTTCCTTCAGCTGTCTGCATTACTTTTTTTTAAGCATCGGTGCAAATGAAATTTAAATATGAAAGGTAGACAAAAAATGGGGGCAAAGAAAAAATAACCAGTGAATTGATGGATACACTTTCTGACATCTATGCTGATTGTCAAACCACCAAAAAACCACCTGCAGAGCCATGTTAAACCACCACCTACAGCCATGTGAACACTATGCTAAAATTGCCCTATAGAAACATTACCATGGCACTGTGGGATTCTCTGGTATAGGCTTGAGAAACTTCACTTTAATTTTATCCAGTCACGAGCACTCAACACAAAGTGATAATGGTATTGTTTAAATAATATTTTTTACAGGGTATTTAACCTTATCTAAACTGATGTTATCTAATATTCATTGATAGCCTACAGAACCTTATCCTTTGATTAAGGGTGAGACCAGATGGTAGTAAGTGATGATTATTTAAATATTGGGTCATCAGTTTGCTGGCAAACATGTCATTTGATGTCATCCAGTGTCATTAGGTTGTGTAACTATAGTGTTCATGAGATTGAAAAAGTTGTTTGAAAGTGGTGATTGTCTGTAGCAATGTTATGCAAAGAAGGAGTCCTTGTTATGGCAGACATGCAACCAATGTGTGATATGAACCAATGAAGTCTTAGGATGGAAACTCTATTCTTTTTGCTCAATATTATATCACCCAGGATAAAATAAAGTTTTTAAAATAGTTATTATCGTGTTGTAATAATTACGTAGAATAGTCTTTCAAACTTTTCTTTTTCATCCGTGACATCATGAAGGATTTAGTCAAACAAACAAACAAGCTAAACTGTTTTGCTTAAGTCTTAGTTATGTCAGATAGGCTTTTACAATGGCTATCTTGTTTGGCTTGAGTATTGTTTGTTTCTCTAAAAATGAAGCATGAAATTTATAGTGCAAACACAGGACAAAACTGTGACATCATGCTCTTAAAATCAAGAAAAAAATTGAAGAGTGATTCTACGCACTAAGACAACTTGCGGTCAGAAAAAAGGTGGTTGCAACGCCTTTGCGCTGTTCAGCGGGCAAGTATTTTGATGAATCGCCATGTCTGATTGGCTGAGCGGCCGTGAAAATAATAGTTTTTTTTTATTCCGTGCGTCGACCACTTTCATAGTTGTGTACAAGTTATTATTAAAAAAAAAAAGAAAGTTGTTGGTCATAGTGTGGAAGTGGTCGAAGCACGGATGCGATTTCAGGCAAAGTTTTCATAGTGCTACGTAATTATTATAATGATAATAATTACAGTTATCAATTTATGAATTTTTTTAAGATGAAGACCGTATCTGCTACTTGGTGTCTATGCCGAGGCAAGCTAACAACTGTTAGGTCTACTCTAGAACTTACACATTGTCATTCCATCATTAAGTCTGCCTCTGGATAATATTATAAGAACAGCAGATACAAATCAGGTAAAATCTTAGTTTAACTAAACAATTTTGAATTTTTATCCAAATCTGAATAAGGTTAATGTTCCTTTCACTTGTAAATATATGCAAATGATGAGCAACCAACATATTTCCTTAAATTAAAGCTGTCAGTGGCATTTCAGAACCATTCTGCAGAATTTTTGCTACACTTTTTCCCCCCCTTTAATTCTCAAGTCCATAACGCACACCACACTCTGGTCCTTTGAGCAGTAATTATACTCAGCCAAACATGAAAACGTGATTGTTCAGATTTTTGACTAAAATGCAAAATGTGACACATTCTTGGACGTGTTTTGCGGGCAAATTGGAACGTCTTTTTTTTCTGAACATTCCAAAAGTTTGTTTATTTGGAGTATTTCGTGGATTTTTGTTGTTCATCATAAAGTTTCACATTTGTATGATTTGTACCTCCCTTTTTTGGCAACTTTGTTGGTGAAGGATTTAATCTTAATCCGAACAAATTACATCAACTGTCCTTCCCAAAATAGTTGTCTGTCATTATTTAGCCAAGAACGGGACGGAGACTGTTATTAGAATCCCACTTTTACGATCACCTCCTTATTAGGACTACTTTGGTATTTTAAGACCACTGAACAGTATCATAATTAAGACTACAGTGATAACGATAGATAGATAGATAGATGGCCAAATAGCTAGATAGATAAATAGATAGGTAGATAGCTAGATAGACAGATAGATAGATAGATAGATAGATAGATAGATAGATAGATAGATAGATAGATAGATAGATAGATAGATAGATAAATACACAGATAGATACATAGATACATAAATAGATACATAGAAACATACATAGTTAGATGCATAGATAGATACATAGATACACATCAACTCAAAGAGCTTTTACAGCCAAATGTTGGCAACCAATCTCTTGGATTTGGAAGCTGAACCCCAGAGGACGTCATGTGAATCCAGGACTCTCATTGGTTAAAGCAATTGCTTAGCCAATGAGAGTCCTACATTCACATGACGTCATCAGCTGCAGGCTGGAGTTTAGTTGCCATTTCTATGAGCTTGGTTTCCAACTCTATGAATTTAGCTGTAAAGCGATAGTCAAATGGAACCCTGCTGAATTTTTGGGTCCTATTGTATTCCCACCACTGTATTTTATGTCACAATTAAGATCTCTCTTCGCCATTGAGTCAACAAAACTGTACAACCGATCTATAGATGCAAAACAGTAATATGTTTTGTTTTCTTGTTCTTATTATGACTCAGAACAGTCACCCACAGCTATGACCTCGACCGTGCCCAGGTGGCTTATGGGTGTGAATATTATGGGTAAGGCTATTATGGGATGGGTGATAAATTTGTTTAATTTTCCCACAAAGCCCTTAATGACCAAATCGCATGATTGATCAGTTAATCAGCTATCGATTGGTTTTTTGGGTGATCCATTAAAGGTTTGTTTGCTCTGTCAGACACCTCAGATAAATCTTGATAAGGGTGAGAACAGGACATGTTATCACCTAAGGGTATTTACTAATACCTGGGGACAATGACCGATTTTGGAAGTAGGAGTGTACATTTGGGATGGTTGGGGGCTAATGTGTTGAAAGCAATCACAAACTGTACAGTACCAAGAATCGACTTGTATTGGAACCTTTAATTGTCATTGGATATAAAAAATGTCAAAATAGAAATGGTCTTGAACTCTTTGGTAGTTATTTGATGTAACAATTATAGTATAAACCAAAATAAATGTGCACTTGTTTTTTGTTGTGGTTAATTTTTTTCTTGTCTTATTTTTTACATAAGTGGCATTGAGAAGCATAATATAGATTTAAATAATATTGCCATTTTTACATCATAGCCATTTGTTATGGTCTAAAAGAAGCAGCAGCAGAAATTGCAATGCAGAATAAAGCAAACTTCAAGTTGTTTCTTTCCCAGAAGTGTTTTAATCAGCCTCCAGAAAGTAGGGCTTTGACTTATTAATAATATTTCTGTTTACCTTGCGCTGCTCTATGTTATTAATGCAAAAAAAGACAAGTGGACATTTATTATGGATCCTGGTATAGTACATAACATTTTACTTGAACACAGAGAGCTAGTGTTTGTTGCATTTTACAATATGTGATACTGATTCTCAATTTGACATCACTGGTTATTGAGAAAATGTATTAAAATTTAAATGGAGAGGGGTTGTCAAAATGACTGCATGGCTAGCCCTCGAGGAAAGTCAGTTAAAATAATTTTCGTATGACTACGTTCATGAATTTTGCCAAGCATTTGTAGTGAGTTACCACCCTCGAGGAAGATGGGCTCATAAATCAAGACATGTCAGTGTTTCATGAGGGTGTTCCATGAGGGTTAAATACCCTAGTTTAATGAAATATTCAACAGTACAAGCAAACAATCACCTGGGACCTGGAATCTTGCCAAAGGAGCAAGTTTCCAAGGTTTCATTGACCACTTAAAACGGCTCACAATTCACAGAGTATTGCAGAATTATTCACTTGAATGGTTTCATAGTTGTCATTCATTGTATTCTCTACTTCTCACTCAGGGGAGTATTATTGTGCATTTGAGAAATGAAGGTTATATTTGACAGTGCATTATTTGGCAACATTATGTAGCAACATTAAATTTGTGTTTGACCTTGATGCAGAATGTGAAAGTACTATTGTGGTCGGGCAATCAGTCAGTTAGTCGGTCAGTCTCTTTATTACTTTATCTGTCAGTTATCAGTCAGTCAGTTGGTCAGTCAGTCAGCTTGTCTGTCAGTCAGTTGGTCAGTCAGTCAGTTAGTCGGTCAGTCAGTCAGTCAGTCAGTCAGTCATTAGTCAGTCAGTCAGACCTATATGGTGTCAAACAACTTATAAGCTTTAGTGTAATTAAGAGTTTCCTGATCTTAATGATGAGATGGTTTCAAAATACAACCTAAAATGATGACATAAGACAGAAACCTTTACTTTTTGCTGGAATAAAAAGATGCATTATACAATTATACAAACTTATTAATTGCATACAATGCAACATTTGAGTGGTCTTAATGACGAGATGTTGTAAGGTCTCATAAACTCTGCTGGAAGTGTTAGTTGCTGATAATGTTAAAAGTACTTATAATTAATTAGCATTATATATTAAATGAATGACCACTGTCCATGCCAATCCAAGATTAAATATAATTGTGTTCTATGTTTGTATTTTCTCTGATGACTGACTTCTGCTATTCCGTGTCGAACATGTTTAAACCGGCCAAGTGCTGTATCAATTCACTGCAGTTGTTGCTTGCCATTTTTGAAGTTTCACATTTAATTTGTTACAAATCGTGTAATTTACCTTTTTACGCAAAGAAAGTGTCATTTCACCCGGGCTAAACTGCTTAGCTCCATATTTGGTAACAACTTCATTCGTTCTAGCAAGCTGTCGTCTGCTTTTCGGGGCATGACACTGTGTGACATAATCGGTGACCACGTGACCTTACATGTGACTTTAAAACGTTCTATTTAAGTCACATGACTGAAACATGTTGTGAAGTTCTTTTAAAGGGGACTACGTTCAGCAGTAAAATGCAGAGTTTTTGGAATTCTGGAATGTCTTTTAGTGAGCTAAATTAGAGACCATGAGAGGGGGAAAAAGAGAGAAAAAAATTACCCTTAAAAATAGGGAAAAAGGCGAGGGTAGAATATGCATCAAAGGGGGTAAATAATTCGGCGTCAAAACAACACCAGACACCTGCATGTTGTTGGTAGAAGGAACCAAATAAAAAATAAAATAAAAAATTAAAAGGGCCCAGGTGCCATAATAGAGCAGTAGATACCATTATAACCACCCTGTTTATCTTTTGGTACTTACCCCCTCCGAAAATTTATTGTCCTCAGGCCAGTAGTTTTATTTATTCCGTAAGTGCTTGTTCAATTTTATGAATTCAGGGATCTTGCTTGAACAGATACCACAGAAATGTATTGGTAATATTCTAATTCATGTGCACTTACTAAGATATTATTTTCCGTGGATGAAACCATATAGTTTTTTTTTTATATGTCAAGCTTTCAGCACGACATAATAATATAAAACCTCAATCTTTGATGTATTTTTTAATACTAAACTTTCTAAAGAAAGTCAGTAAGTAAAAAAGAAAAGGGAATCCAAAACACCTAAAATGACAAATTAATAAAAAGTTATATTATTTTCCATTAAGGACAGTTTTGAAGACAAACTATGATGTAAACATTCCATAGTGCAGTTTCTATACAGTTGAACCCAACAATTAAGGTCGGCCTTTGGAAATAACTGATGTGGTGTTCATATCGAGGTAGCCTTAAAACCATAAACTACTGGTCACTGGTTTGAAGTTTACCCAGCCAGCTGCCAGAAGCAGACGTAATGATGAGATGAATAAAGCTTGGCGTCCACACTATGTTGCACAATGGATCCCAATGAAATGGTCTTAAAATCAAGTTCGTGTTAATATTGGTGATATTATATGGGAGGTTCCACAGCATTTTCTGTTATCCATGACTTTTTCATAACCCCACATTTGGCCATACCTCATGCTAGCATCATGATAACTGTCAGGCCCCACTCAGGTCCCACTCAGGTCCCACTCTCAGCATGCAATCTCCCATTAAAGTATTGGGTTTAATCTGTCATTACTGAGGGCTTTAGAAACCACTAGGTGAGCTGCACCAGAAATCTATTTGATAAAAAGGAGGCATTTGCCCTTTCTGTAAGTGATGAAAAAAGCAGGTTTATGATACATTTAGTGGCATTTGTGCGATGTGTAATAAACAACACATAAATACAATAATGTTTATGTGCCTGTTTTCAAACAATGAAGTTTACTTCTTGTCCTCAAATTAACTTTAACAAAACAATGTTTGCATTTGGCAATAAATATAAGAGAATTTTTAAGTGCAAATGTATACTACTGTAATAATCGGTTGCGCATATTTTTGTACATATTTTTGTATTTTTGCTGATTATATCGACACAATACATAGTAAAAGAACATCACAATGATTACTTTAGCCCCATCTGGAACATATGTGCCACTCCATATATACACAGGCTTATAGTATATAATGGCTGATATGTCTTTATATACATATACATGTAATTTGTAAATGAAGTTAACAAATTTCATAATGGTTATGTCTTTTCATTTTTTGTTTATTTTATGAAATACAACATTGGTTTCATCAGAATTTTCCCTTACTTTCCTTTACTCATTATACGAAATGTTGTAATCTGATTGTTACATTAATTTATAGTAGTGTTTTGATCCTTTTAGGGATTGTTTACTACCCCATGCATATTTTCACTCTGGTATGTGGCGCCCTTCAAGTTTCAAATAACAGTTTAATCCTCTTTCAATTACAAGCGTGCTTTACATGCTTATTAAGTTCGCTGTTCAGAAAGGTTTCACAACTTATTTTATGCATTGGATGAATAGAAAGCTTTTTTCAGGTTAACAAAAAGAAAGTCTGTAAATCAAAACACTCAAGGTTACAACAAAACGGTTTGACCTTGGAAGTAATGAGGCAAAAAATGGAAAACATTAGGAGACTGAAGTAGGAGGCAATTGTGAAAAGGAGCTTATTTACAATAAAAATGCTGTGAAATGGCCCAGGGTAGTCATGCAGGGTGACTATCTCAGTAGTCAGACTTACTACCCTAGATTCCAAGGGATGACCTTAGTCACTTTATTGGACGATTCTGTTGTCAAAGTGACTGAGGATAGTCATATAGCATATTTTTACTAGAAAATATATGACTACCTGAGACCATAATGGTTATGTTTAGTAGCTTTATTTTGGTGGTTGTTTAATTATTTGATTACATTGCCTTCATTGCCATATTTAGCTTGATTGCAGGATTGTTTTTTGGTCTTGGGAAGAAGTCTTGACATTTCCCAGCATAGCATAGACAACAGATGCAAAACACAGTTCATTTAAAATGCATTACTTCTACCTGATATGCACTTTGTGTTTATAAACGAGTGTCCAGCTGCAGTAACGGATTTAGGGGGGGGGGGTTTCGGGGGTTTAAACACCCCCCCCCCCCTTGGCGGCCTAGTACATTTTAATTTTAAAAGATTCGGCAGTTCCCGCAAAACATTTTAATTTGACCAACCCCCCCCCCCCCCCCGTGAAAATATTTTTTGATCCGCCCCTGAGCTGGCCAAGATTATAAGACGTACATCTTCATAAGAACAGGCTATTTTTTCAATTAGACTACTCTGCTGCCTGAGGCTGGTGCTGGGTGGATTAGGGCTTCACGTCCTGTATTTCTGCACTTAATGGGCAAATTAGGACAGGCAGGGACCATGGCAATGAGATGATGGATGAAACTGCCATCCAACTTAGGCTCGACTGGGAACTGAACCCGGGACCCAGCTGTTGAAAGCCCAGTGCACCACCACCACTAAGCTAGGCCCCACCCCCTGCTAACTTTTAGCAATTTTTCTGGGTTGATATGATAAGATAAGGTAAGATAAGATCAGAAAAGATAAGAAAAGGTAACATTAAGATAAGATGAACCAAATTGCATATCTGTCAGTGCATGCCATTGGCTTGGTTCCATTCTTGCTGATTTTGGTGATATGTTTACATATACAAGTGCACTTGATTGTTTGCTTTACTAAATTTTCTACAGTTTTCTTTGGGAATTGTGAGATTGGTATTGTTATAACCAGGTGACCAGTTTGATGTAGGCTATTTTTGCCACATGACTAATTTGGGTATAAATAATTTAATGAACATTATTCACCAAAACAGGTTAAGGCTACATGTTATTCTCTCAAAAATTGTTTTGGAGACACTTTCATGTGACAATGGCCGAGTTCAGGACATAATGTTGAACGTTTGTTTTTGCAAAATTTGAAATTACCCTTAGTGAAAGTTGTGATAAAACTTACTACGACTGACTGGCTGACAGATTGAATGAATAGCTGACTAAATGATTGACTTCACTGATGACTGCTTAATTAACTGGAACACTGACTAATATAAGTGACATTGTTAGGAGGGCTAATGGCAGACATACATGTATATGATGAGAATGATGAGATATATTAATAATCCCATTTATAAGGCAAATGAAATATGTACAATGTATATGTTTGAGAATAACTAAAGTAGCAATATCGTTATGTAACAATATAACTTTCTGTGACCTTTTGATGACCTTGATGTATTAACCTGTATATGTGCAATGTGCAGTGGATCCCACAATTATGGACACCCGATTTTAAGACCACACCAATAAATTACCGCTTCACTGGGTTCGTAAACTGTTATTGTAATAAAGATAGTTTCAATTATATAAAGACCACCTTGATATTAAGACCAGTTCATTTGCCCCTAAAGGTGGTCTTAATTGTGGGGTTCCATTGTGTAGCAGCAATATATGAGACAGCTGCAATTGTTAACTTTGTGGGCACTGGACTACTGGTCATTGTGTCCGCTGCTATTGACCCAACATCCTATAACGTGGACACTTGACTGTCCTTTTCATATTGACCGATGTAACCTTATGAATGAGATGATTGATCGATACTTATCGATCTTTAATTGGTTTCCATCGTCGATGATCGATTGTCATAAGATTTCACCTGGGAGGTCAGGGTTGTGTTATTGTTAGGGGCGATTTCAACAGAAACCCTGATGCACCCAAGTTGCCAAGTGCAACTACATTAGTCACTCTGCAAACTTGCAACCTGTGATTTCCCCACTATCAGGTTTACACTCCATAAACAAATTCTGGCTAATGTTACCTAAGGTTATTGTGAATTCAGATCTGTGGTATTGAGGTGAAATTGCAAGTTATACCTTATCAATCAGTGTGAGGGAAAGTAGGGTCAAATTTAGAGACTTAAGATTGATAGCCTGATTTGTCTTATATAACTTGGATCTCTACCTGATCTTCTTAGATGTTTACATAATAGAGTTGCCAGCCAAATATTTAGGTCTGGTTGAGCAGATAGGATTAGGCTATGAATTGTCATTGCCTTATTTTGTTAGTGTGTCAATAGGACTGCCTTAATGTTTTACACAAATTAGTGCATAGTATTATGAATTTGCAATTAATTAGGTCGTTGAGGTGGATAAATTGATCCAAAATTTAATTTTTTAGATGTGATTTACGTTGTCCTATTACTAATTTTGCTTATTTTAGTATGAAGATTTGAACAACATATTTACAGAATTTGGAACCATTACCAAAGACACCAAATAAAAATGTTAGATGAAAACCTTCCACATATTGGTAAAATATTCTTTATAATATGAAGTTATTTCAATGTCCAATACTATATAAAACGAAAGGATTTTACATAACATCAGGACAGAATAAAGTGACAAATAAAAAAAGATCCAATGAAAATGGGATCAATGTGTGAGCCTAATTAACCCCCCATTGCTCCTTTAGTTACCTTTATGGCAGGAGAGCTACTTCTCACCTGGACAGGTGCACGAACTCTCAGTTTTCTCTTCAGTTGCCATGGTAACGGGAGGGTCAGCGGGGCGTGACAGGATGCTGTGAACGGGTCGAGCCACTCTGAGGCGAGTGTTCTGCCAATTGGAGAAAAGGGGAGGGGGGGGGGGGGGTGGAGGGGTAACTGAGTGAGAAGGGGGGGGGGCATGGTTCCCTTGGTATGCAGCCACTCATGCATCACTGGCCCCTGATCGTCACACTGCAGTGTGCAACCAACTCTCCCTGGGCTTCAACTATGGTTCAATTCCCATAGCTCGACTCACACAACTCGCACACACACACAGGTTGTAGAGCTGATAGTACAGACGCTACTTGGATAGCACTGCTGCTGTTACAAGCTGCCCTCACGTTATACACAACGTTACGAGCGTTTTGATGAGCGTTTGACGGCCGTCATAACGTCATATGTATGTCATCAAACGTGGATGGAGCTGCTGTACAGTAGTGCAACATTGGATCACTGACTTACAAGGTGACTGACTATACATGGAATACAGGCCTGACCACAACACTGGTTCTGGATATCAAGCCATTGCTTTTTGGTTGTACCATAACAGTGGCAGTTTACATCATGTTACATGTTATTTGATCATGGCTTGAATATACAATATATACAATGCTACTCAGCATATTACATACACAATAACGCAGTATATATCAAAGGAACTGAACGTTGTCGTTCACATAGCATGACAACCAAGGAGACACTCATATTGGCTTACTTCCACTCAGTAAGTAAAATATCATCCACATACCAGAGGAACTGAATGCTAGCATGCCAATTTGTCATGCTATATTAATAACCCTTATTAAATTGGTGAAATGATTGTAATTTCTATGGACAACAATTCATATTGCAAGAATATGGTATCGTCCGCGTACTGCGGGTATGTTGAGCCTTCGCTGTGACTGAAAACTGTATCTTTTGTATATCAAAGACAATATTACGCTCATACTTGAGTTAATCCCTTGAACAAGTGCATGGTCACTCACTTTGGCAGCTTTGGATACAGTGTTGCAGTGAGAAGAAGAGTAAACAAACCTCACATAAGATCCAGCAGCTGAGACGTGTAAGGAGCATAATATCATCTACATAAGTGATTAATGGATCCAAGGTTATGTGGATGACTTGCTCAATAGCATTGTGTGACAGGATCTGCGTGTCATGTCATAATTGACTTTAATATGACTTTATGGACTGTCTCAAAAGTGACTCTTTAGCTCCGCAATGGAAGGTGAATCGCAAGAGAATGTCGTTCCACCTCGAAGGTGGATTGCACGGAGATCATCTCCAGGAAGACTGTCATCTCCTCCGCCGCAACACTTAACGGCTTATGAACCAAATAATAATGGAGATCTGTACTCGCAAAGTAGATTGAGAAAAACACCACTGACAATGAATGGGGTGGATAACAGAGACAAAACAGAGTTTGTGGCTGAACCGCCACCCACCCCAACAAGAAGAAATCCCCCAACCAGATTGGATCTTCGACTAGACCCACCGCGACCAGATTTCACTAACAAGATGCAGCCGGCAGTTCCATCAAGGAGAACTTCATTAACCAGCAGTGGTCTCAACTCACCCACTGGAACATTAAGTCCACCACCAACCCCAACAAGAACTACACAAAACTCTAACAACTCCACCAGCGCACATCACCCGCAAAACCCTCTGACACCCGCTCGACAGAACCCACCGACCCCAAAGAGACAGAACCCACCTCGAAGCAGTTCTCTTTCCTTGATGCGAAATCGAGATGATCCACCTGAAATCCCAGCTAAGGATTACCCCAACCCTGATCAAGATGAGCAAAGGCCTCCTACACCCCCTCCCAGAAGGTCCAGCAGGCCAAAGAATGGCAAGACGAAAGTAGGTTTACTAACCTGAAATTGGTCATGCTTTAAATCTGTTTACAATATCCAACAGATATGAGCACCTTCCTGTCAAAGATTGTCAACATTTTCAGTCATAACAACTTCTTTCAGTTTGATATGAGTGTGCTTGTTCAAGGAAGAACTGACAAATGAAAGGAGATTTCGAAATGACTTGACATAATTAGGATATTCAGTAACTTTAATGTCCCTTTGGTGGATGTTAGGTAAAGAGTTAAGGGATCTGTCATAATTGACAGCAACATCAAGGGATTAATGGTGTTGCTTAAGTTTAGAATTGTCAGAACTGTAATGATCAAGTCTTTGGAACTTAAGAGATAACATAAGGAGTTTGTGTTCTCTCAACTAAACCCAACCTTGAAGTAATTAGTTGCTTAATGAGTCATTAGTCCCAGACAAAAGCAAATGTTCACTTCTTTTTATTAGGACGTTATTACATTGTTAGTTCTGAAACTGTCAGTCCATATTTCCTTCCCTGCCAAAACTTCACAGACAGCACTTGCCTTTAATTAGTTTGTTTACAAGGTTTTAATACCTTTTATGACTTGAGTTGCATGATTGTGTCAAAGAATATCCTGTATACAATGTTGCATACACCAATTAATGACCCTGCACTTGGGTCAAGAGAGTGTATTGACAGCTCTAATTGTATTGACCACTTTCATTGTAAGCTTCAGATACATTAACCATTAGTCAATTAGTCTACCATTTGGCACAGCTAATTATATATCTTAAGACAAAGCATTAATAAGTTATTAAATTGAAAGAAGTTGTTACCACTGATTATTATATACTATTAGAAGGGTTATGCTCATCTTTGTTGAATCAAGTTATGAAACTACTAAACTAGTCTTGTGACACCCCATAACCCATTGTCACTTAATAATTGCCATTGTCCATTGCTATTGTCATAAAACATATCCAGTTGCCATGGATACGGATGGGTAAATAGTAATAATTACAGAATCTCATTTCAAAGCTGACATTGCTTATATGACGTTGCACTAGGTATAGGGACATTCCTCACTACATATTTCTCATGCTATGCTATTTCACCCTGTACAAATTACCCCCTTAAATATTGAGTCGCTCGCTGCCCTAGATGGGGTCCCAGGTGTACCTTAGCACAAGTATGTTGGGCTATTTGCTCAGGTATGGTGTATACTATTACCAAACATGTGGACATTTACATAAGGTAGAGTTGGTACTAGTACTCTGGTACTAAGTGCATACTAAAATGATCATATTATAAGGTGGCTCATATTAATAGTATTGCAAAAAGAGTGATATCATATTTAATATATATACAAAAGGTTAACAGGAAATATATGACAAATAAAATTTAGTTAGAAAAGGTGCAGATATATGAAGTTGTTTAAGGAAAATTGTAGAATACCAAGTCCAAGGCTTTGTAAGTTTACGAAACTCGAATGGGTTTTTTGCTTTCACATAGAATGCGACACACATTGACAGCATTTTTAGAAAACTGACATATTTCCACTTATACAATGGAGCCCCACACTTTAAACCTAATAGTAAGACCATATCTATTTTAAACCACTCAGTCTCAGCAAATTCCAAAATATTGATTCCTTCGAAATCAACACATTAAAGTCGACCAGAACACACTACCATTTGAGTTAGTCAGGAATTTAACAGGAAGTTTACTTTATTGTCATATTGTGATTGTGACTTGTAAAAGATCCCAGCGCATCTGTCCCACCTACTACAGTGGAAACTTCCCTTTAGCTCAAATGGTAGAGGCATTGGTCAGTTTGCAATATAAAATCGTGGGAAGCAGTACTCTACAGTCAAATTACTGCTCTTGATTTTGATATCATTTGCCTTTACATTTACTGAATGCTCCGTGACATAAGGTAAATGGCATTTCAAATATTAAGGTCTCGTGATTACTTCAATATTTCATAAAATTTTACTAGAAAAAAAAGTCGTTTTCCCATGGTCTGTGGAGCATATATTAAAAGTTTTGAATCAACTGGAGCATGGAGAGGTACATAATTTCCATTAGTGATTTCTTAACATGCAACTGTCTTGACAGTTGAAAAGAACCGAAGTCTCATGTCAGGAGTAAAGAGTGAAAAAATCCAGTTATAAATTTAGTGACAGCCCATTCAGGAAAATTGTACTTTTCAAAATGTACCGAGTAATAACTTCAATGCATGCTATGAAACGTTCATGAGGGGAAAATAATGAGACATCTAATATAAATGCAGTACTACTTACTATAAATAGGACTCATATGTAGTCCAGGGGCAACATGAGTATTTTCTCTGATGTTTATTTTTTGTTTGGTGAATTGAGTGCAGCATTTTGTGGTAATAATGGTAAGCGCATAAGATATTAATTAAATTGTTAAATCGTGCAAAGGAACATTTCTGAACATTCCGATATACAGTGTATGTTCGAAATAATAAGAGTAATTAAGAAAGTTTAAAGATGTCATCCTAAATTCGCCGCTTGGAAAAAAAAGCATTATTATAAATGATTTGCACTGAAATTTTCTCAAACTATCTGGTGTTTTTGGATGATATGAGGACCTTAAATATCAAGTAATTTTATTAAAGTGGTAATATTGGTTCAAGCAGGGTTAATTTTGACAATGTTTGGTGTTTTACAGCCAGTTTCATAGACTTGGAAACTACTAGTGCTCAGAGAATTGGAAACTAAACGCCAGATGACATCATGCGAGTCCACGACTAATAAGCAGTGGGAGTCCTGGATTCACATGATGTCCTTGGAGTTTAGTTTCCAAGTCTATGAAATTGGCTGGAAAAGGAAAGGTTTCCAAAATTACTTCAATCATGTCTAATGTCATGGAAACAACAAAATTACTAACTATGGCGAACATACTTTATCACCAGTTTACCATGACAATGTAGTCTATGTTTGCTATCACACAGACCATTTAATTAGCAAACCCTTAACAGGGTATGTCATAGAATAGATTAATCAATGCATTTTTATGATTATTAGATCACCATAAAAAGTGACATCAATGTCAGATCCAATATTATGTTGAAAGACATTGATTGTGGAATGAATTTATAGAAGTTCAAATTACCACATCAAAACGTTTACTACTCAAGTTGATAGGGTTTTGATAATAGTTTAAAATGTCAACAAATTATAACTTGGAATCGTGCTGCTTTTCTGGGGTACAAAAGTTCAGCCTAACCATTAATCGCAGGTCAACATCATGAGGTCATTTCGTCAAAATTGTAGGTCATAATCATTTAGCTACAAGACATTGGCTATCCTATGATTCCTCTCATGTCTTAATTGTATAATGTTCAGTAGATGTTCCTTGAATTTACCATCTTATGTAAGTGCATTGAAATCAAAATTCTGACTACACATTTGAGCCACAAATCATCAGCCTGAGAGATTATTGCATTAGCTTTAGACAGTGTTTACTTCAGCTGACCAAAAGCACAATCATATAAAACTAAAGCAAATTGCCATTGCTTACTTTATAAGTAGTTTAATGGATATGAACTCACTTTGTGGCTACTACATGCACTCAGTGATTGGAGTAAGTCTAACAATGTCTGGTGAATTCAGTGACGTAGACATTGAAATCCCCCACTGGGATGAGCTTGCATGTAAACTTGGACAATTATGGTCAAACATTTATAGTTGGACTGTTATGGTCCAACATTTATGAGATTGTATTGAATATGAAACAATATTTATGTTGCTCAAGGTCAGTGAAAATATCTATTTATTCATTCATTTATTCATTCATCTGAACAGATATAATTTGCCACAAGGTCAGATTCAATATTGTTATGTCTAAGCTATTGAAAGTCCATTACAGATGCTCTAACACTCACAACTAAGGATTTCTTGACCAATATCTCAACAATAAACCAAATTCTTTGGATAAACTTTCAAACTTTTCTTGTAAGGCAGCTAAAATGGCAGGCCATTTTTTAGGGAAGTTCAAAAGTAGCCTGGGAAGGTCATGTTCTCCCAGATGATCAATCACACTTGCACACAATGAAATTGCAAGGTACAGAAACAAGCAGGCCTGGGTTGACCCATGAACTTTCTTCTATTATAATACCATTCATGAAAGAAATTGGTCAAGTGAAACATAAAAACACCCATTTCAAGTGAGTGATGACTGTATATGGATAGGAAAGTATCAGTAACTGAGGCTTTGACTGTTTTCAAGTGCTTTTTTTTCCCTCAAATGTTGAGTATTGTTGACATAGTGTAATGGATGGTATGAGTAGGAGGCTTCGGGGTATATGTATTTAGACAGAAAACCGAGGCAGAAAAAAATGAAATCCAAGTCTAAAATGGTCAGATTGATATTACAAAATCAAAATATAACTCTCAAGCTAAAGAAGCAAATAGACCAGGTGATACACATTTGGGCTGGTCACACAATTTTTAACGACTTGAGGATCAAAAAACGATAAAATCCAAGTCTAAAAAGGTCAGATTTTATCAAAATAACTGTCAAGCTAAAGAAGAAATAGACTAGATGATAAAATTAGACTGTTGTCACAATATTTTTAACAAAGGATGAGGTCCATCTAATTATACATTAAAGTTATACATGAAGTTAGAATAAAGTTGGATATTGAAAACAGAACTAAAGTTAGAGCACTGTACATTGTACATACTTTTTTAAAGTATAAAATTAAGCTGTGTAACATGAACTACAAGTGTATATCTTATCTCTGTGGTTCATTACCCAGGTTAAATGTAGTTCTTTTTAGCATGTTCAAAATGCACTGGGTGATTAATAGCCATATGACCTCTGGTACAGTGTGAAGTGACATTTAATACTCGGGGACCTCAATGTTATTAGCAATCATATGATGCCTGGGGAAAGCTGCATAATGATATACAGTATTCAGCAAAAGTATGAATACTCGTAATCATTAGTCACAAAATATGGAGTAATAACTTCACAATATTATTTCACTATATTAAGCACTTGTTTCATATTGTAGCATTGATTTATATTCTATAGACAAATTTCACTTCAACCAGCCATAAAAGCCATTGTATATTAAACTGGGACTCTGGGGATAGTTGTTGCTACAAAATATATTGGTTGTCTTGACTTGTATGTTTATACACCTCCGTTATAGAGTACGACAAAAAATGCTATGTAAATTCAAGTTCTCTTTTCGAAAATACTGTTGTCACTTTAATTTCAGATTATTGCATTAGCTTTATTAGACATATATCAAGCTAAAGCAAATTGCCATTGCTTACTTTATAAGTAGTTTAATGGATATGAACTCACTTTGTGGCTACTGTATGCACTCAGTGATTGGAGTAAGTCTAACAATGTCTGGTGAATTCGGTGTCTAAATATAGACATTGAAACCCCCCCCCCCCCCCCCCCAGGCTGACCTTGCCTGTAAAGTTTATTGATAAAGGCAAAGCATTGGATTAAGTACAACAGCATGGAGCTTTTCATCCAATGTTGAATATGTTGCATACAGTGCATATAGTTCAGTGTATTTGTAGATGTTGTCATTATAAACAAATAATATTCTGTATGAATTATCAGACTTCTTTAGATGAGGATCAGAGTGACCGTCCAAAAGTGTCATAAAATATGTCTGACCAAAGTGAATACATTCCTTACCAAACATCAACTAAAATGTCGACTAATTTCACCATCTAGTTAGGTTTCATTTTCTCATGAGGTATTAAAGGCCTAGTTTAATTTTGACTGAAGTTATTGCTTATTTTGGCAGTCTTGAATATGAATATGCACTCAGTGCATATGGATATATATGATCATTTAAAGTCAATTTCAACACTGTTCATATTCCATGTTGAACCTTCTCAATAACTCTTTACTCATCTTTATCACCCATCCACTTTTCTCTGTATCTCTTCCTTACTATTTTTTTTCCATCCCATCCCATTATAAAAAGATATATTGCACTCTTCAGTCAGCTTGCCTCTATCTGTATGTGTTGAGTTCAAGGGCGATTTTAACGTTGAAGGCGGCCTCTCTTACACCCAAGTGAGCCCTTTGACACAGTGGCTGGTTTTCAAATGTTGAATGAAGGTTTTCAAGAAGTCCTCTATAAACCTTTTTCGCTCCATGGGATGACAAAAGCAATTAATTTATGACCCAGATGTGGGGTCAAAGTCTGCCCCTTGTCAGAATTGAATTGCTTTACCCCCCAACAAATCTTGGAACTAAGTAAATCCAATACTGGTGGTCTAGTTTGCTATTGTGGATGTGGTCTGAATTGCTATGCTGGCGACTTGTCATATATAGTGTTAGCTATCTGTCATATATAGTGTTAGATATATCATATATAGTGTTAGTATCTGTCATGTATAGTGTTAGCTATCTGTCATAAATAGTGTTAGCTATCTGTCATAAATATTGTTAGCTATCGGTCATATACAGCTGTATAGTGTTAGCTATCTCAAATATAGTGTTAGCTATCTGTCATATATATAGTGTTAGCTATCTCAAATATAGTGTTAGCTATCTGCCATATATAGTGTTAGCTGTCATTTTATAGTGTTAGCTATCTGTCATATATAGTGTTAGCTATCTGTATTGAGTGTGATCAGCTGTCTGTCAGTCTATTGGATGTTTATTTTCTCATATACCAGCCTGTGTATGGATTGAGTGGAATGATATGTGTATATGTGGCTGTCACTAGTCAGATCTGTTTTAAAACACACACAAAGTTGAGTTCGTGGTCATACATTAGGGCATGATTTTATTTTTGCCTATAAGGAATTACAATGTGGTGTTAGTGGCATCTTGGTTAGAATACTAGCCAGTTCTTGAGAGTTCTGGGTTTGTTGTTAAGCTCGGTCTCAGCTGGAAGTTAATGCATTATTTTTAATTGTCCTATGAAATGATGTATTATTATACAGGTATCAGGTACAATTGGCTAACTTTTTGCTGAAAGCTATGGAAATAAGAGAACAGTTACTTTTTGTTATTTAGACGTCACGTATTTGGGAACTAAAATGGAGTGACATGTTGTAATGTAAAACCACATGTCAATAAAGATAAATAAATAAAAATAAATATTATACTATTAATTAACTGATAGAGCATTCTACTCTATTCTATTCTATTCTATTCTATTCTATTCTATTCTATTCTATTCTATTCTATATGTGCTGACAAACAGTAGGTATGATTGACCAAGCATTGCAATTTATGGCACTTAACCTGAAACCAATGTTCATGTATCATTGCTATGTTAAAGTGCTGCTACCGTTATGACAGGTGTAGGACATTACTCTAAATCCTAATGCTACTCCATGTATACTGCTATGTATTTGCTATACTTAGTATACTTATAGTCATTAAATAGTTGTGGCAATATAATGAAATGATGGTTACCCACCTCATATATTAAGCTATGTATTTGCAAGACTTAAGTCGATGAATGGTAACTGTTTGGGTACTAAATATTGTGAAGTATTTCAACATGGATTTCAAATTAATTCTTTTAAGAACCTCTACTAACTTAAAATGGTAGGTAGAGGTAAAAAATTAATATTTGTGGCCATTTGAGGTTTACTAAACTAGAGATTTGCCAAACCGATACCGGTGCTTCATCACAGTATCGGCTGATGCCGATGCTGATACAGATATCCGTTCCAAATATCGGTACACACCCCTAGTGGACATCGGCCAGACAAACAATCCTCATCAAAGTTATCCGGGCATTTGGGCTCTATGAGAGCTCTCATTGATGGGAGTTTTTTTCATAAGGCAGTAGAATAGATACTTTTCATGCATCCTTTTAACTTCACACTTTTTCTCCTTTTTTGGGACAGAATTTCTTAATTTTAGTCAATAGTGTGGAAGATACTTGTTTGAGTCAGAAATAAAGCTTATGAGGCTGCCACCCCCAGTGCTCATGTTAAGGTATTTCTAAAACTTCCAGGTCCTTCACACTGAAATGTAACAGGTAAATAGAATATGACATAATTACTTTCCAGCTCTCACTACTTTCGCCACCTTTACTATTGCTTTGAAGCTTTTCCTTTCAAGGTGAGTCGAAGGTCGTATGAGGTCGTTTTAGGGCATTCTAGACATTGGACCTTTCTGCTATTGGAGATAAATGTAATATCCCACCATATTTACCACTAGAATTGACCTAAGTGTATTGAGTGTCACATGGAATGTTCTCAGTTTGAACACCAGACATGAACACATAAAAGTGAACCTTTCACAGAATGACCTATTATGACACATGCCTGAGGTCATTTCAGGACTTGTATGTCAAATTCAGCTTATGTAGTATTAGCACTGGGCTGGTATTGTATGTCTTTCACTTTTAAGGTACTTTAAGGCATTTACACTGTTTGTATTCTTGGCATACTTGGGATCACTAATATTAAGTTACTTAAATACACCTAAATACATTTTTATTGCCACTTTTTGACATAATTGTTATGCAAGGCACATATTGAATTTGTCCTAGACATGTGACTATTTTTTGCACACATTTTTTTTTGTTATGCTTTCATTCCATAGAGGAATTACGCTCACATCACGTGTCTAGATTACGTGAAATCTGATATGATTATGCAAAGTTACGTAATCATACTTTTTTCTATTTCTCTCCCCTTTTGTGAAGCTGTAGAAGCATTAGTGCACTTCAAATTATATGGTCCGTTAAGCTAATATGCTGTCCTTTGTTGGCAATTAAACCTGTACACCTTAAATTTTAAGCCAGGGAGTCTCCATTCTTTAGCAATTGTGTTTATTCTATTATGATATAATAGTAAGATATTGTGCAATATTGTGCAATATTGTGCAATATGACAAAAACACTTGTCATGCACAAAATAAGAGAACAATAGTGAAGACCAACATTATCATAGCTCAGAATTTAATAGAGAGATTTCAAGTTTACATACAGTCCAATTCTAGAATCGGTGTCCATGATAAACCAAAATAAGTGTACATTTTTCATTGTGTCTATAATTGCAAGGTGTTTGCATAAGTCAGGTGTCATTAGTCAGAATACTGACCACCCATTACACACACAAATATAAATTGCTTTTCTTTTGGGGGGAGGTGGGGGGGGGGGGGGGTTGGTGGTAGAGAATGCAATAAAGTTGATACTGAGTGATACCAACGATATCCAGTTTCATTCGGGGTGATAGCAAATAGCTTTTGGGATGGTAGTGAATTTCATTCGGGATGACACTGAATTGCACGAACTATGTTGCATTAGGATGATACTGTATTGGGTTGAGGATGACAGTGTGTAGCACTGTTGAAATGATAGCGTGTTTCATCGAGGATGATAGGGGTTACACTGAAGATGATGATGTATTGCAGTGATGACAACAGCGAGTTGCATTGATGATGATAGTGAGGTTCATTGAGGATGATAGTGCATTGCATTGAGGATGATAGTGAGGTTCATTGAGGATGACAGTGAGTTGCATTGAGGATGATAGTGCATTGCATTGAGGATGATAGTGAGGTTCATTGAGGATGACAGTGAGTTGCATTGAGAATGATAGTGAGTTTCATTGAGGATGACAGTAAGTTTCAATGAGGATGACAGTGAGTTGCATTGAGGATGACAGTGAGTTGCATTGAGGATGATAGTAAGTTGCATGGAGGATGACAGTGAGTTGCATTGAGGATGATAGTGCATTGCATTGATGATGATAGTGAGGTTCATTGAGGATGACAGTGAGTTGCATTGAGCATGATAGTGAGTTTCATTGAGGATGACAGTAAGTTTCAATGAGGATGACAGTGAGTTGCATTGAGGATGACAGTGAGTTGCATTGAGGATGATAGTAAGTTTCATTGAGGATGATAGTAAGTTGCATGGAGGATGACAGTGAGTTGCATTGAGGATGATAGTGCATTGCATTGATGATGATAGTGAGGTTCATTGAGGATGACAGTGAGTTGCATTGAGCATGATAGTGAGTTTCATTGAGGATGACAGTAAGTTTCAATGAGGATGACAGTGAGTTGCATTGAGGATGACAGTGAGTTGCATTGAGGATGATAGTAAGTTTCATTGAGGATGACAGTAAGTTTCAATGAGGATGACAGTGAGGTTCATTGAGGATGACAGTGAGTTGCATTGAGGATGTTAGTGAGGTTCATTGAGGATGATAGTGAGGTTCATTGAGGATGACAGTAAGTTTCAATGAGGATGACAGTGAGTTGCATTGAGGATGATAGTGGGGTTCATTAAGGATGACAGTGAGTTGCATTGAGGATGACAATAATTTGCATGAAGGATGACACTGTGTTGTATTGAGAATGATAAAGACCAGTATGGTGAGGACAGAAGTAAGATGATCAAAATATCCAATAACACTGGTGAGCAGAACGTTGGCTCGAGTGAATCTACAAAACATGTCATAGCTCACAAAAACCATGGAGATGTTTACTTGCCTTTCAATGATAAATCTGCATCTTTTCAAAACTCATACAAAAAACCTTAGTTGTACTGTCATAGGCTTGATTTATTTAAGAAAGCAGTAATAAAGGCATCATGTTTTTGCAGTATATGAACATTTTTCTGGTAATTGGTTTAGACATTTTTAAGTGTACTACTAAGCTGCTTCTTGTCCAAGAAAACAGGGATATGTTGTTCCTTTTGGGGCAATATAGGACTTCTCCTTCATACCCTAAAGGTTTTAAAGTGTAGTGTGTTAGAGTTTTTAAAGTGTTGTACTAAATAACCCTTTCTTATGTTAGGAGCCCTTTGTTATGAAACTAGGAACTACATCCCAGGCATTTAAAAGTGTGTTGAAATCCCCAAGCATAATAAGAGTATAGAAAAATGTTGGCAAACCCTTTTGTGAGTGGCTGTCAGGCATGTTTTGATTGATGTCTTTTTAAGAATAGTTACAATTTTACTATACTTTTTATATTACAAATCATCTTGCATTTTATAATGGTGTAATTTGGTTTGAATTGTGTTATACATTCATTTAATGGATATGCATGTATTTTAGTGTGTTAATTACACAATGAATACTTGATGCACTTGGGATTTGTCCAATTATGAGAAACCTACTTAAACAGGTGTCCTATTCAATATGTCGTATTAGGCTCAACAAAACACCCGATTTGTGTAAGCATAGTTTCTAAAACATTCCTTTCCAGTTTTGGGTTTTATACAAACTATACGCCTTTTTAAAATACTGAAGAGACTGGCAAACAGTCTTGATAAAAATACCTGAATATATGAAATGTAAGAAATTTGAGACCAGTGGGTTTCTGGCAGTAACAATTATTATATTATTACGTACCAATTCATGATTTTCACCAAACTTGGTAATACGCTGTATATATTACAGTCTTCCTGAAGTCTGCTGGACCGACAGACCTGACCGGCCAAATTTCATTCGGTCCGGCCAAAGACAAAATATTTTATAATGATATTTTATAAAGACATGGGCTCATTTTGACATTCGGTCCGGCGAAGGGCAGTTGAACTTCAGTAAGACTGTATTACATTGTATATCTAGTATAAACCCTGTTAATGGTCAGCTAAGGTGAGCACTGACCATTGTCTAAAGGGTAATTAATGTTAAGCGAAAATCAACGTTACTAGTGATAAGATGATGGTGAAATTTCTTGGTGATACTGATACTCTTTATATTTGGTTACATACTTTGTTTTTGGGTTTCCCTGACAGTGAATTCTTGCAGGTGTTAAAGGGATCCCCTGAAGACTTGCAAAAACTCAACTGCAAAACATGTGCATGTCTTCCATGTAAAACTTTCGTAGCTCGGAGTTCTTGTGTATGAAGTATGTTTCATTTGCATGTTCAACTTTTTATTCAATACCATATTTTTAATATATTTTGTAAAATTTCTTGCAGACTTACCAGTCCATCCAAGCCATTATAAAGAAGTTGCAGTGTGGTCTGCATGAAAATGAAGTCTGGGCGTTGTGCAGGGAGTGTGTCTTGGCCCTCCAGAGGACTAGACATGAACTTCGTAAGTAGCTTTGTCATTATAAATAGAGTAGTTAAATAAATCAGCCACAAGTTTATTTTCTACTGAACTAAAGTATATTTTGCACTGGACAAATCGCCAACTCGGTCAAATTAAAGGTGATGGTTCGGGTAAGTCAGTATTAAGACCAGTCTGCTACAGTTTGTGCCACCAACAGTTATTTGGACTAGGTGAAATTACAGTGTCATCTCTTCATCACATTTGCCTAAAACGATGGATCAAACAAGCGCTTCAGCTTCATATCAATAGAAACCTGTCAACACAATGTTCTATGTAGGCCATCATCGTTGCAACATCGTATCGCCGATGTCGTGCCGATGTTGATACGATTTGAAATGCTATCTGGGAAGTTGACTTTTCATTGAGGTTTTCCTTCAGGCTTATTTCTGATTATCTACAATGGAAAAGATGTATTTTTGTCAACATTCCACAATCTTAATTATGATCCCAGATAGCATTCCAAATCTTTTCAACATTGGCGTGACGTCAGCGATGTGAAATGATGTTGGCCGATATAGAAACGACACTGGCCTGATTTGGAATGCTATCTGGGATGCAGTCGTATTATTATTACCATTAAAAAGAGGTTTTGTGTGCGATACCAAATTTATGTAATGATATTTTGATGTCAAAGTATTCCAACGATCAAGTACCTAAGGAAACTGTTTGAAGTGGTATTCCCAAACATTTCATTGCGTTTCTTTTCTGACATTCATTGATGTTTTACATGAAATAACCACCTTTTTTCCTTTGGGTTGCCAATAAAAAGAGTGACTGTATTCACAAGTTTGTGTGTAAGATGAAATAAAATACACCTTTTCTGTGGTCAAATAATACTCAATGTTGCTGGCAAACTTTTACAGTGAACTACAAATGGGTCTTATATATCTATTTGGTTTCAAATTTTGGGGTAATAAAGTGCATTTATGTGTGGAACTATTGTTGATGAACACTAAAGCATTAACAAGTTTTGGTGGATGAAAAGTGTGAAGTGCTTTTTGGATGCGAAACGCACAGAAAAAGACTTTAAAAGGGGAACTGTTGTTAAATCGTAGCTTGGAGTAAAGAAGGGTGTCGAGTCCATTGCAGTCTTGCCGTTCTTTATTCATGCTTAACCATCCCTAAGAAATTCTAATCCCAGTTCACCAAAGTTCAACCATCGGTGTGCTCCGTCTTTTTGTTACATTCAACCCTCCTTACAAATCAAAATTTGCTCACGACTCTGTCCAAGGCTTTACTGGAATCCATAAAGTGTGACACAAAAATGTTAAACACCTATTGTCATGCTCCTAATAACATGGCTTGTGCACAGTGGCCTATCTGCCTTTTTCATCATTTGTGAAATTCTAGGTCCAGTGGGGGTAAAGTTACAAAAGCTTGTGGCCCACCAGACCATCCTATTTGGAGACTTTAATGCTTTTTGGAGACTTCAATGTCTTTCTTACATGCACGTTGCTACCCCTGACCAAGTTTTGGTGTAGTTGGAAATGCTGTAAACGTTAATTCATTCAAATAAAACTTTCATAGCTGCAAAGTTGCTGTATTTCTGATTATAATTTAAGTTATTTGATTAATTATGGCACCAATTATTTTTAGTATTATTAAGATATTATTGTTAGTGGTTGTATCAGTTCTTGTACTTCCAGTTATGTAAAGATAGTTATTATAATTAAATGTGCCTGAATGATGTGTGTTCTGATTATATTTCTCTGCAATAATTTAAGGCATTTAAAATATGTTTCAACAACGAAAACACCATCTAAAATCAACTGAACACAACTTTTTAAAATGAATTCAAACGTGGTGCGTCTTTAAATGCATATATTTTGTGTCCATATATGCATAATTTCCTTTTTTTATAAGTGAGTATATTGCATGAATACATGCAGCTTATAAGCACTAAAAGTCTGGGTGGTTTTTATGAGGTTTAATGCAAAAACACTGACTCTTTTCCTTGTATAGTATAATAAACACCAATATTTCTATACATGTCACCATACCAAAAATCTATAAATCCACTGAAAAGTGTCTAAAAATTGATCAGAATGCCAAAAAAAAAGAGGTTAGTTACTGGGTGACCAAAAAGAACTTCAGCATACACAACATTCTCCTGCACATACAAGACAGTATGTCACCTTAGCTTTAGATTAGCATCTATTGAATCACCCCATACAAAACACGTAACACGATCTATCACATGTTCCTGCCACATGAACCCCACCTAGCTTAAAATATATATGGCTCTTGACTTCCCAGACAAGCAGACGGACTCTTTTTACACTTCTGTTTTGTGTTGTGATCATTGGTGCAGTTCTTCAAACACACCGATTTCCCAAGTCAAGAGGAAGGAACTTTTTGACTCCATTAAAGAGTGCTTGATATACAGTGAATGTAGTATTTGCATTGTGTCTTTTGTAAGTAATATACTGTTATAGGCTAATGGTGTATAGTAATAGTGAAATGAAGAAATGTGAGTCTGTTATGCAATTGGATATTAATGTGTGGGAGTTAATGCTTGGATAGCCAGGAAGAGCAGCTATGTATTATATACAACATTATATATTAACAAATTACTGTTTTTTGTAACAAAAAATATACACATGCAGTATACAGTAAGTATGAGTACATTTATATTTAATACTACAGTAGACATAGCCTTGGTGGAATGTGCCTAAAAAGAACGATTACATTTAAATTTAAAAGGTTTAGCGTGCTGTTAAATATGTTAAGTTTAATGTGCATATGGCCAGTTGAAGCAACATTGGACAGAGCTAATTGATGCCACAAAATGAAAAATTGAAGTACTAAGTGAGTGCAGTCACCAAAATGTCCTGTAATTGAACATTCTCCATTCGTTAGAAGCTTGTGTACTCAAGTTTGTATGTCTCAATACAAAGTGAAATCTCTGACTTAGTGCAATTTAATCTCACATCTAATTTGACAGCAGTGAAGCAAATATATCTTGAACTTCTGAATACTTGTTTACATTTAAGCTGCAACAATATTTGTAGTGAACTTATACATCAGTTCAATGCTTCGAGTGGTGTTTTCTTTTCTTTGAATGAAAGAAGCCGGATCTGGCTTTGTACAGAAAACCTCCGATTTAAGACCACCTCTCTATTAAGACCATCTCACCATAGTAGGATCTAACCTGGCAGCAGTCCTGTTATTTTTCGTGGTATTTTGCAACAGGTTGAATAAATATTGAATAATATTGTCTGGACAGTATACATGCATCAGTGCCAATTATCACCATTTCACATCATAGAAATGAGTAGTTGGGTTTAATGACTAAGTCATTCAGTGACAACATTTTTAAGAAGCAGAAGTTGAAATTCACGATTCACTGCAAGAAAATGGAGATTGTGGAAAAACAACAGCATGTCAAGATTTGTAATAGTGAGTGCACACATCATTTCTCAGTATAAAATTGATTAAGGTAGGTAGCAAGGCTGTAAAACCGCGTGCACGTATAATCCCACGAAAAAATATAAAGACTGCTGCATTGCTCTCTTTCTGCGAACTCGTACGGAAATGAGGGCCAAAAAAGGATCACTCAACACCATTCTTACCATTGTAGAGTGAATTTCACTATTAGGATCACCTCACAAGTAAAACCATCTAATTCATGAGTCTAATTGTATTCTTGTCATTGTATTTAACCTCACTAGTAAGGTGGTGTTTTAAAAATTAATTCATTAATAAAAAAAAACAAAATTTAGGTAAAAGTGTCCATGGATACCAACCACATAAATGAAAATATTAAATGAGTAAGAAACAATAATACAAATTAATGTTAATATTTACATTAAAAAATTTATAAAATTTATTAAATGTAGTGCTTTGGATACAGTCTTATGTGGCTATAGTGAGGGAGGGTCGAGTGTACTTAACCTGTCTGACTAAGTCGTGTTAGCTTAACTACTGTCCTCCTGACAAGTGGGTGGGCTAAATAGACAGAAAACAGCTGATGAGAGCAGAAGCCACACTAATACATCAGTTTGTGATCATTGATAGACTCGAGCAAAGCCTCTGACAATGTTGGGATAGTGTCGGGGCACTTTGACAGTCCACAAGATGGATGCGCTACTTATATTGCCCTTATGACTTGCCCTGGTCTACCCTGACCTTTCAAAGTGACATAAGTCAGACATAAAGGACATTGAAGTCCCTTTTTAGAACCAACACCGCATGCATTCGAATGCTTTATGGTGGTCGATAAAGAATTGGGAGATTTTTTCAAGTTTGAATCGAATTCAAGTGGTCACTCTTTGCTCACCAAAGAATTTACAGAAAAGCTGCTTCTAATAACCAAAGAATGTTCGCTTGACCACATCTGAAATACAAAACAGCTCTAAACTTAGTATTTGCTTGACCACATCTAGAACACAAACACCCGCTAAAGTTTATTATCATATTGCTTGACCACATAGAAACAGGAAGAATGACCACATCGTTAACCCTATCTAAGGCTCTGTCCAGATCAATCAATTCACTTTGATAGTTTCCAGACACCACCCAATTGAATTCGCAGAATAACCACCAATGAATGTGTGTGGTCAAACAGAATTGCCTGACCACTAAATTGGCCTGGTTAGACCTCTGAATAAGTGCACTTCTTGATAGCTACTGAGCTTTTCTAATAAATTGTGGCTAAAGATAAGGTTTTTAAACTGATTAGCTAGAAGAAAATATACTAAGAGAAAAGATATACTATCCGTAACAAAAACGAGTATTCCCCAATTCAAGACTGTCCATATGTCCAATTTAACTGACTTTTTATTTTGCAGCTTAAAGCTTGATTGTCACTCAATATGACAGTGGCCAAAATCTATATCATTCACTTCATTGTCTTCTTAATACTGATTACCTACCATCCAGATCCTTGCTGGGTTCACTATCTCTCGATACAATATATAAACTTCAGTATTTAATTTCTCATGCAATCCAAAATCCAAAATGTAAACAAACCAAGTGATGATGTCACAATACTGTCAATACTCAACAATGGGTAATAATGCTATTTCCTTTGGATTTCCATTGTTTTGGTCTAGATTTCTTTCCATGCATCATTTATGTTTTAGTAATTAATGCCTGATAGATTCATTGGCTTACACATATTAAGCATGCCTTGATCAAATAAGGTGATTTTCAATCATTTGATGAAGTTTTAGAAAATAGTAATTTTGACCAACAGTCTTGAATTATTCATTGCCATATGTGAATGTCACAAGGTTGCAAATGCAATGAACATTTTGGGTGACACTGTAAAGGATTTATTGTTTTTGGATGTGGTCAGTGAAGGTTAATTAAATTGGGATATAATGGCTAAGAATATTCATTAAATTCTGAATTGACCAACTGCATTAACTTATTTTAAGTGTATACTGCCGTC
Source organism: Alitta virens (assembly GCA_932294295.1). Lineage (NCBI taxonomy): Eukaryota > Metazoa > Annelida > Polychaeta > Phyllodocida > Nereididae > Alitta > Alitta virens. The sequence goes on along the minus strand of OW028580.1, from coordinate 15,944,141 downwards.
TCCTCCTCCACTCAGCTGACGCGTGTCAATCAGAATGCTTCATTGTCATCCAGCATTGGTGTATGACACTGTATGTTGTACAGCAGCAGAGTATATTGTACAGTTGTTAAGTATGGATGGCTGCAGTGTATCCGAAAAACTAAATGTTGAACTCCTAACCATCCACTATAGAAAAATTGTAACGTAACCATCCCATAGTTTATTTTTGAGGCAGCCAGTAGCTTGGCCCACCATTACTTTATCAAGCCCATCAGAACTTATATACACATTTATTTGAATAGATGAAAGTGAGTGAAGGGCGAGTGTCTGTCAAGTCAATAGCGACTTCTTAGCAGTCTTTCACCAAACTTTGAGCAGGGTTTAATGTCCTGCTCTGGTCACGGTGGTCACGGTGTCAGCGTCTCATTTCCTTTGATGACGTGATGTCGTGCCGTCACACTCTGCGTCATAAACGTGTCAGCGCAATAAATACTGCAGAAGACGATGCCCTGGCTGTTCTTAAAAGGTCTCTCAATGTCTTGTGTTTGAACTATTACATTTGTGCGTTTGTAATTGCAATATGTATGGGGATATACATGGGTGCTAGTTTGTGCTCTTGCATTTATTGAGGAGATTTGCAATACTTTTAATAATTATCGATGCACAGTCAGATATATTTTTTTACTAAATGCGTATCTTTATTCAGGGATGTGATTTTTCCGTTTTTTTTTTCGGGGGGGGGGGGGAGAGGTGGCTCTGACAAGTCTTGCCTTGTAATACCTAGAAGTTGCCCTCAGATAGCTTGAAATATCATTATTTTGGTTATTTGTTAAAAACATTCCGGAGGGGGGGGGGGGGGGGGGCATACCCCCGACCCCCCTCGATTGATCCTGAAATTTTCAGGTTTTTTTTATCAGCTTAATTTTATTAAAATCAAACAAAGTTTGGGAAGAAATTTGTAAAAACAGACAATTCTCTCAGGATTTTGTCTGCCCATCATTGACTGTATAGGCCTAGGTATTTTGTTATGTCCCAAATCTGCCGACCTACAGTATAAAGCCAAATTAGCATGTAATGCCTTGTATGAATGCTGCAAATTACTGCATGGGTGCATTGGATTGGTTGTTTTTATTGACCATGCACCATTAGTTGTTTCCAGGACCTTCAAAGGGGCTTCAGCCAACCATTAAGTTAAAAATTAAAATAGGCTATATATATATATTGAATTACCCAACAATTCATCTTATGTATTCAGTTCCAATTTCCAGAAGAGGAGTCTATGAGATGACCAATCACTAATTTCCATTTGAATAGGAGGGTGGGGGCCTAGCTCAGTGGTAGCGCGCTTGGCTTCCAACCACTGGGTTTAAACTCCCGATCGAGCTTAAGTTCATTGCCGTGGTCCCTGCTTGTACTAATTAGCCCATCAGGTGCAGAAATACAGGAAGTAAAGCCCTAATCCACCCACCCACCCACCCACCACCCAAATGAAAAGGTGCCAGTTTGGACCAAGAAAACCAACCCTAAGTTGCAAAGTGTCTTGTAACTAGCAAGTTCACCAGCACTAACATCGCCATAACATATACACATGGTACACATGTCCTTTTGCTGTTATCTTAAGTTACATTGCTTAAATAACATCGAACATTGCACATTGCATGTCAAGAGGCATTTTACCCCATCCCACCATTGCCCAAGAATGTGCAAATTTGGCTCGTCTCTCTGGAAGTTGTCCACCACGTTTCCTGCACTTTGTCTTTGCCCATTTACCCCTGGTATTTACCCTTTCATGGTCAGGGGCATTTACCCCAGCCTCATCTTTCCACCCCATATATCGCCCATTGGTGGAGCTGTGGTGGAGCAGGTCTGCCAGGTCAATGATATGGTCAGGCCTATTTCTAGCCAGAAAGGACCCTGCATTGCGTTATATGCGATGTAGGTGGACAGTGGACTTGTAGCTAGCCTATTACCATAGCTCTCAGCAGGTCATGCATTGTCATATGTAAGACATGTGTATTTACCTATATAATGTGGAAATGTTTTCCAAGAAAGGTCCAGATGGGAAATACGAGGTTACTGCAAATTAATTAAAGCAATCAGTAAATCAGTCATATTGTTGTAAGACTTAACATCATATATAAGTATCTAGTATATAAACACTAAACAACAGTTAAATGTACCACAGATATTTAATAAATGCTTAATTGCAGGCCATAATGTAAGCGAGTGGGTCTGGGCAGAAAATACTGCAGTAGGTTCTAACTCTATTCGTTTAAGTCATCAATAAACCATTCATATTTGATGAATACTATATTATTATAAGTGTAGTTTATGGAATATTTATGCAGACAAATATTCCATACAGTTAGTTTCTTAAAAAAAACAGGCTGTAAAATTGAAACTAGACAAATCTGTCATAGCTGGCTACTCAATCCGGATCTAAAAGTACATATTTATGATATATTCAATCTTACATTTACCAAGGTTTATATTTATCTGGTGATAGATGTAAGCCGATTATTATCTACAGAAGTGGACAGAAGCAGCTGGCTTTAGCATGTTTAGACCACGGCCAGGTACAGGTCACTAAAGACAGCTAGAGTTGACCGTATTTTATGAAACTAAGCACTTAATGAAGTTTGTGTACAGATGCAATGTGAATATAGCAGTAGTTTTTCCTCATGAGCTGTATATGTTTGTTTTGAAATAACTAAACTATATGTTCAGGTCTGTGAGTTTTAAGAGAAGAAATATTTGCACTGAGGCAAAACTTGGAAGGTAAAGTTTTGGCAAAATTTGGCAATTTCTGCCATAATTTGGATATTTAATGTCTGCAGGTAATCATAAAGTAAACTGAATGACAGTGTTAATGTTGGTAAAGGGGCAGCAACAATTAAGTAGGGAAGTCTGCCAACATGTTGCATGGGATGTTATGTAGCAGTCATATAGTTATGAGTTATGGAATGATGCATTGCATGTAATATGTATTTAAGAGAAAATGACATTTGGGGACAAAAAATTAAGGGCCGTTAAAACAGCATCCAGAAAGCATTTTTCAAAAAGTTCCATTCCGAAATACATGTCGGGTTAATGACGTTATTAAAGTAAGCAAATTTGACAATTAAAGTATGTAGTATAGAGTAACATAATTGTTAATTGTGAAAGACTAGCCCAGCTAGGTTATCATAATATATATATATCATCTTTATTTCGTACACAGTGGCACACATTTATAAAATTGGAAATTTTTTAACAATACTAAAATTTATGTACACATGATTTTTAAAAGATATACTAGCTATGATGAATCAAATAATAGCAATGCAAAATCTCACTGCATGAAAACATGTAAAACTCTTAATGCCCAGTGTATGACATACAGTATAGTATTTCCAAAGCTGGACTGAGCTGTAACTACAACATAACTCTTTATCTTCGCCAACTCAGTGCTAAGCAATGTGCTCTTTCAAAATAGGAGATTGTCTAACAACAGTCAGGTTTTTATGATAACCGTACAGGTTGATCTTATTATCAAGGTAGTCTTAATTTCGGATCTTTTGTACATTTATATGTGGTCTCAGGTTTTCTGTTTTACCCATATGATCTGGGCGGGGGCCTAGCTCAGAGGTAGTGCTCTGGGCTTCCAACCGCTGGGTTCCGGGTTCGATTCCCAGTCGAGCCTAAGTTGGATGGCTGTTTCATCCTTCGTCTCATTGCCATGGTCTCTGCCTGTCCTAATTAGCCCAACTGGTGCAGAATGCAGGACGTAAAGCCCTAATCACACACACACACACATACCCATATGATCTTGAAAATAGTGGATTAATGACAAATTAAATATTTATTTTTGCAATACTTCATAAGGACATCATTATTATAGATGTTTTATTATTTTCTTCTACACAACCTTCATAATGTTTTAGCATGTTTTCAGGAAAAACATCAGAGTGATGTTGGGATAACCATTGATACTTTGGTATATTTTGTTTCCATTTGAAAGTATTTGTGTTTAAACTGTAAAAATGTTTGCTTACTTGCCACAGGAAGTCGTAACTATTTTTCAGGAGTAAACCGCAAGTTTCTCTTGTAAGGTTGTAAGTAGCACTTACAAAGCTAAGTATAGTGAAACGGTGAAACCCCACTGTTAAGATGCAAGCTTACTCCTTTGAAGGAACCAGGTTCAATCCCGGGCCTGGGCACCCTTCATGAGCTACAACCCAGCTGGATTTCATTTGGATGAGACTTTAAATTGGCTGTCCATTGTACTCGGTGTCTATGCTGAGGCAAGTATAAGATCCCACTCTTGCGGTAAATGTGTACCATGGATGGACTCCTCTCTCTCTCTCTCACCTCATAAATCAACCCTCGATAGCAGCAAGAACTTACCTTGGAGGGCTGCACTATCCATATCTAAATCAAACCTACTTCGGTGTCACCCAACTTGACCCAAGGGTGGGTCATTATTTTGGGGCTCTACTGTAGGTAAAATTTGCATTTCACAATCTGTCATAAGAAAGTGCTTTCAGTAGAACTGCCCACTTCAAGGCCAAGTTTCATTCAAGTGACTACGTGCCATTTTGTGGTAATATCATTATGACACGCTATACCAACTTATAGTCCATGGCTATCATGTAATATGTGTCAAGCTGTCCATGCACAAACTTGTGTCACAATGAATGAGTTTTGAGTATTTCTGATATTTCTGGTTATTGTGTTATATTCAGGACTACATTTTCCTGTACTACGTAGGTTTGGATTTTGTTATGAATCATAAAGATGCCAAAATTTCATTAAAAAAATTTCACTGTGATGCACAGTTGGTGGTGATTAATATCAAATTATGTATATTTGTAGATCTTAATTTTAATTTGATATGTTTTGCTGCAAACAGATGTAATGATGAGATGATTAAACATACATAACTCATGGGTGGGTGTTTAGGCCCTTCCAAATTGAATAAAGAGGCTAACAGCTAATAAGCTCACGAAGAGTGTCCACTGTCTAGACATAAATCAGAACCCAGGACCTTCAATAATGTTGGCCAAAACCTTACCACTAGACCACCTAGCCATTCATTTTAAATTACAATGATTAGGGACCAAAATGTTATATTCAATTTAGAGATATCAGCACTTATAGCAGTTACTAAGTGAGATTTAGCAGAGCCATTCAATTTACACATTTAATTCACAATTGACACATTAATATCAAAGTCATTAATGACACTTCACAATCTATGACAGCTGACTAATAAAATATCAGCGAGTTCTAGACATGTGACATGTTGGAGCCTTGCTATCCTCAGGCACTTTTCTTGTGTATGGTTCAGTAATGAAATATGTCTGAAACTAAACATTACTGGAACTATCCTTCAGGCTATTAGCTTATCTTGTGTGTTTTTCAGTCATTCAAAATGAAATATCAGTAATGTTTATCTGTAGACGACTGAAATTATACAGCCATAAAGTTATCAACATCGTAGTTTACATGCTCAGTCGTGTAAGATAACATTTTGGAGAAACTGTTCTTGTACAGTGCTTTTGGGTATTGTTCACTGTTGTTGCAAAGTTGCACCATTTTGGATAATGATTTGTCGACATTTTTCCCTCATGGTAAATCATATCCACAACGATTTTATTTATCTGTAATTTTCTCGAGATTACATCTCGAATCTAACATTTACAATGGCTACTATTTCGAAGGGACATAATGTAAATAGTCATATAATCATATAAATGTCCAAAGAAAATTGGACTTAATTGCTGAAAATTATAAGATGGCTATCTGTGTTTACCTTGGAATGTTTTTGAAATGCTTTCCAGTAGAAATTGTTAAAGATTCTGAGAAAATGTTAAGTTAACTTAAGAATAAAAAAAAGCATAAGAAATGTATATACAGTATCCAACATAAGATTCATCCCTACTCTAGACTGCCAATACATATTGCAAATAACTACATTCAGTTTGATATACATGTAACAGTGTTTATGGCCAGCTGAAGTGAACATTGTCTAAAGCTAATTAATGTCAATATATATGAAAATAAAGTTACTAATGAAATGAGATTGTTAATTACTGTTGTTAAATTAAAGTAGGGTGATACTGATTTAGCGGTGTACAGAAATAACTTGCTGTATCGTTGCGCTGTATCGGCACTGTCGGTGAAATGTTGGCCCAATGTTGGAACTATCGGTCAAGGATTGTCCTAATTTGGCTTGCCAGAGCGCAATTCGCTTATCATATTATGATCAAAATATCATCTTGTGAAACTTATTTGTGATACGCAGTGACCATTGATATAGTTACTATGTTGTACAGGAAATTGTGCTGTATTTCAGACATATTTCCTGTGTACATGATCATTTCACCGAAGGCATGTACGATGACATATAGCATCTTCTCATGTAAAGTCGCTTAGTGTGTAGTGTGAATAATGTTAGGTTACCATGACCCTAGCAATTCTTTCGACTAAACATGTAGGTTTGAAGGTACAGTCTTTACAAATGTGGGTTAATTGTACACATTCATATGTAGGTGAGGCAAATAATGTAGGTTAATAGCCTCAGTAATTATCTCATGCAACCTGTGAAATTATGATGTATGTAAGAAACTTGGCGGTGTGTTAAATTGAAGTGCTATGGAATATAGTTTGCGGTTATACAGTTTGAAGTGAGCGTAGTAATCAAGTAGTAATTACCATTTACATTTTACCCTAAGGTTAGCTTTGTAGAGAGTGCAAGCAATGCATTTTTAGAAGACTTTATCGCGTCATGTGACAGCTAATTTATCCATGAGGCTATTAAATATTTTATGGCAAAATATGTCTTTTAAAATGTGACTTTTTACTTTTTATTTGTTTTTTATGTCTTCTTTAATTCCACCTTTCCCACAAATATGGTTGACCTCTTTACGTCAACATGTCACTCGCGAAGCGTCACAACCATTATCTTCGCTACAAATTCATTTTATTTCTAATTTTCCATTTTGTTGGTTTATTAAAGGCGTGACCAGAAGGAAAAAGTTTCATAAAGGACTTCCCTTGCATCACAAAGGACTCTTTTGTGGTTTATAATCCTTTTCCACTAGACATGCTCTCCAAAAAGGAGGCAGCTTTCTACATGTTTTGGCAGCCATTTTGGAACGATTTGAAATATGTCTAAAATAAACAAAACCCACATCACTGACACAGGCATACACATATAAGCCATTTTTTAACACTTCATTGAACTTTGTTGCTATATCCAAAAGTAGGCGCGAACTTACATGGCCATAGCAAAAATAAAATATGACACAAGTGGGACTCAAGAGTCCAAAAGTGACCACCTCGTGGACCTTATTACAGCTGGCTACTGCGATAAAAAGAATTTATATTTATATATTCTTATATTCATTTTAAGACAGATTCCATTTGTATAAAATATACTTCACTTGAACAAGGTCCTTACACAAGTATACCATGTTTACAAACAACAGGCAGTGCAATTTACTCCCATTCAACATGATCAGGTAAATGGAAGTATAGTCTGAGCAAAGTGTCATATTCCAAAGTCAAGTACAAATACAAAAATGCAAATGACAAACAATTTATTCTAAACTGAACCATTTACAAGTGTCACCACAAATGCTGAACTTGTAAATGGTAACATTACATCAGATTATTTACTTTGATGTGGATTCTGAATTACAATCTGACAAGAGAGACCAGAGGTCAAATTCTCAAGGTCATTCACCTTTAGGCTATTTTCACAAGGACCTTAGAAATGCCCTTTAAATTGCCCCATTTTATGGTTATATTGGTCCACAAACTAGCTTTTGGGTTATTCTTTATACATTCTTTATGACCCCCACGTGTTTGTAACTAATTGACCTAACATTATGTTAACATTCATTGTCAAGGTCATTGTCAAGTTTCAAGGTCAAACTCGTGGTCAATAAGGAGCAATGACCTGAGAGGCAAACAAGAGGTTTTGGATGTAAACATGGATATGACATATAAACAATGATGAAGTAAACAATTTCAGGACCAAAAGGCATGGATAGATACATTTTTCAGTTATATTAGCTTCTTTCAGTTGATGGGAGTATGAATATGATGAAATTATCTAAGACTTATTAAATTAATCAAACCATAGCCATATGCCTACAAGACAAGGTTGCTTTTAAAAGGAGGCCAGGGATGAGAGATAGCTATTTTTGGTTCCTGAAGGTGGCATTTGATATTTGTATGAAATTCAAAACCTCCATATATGCATTTACCAACCATTAGAACTTATGGATGTTCTAAACTATTACTTTCTCTGAAAGCGACACATTTGGAGCAACATTAACCATAAAAATTCAGCTACTCCAAATGTATTGCCATAAATATACACCACATGCACTGTACATCATTGTTTTATATTCTAAGCACTGTTGGTATAGACCACACTTTGTTTATAGTGTTGTTTTCATGCTTACCTTCAGCTCAGCAGTCTATGACCAGATTCCAGATAAGAGGTCATGGGGGACCTTACTGAACTTCTCAAGAAAATATCATCTTTCCTCTTTTCTCATTATATTGTCAGTGCTCGAGATGTTTTTTATAGCATAGTATGTTGGAGGGGATGACCTTCATCTAAATCATATACCCTGGATGTTGTTGCCTTTTATTTTCAATCTTGCCTTTTTGTGGTTTGCATAATTTGGTTGTCAAGGCTGGCACGTGGTTTCCCATTCAAGGTCATGTGTAATTGTTTCAAACAGAGGCCATTTGTTGGCTGGTTGGTTGGTTCTGGTTTGGTTGGCTGAAGACGTTTACGTTCTACAGAAGTTTAGAACAAATGCTGCAAATATAGTAACTAGTTTCGAATGTGTTCTCTACTGAGACTTGCACCATTGTATTTCTTAATCCTAATAATTCCAACAAGGTTTGACAAAAAACTGGAGGACTACTTTTCATGCCTAACATTACTATACATAGAAACACTATAAAACTCAAGCAAGACAGCTAAAGAAAAAAAAAATTGAAAATTGAGCCTCAACCATGTATGGACGTATAACCATGAAAGTGTAATTCAGATGATATTATCATTGTCAAGTTACCAGAAATATAATTGGAAAATGAACTCAGTATTGGCATTTTCGATTTCACAAAAGGCAACCACATCTCCTTTAATCATTACAATTGTGACCATAATCATGTGCAGCCTATTGATTGGTTGGTACCTTTAATATTATACCTATCTCAAATTATTTCTTTCTTTATTTGCAGCTGACTATATCTCCCTGGAAACAGTGGGCCTTGAAGACACAGGCAGAGTTGTGTTCCTCTCAATACCAGAAGACCAAGTACTGGAAGTCCTCTACTTGGCTCCAGAATTGCAAAGAAATGGCCTGGTCACAGAAAGGACTTGCATCTATGGCATTTCAGCCATGTTATACTTGGCAGCCGACTACAACATGCCTCATAATCAAGAACCCGCCTTATCCGAAGAGCTGGAAATACTGCTCGAAAAGATGGCCAACGAAGATGTTAAAAACAGACCTGGCATTTCAATGGTTCTTCAGGTTGGTAGATGGATTAATCTTTTAAAATTATTTCTTTTCAATTTTATCTTTTAGAAATGCTGTAAATGTTAATAACAATGAGCATGTATCTATAGTAGACACAATATGTTATTATGGTTTCAAAATGTTTTAAAAGCACATGTCATAAAAGAGTTACCCGCAATGTTATTGTTGGCCTGTTGTGTTATGGTGGTGGCAGCTGTGTACTGTAAGCATGACTTGTACTGCCACCTTGTGTTAATCACAATCTTCATTCTGAAGGTGTGGCAAGTTGTCCTACTTTACCTGTCCTTTTAGGAATGCAATGTTATACATAGGCCTTTTTTAGAGAATATTTCCCAGCAACTTCTTCTAGCGCTATATTTGTATCGTTATACTTTTGATATCTTCTGCAGGCTTCCAATGATAAATAAAATATAGAGCTGCATAGTCTAGGGCTTTTTAAATGGTAAATTACAATCTTAGTTTTGGACCTAGCAAAAAAGAGACAGTCATAGTATTAATTTTTCTGACAATTTGAGTCTGAAACAGTGGTCTTAATTGTTATTGGGTGTCCTTAATTATGAGATTCCTCTATGTTTAAGAAATACACTCACAACACAACTTGGACTGTTACTGTAAAATGTCCAAAACATTCATCACCCAAACAATGGGATATGACTAGAGGAGACAAAAGATGGTGGTTTTTGTTGCTGGGGGTCCATGCCAAGGGCAATGTAGGGGGATTTTGAGGGCACTCTAAGGTCATTTAGGTCATCAGTCACCTCAAGGGCCACAGGGCTTGCTTTTCTTGCTTGTCCTTTGAATATGATCCTATGCAAAGGCAAGAATTGTCCACAGAAGGAACTATCATCTGCCAAGTAAACATCTCTGTTGTTCTTCTATTTGTGGTCATTATATACACACACACGGAGGATTTTAATATTTCAATATAGCTAAGTGCTTTGTGGATTTTATGGAGTATTTTACAATTTGGATAACCCACATGCTATTAAAATCATGTACAATTACATACACATTTAGGATTTTTCATTTGCAATGACATTTTTTGCTATAGATAAGACTTTATCCAGTTATATAGGATCCATTCTTGGAGACATTTAAATCTCCCATAATCATAAAACACCAATGGGAGCTTCAACAGGTCCTAGGTCATATCAACATAACTGATGTGAGGCTAGGTGAGGTACTTCAGGTGACTTTCAGATCTTTGAAGTAAAAAAAAGCATTATTTTTCAATGCAATGTTTTTTCTTATAAATTCTGAATAGCATCCTTCAATATATGTGTATATATCTCTGTCAGTTGTCTTTAACTTAAGGAGAAGAAAAAACCATATATTTCAAGTAAACTTTGGTTTGTTTAGCTATTTGAAATGTCCATGGATCTGTATTGATTTGTTTTGTCTTTCTGAATATCTGTCATCAATTATACTTATGGGATAATCTAGAGATAATGACACTCATTGCTAATAACTAAATAGTAATAAGTTATACTAATTGTCAATTAGTAGGCTTCTTAATAATTTCTAATATGCATATCAGTTTTGTGACCAAATAAGTACTGTATGCTGGCTCGAATGTTTTGAAGTTGGCATCACCACTAAAGAGCATGTCATCAATCTAATGAGACATTTATGATTCAAAACTCATTTTTTGGTCATAAACTTTTGGCAAGAGTTTGTTTTAATTATACCACATTTTGGCACATTACGTTAGCGTTTGGCAAATGCAATAAATCTCAAAATGACTTGGCTGCATTCTCCCTGTATTGTTTTCATCTGTGTCTGATGCTCAGTGCCAACTTTGTCGGATGCTTGCGTTGGGTCTAAAAATATTGAAACTTGGGAAAACATACTTTTTTTTATGACCGTGATGTACAGTATCCAACAATTTAGTGAGTATGGTCGTAATCAGTATCACAACCAAAATGTTGAGTAATTGCAATTATCTCCGTTCACTAGTCAGTTGTTTTCATTTTGCAGCATTGATTAGCTTTAGACAATGTTCACTCCAGCTTGTTTGTGTTACTGAAAAAAGCTGTAATTATTGAACATACTGGTTATATACCCAAGTACCTAATTATGTTGGACACTGTAAATCTTTATCCCATTGAAACTGTATATTGAATATTTGTACCTTCACATAGCATGGGGTGAATTTTGTATGTGACAAACAGCTAATTTGCTCGACTTTATTTTCCAGGCATGTAATGAATACCAGAAAAAACAGGACAGTTCGTCAACGAAAGTTTGTCAAACGATCTACACTGAAGCACAGAAGGCAGAAGCTTATGGAAGAGAAAATGTAAGATTTTTTAAATATACATTTTATATTCTGCGCAATATTAGCAAAGGTAACATTATTTTTGGGCATGAAAACCTGCCTGGTCTAGTATTTTCCTCTTCTATTCAGGAGAACCCCTGGTTATCAGGGTATGTGATATTATTGGTAAAAACTAACATTCTGGCTAAGTGTAGTCTGAGGCATGTCTCTGATATTAGGGCATTCAGCTTGAGTGCCACCTCCCCTCTTTTCTGTGGTCCATGCAGTAGATTATATATAAGCCCTTGTTGATTTCCTGCCTGATAACTTTTAATATCTCTCCTCATTATCATATTTAATTGGCTCAGACACCTGATCAATCCAACCTGGCCATTCATCCACTTGCAAAAGTAGTGGTCAACTTGATTATTAAGACACAATGGTGGTTTTAAGCTCCACAAAACTGAAAAAAAAAAAAGACAATAAATGCTTCTTTTTACATAATTTTCATCATTAATTTTTACCAAAGATACCTTGTCACAATTGCCTGATGAATGCATTTTTCTGTGTTTCAGGCACTTGTCAAAGACATCTTAGAGAAAGAAATTTTAGTAAAGGCAGAAAATACCCACGCTATTGTGGTAGACAGCATCAAATTGACAGCCTTGCAGAAAAACCTCAAACCGGTAAGTAATATTAAAGTTTAACCTGTATTTAAGACTGCCATTTCAGTTTAACTGAATAGTGTTCTAAACTAATTAACGGTGCATATTCTGACATTTGGTAAAACAATTGTGATACTGATTAGACGTGAACTAAATGTACTCGCAGAAATTTGAGATTTTTTTGTTTAAGATTTGAGAGATTTAATGTTATACTTGAAATGTATACATTTGTAATAGCTTCTCAAATGCATTCTGCAATGCCAAGAATTTTTAAAATAGCGATAGTAGAACAATAAAGCAAAAAATACTCAATATTTAGTGATACTGATGAGAAATGCACTGTACTCAATTTTGTTTGATATTGTATCCCAAATATTAGTCCACTGATTTACGGTTTGTTTGTGTGCAGTGTTCATAATATCCATTTCTTTGTGTTTACAAGGTTGCTGAGAGGAAGCTAAATGAAAAGAAAGTAATCAAAACAACGCATGAACAACTTATCGAGGAAATTCACAACCCACTGAAAAAACTCAGAAAGGTAAGTTGCCCCACAAAAGGGATTCCTTACTTTGTCTTAATATCATGCCATTTGATTATCATATATTCTAAATAGCATTTTAAAGTCTAGCCCTGTGCTTTCAACAAAATATATGTCTCTAACTTCATTTTCTTCAGGGTTTTTGACAATGATCATATGGATTGGAGGGGGATCCTCTGAAATCATGGGTGGCGCCTCAGTAGCGATATGCATTTATCTTGGCGGTGTCACCCTTATTATAAATATGTCATGTGTGCACCTTGTGTGTCTTAATGAACAATGTGTATCTTTATGATCCATGTACAATGTATGATCCATGTACAATTCTATGCATATATATGCAGCTCAGATATGTAATATGAATAAATTGGTTCTGAGTTCTGAAAAGAGTTTCTTATGATAATAAGTGGATGAGATAAATTGATAGATTGATATGGAAAGAACGGCTCTTTCAGGCAAGTTCTTGAATTGTTTGTGGAGCATTACTTATTGAATGTGCTCATTAGACTAATTGTCATTATTCATGCATTTCAGTCATCAAAACCGAAGGAATACGATGTCAGACAAATATTTCTGCGTGACCCCGAGTTGATGCAAGGATTGCTCCGAGTGACAGGAGTACAGCCAGTTGCTCTTAGTCCCGATGACGTTTACGATAATCCGATTTTAAGACGAGGACAAAACGGACAGTTTGCAAACAGATTCCATGGTGCTGTCTCTCAAGTGCCCTCACAAGTTCACTCACAAGTTCACTCACAAGTGCCAAATGCCTTCAATTCCCAAGCGACCCATTTTACTCCGATAATTTTGCCGCAAAATGGTGTGCCGTCTGAGCAAGATGCTAAAACCTCTGCAGATAAGGACAAAAAAGTGGCCAGAAAGTTGAAAGAACTGAAGCGAAATTTGATGGCCAAAGGGTCTCTCAGTCTAGCGAAAGATGTTGAAAGTGATGCAGTTCTTGATAATCGTACTCCAACCCCTCGTTATAGCAAATCCCCAGGGGTTGGTCACGAGCTGAACAACAACTCTCGCCAAGCGACCCCTATTCATGGACATATTACGCCTAGTCAAGCCCATCTGGGACCTAACCAAGGGTTGTTCCCAGGTCATATGTTAGCACAAACAGTATTGCCTAGCCAGGCTTTGCCCTATCAAAATTTACCCATTTATTCCTCAGCAAATGGACAGTATGCAGTCACTCCCCCAATCTCAACGCCGATTGTGACTTCCACCCCGACAATGCCAAATACTTCAGCACTTCACGGCTCCATGCCAGACTTATCAATGACCTACCAGAATTATTCAATGCTGCAAGCTCAATTACAGGCAGCCGCAGCCCAAGGTCAGATGGTTCAAGGGCAAATGCTAGGTCAAGGTCAAATACAGGGACAGTATGGCATCATGCCTCAAATGCAAATGCAATTACAGCAGGATCCAAGAACTGGCTTGTTCCACTTGTTACCAGTCAGTTATCCTCCTCAAGTTATGCCCCAAAATGGTCCCATCCCAGGTACACAGACCCCTTTTTATCCAAATCAGTCCACAGCATCAGCCGAAGAACTCTCTCCCGCCCCTACTGGCAAAGAGTATGTCACTTATGATGACCTACTCAAAGCCTTGCAGTTGAAAGACAGAATGGACTCGGATGACGTCTCCGAGAAGAGACGTTATGTTAAGCAGCAATCGAGAGATAAAAGCAAGGAAGAAAAGTTCAGAGGACAACCAGAAACTACTTCTGGGGAAAGAGATGGTGCACGAGATACGGCTCGTGGTAAAACTCCTGACAGAGCAAGAACCAGGTCTAGATCTCGTGAAAACAACAGGCGTTCAAGAACACTTAGCTCAATAGAAATACAGACTGATTTAGAAAAGGCTTTGCTGGAAAACAAACAGAAAGCATCTCGTAATGCTCGGATTAAAAAGGCAACATCCATGGAGATGTTGAATGATGACTCAAAAATCCGCACCACTCCGAAGTCATCCCGATCCGGCAAAGAGGCTGGTAAAGCCCGTTTGAAGAGAGCGAAAAGTGGTTCTGCTATTGACTATCGTCATTTAGAGTTCCGAATTAGGGACATCCCGATTGACGAACCTGATGAAAAGGAGGGATTATCGAAATCTCAACCCAGCTTGGATTTCGAAGAAGGAATGAAAAGAGGACGGAGGAGTAGACACTACCAGGAAGACGGGGTGTCACCACAATCGAACGGATCTCCTGTGGCCTGCCCCTCTTCTCCATCTCTTTCCAAAGACTCAGGGGTCAGCGATCTCAAAGGGAAAGCAGGAGATGCCAGTCTCATGGAGCGTCTTCTAAACGCGGACACAATCCGACATCAGCAGAAGCTGAGCAAGGTCGTCCGTCTACTCAGGGAGGAATTTGCATTTGACGGCTATATGGAGAATGGCATCGAAGACCTTGCCATGGGTATGTATAAGTTAATAATAAGTTTATTAACCCAATTAATGACCACATGCACTGCCATATCTTGAAGTTACAGTACTTCAAGTTGTAGCGCTATGAATGCTACTACTGCGAGATGACATTGCTGGTTTCACAGCATTATGGTATTCTCTTGCTTATGGCATCTCAATTAAGTCAGATGCTTTTAGATATGATTCAGTGTTCAAAGTCATGTAAAAGCACAACTTTCATCTATGAATGTTTGCATAATCAGGTGGTCAATTTGAATTTGACTTACACACGGTTTACTATACTTATTACTAAATTTCATCATATTATGTTAGTAGCTTCAAAGTATAATTGGCAACCCCTGTGCGAGGGTGTGGTGGTGATGGAAGTATCAAATTGCGAGTCAATTAATTTATTTTAGAACCTCAAGGATTAAAATAATTGAGGACAAACATTGTGGTGGCTTATATAATTTGTTTTATGATAATACTGTTCTATTAATTTCAGCTGAGTACATCCTGTCACTTGGAAACCTCAAATGGGAAACTTTCACTAGTGCCGTCTCCGAAAAATATTGTGATCTCTACTGGCAGGAAGAATTACTTGCCAACCTTTATGAAGCAGTGAATGAATTCAAGCCTGTCATCAATAATAGGTAATTCAAACGAATGATGATGCTTTTTTCCCCATTTTATTATTTTTTCCTCATTTCAATTAATGGGTGGGTGCCAATGACAGGTTACTAACTTTAAACACCAGTTCCTAATTCATACTCCTATGTTTTCTGTTTCTTATGTACTAATATATCAGTAATTTCATTTCTTAAACCTGGATGTACTAGGAATAAGGGAATGACAATCAATCAATCAATCAATCAATCAATCAATCAATCAATCAATCAATCAATCAATCAATCAATCAATCAGTCAGTCAGTCTACACTTATTATCCATTGTTAAGAGTGACACAATTAAGGTTTATGACTTCATGCATTGGTACTAGCTGGAGATGTATAACTGGTGACTTAAATGTTCAGGTATAATGACATTAAGATCACCACTAACTTTAAGAAATAAGATTTAAGGTTGTAGGTTTGATTCATAATAACACCACAAGTTTTGTTGATCTATTTATTTTTCTCACCAGGCACATGAAGAGTACAGAAAGACTTAACATGGATGGGACCTACAACCAATCCAGCGATGGAGTCAACTGGGGTGGGTCCGATTCAGCGTTCCGACCTGTGGTGGCCGATGGTAATAAACCCCTTGGGTCTGAAGGTCCCGTTCACAAACCTCGTGCGCAAAAGAGCCAGAATTATTCGGACAGTTCTGATAATTCTGATGGTGAATCGAATGATCGGCGCAGGAGATATCGTAAGAAAAATGGCCTGGAAAAGGTCAAGAGTAACTCTATGCATGAGCTGCTTCATGAAAAAGGTGGCGCTAATGCAAAACTGGTGAAATCCCAGAGTGATGACGCTTTGTTAGAACCTGAGGTTCACCCAGCTAAGAGAGACTATCAGCACCCGAAACAAGGAGGATCAAAATCAAAGATTTATGTGAAATCCTCTGAAAGTGAAAATGACAGTTTTGACTCAAATACCAATGCAACAATTAACAGTTCAGTAGCACCGCAACAGCGGGGTGTAATGACTCGTGGCAGAGGGGGTGAATATTTATATCGATATGACTCAGACTCTAGCTCTGCAAGTGAGCAAAGACAAGGTCGAAATGTGCGCCAAGTGTCTATTCAGCCAAACAGTGCCGGAATGATGAGGGCACGAAGCCGAGATGAGGTCCTCGGTGGTCGGCTAGGCAACCAAGCAGGGCGCAGATACATCACGATGGCTAAGAGCGAAACACAACTCAACACTCTCACAAGAAGTCGAAGCAGTGATCAGTCAGACACTTCTGAAACTCGTGACTTTAGATCGGATCACACTGGCGATCATCGATTCCGAAGCAGTGTGGTGTATTATTGTGCGGAAATGGAGAACAAAATCCGCCCTGATGTAAATGACTTCTCAAGACATTTGGTAAGAACGTTCTCCATTCCTTTCAAATAAGTAGTTATCGCAAAAAATATGATAATTTGCTTTTTATTATTGTATAGTAATAGATAACAATTAATAAAATTAATGTCTAATCAGTGTAATTATACCTTAATTTAGAAATTATAGTAGAAACACAGCATGTTCATAGTGTTTCAATGTTATTAAGTGAATCATAAGCATGAATTACAATAAATTTATTAGCAGAACCAAAATCATATAACCAGAAATATCTGTACAGTTTTTAATATCATTACAATTATGTTAATTGCATGGGTCTCGTGGTAATTTATGCCGCTGTTTATCATCGCAAAAAATATATTTTTATGCTTCCCGCTTAAATCAATTAATTTTTACCGGTGATTTTCAAACAGAACAAGAAAAAGACAGTATCACAGGTAACCAATGGTTAATTAACGATAACTAAGCACTATTGGTATGGATGGATGAGATACTTGGTGTTATGTGCTAACTTTGCATATTTGCACCAGAGGGCATGATAAGCATGAGTGTTTGTCTTTGTATGAAGTATAATGAATGCAGACTAATTAAGAAATGTGCATCTTGGCTGAGTTTTTTTCATATTAAAATTGTTAAGAGTACCTTTTATCATAATATACATAAAAATATTCAAGGGTGCACCGAATCGTTGAGCAATATTATCTTAGTATACAATATGGTGTTAATGCATGATTGTATACATATTTTACACAATATACACTAAACGCACCACGTTTAACTGATTTACAAGGTTATCTGCACTGCCATACTAAATATCTAGGACTGCACATTTTGGGTTGCTTTGATATGGACATAAAAAATAACATGTTTTAATTCAGGGATTGAAATTTGATGTGAACTCCGCTCACGCTCATACAGCGCTAACACAAATGTGATTATGCGTGAGCATTTACTCACTCATGCAAAAGTTAGGGTCAGCGTGAGTTGTTTTTGATAAAGGGATTGCAGGACTACTTCTGACTGACTTGCAATCTAAATTATGGAAATCCCATCTTATATCAGCTACACTTTAATTGCAATTGAGCCCTTGCATTCAATGCTAGGTTTAACTGTTTATATGAACCATTGATCAAGTTCCGCGAGCAGCAGCTCACGCACATTACTGAAGGTGATTTTGCGTGAGTGACTAGCCCATTTCAAATTCCGATTACTGGTTGTCATCACGAGGTTTGAGAACAGTCATTAGTTATCTGTTACAATGTAACCTTGAAATACATTTGAGGGTTTGCTAAGACTTTCGTTAAAACAGATTTTGTGTCGAGCTAAACTCAAAATGTGATCTAGTATTTTAGTATGGCAGCAATGATAATGTTATGAAAATTGCACCCACAAAATTGTGCAGAAAGTAGTTGGTTAAAGAATGAGAGGGCATGCGAACATTGTACAACCATTGCATGCTTTGTGTAAAAGGGCCTTCAAACCTCGCACCACTGATTCTGTGAGTTGCTAAAAGTTGTCTTGTACAAAGATACGAAACATCAACCGTAGAATGAAGTTTGTTTGAAAGACACAAATGAAATATGTTACAGTGCAAAATATTCAATGTGTGTGTGTATAGTAATTAGAAATATTATGAAAGCAGCTGAGCATATTAATCGACTTGGTGGCAAGTGGCATATTATACATTCTACACTGGATATTAACTGCCCAAACATTGCCATGTAAAAATAATTAGGCGAAAATGTCAGTTGACAGCGCAAGAACTTGCCTCTTGTAGACCAGATTGTATGCGCGTTCACATTATCGTACATTTTGTTGTCAAAAACTTCATTCTAGTGTTGAATGTGTAAACTAACTCCTGTCTTAATTACATCTTTGACTAAAATAGCTTTTCGAATCTAAATTCTAATACAAAATTGACCCTTAACAATTCTTCCCAAAAGACAACTGCTCTTTGTATTTTGTTACACTCTATGTAAAATTGCCATCTCAGTCTGTCAGTGTCCTGTTGCAAAGAAAACATTAGTTTTCTTGTCAATAGGTTTGTTGTTGTCATTTGTTGTTTTGTTATTTCTATCTATTTTAAAACTTAAATTGAGTTCGAAATATTATTTGCCAAAATCCAATGTCATATCCTGTTATAAGGTTTATGACTTCATACTTTGGTACTTTAACTGGAGATGTATACTTGGTGACTTAAATGTTCAGGCTACAATTATAATCAGTACAAGCAACTTTGACCAATGTTGTATTTTTATTTTACCCCACAGGATTCCCAAACGAAAGCAACTCTCGAAGCGAAAATGAGCGAACTGGACCAACAGATGCTGGTCGAGATGAGGATGCGAAAAAAGACAGCCAAATTCTACAGCAAATTGGTGGAAGCCACAAAGGCCAATAAAGGTAATACAAACTCTGTGTCTATGCTGAGAGAAAGTAACTATCCCATCCATGCAGTAAATGGTCATTTTCATCTTTGACCATTACATGAATTGCAGTTTACTAAATATTTTACATGATATTTTTTTTCCACATAGATTTTCTCTCTCCATTTTTTTTATCAAAGCGCCCCTAAAAATAAATTTCATCTAAAGATTGATTGTCCGTTTGTTGTTTGTTGCTATGCTATGGTCATTTTCATCTTTGACCATTACATGAATTGCAGTTTACTAAATATTTTACATGATATTTTTTTTCCACATAGATTTTCTCTCTCCATTTTTTTTATCAAAGCGCCCCTAAAAATAAATTTCATCTAAAGATTGATTGTCCGTTTGTTGTTTGTTGCTATGCTATGGTCATTTTCATCTTTGACCATTACATGAATTGCAGTTTACTAAATATTTTACATGATATTTTTTTTCCACATAGATTTTCTCTCTCCATTTTTTTTATCAAAGCGCCCCTAAAAATAAATTTCATCTAAAGATTGATTGTCCGTTTGTTGTTTGTTGCTATGCTATGGTCATTTTCATCTTTGACCATTACATGAATTGCAGTTTACTAAATATTTTACATGACTTCTGTTTTCCACATAAATTTTCTCTCTCAATTTTTTTCATCAAAGCGCCCCAAAAACTAAATTTCATCTAAAATTTGATTGCTTGTTTGTTGTTTGTTGCTATGCTTTTCGAGTTGGTATAAATTCAGTGACATATACATTAGAAAATTACATGAAACTACAGCTTTACATTGAATGACATTAATTTCGACTAATTGGGATAAAATTTGTTTCAGCAACCGCAGAACAAAAGAACATGATGACGAGGATGATGAAACAACTGAATGAGATGAACATGAAGCTGGACTTTCTTGATGCGGCCAAGAAGCACTTAGAGGTTTGAATGACGCTATTGCAATCTAACATTTAAACAAAATGTAGCGTCTACAAAATTTACATATGTTTGGAACAATAATAGGCCTATGTTACAACCCTAGAGATTCAATAGCTAGCATAGGCAATATTATTTTGTGACATTGCTGTTGGTTAGAATTATTTACATCGACACACAAATGTTATTACTATATTGATGACAGTCCAGGGTCTCCAGTAGCATGTTATGCTAAGACATATCCTGTATTATTCCAGCACACACATGTCAGTGTGGCCTGTATACAACTTGTAAAACTTGTATTCAGAGAGCATCATAGATCATTATGACAAATTTTAATTGCTTATTTTCCAGATGTTGTATGCAGAACAATCTGGAGTACCCTTCGAGTATCTCCACAGCATAGCAAAATGCCCAGGAGAAAGTCCCCTGTTGTTGGTTCCATCCGAAAACCCCTTGATCCAGTTCCAGATAGTAAGATCACCAGAGGGCGTTACTGAGAGTGTGCAACTCCAGGCAGGAACACCAGAGGGCCTCATGAGCTACTTGTTTGCCAGGTAAATTTGAAACACTACAACAGCTGTATACGTTTTTTTTGTGGAAAAAGATCACCAGAAATGGAAGAGTAGCAATATAACCTATTGAATTTTACAATAGAACATATTTGGGACGTGCGAGGTGTAACCGCTTAACAGCCCCTTAACCAAAGCAGCAAATCGAATTTTTCCACTAGCCTTATAGTTAGTGTAGTTGCATGTATAGGATAAGTGATTGCCTTTTAAAACTCATATTTGTCAACTGTAAAATTTTAAGAATTTAGATTAGATCTGAAAATATTAATTTTGAAACAATTGACACCTACTTTTGTAGACTTTAACTAGTTACTCTGTACTTCAGGTTTGTTAATGTAATTCTCAAATGTTAAATTTGGCATTTCAACTTCAGAAAATCCTTGTCAGATGGCTTCCTCCACCAGTTTTTCTACTGTTATCGATACTTCACGACTCCGAGTGACTTGTTCATGTTTCTACGAGACAAATACAAGTCGGCCTCTATGTACATGGGTGTTGATGCCCAACTAGCTGCTAAGGTACATGTCATTATTCATGTAATATTATTAGTCCTGATGCAATTCACTGGAACGTCCTGTGTGTGTGTGTGGTTAGGGCTTTACGTCCTGTATTTCTGCACCAGTTGGGCTAATTAGGACAGGTAGGGACCATGGCAATGAGACGAAGGAGGAAACAGCCATCCAACTTAGGCTCCACCGGGAATCGAACTCGGGACCCAGCGGTTGGAAGCCCAAAGCGCTACCTCTGAGCTAGGCCACCGCCCTTTCTTGAACCTCCTAAAACCACCCTTAATTACTGCAGGCTAGGATGGCCGTATTAGCGAGATCGGTTAGATCATATAGAACTGCAAATGTATAGACTTGGCTGTAATTTTATGGCATGCATTAATTTTATTTTGCCCACTATTATTGAAAAAACATGTCACAAATACTGTGATTTTCTTTGAAATTCAGTGAGTAGTTAATGCGAGGTACTAGCATTGAGCAGAACTTCACAATAGGGCCACCCTTGGTCCAAAGTATTTTGGTATTAATTGTGAGATTTGTGATAGTCATACGGCCGTACTTAGAAGTATTAGTGTATTTGCTTCCTTTTAAATTTGGCATTTTGGAATAATGATTCAGATGGCTGATTTTCCATACAATAATTCAATAAAAAGCGAACGAAGGACCTGTCACCAAAAAATTAATTAAATGACCTTGACTTTAAAATGACATTGACCTAAAAAATTACTTTGTATTGCAGGTGAAGGTCAGGTCACTTGACCTCTTGCAAGTCTGGCTCGAGGGCTACTACAGCGTTGACTTCAAGCATTGTCCTGACTTGACTAACACGGTTTACACTTTCATCAAAGAGAAGGTTTGTAGGAATATAACTAGAGAAATTTTTGTATTATTGTCATAAATGACCTTCTAATTTGTATGCCTAAAAATTCACTTGGAACTTTGTTAACTTCAGAATCATGATAATGATATTATATCCATTATGTGTTAATCATAATTTCTAAGTATGTTATAACAGATGTTTACACTTCTTAGCTGCAAATTTTGAATATCCGCAATAAATTTCTGAAAAGTTATTGGTTTTATCATAATGTCAAGCTTTTGGTAAATAGCATGAAGTTTATAACAACATTTTCTAACATTATTTTTAGGTTCTATCACTTGACAACCATGCAGAGTTCTTATTGGAATTAATGGAAGACTGCCAAGATGGCCGCCACATTGATTTGCATTTTCCGCAATTTGCATTGACAGACGACTCAGAAAAACGTGCTAGTTGCACAGATATCTCAACACCAAAGAAGGTAAATAAAATAAAGATCATGTACTCATTTACTCATTGTACTGCCATTTAGTTTCAAGCTAATTTAAGCATAATGTACATTTATTGGGGGCAGTTTCGATATTGAAGCTTGCGATGACACACATCCTAAGGGGATGTTTCTACGGATAATGCATGTGGTGCTTATTTTAAATGTTGATTGCTTAATCTATTATAATATTACTTTGGTGATTAACAAAGACGGCCAAATTATGGGCTTAAGCTTATATCATTTATCAAAAGCTTTTTAAACCTGCTCTAAAAAAGGTGTGCTTTTTTTAGTAATTAAAGAATATACACATATTATGGTGCAGTTGCATTTTTCCACCTATGTAAATATCGCAATAAGAGTTTGTTTGATTACGATATAGAATTCCCGCGAAGGTTATCTTGCTCGAGAGGCTGGTGCGAAGGTAAAGAGTGTGTCTAACCGTACTTGAAATATATTATTTTCTTTTACTTAATTCATTATTTTGAGATTTATTTTAGTCTTTTAGTTGTAGAGAAGCATGCGGAGTGTTGCTGTAGCCAATTTGTTTCATTTGATGATCTTACTTCTATTGATTGTTTTGTAGTGTTCAGATATTTTTTTGTTTATACCATCCTAGACCTATATAGCTCGCTATTTCATTTCATTTACTCCTGTTACCCTCCACTTTTATGTGTATTGCATTTTACAAAGTGATGTGTCCTTAACTTAGTTTGGCTTCTTCATTGCCGCTTTCTCTTTAGTCTATGACAGTTATTGAATTTATTGCAAGTCTTTCTGAAAACCACCAAATAATCTGTGTAACAAGTTTACTAACAAATGAGTACCACATTCATAAGTAAGTAAGGTGTAATTTGAGAATATAAATTGTGTTAATTTCCATTTAATTCCTTAGTCAAATTCTTCATGTCACTATAAATGTACATGTATTTAACTGAATATTAATGCAAAATGAAAGTTGATTTTCTTTTTCAGTGATTATATTTTTATTCATAAAGTTTTATTCACTTTCAGTGGGAATCTTTCAAGGCAGCTTTGCATCTATCAGCAAAACCCATGAAAATGAAAACTATGATGAGCAAAAAACCGGGCGACAGACGATCGCACGCTGGATTGGATGGCGATGACATTTACAGCCTCGGAAAATTGGAATCATTCAATGTATTAGATTATTCACCCCAAGAAATGGCCGAGCAGTTAACTCTTATGGAACAGGTAAAAGAATGAAAGACTTTAAATTCATTACACAAATGCGAAAACCTAAAAACCTAAATTTATAACTCTGTTGGTGTACGTTCTACAAAGAGCCAAATGTATTTTTTAGGCACTAATGGTATAACCAATGAAAATAGTCCTGATTTACTGAGATAATAGGTCAAATTTAACCAAAATAAGTGATACAAGGACTTAATGGAACAGGGTAAAAAGAAATGTGTCATATTCGTTGTATATTTATGATGACTAATCATTAATTTTAATATAGTCAAATCTAATCATTGTCATACTTTATGCTAATAAGGTTATTTGCATATTACAGTCACTGTCAGTCAGTGGGTTAATTATTTTTTAGTCCATGTATTTATTGGAATCACTTGTGCCAATTACTATGTTATCAATACATATATTTTCTTGTGTACAGGAATACTTTCTTCAGTCCCACCCTGTGCACTACATGAACTCCAAAGCCCAAGGAATCGGTGTTGCTCTTGCGAACAATCACCAGGTGCTCAATAAGGACCAATCACAGTACAGGTAAGAAATGAACAAACCAACAGAACCAAGAAATTATCTGGCTGTCAGTACATAAAACCAGATACAGTAAGATCTGGTCAACCATCCCCCCCCCCTCTCTTTTTCTCTTTTTCAAAATGGGGGGAGGGGAGCTCCCCCCATTTTGAAAAATTTTCTGAGCTACACCTCCCCCCCCCCTTTTTTTTTTTTAAACGGAACAGCCATTAGTGTGATTATAAAAAGGTCATTGTCAAGGAACAAATTTTCTTTATGCCTACCTAAATACTAATTAAACACAGGAATTCACATTATTTGTGGTGATTAATTAATGAAGTTGTTTATGTGAAGATAGAACTGAAGCCATATCTCTTTAGTGGAACTAAAGTTCTCTTGAAACCACAGTTAAAAACTTTTTCAAAAATTGGCGCGCAAGAGAATTTTAATTCAATAAAAGGAATGGCAAGAATGGTGTTCAGACCACAATTTCACAATTTTGCCAATAACATTTTCTTTCAGGTTAAACAGTGCCTGGGAGGAAAGTGGAGACATGAGCTTGTTTGTCGGAACATTCGCAGTGGACGACATAATTCAGAGAATGATTGAACACGCCCATGAGACCTCCTACTGGGTGGCTGCTGAAATACTCAGTTGTGCATCTTCCAAGGTGAGAAAAATATAGAATAAATAAACAGATTTTCAGTTTGTTCTAGCAAGGATAAAAATAAGCCTTGATGCCTCTTTCAATGTCAGTGTCAGACATCTGAATTCTACACTTAACATATCAATACCATTTCATATCTGGCATATTTTTCTGGATTTCTAGCTCGCTTTTCTAGCAGACCCCAAAAGAGAGCCTCCAGGAACCTTGTTATTCATATATCTTTGCTTTAAGGAAACCAATAAGTTTAATTTGCATTTTTCAGACGCAAGCAGCTGTCCTAATGAAGTTCATCTACACTGCCAAACTGTGTCACGAGATGAGAAACTATGCAACTTGCATCAGTATCTTGGATGGTCTTGATAACATCATCGTTAAACAAGTCCCCGTAAGTCAAATTAATGCAGAATCGAAGATGCATTTTTATTACTTTTGGATTTACAAAAACATCAATCTAATTATCAGGAGCTAGCTACGTAGATCTGATGAAAACTTGTGACTTTGGAACTGTTCGTGATATTTTTACACGTTTTATAAATTTTTAGGCTTGGAAGAACATCAATTCTAAGTCGGCAGGCTTAATGGAGGAACTGGCGTCAGTCAAGGTTAGTGCTAATTTTAAGGTCAAAATAAACAACATACAATGACATGCTAAGGACAAACAAGAAATGGGTTTAAGCTACATAAAACATAAATCAGCGAAATTAACAGACCATTTTACATTCCTTGCAGAATTAATCAGCGAGACAATACATTAAAACACATTGAACAATTGAGCCTCTCTTTCATGAAATTTTTAAGGGGAAAATATGCTCATTGTTCCAATAAATAGAATACTAAAATTTCCTTTTGTCATAAATTATCTGTTTGACTAAGTTTCACTTTTGATCTTTTTTTTCCTCAAACAGGTTTTCCTTAAAACTGACAGTGAATGTTTGCTCGGAAGCAGGGAGGAACGCAAGTTACCCACAATCCCTTGCATTCTATTGTTCCTCTTACACGTCCAACAGTTGGAGATAGCAGCATTCCGATTGGCTAATGGGATGTACAAATGGACCAAAATGAAGTAAGTAGCTGTGATAGGAACTTGTTGAACTTCAGAGACGTTCTACTGTGCATATCCCAAGATTAACGGCCCAGGGCCAGCCTTTGTAAATTTTGTGTAAATATATTGACATAGTGATTGTCTCCTTGGTAAGAACAGTTTCTGCTGATTTAAATTAGGTTCCCCTCATTTAATATTTGCTTTAATTTGGGTCTAATGCATTTATATTGTAACTATTAAAGATAACCCACAACAGGGTTCTCATTATTGCTCTAGCTATTTTTGGCAATCTTAATGACTTGTATTGAACCAGTGGTCTTGGTATCGGACTTTTAACGGATTTAAATGCTGCTCTCATGATCCAGGGACAGATATCTCGATAAAAATGGCTGGACCGGAAAATGTATGATTTTGCCTCATGCTCTAAGATTTCTCACTGACATCTGTGGCTAATGTATCAAACTTTCAATTTACAGGACAATCGCAGGAGTGGTTGACCAGATTAGAATTTTCCGGGAATGTCGTTACGGATTCACACCTGACCAAGATCTGCAACTTGGCGTTCGTCAGCGAATGAGAGACCTCTGCCAGCAAGACCTTCATGCATTAGCATCACAGCACGATTTGAATTACACAAAAATGACCCCTAATCGGTTTCAGGGAATGTTTAAAAGGATTAAAAAGAACAAGACTGATGTCTAAGTTTAACACTTTAATTCAACATCTTAAATCTTCAAAATTTTGTTATGTTTTTGTAAAATATTTTTAGAATCAATAACCCTAACACTGTATATACACACTAGGTGCACCCAAAAAAATAGGTTAACTTGTTCAAATCGTAACCCATGATTACTGTTAGTTACCGGTATGTTACGTTATGACTAAAAATTTAGTTAAATACACAAAAGAGGCAGTTTTTTACTGCATTAGTGCCCATCGTCAAAAATGTAAAAAGTATGTACATTTGAAAAATAGAAAATGGTTTATACTTTATGTGTACTTGTACTGTATACTGTACTAAAGGCTTTATAAGCTGCATGTCTTTCTGAACTTATTCATGCATACTTGAGCAAAACAATTAAAGTGTGCCAAATCCATTTAGGGCAAAAATATTGCTCATTTATAGTATGTGGCACCTAAATAATGATCAGTTAAATGAAAGATCACATACATGCATTACATTTCATATAGTGCCTGTTAAATACACACTAAAAGCTATTTTCTGAGACCACCGCTGGTATTCGAATATGATTATTGCATAGCTGTAGATAATGATTGAATACGTTAATGCAAAAAAATATTTGTAAATATTTACCTAAATGACATGCGGTCATGTGACCTGAGATGATTAATATCCTAATAACTTTTTACTTTTAATGCGTAAATTTGCGACATTAGGTTTCATTGGTTTATGATTTAACATTATACTTAAAATATCGTTTGTTTTGTATATTTTAGCGATGTATTAATTCAGTTAATTATTTACATTTGCAACTGATTTTGTTGTTGTATTTATGTTATGTGGTACCAGGAATACTCATGTCCTAGATCGGTTAGAAATTCAGCATTTCGTGTTACTTTTAATTTTTTGTAAATGATAAAACTTTTCATTATTAATTAACCTTTAAATGTGAGCACTTTTAATTTTGTTTATTGTACAGTACTAATTCATGATAAGACAGCTTAGATAGCATTTGTGAAATGTTAACTTCTACAGAATATATACATATATATACCCAAATGGCTTATGCAAAATGCAAACTTCCTACATTGTAATATATGGACAGCTACTGTGTTATTTATCCAGTGCAATTTTGAGACTAGTTCATTTACTTGACTAGTTGTTTAGAAACATTTTTTTCTTTACTCAAAGCCAAAATGTACATTAGTCTGAATATACACATGAAATTTTATGATACGAATCTCTTCGCTTTATATTTTTACCTTTTTATATGGCGAAATCTCGAAATGTCTGCACACTATAGTAATCTTTGTATATAACCATAGCATCAGAACCTACAGAAACCTGTGCCATATCAAGATACATATCACTACAATTATTTTTATGTACTAATTGTGATATTTAAAAGCACAATGTCAGTTACTTATTGTATAGAAATAATGTTTTTAACATAATTTTGTAACAATAAATATTGTTCTCATAATACTATGAGTAGCTTCTTTGATTAAAAGACGACAGGCAAGTCTTGAAGTAGGAGAAGAAAATAACAATTTTTTTAATGGTAAATAGGTATATTTTCATTCTGCTATTGTAAATAAAACTGAGCACATGGAGACAAACATTTTAAAATGAAATGTTTCCATATACAGTTAGTTTCATAAAAAATGGCCCATCCTAGACAAAGCTAGACAACTTCTGCTATATAAACAAAACTGGCAGTTGACAAATTAAAATTTATTGCGAGGACCACTGAATTTTTTTGATTAAAATTTACAAGGCCAAGGGACAGGGGGGTTTACACCCCTAAATCCCCCCTTCTCAATCTGCTACTGTAGCCGGCTACTCGATGCCGGATCTAAAAAATATATATTTATACTATATCAGATAAATTTCTTACATTTACCAAGATTCATATGTTTTCAGTGGTGGTGGGTGTAAGCTGACTATAAGCTAGAAGTAGACAGAAGCGGTTGGCTTTAACCAATTATAGCCACAGCCATAAATAGGTGGCTACAGCTGTGAAGATATTTTAAACTTATTTTTGTTAAAAAGATTTTAGATATGTTGTGAGGTAACAGAAATTACTGGAATTGAATTAACATTGCAACCAATTTCATAGACTTGAACACCAATCTCGGAGACTTCTTCATCATGACTCTTCATAAGTTGAGGGACTGCCTTAGCCAATTGCGGCAGCACTGTCCAAAGGTCATAGTATGGAGCCCTGTAAAAAGCTAGTGACTGCCTATTGTCTGCATCACATTTCTGGTTTATACACCAGCCTCCAGGTGGCAGGCCATATTGATGTAGATGCTGTGATCAACCTTGGCTGGGACCTGCCTAAGCGTAAACGCGATAGGCAGGTCGGGTCTACCTATCCCGCATGGCAGATTGGCCAAGCACTGAATTTTCTGATTGGCAGGGCTATTTTTAGAACAGGAAATACCTTCCGGTCCACACATTTCCAATGTTTAAGCCTAGGATTTGCACGCACGCTACCGGGAGGAATCCCTCCTGGTTAATGGCAGCCCCTACCTGTGTACTGCGTCAGCTAGTCGCAGCGGGGCCAGCGAATGATCAACCATGCCTAATCAGCATCTGCTGTGAAAGCTGATACAGTCCAACTCCCCAGACTGAATTTTCATCATTATACCCCTCTTTAAAATGGGGCCATCTGTCTTAAATGGCAAGTTATATCTCTACATTGTAGTGTACTGCCAGTGTATGATTACTGCTAAGTAGACAAAAATAATGAAATTCAATCTTAGAGACAGAAATGGACATAACATTGGCATAAGATGCGAAAAAAAAGAAAAAAAGCATAACATTCCTTGTTAAATTATACTTAATGCACAGCAAAATCTCTTTAGTTTCAGAAAGTTTAATGAGCCATAGAATAAATAAAAACATAAGACAAAGATTTGAATTTGTATACTTCCCTTTATTATTGATAAGGTTCATTTTGGTAAAACATCCAAGTTGACTAGTTGACATGTATGACCTCATTTACAAACAATTTACATACATACATATACAAGCTGCTCTTGCAGACTAAGGTGCTAATTTCATATTCTCAACTATATGCGTTAATCAATTACAACATGCGGCACATTTGACCTTCTGACGCAAACGTCAAAAAGACGCAAAACAGTGTTCTGCTCGGACACCCATTTTACAATTTGCACGAGAAAAACTTATGTTGCAATTGGTATAAAATTGGAAACTGCGGTCGCCCACACTTTAGGGCGTCCCACAGGGTAATCAATGTATAATAAGAACATCATTAACTCCTGCAAAGTCGCAAATATTCAATTGAAATAGTCAACAAATACTTTGCACAAGTCACATCATCATCATGTAAATAAATATACATATCTTTACCCTAAAATAGTAACAAACTGACTACTAACAAAGAGTATTGTATAAAAATAAAAGGGAAAATAAGTGCGCAGAGAATGAATGAAGCCTAGGTCATGGAAGCTATTTTCTTTGCACAACAAACACAAAACAGTATCCTCCTGCACCGTGTGTGTAAAAACAAAATGCCGACTTGAGTTTACAACATCACTTTTAAGGAACTATTCAGGTCGAAGGTCATGTGGTAAGTCACCCAAAGGTCACATAATTAGGTCAAAGGTTGCAGGCTTGATTTTAAAAGTGGGTCAGCTATAAATATGGAATCACATTCCGGAATGTTCAGTTGTTACTAACAGCAACAAAATAATGCTGCTTGGAAACAGAAAACAATACTGATCAACAAAATTTCAATTTATATATAATAATAATACGCCTCTTTCAAATTTTCAACGTTATAAAAATACATTTTATTTAAAGTATTTGAGAGTTCAGAATTTTTTTCATTTTTCCACAAGTTTGCATCCATTCTTAAGCCATATTAAGGCACAAAATTTATTTAAAAGAAATTATGAAGCCTAAAAATTAAACTATTACTGACTTTTTGAAGTGTCCACTACATTAAACAAGCCCATCTGAAATTAGCGCCTTTGAAAATTAAGCGATTTATTCTTCATGACATTTAAATCATTACTTCTAACGGCCGACTCAGTTACAAAACATATATTTAATATATAAACATGAACGCAGTAGCAGCACCCAGTATATTCAATACATTAATACAATTGATTTTCAAATAAAGTATATTTTAATGCCTTTTACAGTTAAAGTCGACCAAAAATGCCAATCAAAATTGCCTCACACTAAACGACACAGCAGAACCCCACATTGTTAAATAATAATTTTTCTTAAAATATAATTCAACAAAATAATCAATGGTCCAACTAAACTTATTATCAATTGGTCAAATTTTAATGCAGTTTTACTGTAATAAATAATTCAATTTTTCAAATGCATGTAATGCTATTTTTTATGCACATTTCGCCATCTTTAAAACTTGACTATGTGCATTTTAAATTTTACTTTTATATAATTTAAGGCTCATAAAAATATTAAGATTTGCTTTGACAATATTTTGAAAAATTAATGCCTGTGCATCATCATAAAAGTAAAATATTTATATATTCAATTGTTTATTAATTTATCACAGCTTTAAGGGAAATAATGATAATGCCATTGTAAAGCTTATTAGTTTGATATTAGATACTAATTAATAATTAAATATATATTTAGTCAAGATACATTAGCCCCAATTATTTATAAATAATTTACCTTTAAAACTATATTCATATATATAACATTTTGATTAAATACTTTTTTTCTTTTTTTAAAGAAAGGATATTGTCACATCTAATTTCATATCCTTTACAAAAAATATTTAATATTTAAAAAATTATATTAATATTTAAACCATATAACATTGCACAAGAATATAAACAATTCTCACACAGTTAACTATCAACATATCTACATTATCATTATCATGCATTTATACACCATCTTGCATTATTTTAATATTCGTTGCTTGTGTTAAAATGAATTTATTATATATGCAATCAAATTAGGCCAGTCATCTAATCGGTTAATATCAATAACATCCAACTCTACAAATCACATTTCAGTTTACATCATTCACAAACAGAATAATTATTTTATTTGTTAAATTGAACTGAGAACAAGTATGAATATCTTATTTCATCTCGTT
Organism: Alitta virens; assembly: GCA_932294295.1. NCBI lineage: Eukaryota > Metazoa > Annelida > Polychaeta > Phyllodocida > Nereididae > Alitta > Alitta virens. The sequence continues at coordinate 15,911,776 of OW028580.1, read as the reverse complement.
ACAATGCTCATTTTTGGATTGAAAAATTAACGTAAAAATTTTCCCACCGATATAAATTACATATGTAGTTTCTGAATTTATCTTTATAACTACATAATAATCTAAAATAGAATAGTGCAGTCTCAAGTTATTCTGATACATACTGGCCCGATTGGTTAAATAAAACAAAGCGAAGCAATAAATAAGTGTGTTAATTTACATAAGAAGCATTAATTAGCCATTTAAAAATTTGTATGTTAAATGTGCAGCAACCACAGAACAACTCATACTGGCCTCTACCTTTGCTTACAGCAGTATAATAATAATTAAATACTTATTGGATAAAATGATAATAATTAAGATGACATAATATCCATTTTTATAATTCAAAATAAATCCTATTTCGCAATGCCCTACTTATCCTTGACAACATATATACCAATTCATAATCGAAATGGTGTCTTATTTATCTAAACGCACCCTTTCATGCAATTGTGTATTTATTTTTGACGAACAACTGATATCAAATTTTTCAGTTCAATATCATGAGCCTAAAATAATTTCAAAACATGATTAAATCATAAAATTTCATCATGATAAAATTGATGTATCTGCAATTATTACACTTAATTTAATATTGCAGTTTTCTTTCAAATACAATAAATTATCTTAAATAAAGAATTATTGCACTTGATCGTAATTAACTTGACCTACAATTTTACATCGCCATATACATTATGCCCATCAATGCATTTCTTATGAGTCGGTGGGGTTTTTAAAAATATTGCTGAATTACAACATTGATGACCCATGTATTCCCTACATAACTTATATTTGCTTTACACTGAGGACAACTGGCAAACTTAATAAAATCAATTTATAGTAATTTTTTCATGAAGAATTATAATACGTACATCATGACTTTTGACAAAATGGCATTGCGAAAAGACATGGCAGTCTTCATATTATGATTTTTCTGAGGTAGGGACTTAAAAATGCTCTGTTGTAAGAATACAATTGATACAGTAAGGAAAAAATCTACAAACAATAATTGAAAACTAATAAAAATAAGAGATTTTTTTTTTCCTGAATACAATTTTGGCAGGTACTTCATGCACAGAGAAATGCTGTGTATTATTTTCATGATATATCATAGTAATTGTGTAATGAAAAAGTTTTAATTCCCTTCAGTCTATTGTCACACAAATCATGGTTTTGTTGGCCAAAACAACAGCACAATTAATTAATCACAAAAATTAGGCATTGCACAGTCTATAATATAAATTTATAGTCAACTTCATCATTTTATAAATAAAACATCATACACCATTTTGACACTTGATAATTATGGCTTCGAACAGATCAGGGTTCCAAGTATTTCAAGCACGATAGCTCTTAATGAACATATTACACAGGACAAATAAGTGTTTTATTTCTATACATCTTAACAATGTAACAATTGTCAGGTTAATTTGAACTTCTATAATGCAATGCGTGCTCAGTCGCACTATTTTTCTGCTGCTTCCGCATACGAAATTTTCATCGTAATTATTTCCATTTTAATCATTCACCAGGCGCGCACACCAAAACCTTCGGTAACATAGCAATAATTACTATTATGTCTTTGACTAGATAATGCAAGACTCAATGATTTAACTTTTTTGGATTTTTCCCTCAAATCTTCGGTCAACAACCACTCTTGGATGGTGCGACAATAATTCTGCATTAAACATGTAGATGGCGTTGTTGTCAATCACCAAAACCACAGATGGCGCAACTGTAGACTGACTCACTGTAGACTGACTCTTTGTAGACTTTTCGGTTTTTTCGTACATCATAAGCATGGGAAAATGTAACATAAAACATCACCTACAATCCTCAACCTTCTAATTTAAAGTCCCTGATATGTCTCTACCAGAAATCCTGGCTGATGGATAACCAGAGCAGAGGGTATGCACACAAATTATTTCATGACTTTCGCTCGGCATTTCATTTGCAAGATCACATACATCACATCGATAAACGCAGCTTCTCTCAGCTTCGTGTGCAGATAAAACATGAATGTAACAAGGCAAGCATCCATGCAGCCGTAATTCCACACCTTCAATCGACACAGCACCAAGACTTTTTTGGTCACATAATTTTTTGGAAATGTTTGTCACTTGTTCACGAGGTATGGATTAAAATCAAACTTTCACAACACCAAGTCTTTTTTTTTTGTGTAACCACCAAAACCATAACTATTGTGTTTCTACTGTCCCACTTAAACACAAATTAGTTTCAGTCAATGACACAACGAGCACATGACCTCTGTCATTTCCACACGACGTTGACGTACGAAGATCAAGTTGACGACGAGATGAACCGGTATTCTTCAGATTCCTTCCTTGCAATTTAAGACGCTGAATTAACGATAATCGTCACATGAGTGCATTCATCATTTCCTTGTAATTCTAGTCCAACTTTAAGTTATTTAAGTGTCCCTTTCGCACGAAAATAACTATCACATATCCACGACGTTGATTGACAACTTCATCACTCAATACCTCTGTAAAGACCGTAATACCTCAATACTTAGTTTCGTCATGTCCTCACCGATTATCACTTCATCATGAAGTAACAACGCCTACGTGGGGACCTCCAAACGAAGACTTCCAAATGATGCCAACGAGTAAACCAGACAGAGTATGTGGGCAGGTGCATCGCTGTTGTTGGTGTCTTTTGGTCAGGTGCTTAGGTGGCCACGACCGTCTCCCCACCTTCAGTGGGGTTCGTGTTCCTGCAACAGCAACAACACTGCGGGGATCATCACAACAGTTTGTCCATTGCCGCAACCCCGCACATAATCGACATGCCCTACCTTAATTAGTACTCTCCTTCAACCATTTCTTTAACACTTTAATTATGATCTTCATCACTTCAATTATGATCTTTATCACTACAATTATGATCATATTAAATACAAATAAATTTCTTCTTTATTCTTACTGCAAGAATCACACATAATTTCATTCATTAACCTATAATTGTGTAAAATAGATAGTATCCCCTTAATTAATAAAATCCATACTAATCTGCATTGTGTTATTGTCAACTTAGTGACTCTAATTTTAATTTATCAATACACCCATAGGCAAATTTCTTTGTGGCAGCTTAATCATTATGATTTCCATTAATTGACACATTTATTTACAAAATAAACTTGTTATTACCACAATACAATATTAGTGTCACACTATAATTAGTAATCACAGCTTTCTTTTTGGTAATTAGTGCATCATTATATTACTAGCAGTCTATTTGTTATTGTTGTATTTGCAGGCGTGGTTTCATGAAACAAAAATTTAGGAGTTATTTTGAATTTTCATACTCAGTGTCTAGATGAATATCTAACTAAACAAACTCAATGACAACCACCAAATAAATGAACTTGACAAACACATAGGACAATTCCAAGGTTATTCATAAGACCACAAGGATAAACACCAGACCAAACCCTGGATATATATAACCACTACACGCTAAGAATTTCACAGCAGAGTATAAGGTAGCATATGGACCAACACCACAAAGCCTTAGATAACAGGCATCAGTTTGAGATTTCAATCATTGGCTTATGAAAAATACCCAAAAAATGACAAGGTAGAGCACTCCACAAAAACTGGGGAATGCTCAGCTGCCAAGAAAACACTGCAAAGTGTGTTTCCTCCAATATCAGTGCTGATTCCTCCTCTAAGTGTTGTGACCATTTCAATTTAATTTATTTCCGGCCAATTAAAAAGTCCTTCTGACAGGCACTAGAGTACCCATGGAGCCAGATATCTGGCGTTATCTAATTCTAAATGTATTCTGCATAGATCATTGATTAAAATCACTGGCGGACTAGATATCTATGCAATAGTTCACAGCCCATCACCGAAAGATACATATACAATTCAGAATTTTCTAGGAGTCAACCATCGTTAATGAACGCAAAATTAGTACGATTTTTAACACGATTTAGTAGGAAATGTTACAAGGATTATTAAGAGGTGTCGGTTGAAGGAAAAGCACAAACTACAGGGAAATTAAACGCGTGAAAAACAAGAGACTTACTCTTCGTCTTCTAAATACTCGGTCGAAAAAACTTCTCCGTGGAGGCGGAGGAGGTTGGTCTTCGATCAGATCTGGTGACAGCCCCCCATCGACGCCAAAAAGGTTCAGTTCTTTAAAGCATTCAGTTTCTATCATCTGAAAATGAGACACAGAGTAATTTAGTCATGGTTTCATACTGATCAAGAAGAGTCGTCAATGATTGTTACAAAAAGACAGTCAATAATTCTGTTACAATACAGCAAAAACATAGCATAATTTCAAAAAAAGAAAATGTACAGATATATAAGATATCAAACATATTTGAACAATAGATAGTTTCTGAGTTCTTTTCTCTTTTGGCGAGAGAACCTGATGCTGAGGCAACTTGCAAATGGTAGATTCAAAGAATCACTGACACATTACTCACAATTTTTCTTAATCAACAAATTTCACACGACAAAAAATTACAGAAAACATGACACAATAACATCTGACTTATGATAGTTACATCATAACTATTCAGTGACCAAAAAGGATTCCTCAAAAGACGTGAAACACAGTATTATGAATCTTATCTTGCAATTGAATTTCATCGCAAATCAATTTTATTCTTACCTCTTCCTGCCATGGTATGGATACAGATCCCGTGTTGAATTTGCTATAAAAAGTGTCGTCACTTGCATCTAAGTTGACTCCTTTTACTGTGGAAAACTGTTCAATGTCTAGGACATCTTTGCAATACACTGCCCGAGGCTGAAAACCAGAAAAATAAATTCTCTTATTACCAGCTCTCAGATGAATCAGCTTTTATATTTATAGTCTGTCTTCAATAAATAATAATATACAGCACCGAACCGATGAAAATACTTATGATTCCCACGGCCCCAAACCAACTTAACACAAAATTCTAGAAGCATTTCTTTAAAATTTAATCAGTTTAACACTAGATGGCGCAAGTCATGTGGCACCATCTACTGAAAAATTACCAAAACATTTCACACATCAGGACAAACAAAAATCTTACTTTTCAGAGTAGCCGATTCTTATCAAATTTTTCACTTTTGCCAAATTTTGGGACTTGTATGAACAATTAAATTCACGTTTAGACAACAAATTCAATCGAGAAAATGCACTTACATCAGGTACAAAAGGAGGTTCGACCATTCCTGCCATCAATCGTTTCCAATTGATGTTTGAGAACAGTTTGTGTTTTTGGACTTCAGCTGACCCAGCCGGACAGCCACCTAACCGTTGTTTTGGATCTTTTTGCAATAACTGTAAAACAAACAAGCAATAAATTAAAACAAACATCAATTATTTGTCATTCATACTAAGTGCAATAAGGAAACTACAATCAGGAAACTTCAATTTTAGAGACAATTTCTCATGTATTTAAATTCAATTATTTAAAAATATTTATGTATTTATTTTGTTGCATTCGCAATTACAGTGGCGCCTCTGGGTATATATTCTCTGTGTTTGGAGTATTGTCCTGGTGGCTCCCTCTGTTGGTGACAATAATTTCACTTTGCTACTGTGCGATACATCGTGCAAGTTATAACAAATTAATATATTTGTGAAAGAGAAAGACTTACAGCCATACAGCAAGACTTGGCATCATCACTGAATTTATTTGAGTATACTTCAGTTTCCTCTTTAACTCGTCTGTCCACCTCCTCTCGCTTGACTTTTTCTTTTCTTGCCCGGAATGGCGCCTGAAATAAACAAATTACAATAAATTATATTCAACTTAATACCTTAACAAGCCACATACTGTGCATAATTGAATTTAATGTACATTTCACCTCAAATATCTCTTTAAAATTACAAAATAAGATGTACTGTGTGAAACATTTCACCATCAAAATCAGCAGGAAATTTGAAGGAGGGTCGCATTATACATAAGGGAATTTATATAATTACCTTGTTCAATTTGCACCTTTTTTTTCTTTTTTTTCAGCTTTAAAAAGGGTGGTAACGGTATACGATATCATACCGTGCATAATTACGATACTTTTTTAGATATCTTACTGTTTTTAAGATCACTTCAGCCTATTTACTCTCAAGATCATTAGTTCATAAGTTGTACAGTATACTATTTGCGTTTCCATGACAACAAATTACATGTTCTAGCAATTTCAATATGGTCTAAGTTATATTATGTTACTAATCGTAAAAATATTCTTAGCTAAGTCGTTTAAAAGTGGCCTCAAATTTAGGACAATTATATTTAATTTCACAGTTCCCACAAATAAAGTAGGTGTGGCACGTTTGTCTACATAAACTATGCATTCTTTAAAACCACGACATGCTTGAAAGTCCTTTAATTATTGGTATGCAGATTCCAAAAAAAAATGGCTAATGAACTTATCTTGTAGACAAAATTTTTCGGACAAATCTATCCTATTCATAAAATGGCATATCATGCAGTAATTGATAAATTTTGCCCATGTGTTTAACAAGATTGGTGATCGGTATCATTCTAACAGGCAGCATTCGAGTGTGCGAAAATTTAACTTTGCCAGTAAACATCTTAACCAAAAAATTGAAATGTTAATAATATTCCAATTCCTTGAATATTTCATTAAGTCCAATCACGTCTAATCTAATACTGGTTATAAATAAAAAAAGATAAATTACCAAAATAGTCACGACAGGGACTTGAAAACATGGCTGTGGTGTCAGAAATTATCAAACAGTAAAAGAAAAGATACGTTAGTAAAAGCCTATTAAATATGATATTACTGTAACATGCGTGAAGTACACCAGAGCAATCATGTGGATGAATGCAAAAGAAAAGACTGAAGTAAAGCATTTTACTTACCCTGCCCTCGATCATTTCATAGAGTATACAGCCGAGACCCCACCAATCTGGACTGAATGTGTATCGTTCATTTTTGACAACCTCCGGAGCTGAAAAACAAATCATAAACCACCATTACAAATAATGAATAACTTCATGACACACCACCAGAGGGCCTACACTAGCGCCATCTTTAGCTTTCACCAGGAATTACAAAGTAGAGATTTCAGTAACAGGAAGAACAGTCTTTTCAATGAACTGAAACATTATTCATGCACGTTATTCCATTGTTCACCTTGTTGTGTGAACAAATGTAAATGAAAACCTAAGTATGACTTCCTTAATGATGCATAATTATCTACTTTAATAGCAACTATTCTTTGTGAACCGTGGATGCCCACATCTCTAGTGTTAAAAGCAAGTTATTTCCAGTAGTCCAAGGAGACCATAAGCTATGGATGACCAGTTAGTTGGACCATTATAAAATACACTGGAAATCAGTTTTCAGTTCACTTAACTATCATATCCAACTAGCCAACAAGACTACCAAGTTCAGGACAAAACTTCATGCATTCAAATATGTATTTTAACTCTGTAGCAAAACTGGCTCACATTTAAAGAGACTAGATATAGCGCAAATGGTGGTCTTAACAACGAGGTTCAGCTGCACAATCTGACAAGTGGACACTCTATTCGTATTTATACAATTACTGTACAATAGGAAACACAGTATCAGTATCATACAGTATGAAGACCACAATGTTTTAGAAGGCAACTATGCAGTAATATATATGTAACCTGCCAGTGACGGAAGTGGAAACTTTGTTGACTGCATATACTCATTGTTGGAGATTCAGTTTCTTGTTGCATTGTGAAACAGATTTTTACAAAATCTGCTAGGGAGCTATGAGTGTACCGTGACGCCCTCTTGTGTTTAAAATCGCTGCGTCATGCATTGAAGCCAATGAGCAATGTTATGTTGGTGTCGAAAGTTTTATTGAATGTTATAGGCCTAAATTGCCAAGTGCAATTTGTTCAATGTATGGCAACTTTTCCATATTTCTATACATTAAATTAGGACTTAGTGTGTTGCTGCAAAACCGCCAATTGTTTTCAGCTAACAACAGATTTGCGTCTGATACAAACTGATATTTCTCATAGCCTAACTAACATTCAACGACTTGAATGCATCTGTTACCGGAAGAAGCCACAGCTCACGATTTTGGCCACTTCCGCTCTATTATATCATAGTACCATTATGATCCAAATAAGAATGTGCACTACTGGTGTATTATCATGCCTCTCTCTGCCAATCAGATTACAGATTATCATACACCAACCAAAAACCAATGTCACCATGCCGCTTGCTACAACTTACCCATATATCCCACGGTTCCCACTCGGCCTCTTATCGTTTCATTTTCCGGGATTTCAACTGCCAATCCAAGATCAGATATACGTACATGCCCTGTGACAGAAATAAAATTTGCGTAACATATTAATCTGTGCAAAATAATGCTTTTTCCAATTGATAAGGTTTTCCATCATTCACAAAGAGTCTTACCATAATCATCTAGTAAAATATTTTCAGGCTTCAGGTCCCTGAAAAGCATAAAATATGATCAATGAAAAATCATCTATTATTTAAAAACTGTTAATACGAAGTATTTTAAGAACTGCTTTACAACAGAAACACAAAGTTCAGTTATACATATATTTATATTTAATAATTCAATTTAGTGGTAGAATATTTACATGATTCCAGCAATTCATTTTCCAGGTAACTTTTCTTTTTTGAGTGACAACAACTGGTATCATTACTCAATTTCTTTGTAATTTTATAGCGTTACAGCAGCTTTCATAGAAATTAACCTCTAGATTATGTCATGTGAATCCTGGACTCTTTATGTGTCAGTGAATGGGAGTCCTGGATTCACATGACATCATCTAGAAGTTAGTTTCCAAGACGATAAAATCTGCTGTAATTGGCATAAGATAATGTTCATTTCAGATCAGCATCAATTGCGCTATATTAATTCGGAGGAAACATTTCTACCAAACATAAAGACATTATTTCAGCAGTGTAAAAATTTTGCAGCTCAATTTAAATTCACCATTTAACATTTAGTTCATTACAAAAACGTTAACACACTTTACCTGTAAACAAAACGTTCTTGGTGTAGATGCTCTAGCCCTGCAGCAATTTCTGCAGCATAGAAGATAGCCCTCTCCTCCTCAAAACCTGGGTTACCCATATTGTGAATGTGGAATTTGAGATCGCCACCATTCATTAGTGTTAACACTAAACACAGCGCTTCTCTCGTTTCAAAAGCATACGCCAGGCTAACCTGAAAGTCGAATAATAACAGAATTAGAAATAACAGAATTAGAATCAGACACTCATGTATTTCGTGTATGGGCATAAGCAAGGAAAACAGGACTCGCGAGTCCCCTGGCAATACTTAGTGGACATCACATAGAGGGAACAAAGAAAGTCAATACCATCAGAATTACAATCAGACAGTCCAAGCCCGTAGCCTGCCGGCAATGTTGGGTAGGTCTTTTTCTTAATTTTTGGAACTTCTATACGATGTTCTTAAATAAATTATGGTGTAGACATGTAAAATATTATTCCCTAATGTGGACCAGGACCAAGTTGGGTGTCGTACGACCCCCTCGATCCCCCCTTGGCTACGGGCCTGCAGTCACGTATTTCATGCACTTGCTCAAGCAAGTAAAGAATACCAGGTGACCAAAAAAGGATTCCCAATGCTTAGCGGACATTACAGTGGGTGGAAAGATCTTGTTGATTGTTCATCAAACTAGTTATTACATACAATTAATTCCAATAAGTGAACACTGAACAAGTTGTTTGGCGATGTAATTCATTTCAAAAATTTGGTTAGAAGAGATATCGTCACCCATTGTTCTCTAACTGTAGTGGTTGCAGAGTTCTCTAATATTCTAGTTCCCTATTGGGCAATAAGTATACTGCATGACCTTTCAAGCCGAACTGTTATTCCTTTTGCAAGAATTAATTTACGAGCGGCATTTGAAAATGATGTAGGTCAAACCGAATGCTCAATATTAGGAAGAAATAATCTGAAGTGAAAACTGTCAAGTTGCATTATATCACTTCAACACATCTCTCAATCATAAATTCAAACAAACACCAGACTGTGATTTCGCAGCACTGCTCCAACGGCGCAAAATCTAGGTCAATTACTGCGCCCGTGGATTTCAATGTAGCGGCGAATAAAGCAGTTTTTAAAGTATCGCCAAATCTGACATTGGATCGTGTTATTAGGCAAAGTGAAGTGTGGTTTTGCATTCTTAAGCTTAAAATGAACTAATATACAGTCAAATTCCTTGCTCCCCCACGAGGATCATTGCTCAGTCCGAAAACTGGCAGACCCTCAGGGCATTCGCCCTTCGATAGTAAACGCCCCCCTGGTGGTGGAGGGAGGGTCTGCGTAGGACACAGAACAAACACAATATATTAATTAACAGTAAAATAAAAATCATCACTTGCAACAAGACTTACCACAAATCTAGAGTTGACCTTTTGCAGAATCTGTTTCTCGTTGAGCGCCATGGCTTCCCCTTTCCGTTTCTTAATTCTTTTCTTTTCGAGCTTTTTACAGGCGTACATTTTGCCCGTAGCTCTGACTTGGCAAGCACAAACTTCCCCAAAACCTCCTTTGCCCAAAACTCTGTACATTCGGAACGTGTTTTTGGTGACGGGTTGACTGGAAATATAAGATATGTGCAAATCACATTTAAATACACATGACAAAATTACTCATATCAGTACATGCTATATGGTATAAATACATATTAAAAGTATGAATTGAAAGATCGCTGACAAAAACAAAATCACTAACAAAGAGTCATTTGTGCTAGTAGCGTTTAGTGCAGACACACCGAAGCACTGACATTGTTTTCCAGCATTCAACATATTTGTTCAAGATGACAACTGAAACAATTCTTTCTATGAGCAAACGGCTCACACTTCTTCTATGAAACCCACTCTTATTTCTGATTACCTTCTGAAAAGTGGGTTCTCTGAATTACATGTAGCTTTCTGAATTTTTAAAACTTAGTAGAACCTTGTCTCTCGTGTTACTTTAAACGGCCATTTAATATCCCCTCATACGACTTATCAAGAATGCACAGGAAATTTGAGGAAATGAAGCTTACCTTTCTAACCACTTCCATTGTAGATACCGTTTAAAATACATAGTTTCTAAGAATTCAGGAAAAGCACCTTTACTAAGGTTTTCTTTGACAACTCTGAAAATAGACCATTAAAAAAACATTATTAATATTATGAGGCATTATCATACAACTATAAAAACTTCTCAGTAAGTAATATAAATATTATCAAAATGAAAATGATAATTCAACTCAACTTACTCTGCACATTTGTCGAACAATTCTTTGCTATAGTTTTCATCTGTCATACATTGTTGACAGTCGGTCACAAATCCGTTGTCTAAATCTTGAACTAAAGATGTCGGAGACTGCAATAAAAATTAGACATGAACATCAAAGATTGCATTTGTAATCACCAAGACATTCTCTTCCCACTTACTATTACATATCTTAATTTCACTTAATTCTGAAATATCAAGGTTTAGTAATATTAATAAACTGATTATTCAGTCAATAAAACCAACCAATCCATCTATCAAATGCTATTTGATGAATAAATATATAAGCTATTCTCATAAGCAGTGTTCCAGCTAGGATTTGACTTGGACATGGCGCACAAGGATATTAGGGCACTTAAACAGACTCATATAGGGCGACCAGCTAGTAGAAAAGCAAAAAAAAAAGAAAAAAGTCTTCACTTAATTTCGAGCATGGTGCTCACAACATCGGGCATGGCACAAGGGAATTAACAATAACTGCACTCTCATGTTAGCTTGTTGAGTTGGAAAGTATACAGTAATTCATAATGACTGATATATTCTTTTCTATGCTAATGTTGGACTTAAGTTGGGCCGACTATTAGCATTATATTGATCAGATGAATCCAGAGATATTGGTATGGCTTGGTTCAGATTGTATTAACTGATAAAAACCAGGGCGGATCGGAAAAACTTATTTGGTTCCAATTTCCCTACCGACCCCACCCTACCCTAAACTTTTTTTATGGACTTTCCAAGGTTTTTGGAAAGGTTCCAAAATACATTAGCATACATTTTAGTTATTAAAAAAATGTTTGGCCAACCTACTTTCGTGAATTACAAGGGCTTTGAAATCGGAACCAATACATTTTTGCATTCGGTCTTGTCCATAGCTATACACGTACTGCTATATAGCACTGTACAGTTGCATGTTCTTAATGAGTAATATATCAAGTTCAAGTTCAATCATTTTATTCACCACTATATTTAACAAAATTATACATAAACAAAATAAACAACATAAAAATATAAATAATTCAGTGGAGGAGAACCCTCTAAGGCATTTAGATGCCACTATCAAGGGACCACCTGTAGTAAAAAGTAAATGTTTTATTTGCAATAAAAATTTAAGCAGATCAGAAAAAAGGTACTGCAAAGTAGACTGCTGCTTCACTAGAAAGGATCATTCACATGAAATCAGTACTAGCTATTTTTAACATATATAATAAATAGTTAAGGATTAGGATATACTGGTCGGAGTTAGGTAGATACTATTTAACAGTTTCTTTTGCAGACATAACAGGTTGGTAGCGAGCAATGATCATCTAACCCATAAACAATAGACACCATCCACCTGTCACAATTGTACTCATGACGAAGCAATTACCCAGCAATTATATTACAATGCCCAGGGCAACATTTATTGGTTACCGCCAGGAGACATTCAGGAGACATTCGTACGTAAGAGAAAAGGATCCGTCTAATCTAGATTACAGAACATCATTTCGACTTAAGTTCCTTCAATAATGATGCCTCATTAGGCACAGTTCCAACACACCCACTAACTCGACTCGACAGGAATATGATCGCCCATGTGAAGGGAAAAAGTTAGGGCATCACGTCAGCAAAATGTTGCGTAACAGGTTTTTAAATGATCGACACACAAATTTAATCTTAAACCTCAATAAAATTATATGAACTGACATTGATGACACATAGAGCTCTGCTAATTCATGAACCTTTTACTGTTACTCGTAGTGTGCATTAGTGTGTTATGTTAATTATCATCTTAAGTGGATAAAGGTCAATGACCTATGATATACTTCCTTGCCATATTTTCACAAATTCAGGTAGTCTCCAGTCAAATGATGTAACAAGTGCATGTGTCTTATTATGAGTTATGAAAGGTCCATCCAGGATTAAGATATACCTCGTTAAAATATCTAACGAGATACCTAATTGCCTGCTTTTTCCTGGTGCTTATTACCACTGATGACTGATTGCAGATATGACCACCAGCCACAGGCAGACGTAATGATGAGATGACTTTCTATCTATCTATCTATCGCCCTATCAATCTAATGATATCAGCATATGCTAATAGTATCTATCTATCTTATAGTATCTATCAGTCCATCTGTCCATCTATCTATCCATCTAGGCCATATTTCTAATTTAGCTTCTGCACTAAATGGCCATATCGTCCCTTATCCGTCAGGTGTTGAAATGGACTTGTATGATAGTCTAGCCTCTAAAAAAAACAGTAAAACAATTTCAGCTGATTGGATGCTATTCCACACCTGTCACAATGCAAGTGTAGGTAATAGTGTTGAGAGGATCTAGGCATCACCTAACGATCGTTTAATCAGCATTGAATCGCCCATGTAATGAGGGGGGGGGGTAAGATCAGAGAGTAGAAAAACCTTTGTAGCGGCTTCCAGGCCATCGATGAGGACATCACTGAGAATAGTAATTAATAGCTATCAAGACAGAGACACATACACCTGTTAAGGTGAGTCTGTATTCGACGAGGCTTGAATGACAGTACATGGGTGGAGTGCGCTGTATCCTTTACCCTTCAAAGGTAACAGCCACTCCGAGCAGCTTTTTACATCACTTCACCCAGGTCTATATTTGGATATAAGTACTGAAAACCAAAGAACAGGGTGTGGCCGCAGTCCTATTGTCTCGTGCTTAATCATTCTTCAAAACTTCTAAAGAGCCAGCTTAAAATTCTCCATTGTGTTCAGATAATAATCGATAAATAAAGTATTATAAAAAAAAACAGCAGTGCAAATGAGGCATTCAATGTCATTTCAATGAGGGACAAGAAAAAACAGATGCTGCTGAAATACAAAGCAAATTCATAAAGGATTGTCACTAAAAACAGTTTCCAAAATGACAATGAAACATACACATTCCTTGACAGGAAACATTATCCATAATCATTAAAAAACCTGGGAAAGTACAATCCCTACCAACACACATGTAATAGGGTATGTAAGCCACGCATTATTTGGTCTCCAAACAATAGTGGATTTTCACGGAAGGTTCTCTATATTTCCACCAGGTGGCTATGACAGAATACTGCAATTCTATTGGCTGAAAAAGTTCCCACTCTTGGCTGTAATTGGCTGAAGCAAAGTGCATCCTAGCAGCAGTATTTTTAGTGCATTTTAACGCATATTTGACACCTTATCATTCAGTTGATTTTTGCTATTTATCTGAGAATGTTATATTTATTGAATAGGTCAGTGATTATCTTCTATGTCTGAAAAGCAAAATGAGTAATAAGAGGAGAGGAAGGACTTATGTCTTGCTGAACTCAGGGCTGCTCAGTGAAAAGATGAGGTCAATGAGTGCACTTGGATCACTGGTGACTTCATCAATTGCTTGGAGACAGGAATGCACCAAATTTATCATGTGTGACCAACATGCTTATTGGACAATAACTTCAATAAATCAAAAGCCTTCCCTAAATCATTATGGTCTAAAAATACCACTGAACCCCGTCTCATCATTAAGACCCCCTCACAATAAAGACTACCACTATCTGGCTCTAACGTCATACATCATGCTAAGGGGAAGACTTAAATAAATACTCTATCTTCAGTATTGCAATTAACCTCTTCATAATAGACCACTAATTTGATTAGAACTAACTTCAACTTCAGCATCAAGACCACTTTCACCAAATGTTCAACAGTGATTTCCGATTAATTGTTGAGTTACTGTGTATATTTGTTAGCCATGCTAATAACAATTGCACTTTACATGTATATGCAATCTTATCTATGTCAGACAAAATATAGCAAAAAGCACATCTAAAGTAGGTACAACTTGCATCCATGCTGCCATACATGATACTGTAGCAGTGTTGGCCCTGGGACCAACGAGTAACTCTTTGGTCTAACGGTTAAAATGCTCACCTCTCTGAGACATTACAATACAATGTACAACATACAAGTATGAGAAATCAAAAATATTTCTTACCTCAGTATTGAGATACTTGGAGAACACATCCTGGGCAAGTTCTGGCCTCTTCTCGTCCACTGTAACTTCATAGTCACTCTGGGGAAAATTAATTCAAGACTAAGTTATCATGTAATCAAAGTTATCAATATCAGCTTGCTGTACACTCGGCGTCATTGAGATTCACTGGGTCATCAAAATTCGCCACCCCAACAAGCACAACTACACTTCTTGCAATTTTGTAATTTGTTATGAAAATAATTGTTTGTGTCGTCGACAAAGTTCTAACACTTCCACAGGCATCTTAGTGTTTGTTATAGTTTAATTAAGAGGGGCAAATTTTGATGACCTGGCGAATCCAGATGACCCTGAGTGGGATACTGAAGTATCTAGACTCTCTTCTCTGTTTCAGTGCAGTTGACCAGCATGATGTAATCCCCAAAACAATTGTTATGACATCACAATGACCATTGTGGACAATGAGCAGTTTTGTGATGTCATACTGGTCATCTGCACTGAACTGAGGTCATGTGTCCAAATGGCTGAGGTGTTAATACTCTTTTTGGTAATGTATAACAACAAACAAAGTAACCTCATTTCATAAAAATATAATGGGCCCATCTGATCTGGATGTTTATATTTAGTAGTGATGTCAATCAGTCACATTTGCGTAGTCGATCATCAGTTTGGGTTTTTATTAGTCGGTTCGTGTGCAGTTCATATTTGAGCAGTCGCCTACGTAAAATCAACTGCTATCGTAACTAGTTTGTCCATGATAGTTAAAGGTCTCTGTACGTAAATACAATTTATAATATCTCAAGCTATTTATGATCATATGAAACTCCTAAAGGGAGGTTAATTTTTTTTTTAATTTTCCTACAATTTTGAGTCCGTGAATTATTGCCCAAGACACATTGATGTAGAACACAGTTTGGATCCACCATGAATTGCTATATCTTATCACATGAATTGGTATCTTAACCATGTGAAGTAGGGAGGTCAGATTACAGCTGTCATCACACATTAAACATGTTCAAAACATACCTTTGTTGCTCTGCATTATCATCCTATCTAGAAACAGTTTTTAAATGCAATTCATTCTGGTTGTACTGAAGTGGACTGAACCAAATGAAAAACTTAAAATCATTAATATTACTAAGTAGTCATTAGTCATTTGCCCATTTGGTAATTTAAATTAGGATTGAGACTAATTAGCGTAGACTAGCATGTCATGTTCAGACTTTTGAGCACTCAAATTCACAATTACGATTAATTTGCAAATCTGACGTTTACCATTACTTGTATGTTTCAGCGATTACTACAGCAGTTTGTGTAACCTCGAGTCTGTAGCATCAGTACGTCAGCATCACCAAGGATGATAAGTGTGTGGCTAGTGTTTAGTTGTTAAGATAAGTCTACAGGGTTTCAGACTTGCCAAAGACTGTGTCATTTCGGGGGTATGAGAGAACCACAATTAGTTCTGGACCTGCAAGTCAACTATCATGTGCATACATGAAACCTCAACAGTTAGGACAACCAAATAAAATAAGGATCATATCGATTTTAAGACCAACTAAGTGCTTTGTAAGAGGTCTTAATCCACAGGTTCTACTGTTTATACTTGTGTTTTATTCTTGGAACAAATGATCAGTCTAGCAAACATCTGATGACTATGCAGTTTGCAGACGTTTACACTGTACATTTGCTATCACACACAAGGAGCTGTATAATATCAATGATTATAGAGCAATGCCCCAGCAACACTGTTCTGAAGCTTAGCCATATGACCTGCTACCAGTGGCAGTTGCAATGATGAGATGATATAACTGACATTCCAAATGCACTGCGTTTAGTGTCAACTCCATGGGTGGGACTAGGTTCTGTCTCAGCATGGACCCTGACTACAAGTACATGGCACTTAACCAGTTACCATCTCATATAAATGGCATAGTTGAGATTTACCCTGTCTGGAGCCCTAAAACCTAGCACGATCACAATATAGGATGCGGATTAAGACCTTGCACCACTAGAGGAATGAGGACTTTGCCATGCTTATCAATCTATATAATTGTACAAAGAGTGCTAGTAACTAACAGGAACACTACATTGCATAATTTAATCTCCTCTTATTCAGCATACTGGCTCATCTGATCCACAACTTTTTGTTATAGATCGTATAATGTTGAAGTGGGAGCAACTTTTTTTTGTTCGCACTCTGTAAATCAGTCAACATGGTAAATACTAAATAGAGGACCTGACCAGATCATTTGGGCCACCCAGCCTTCTTATACATTCAATGAATAATGATATAAACTAGCTGCATAATTACATAACACATAATGGCCTGCTACAACAGCTTGCAAAGTGACACAGAATAGCCAAGTCCAACTCTGTATTGACTAAGTCCAACTTGATATTGACTAAGTTGAACTAACATATCACATCACATCATCTGTTATACATGTACATGCTATACCGAGACTGATCAGCAAGTATCTGTAAACTAATGACAACAGTTCAGGGCTCTACCAAATTGTACCAATCACAGGAACCATTTCTGGTACGTTTATTGGGTGTTGCATCACTGTGTAATTTGACCCTCCGTACTCTGTGATGCACGAATGTCTGGCATTGCGGAGTAATTACCCTTGTGTTTAATTTATGTCTAGCTGGTAGTGGATAACCCACCAGCATTTAATCAACATCCCACATCAGCTGATGAAGTTAATGCTCCCTCATTGATCACTTACTACCCTTTAGAGTTGTTACAACTTGCAAGGCAATGAAAACCTTTAAATATTTTTAAAATAGAAAATAATTTGCTGTTGAATATTTAACAATGTTAAACAACAAGCAGCTGGGTTGCCTAATGGTTAAGGCATCCACCAATTCCATATTGGCCAGCTCTGCTGCAGGGCCTGGGTTTGGATCCTATCACAGGCACTCATCATGAGCTATATTATGGATATCGATATACATATCACATGAGACGTTAAAATTGGAGCACTGAGATATACAGACAATTACTGCTGCCCAGACAGACATGTATAACATTTTGGTAATCCACACCTAGAACAATATTACAGAAAGTTGACACTCCTTAATTTCTACTTGCAGACTAAATATATTGCATATCAAATCCGCAAAGTTGCTGACACACAATAATTCCTATCGAGTAACGCTGAATACACCGAATAGAACAGGTTTACATTGTGATCTTCTAGAAACAATCTTAACAAATCACATAATGTTGAAATTTTTATCACATTAGGGAACAAAAAGCGATATTCTTGACCTCCATATTCAACTAGATTATCATATGGTACCTGTGTACTTGTTGGGCAAATGGTACAAAAAAAGGTTATTTAGAGGTCATTGGGAACACTAATGTAAGACTTTTCAGTCAACAGGGGGAGTTCCATGCCAGTCCTGACTATCATTGTGACATCATCAATGCACTCAATGACCTGATTGTGTGATTACGTCATTAAACAATGGCTTTAGGACCGGCATATAGCTCCCTCTGTTGACCTGAAAGTTCCCACTTGTCATTAAACAGTGTCTAAACAGTCTATACACCAGACTTCTGGAGTAGACATAAGTACTCATGCAGTTTAGCTGCGAAATAAAGCATATATCTCAACTTTGTTTTATATTCTGTCTATTATCCCATTTTTCAAGAGGTTTTGACTCACAGACTAATAACAGAATCTTTGATAATATCAATGGCTGTGCATTGACACCTGCAGGTGATTTCCCAACATGAGCATATCAGGGAGTACAAACCAGATATTTAACCCCCGGTAATTATAATCTGACGGGTTTGCTTAAAAACTGCTTCCTAAACCATTTGGGCCTGTCAAAAAGTCTTTGCTATAACTAAGTTGCATTATATGCTGGGCTGGTTTCAAAGATATATGCAGAAATCTATCAATGGACCACATGTTTTAACTGGAGTTAGGTTATAAGTGGTCTCGTTGTAAACAGTTCCCACTGTACTGCACTAATAAAAACCTGCCGACCCTGACTTGATGTACAGTAAATCTCTTCAGCGTCATTCAGGCAACAACAGTACAAGATGTTAAACATCAGTATTCATTTTCTTATTAAACTTACCACAATATCGAGGAAATCGACGGCAGTCTTGTAGGCTGTCTTGGTCTCACAAAACTGTCGGAACAATTCTCTTCCAATGGGTTGCTGCTCTACGACATACTTGTATGAGAGGGCTGAAACAGATAATTAATTAATTAAATATCTTCATTCAGAGAAAAATCTCTACGAAATTTACAAAAAAATAAAAGTAAATATAAAATTAAACACAAATTAATCTGTGTTTCAATTAAATTATATCAGATGCTGACATATTAAGAGATCATCGCTGTCATACAAAACACTTGCATTGTTATAATATGGTTATTACAATTACACCAAAACCTAGTCGTTTCAGGTAATTTTGAACACCGCAGAAAAGTGGTTAGATCACCATTCCTCCAACTAACTTCACCATGTTTATACCATAATTGCATGTCGTATTTGTCACACCCATCATCTGAGATTAAATGAGTAGTCCATTTAAAATCAACCAGAAATGTACTTAATGTACCTGACATTGAATATTTTCATTAACAGGCAGACTGGGTTTTTATGTTTGTATTCAATATCATGCAAGACCGGTCTATTTTTGTCACTACACCAGGAGCTTACGCACAAGAACAGCTTCCAATCCAAGCTTTTATAATGAAATAAACATTGCAACTTATGTCCAGACATCCCCTGAGGGTCCGTCGCAACTAAGCACCATATGTTTCTGTATTACCATCTTTATTGACATCAATAATTGAGAAGCCACAGATCCAAAAAGTGTTGATTTGACCAACGGAGCCATTGAAATGATTTATATATGGCTGACAGGCTGTACTGAAGTCATATTGAGAGAAGCATAAGACCATTTATACACATACACAGGGACTTGGCTAAAATCTTCAGGTATAACATCACCGTGAATGACTACTACAAATTTATGTATCTTCATTTCTCATGGATATTAACTTTCAAGGAATCTGGTACAGATTGTACAGAGGTATTAGTTATTAGAACAACATAGCTAGTTGAAAAGCAAAAAAAAAAAGAGAAGCTTTTCACTTGATTTTTGGGCATGGTGTTCACAAAAACGGGCATGACGCAACAGGTGTCACTCAAATGGCCTAGATGGAACACTGAGTAACAGCATTAATTTGCAATAAAAGAATCATTAAATGAGCCAGAATAAAACAATATCCATGATGAAAAAAGACATGTATAGTTTTCAATGATGATGATCTCAGCTCGTCAGTAACTAGAATGCAAATGCATGCTGATTAACGGAGTGAAAAGGGTCAAGTACTGTATTGCATCAAGCGTCAAAGCAACAAGGCACACAAGCATCCAAACTCTATAGCACCTAATATATCAGAGGATAACCGCTATATAAAGTTTGTGATATCAGCAGCTGGCTATGAGATATGTACAATAATAATGGTTTGATATACATGGAACTGGTCAAACAATAAATAATAAAATGGAAAGACCCTCCCAATGAACTAAATTTCCCAATTTTGGAAGACTTAAAGACTCCTTTTTTCAAAAGTTTTTAGGTGTTTCTTATAATAATTTTTATATTCATCTAATCAATTTTCTGTTATTTTTAATTATATTTTATTCTTTATCGATTTATTCTAAAGTTTCCATCATATTTTACAAAAATATCGATTTTATATATTCAATTGTTAAGTGCCATCACATGTATTTCTATGTAAAGATGTGCGCTATATAAGAATTTGAATAATAAACTAAACTTAAAACACTTAAAATTGGTCCTGAATAAATATTTCTTACAAAATAATTGGGATACACATATTCCAGTGTTCGTATTTGACACTCGCCCACTCGACTTTTACACTTAGCTGTGCGACTCATTCACTGGTCCATATTGTCGAGTAACGATTTTCGCATATATACAACATTAGTTTTTGGTTTTCTAAGTTAAATTCTGTCAAGTTGATTGCGTCGGACATGCTGGATAGGTCAAGGTCACGCATATGTAAGCTCTTCTCTGATTCGCTGAATGCCGGCGCTAATTAACCAATCACGTGCGGCGAAACAAGAACTGTTGAATGTCGACATAGTTGTCTGCTAGCGGTTGTCTGCTTCAAGAAAAAAAGATGCATCGCTTTTCCGCAAATTTAAAAAAAGAAGTCGGTTATTTTGTTAACTATCATTAGGCAGGTAGAAAAACACCAGGCAATTTTATACCTGGAATTGTAATTTTCATCAAAATAGGGGTTGCACATAGCTATGGACCAGTAACAATGTGAATGGACCAACACCTTGTTGGACTTACTGGTCCGTGCTGACCAGTACTAAATTTGACGAGTCTTGAACACTGTATTCCAAAAAAAAATAAGCTTAAAATCCAAATCAAACAAGTTTCAGCTCTTCAGGACCACCAAAGATCTCTGTGCACAGCAATATATATACAACCAATTATCAGATCTCCACTTAAGATCTCTAGACATATTAATGCCGCCAACCAATAATTAGATCTATCATCAAAAAAGACTCATTCTAACTTGATGACTTATTGTGAAACTACAACCTGAGATTCAAGACTACCCAATATATGAAACCCACCTCAATTTTGATATTTTAAATGTAAGGGTCCCAAAATTATAAATACAATGCAGTAAACCCCCGACTATTAAGACCGCATTGACCTTAATGCTATATCAGTGATGCCAAGGATGGTCTTAATTATGGAGCAAGGATCAAACCATAGGCCCATTTGCAATGCAATCCGCATGTGATGTCATAACCCATTCTGGAGCATTAATTTAAAGCAAACTTGTTTGAGTAACGATATACAATCCCTTCCCAACTCAACAGGTCTAAAATAGTCACACAACACCGTTAGGAAATCCAGTGATACCCCACATCATTAGTTAATCGACACGCCTCCCACAAATGACCTCGCCAGGATTTCCTTTTCCGAGGCCAGTTCTGCAGTGTGAGGATCGCTGATAACAATTCTCAAATTTCGAGATTACAATACAACGCAGCTAAAAGAATTTGTGGAATCTACTTAAAATCTTGAATGGGCTTCTAATAAGGACTATTCGCTGGTCACAACATGATTTTTATGGTGCTACAAGGCAATTTTGATATTAAGCCTGCAATATCTTTAATCTTTGTAGTCTATCATCATAAGCGTTTCAATTCATTCTTGTTCTGTGTATATATATATATATATATATATATATATATATATATATATATAAATCCAGGACACATCATCCAAGGCTCTCAATGTTAAACATTGTTAAACCAATGTGGTTTTCAGTCCATTGAAGAACACATTGTTCCATTTGCATAGGCAGTATTAGGAATGCAATCATAACAATAAAGAGTCAATAGGTTTGTACAGCCAACAAATTTGGATAGCAAATGAAATATATTTTGTGAGCTTCTATATCAACTGAACTGCTGGTCATGATGAAGCAACATTGTCATTGTCATCTATAGGATTAAGTCCAAATGAAGTCTGCATTCTCAGTTAATTGCAATTGAATGGCCTGCTAGTATATAACTAATGCATCATAATACATGGTAATACACCCTCAGATTATCATTAGTCAAACAGGGGTTAAACAAAAGATAAAATTGTGGATGTACTGAGTCAACATTCAGATTGTGTATTGACAATGACTTGAGCATCTTCAAATAATTTATCAATCTCTGGATCAGTTGTCAATATACGTTTCAGTCATATCTTGGCACACCCCCATTCCATATAATGCACAATAAAGAATACATAAATGAGCAGAATTTTAAGGAAAGCATTGGTACTCTCATTCTGACAGTTGTTTGACTTACAAATTTTGTTCTTGATGCCTTCGCACTGGGAAATATGTGGAAATCGTAAAATTTGCTTCCATTTTTTGCTTTTCCCTTTTCGCTTTCCACCGCCGCCTGGAGACAAAAATATACAATTACAAACAATTCAAACATCTCAGATAAACATAAGACAGATATTCTCGAACCGAGATGCCAGAATGTAACATAATCGGTTTAAACAAGAATAATTAGAAGCTGTCAGGATTTTCTCTAGTGATGAGAAAGATTTTCTCTTGACACCCGACGGTATCGGTGCCAGTAAGAAATGGCGATTTCGTCACAAATACGCTTACCTTCGCGTGCTTTCAAATACACGGTGTTGGCAACTATATTTTCTAACTCCATCGATCCGATTTGGGGTCCGTGCTGCGATCCAGTCAATAATATCGGACCCCAAAATCGGAATGTTTAAGCTGCTATCAGGGTGTGGTAGAAAAGCAATATGGCAGCTTGCAAGCCGGGAATCGGTCAGGACGTTCTCTGATTGGCTGATATTTCTCATGACGTCACCCTCTCCAGCGCGCGAAAAATGAAGCAGGTGGTTTGACCATAGAGCTATAACAATCAGGTAGCACAGCTAGAGATGGCATGTCATACGTAATTGTACGGGTCTACCATTCCCTGTACAATACACAGCGAGAAAGCATTGCAGATAAAGTTAAGGCTGCAAGTACTGCCGCTGGCAGATCCAGGGGGGGGGGGGGGCAATGGGACCATGCCCCCCCCCCCGTACCAGCCTTAATTTCACATTCAAGTCATGCTTTTGCCCCCCCCCCCCCCTCCCGTAAAGGCCGGGCTGGATCCGCCAGTGGGTACTGATAGGTATAATATGCCTACCCATGATGTCATACGATCTCTTACATGATTTCAGACAGTGCCGGAAAAAATTACATATGGGCAGTTGGGGCAATTGCCTGGGACCCGGAGGTTCAGGGCTAGGAGGCCACAAAGATGAAGTGCAAGTAACTTGCCAAAGCTTGTAAGAACAAAATGTGAAAAGTAAGGGACCCATCAGTATGATCAGGTCTAGGGGCCTCGCACAAAGTCAAAGAAATATGAGCCATATTGTAATATTTGTAACATATTGTTTGAAAGGGACCCATTGGGTTAGGACCTTCACTGACCTGGCACATTGTGAGCAGCTCCAGAATCATGGGCCCCAAAGATAGTAATAGAAACCAATATAAAATTAAAATTATTTATTTTTTACAGTTAGGGGCCCCATTAAGTCAAGGGCCTCACACCATTGACACCAATTCACAGAAACACGTACCTACCTTTTACCAAGTTAAGGAAAGCAAAGATTAAAAAATCTTAAAACAAAGGGGCCCATACTGTGGTACAGTTATTGTCCTTTTACCACAGTCCTGGAGAAAAATCCCAAATTCAGTGCTATGAAGAGCAGAGGAAATGTTCAGTAACAAATTTTTCTCAAATAATGAAATGTTGATGTAGATCACATGGACATCACACTTTGTGCGTACTCTGTACTGATGATAATTTGATAAACATGCATTTAAATCATTTACATGTTATGATAAAATAAAATTCATCCATTCATAACAAATGACTAGGTATGTATGTCTTTGTGCTCTAATATTCAACAAAATGTTTGTCTGATATGTGTTTTATTTTGTAACTAAATTCTGACATTTGGAAATAGATACAATATTAATGTCAATTTTATAGAGAAAATTGTAATGGGAAGGAGAGGCTAAACAAAAGTTGGAAATAAAGAAAGACGAGCTTAAGAATGTCTTTGTTTTAAGATTTTTTAATCAGAATAATGAGTTAAGAAAGAATAGCATCTTGGGTAAGAGTCTGCCCTCAGTGACTTCATCATCAGCCTAATCTCCTGCACAAGCTGCTGAGCAGTATACAGGATCTAGTCATGTGGCCCTAACCAAGTCTGAGGGTGTGAAAACATGTGTAACTGCAACAGCCCAATTGAATACCAAAAACTACTAATTCAAGAGTTAAGCACAATTTTTGGCTTTCTACCAGAGATCAGTAGCATGGGTTCTAGTGAATTAGGTTCAGCTGCAAAGAAGGTGGTATCTGCATATCCAGAAGACTTTGAGTTACAGCTTGAGCTAGGAGGAGCTTGTTCAATTTTCTAGCCATATGAGAAATTGTGAAGACCTAAAGGCATCAATAAAAAAAAAAAGATGAGGAGGAAGGTAGTCTAGTACCATAAAAACCGTGCAAGTTGTAATAAGTAGCAAGACTAGCCATAGCCATACGACATAAACAAAAATATAACTTGTTTAAAATAAGTAACCTGACTGTAATCCATAGTGTATGTTCATTAAAAAAAAATTACCACATTGTATGGGTAATTTTTTGTCATTACAAATTACATGGCTCATCAAAAGACTAAATGTTCTAGCGGCGACATTGGCGTCGGTGGGGGAAAGGGGCCCGAAGACAATGAAGTGCCCGGGGCCCATGGAACCCTAAATCCGGCCCTGATCTCAGAAAATGAGATTTACATGAACTCAGTATATCAATTTGAAATCACAAAATGATCTCAGATTGATCTCATTTGATCCCACAATATGAGATCACTTTGATGTAAATTAGATATTATTATTATTACTTTGGTAGAATTGTCACTCCATTACCGATCACAGTGGTTTTGCCATTGACAATTTTAACTAAATTCAGTATTAAAACAACAATTTAATATCTAAATTCCCTTTCCAGTGATTCTCTGTTATTCACAAAAAAAAAAAAAAAATGTCTTAGAAAATTTGAGTATTTTACAGAACTTTTCAGCTTGCTTGGACAAATTCATTGCACACTTGCTTTGTTCAAGTCTTGACCACGTGAAGCCGGATAATGATATCTCAGATAAATTACATCATGTTGAGATTATATTGAGATCACACATTTATCATAAATGACATCATGTTGAGATTACAATGATATCTTTGACTCATACAGTTGAGACTTTTGTGATGTCATTATGACATCTTCATTATGTCATGCCTGTTTTGACTGGGTATGCCAGCTAACAGGTCTGTCACCTGCGAAGAATTAAAAAAAACTTACCAATTTATGCCAAATAAATTCATATTCCATTTATTGAAATTTCTAATCTCAAGAATGCTTGGTTAAACTAGCCTTTATAACCCTATTACCCTAACATAGGCCTATTAATTAATTTAGTTATATATGGCCCCACTGGCGGATCCAGTGGGAGATCGAGGGCCATTAATTGGCCATGCCCCCCCCCCCCGTACCTTAATGTCCATATATATATATCACAGGGCTATTATTGTGTAGAAATGGCTGGGACATCTTATATAAGATCCAGGGCTGTAGGGAGAGGTTCATGATGGGGGGAGGGGGGGGGGGTTCCAAGATGTGAATTTCTAAAAATGACCTTGTTGTGATCAGACCCCATGCACACCAGGAAAATTTACGGGAACGAATAAAGGATTTAATGGGGGAGTATATATATTAAAAACTGAAAGTGAAAAGCTGAATTTCTGAAAGTTATGAACTTTACAGCACTCCATATATAAAATGAATATTATGATGATTTGCACAATTTAACTGGCAGCAATAGTCCCTTTGAGAATAATAATCCAGAATTTAAAAATGCAGCTTTTGATTATTTATTTAAAATGACTTTGATTGTTTTAATGGATTATTGATAACACCTATGAAATAGAAAATAGTTCAGTTTTAATCCTCTTGATCGCGTGGTAGTTGTGTTAAAGTTTCGCTCGCTACATGGCGCTGTAGTCTTTTTCTAGCGAAGCATGCGCAGTGACTCAGAAACGTACCTGGTCAACATCCGGTGAACGCAACGTGAGCGAATGTAGGAACGATTTTCTAGTAATTTCATCGCTGTTGGCATCTAAACAGCTAAAATGGCACGAAATTCGGAGAAAGCTATGACAACGCTGGCCAGGTGGCGAGCTGCTCACCTGGAAAACACCAAAGAAAAGGAAAGACGACCGTTCTTAGCGTCGGAGTGTGACGATCCTTCAAAAGCTGAAAAGTGGCGCCGCCAAATTATTGGAGAAGTATCCCGTAAAGTTGCACAGATCCAGAACGCTGGGTTGGGTGAATTTCGCCTGAGAGACTTGAACGATGAGATCAATAAATTACTCCGAGAGAAGGGGCACTGGGAAGACAGAGTACTGGAGCTTGGTGGCCCTGACTACAAGAGGGTGGGCCCTAAAATGCTTGACCATGAAGGCAAAGAGGTCCCTGGGAACAGAGGTTATAAATACTTTGGTGCTGCTAAAGACCTCCCAGGTGTTCGAGAACTCTTCGAGCAAGAACCACCTGCCCCACCTAGGAGGACTCGCGGGGAGCTGATGAAAGACATTGATGCCGATTACTATGGTTATCGGGATGAAGATGATGGAATACTAGTTCCTCTCGAACAGGAGGAAGAGCGCAAAGCTATTCTAAAGAAGATGAAGGAATACCAAGCTCAAAAGGAGGCTGCATTGAGAGGAGAAGTTGCTATGGAAACTAACCAGACAGAAGAAGTTGACATTTATGCTGTCAAGGAAGAATTTGATGATGACAATGACGGAGAATTGGATACTGATGCAAAAATGCAACAGTTTATTGCACATGTTCCTGTTCCTTCACAAAAAGAAATTGAAGAAGCCCTAGTTAAAAGGAAAAAGATGGAACTCTTGCAGAAATATGCTAGTGACACTTTACAATCACAAGAAAATGAAATTAAGACAATGTTGGGTGTATAAAAAGAGTAATCTTCAGTAGAATTTGGTCTGTGAAACTGTGCATCACTTGATAATTCTGTTCTTTGAACTGTACATATGTAAGATAAGCAAAAATGTAGTGTTACGCAAATATATTTATATAAATACAGCAATGGCTTTCTAATTTATTGACACTGAAACATGTATTATTTACAGATATTTACTGCAGTATGAGATTGATTATCAAGTGCAGAGCTGCATTGTGATTTATAGCTGCAGTAATTGCCAATCCTTTGGAAATCTATTTATGCACATATTTTAGCCTAGCCTCTCTCTCTATTGGTCTAGGGCTGCTTATTTTGTCCAGACATGAAGGTCTTTAGTGACCTCTACATGTTGTAAACAGTTGGTTAAAGTATAACTCATTCATTCCAGGCAGGAGAGTCGTGAGAAACGAAACAGAAATTCCCTAAATTAAGTATACTTCAACAGCAAACATCTTACAGTTCTGACAATTAAACAGGAAATAAAGTTGTGGCAGTTTTATTGATGCCTTCTGGCATATATTTAGATGTTGGTACTTAAACAATAGTTTTTTACTATGCTTATTAAGACCTAATGAGCCATTATATAAGTATAACTCAAGTGGATGTCAGAAATGATTTTTTCTTTGGAAATATTCTGAAATTTGCAAGGGATGAACCTATGGTAATTGTGAAAGCGCTGAGCATACTAAGTGGCAAAGTCATGGCTGTTGCTAGCTATGAGGCACAGGCCTTTTCTAAAATTTTGTGGAGAAGCATATACACTGACATTCAAAGTTTTAAATAATTTTTGTTTTCTTCTTCCGATACACATGATCTCTCACTTAAAAGGTAACGAAACAAACGTGACCATGTTATTGATTCCCAAGGACACCATACTCCTACAATGAGAAAGCAATGTTTTAACAAATAATGCCTATAGATACCGATAATTGTTTTAATTTTAGGATTGGCAACTTATAATTTAACTTGAAAACCCACTACAATTAGGGCTGTACACCGGTTCTCTATATACCATTTGTACCAGTACAATGATAACGATACGGGTTTTGATAACTGTTATTCATAACAACGATAAAATTAAAGGATATGCAGAGCGGTGTTTTTGAGCTAATAAGACACCTGTTACCCAGATATTCCAGTGATTTTGAAGAAAAATGCCAGCCAACTTTAATTCCAATAACATTACACAACAGTCTGGAGTTATTCAATGAAGATTTGTTTATTAAATTGCATGGTCTACTTCCAGAATTCTAGGCTTTATTTATTTTCACATTGATATGATTAATAGTACATATCGTAATACTTATCGTATAATTTTAAAGTTAAAGGTGTACAGCCCTAATGAGCTCTAATGTAATGTATTCTGCTTGAGGAATAACTCGTGAAACACAGAGTGTAGGCTTGGCAAGAAAGGGTGGCTTTTAATCCAGACATATGTAATGTAACAGATACAAATGTAAT
Source organism: Alitta virens (assembly GCA_932294295.1). Lineage (NCBI taxonomy): Eukaryota > Metazoa > Annelida > Polychaeta > Phyllodocida > Nereididae > Alitta > Alitta virens. Next base: position 15,882,405 of record OW028580.1, on the reverse strand, counting down.
GTTCAGCTACAGCTGATAAACTGAATATTCTCTATGCTACACAAGTATATCAATTGCCCCTTTTTCCAGGGGTCTCCTTCTTATTGGTTCTCTTTCCTTCAGTGCACATATACATGGCATGCTTCTATTGGCTTGTGCCTTGGGGTGGACAATGGCCACAACCCCTTTTTACAGTTAAGTAGGCTTTGTTAAGTTTGACCTTCAATTTGCCTTTAAGCTGGCTCGCTTAAGTTCTTATTACTGAACTCTAAAGTCATAGTTCATTTATATTATCTAACTTTATAATTGTGAAATTTAATACATTCTCAATACATGATATTAACTACAATACATGTACTTGAAAGTTGAAACCTCCCCCCCCCCCCCCCTTAGGCCGGAGCACAAAATTTAAAACATTTTGGCATCAGTCATGGCCTGCATTAAAAATTTATTGGAATTTTAAAATGTTGCTATTAATATTTTTTTCATTTTCATCTTATTTAAAAAAAAGATTAAGCATTTTGTATCCCTGTTCAGTCAGAGTTCAATTTTTAGACAAAATGAGCCTGAATGGACATTAATTGCTATGTTTATTCCGTCCTTTTACAGACCTTAAATTATTCAGTCACCTAATGTGAATTATGATGTAAACCTGAATATTATAAGCACTGAACAGCAGTATATGGCTAGAAATATTTTTCTGGATTAAAAGATAATACTGCAAAATATTATATGCACATGGATTTTTTTTATTAAGACACCCAAGAATCTCAAGCTTGAGAGCTAATGCTTTAAGTAGTTTCTTAGGCTTTTATAAAAGCTGTAGCCCCCCCCCCCCCCCCCCCAATCTAGTTATATTCTTCATCAACGGTCTTCCCACCATCGCATCCTTCTATTATTGCAAAAACAAATTCACCCAAATTGTCAATTCAGATTCAATCCAGGGGGATAGTTTGAAACTACTACTCATTTTTGTCATATTTGCCATGCTATATATATCATTCCGCAAATGAATTACCTCAAAAATATGATGCTGTAATGGAAATCCTTAGCTTGAAATAATAGTTTGACAGTGGGACTGAGCGTTTAGGATTAATTTTTCCCACAATAGCCGATAATTTTAAACTATTTTAATTTATCTACACACATGCATTGCTTATCAATAAGGGCATTGGATATTTTTATGGGCACATATCTATTGAGTCAGTTGTAATTTTACTTGCTTAAGGGGGGTTCTCACATAGCCGATTTTCCTGGAGAAGCCGTATTGCTGTCGTAGAATTATGTAATACCCCATTTTGACGACTTCACCATGGTTGTTGGAAGCAAAAAAGGGCAGTGCTAGGCGATGGGTGAGTTGGCGGCAGCGAGGTGTGAATCACGGATCACACGTAGGGTACGTACCAAACCCGACGGATGATGCCCGGTCTGATGCCGGGTGAGCCACGGGTAAATCACGTTTATGACGAAGACTCCATGGCATCTACGTACGACCCGCAGGCTTGTACGTGTGAGGGGCGTATCAAGCACGTGTCAATCATGACTGAGGGTTACAAGGAACGACCCAGCGAGTTAACTACGTGAACTAAGTGTACTAAGTTTGAAAGCCGGCTGTCACGGTGGAGGGGCAGATGTGAATATATAAGTGGCCGCTTGTCTGTATCCTTCATTCTGCTCCTTGTTACCACAGAGGAAGGACCATGGCACATGCAGTAGACCAACCAACAGTCATTTTAAATTTGGCTCAGGCCAGCTAGAAATTAAATCTGCAATGAGCAACTCTTGCACAGGCTATTATGCAAGATGAAGAATAGTCCAGAAGAGCTGCAGAAAGAAGACAAGCAGTCATCAAGAGAAGAAGGGAAGGGATTTTGGGTGAGGCCATGGCTCTTGCGAAGACCTCAGATGGGCCAATACGAACGCTTGATGAATGAACTATTGATGGAGGATGGAACCCACTACAAGAACTTAGTGAGAATGTAGCCAGACATGTTCCATGAGCTGCTTGCCAAAGTTGGGCCTAGGATTACCAAGCAAGACACCTTCTGGAGGAAAGCTTTGGAGCCAGGACTCAGGATTGCCATCACACTGAGGTATTTGGCAACTGGCAACAGCTACAAGTCATTGATGTATGGCTTCAGAGTGGCCCACATCACCATCAGCAACATCATTGCTGAAGTGTGAAGCCATCATAGCTGATTATGCAGAAGATATCATCTCCTGTCCAACAAAACCAGAAGAGTGGAGAGAAGTTGCACAGCTGTTTGAGACAAGATGGAACCCCATTGTATTGGTGCCATAGATGGGAAGCATGTGGCCATCTGGTGTCCTCCCAAAGGTGGTTCAACTACTAGGGCTTCCATTCCATTGTACTCATGGCTCTTGTGGGTGCAGACTACAAGTTCATCTATGTTAATTGTGGAGCAAATGGTTCTGGATCTGATAGAGGAGTTTTTGCTGCTACAGCCCTGAGGGAAGCTCTAGAAGATGGGACTATTGGATTACCTCCACCTGAACCTATTGCTGGTGGTAACAGACCTGTACCATACTTCATCGTTGGGGATAATGTGTTCCCTTTGAGAACCTGGCTGATGAAACCACTGCCTCTGCGCAACATGACCAGACAGCAGAGGATCTACAATTACAGACTCTCCAGAACCAGAAGAATTGTGGAGAATGCCTTTGGTATCCTGGCATAAAGGTTTAGGTGTCTGCCAACCACTATGCCCCAGAAAACCAAGACTGGAATCTTTAGTCCTTGCATGCCTCCACAACCTCATGAGAATCAGATATCTGACAACCAAGAACAACATGCTTGACCAGGAAGATCAAGTCACCGATCAGGTCAATTCTGGGGCTTGGCAGGAAGCTGGAGAAATTGCTGAAATGCCACCACATACGATCGGAGGGAACTATGCTACCCAGAGTGCCAAGTTACAACGACTGTACTTGGTGGACTATGTCAACTCAGAGGAAGGAAGTGTCCAATGGACCTGTGCCTTCATCTTCATTGGGCGTCTTCTCTGCTACTTCTCACGTGGTGCCTGGTTCTTCTTCCTTGAACCCTGCTTCAGTGGGATCCTTGCTGTCTGCCAGTGACAACCTTCCTGCCAGGTCGAATTTGCTCAACATGAGCCAGCTGATGAACTCGTCCTTTCGTATGACTCAGATGTCTCTGAAGAAGTAATCACCTTATGCTGTTCCTGTTCCTGTTGCAGTAGATGTTCCAGTAGAAAAAAAAAAGAAAACTACAAAAAAATGTATGGCCTTTTTCAAGGCCACCAAATCCTCCCAAGAGAGCACACCATGTACACATCTTTGTGTGACAAATAAAATACAAAATAGTCCAACTGAACCCTCAAAATATATGTAGTTAGTCATCTGTGGATTCTTTGGGTCTTCGGATCTGCAGGAGGAGGAGGAGGAGGAGGCTGTGCGATGGCTTTCATATGCTGGTCAATCCTTGCAGCTGTCTGCTGAGCAGACTGGACTATGTCAGCTAATTTTGAGCTTGATGCAGAAGAATGATCACCAGTATTTTCCTCTTCTTGAAGGGACCACCACCCTTGGTTGTCGCTGGGAAGACTGGACTTGGCTCAACGTCAACTTCTTCAACTTCTTCCAGTTCTTCAGGCCCAGAATCTGCCTGCCCTGCACTGGAACTGTCATCCAAGTTGGGCAGTTGCCTCTTGCTCTTTGCAATCTTCTTCTTTAGATTGACAGCTTGACGAGACGGACATGTGTTGCTCAAGGAACCCTAAGTTGGTGATAATCCACTTCTCTGTCGGATTTCTCTTGGCTGTTCCGGAAGGGCCCTGCTTGATGAGCTTCCCAGCTGATAGACTATAGACTTAAGCCAGGTCTTGAACTGTAGCCCAGTACAGGGAACACTGAGGGTCTGTGCCCTGTCATCAATGAGCCTCATCTTCCTCTGATGATCCTTGTAGTCACTTCTGGTCCTGTCATAGAATATGCCATTCTCTCGGTACTAGTCAGCGATGTCTTGCTCATCATTGGGTGGTAGAAACAGCTTCTCAGTCTTTCTTCTCGGCTTCTTCTGAGATGCAGCAGGAGCAGTGGCGGAGGAAGCCTGGGTGGCAGGAAATTGACTGGCATCACTATCATCATCTTCTTCTTGTCTACATCATAGTCTGGATCTCTGTCGCTGTCATCCATGTCAACATCAGAAGACTTGGCAGAAGACTTGGCAGTGGACTTAGCAGAAGACTTGGCAGGAGACCTGGCAGGAGATGTGGCAGGAGCGTTATAAGTAGAACTGGCAGGACTAGCAGAGAGCTGCAGGAACTCTGGATTCTTCAGATTCAAACAATTCTTCCCCAGAGGCAAGTGCAGAAGGCTCTTCTTCTGTGACTTTTTTCTTTCCAAGATTGCATCTCTTCTTCACCTGTCGTTCAGCTAGCAGCCGGTGACTTACTCGTGGCACACGTGAGTCACACATAGCGTACATAGGTATTAATTTTTCGACGGTTTAATTGTCGCACACGTACCTCTCCCGCTGGGTTGACTACCATGTGTGCGATGGTTAACCTGCCGGCTTCTATGAGTGTCTCATGTGTGACTTGTCGTATGCCACGAGTGCCTCTACGGCAACTACGGTTGCTAACTCGATTTTGGCGGTTGTTCTCGATTCAGGGACGACAGCAAGGAATCGAGTAAGTTTGTTCACCGTCTTCTACGACAACCTCCCTATAACCATGGTTGCAGTATGGATGCCCAATTTTGCGTAATATTTCATCATTCTACGAGAGCAATGCGCCTTCACCGGGAAAACCGGCTATGTGAAAACCCCCTTTAGGTACATTGCATGGAAGTTGGTTTAACTTCTTATGCTACATGTATTTTATAAAATTGCCAGATAAGCCCAGTACTAGCCCTGATGCTGTTCTTCTTCATAGCTTCTACATGTCCATTCACATTGCTTGTCACACACACAAGTTTATAAGTTTATAAACATGTTATTTCTGATGAATCCCCACAGTTATTGTATGCTGATCCATGAAATGCCCTCCTTTTCAGTTTTTGCACTTAAAAGCTTTACATGGGTAGGGAACACTTCGTCACAACCAAAACTGATTTTGTACTTGCAAAACACTACAGGGGTTTTTTTTTTGGAAGGTGGGGGAAGAATGGTAATATTTAAATTTGCTGCAATTTAGTTAATTATGCAGAAATGTCATCTAAATTAGATACTCTTTGTGTATTGTTGGCTTACATGACCAGCTATCAGAGTCAGATGTAATGATGGGATGATATGGTTCGAGTCCATACCATTTTACACATACACCCCAGGGGTGGGTCTTCAACTTGCTCAAGTTTATACGAAGCTCATGATGAAGGCCTGTGCTAGAAATCAAACCTGAGACCTTCAGAGTAGCTGGTCAGTGTTCTAACAGGCTACTGCCTTAACCACTAGGCTACCTAACATGCGAAATTGAAATCATTCAATTTGAAATAGTATTCATAGCACCATCCGAGACTGCTGTGGTTGTCGATGGCCCATCCCATGATTTTGAAGACCCCCTCCCCCCCCCCCCTAAATTGGCATTCATTTTAAAGTACTTTACCAGAGCAATCCAAGTAACTCATTATCAATGAGATATAAGGACATCACACAAATATCGCTGACCTTTAAAGTTGTGGAAATCACTAAATTTCTTTGTAAAAGACCTAATTTTCAACGGGTCTTGGGAGGGATAAAAAATAAAGGTACATCTATGTGTAATACATCATTAGAAAGGGTTTTTGAACCTTAACAATATTAAGATAGTTTCCCATTAAAATTCTGACATCCATGATTATCACCCCCTCTAAGATTCTAGGCCTCCTCTGTCAAAAATTTCTAGCTACGGCCATGCAAGTGGTTTGCAGAGGGAGCCTATGTATTTGGTAGTGACTGCCTCACAGGGTGGGTGGGTTGAAACCCATCTGTAGCAGGCAATTCCCAATAAGCCCCGTAATCATAGTAATGTTCTGCAATTCCTATACCTCCTTAATAATTCCAGTAACTCCACTATCTCCATATGGGTCCCATGAGATCCTTCAAGTCCTATCTAATTCCAGCATTTCTAACTCCTCCAAGTCCTGCAATTCCCAAATGGGAGTCCCATATGGGAATTATGGGATTAAATGGAGCCTATCTGTCATGCATGCACTGGTTATGAGTGACTCTATAAGGCTCCTATATGAGCAAATCTTTGTAATATCATCGATCAGTGTCTTGAGATACACCACTGGGAATGCTCAGACTATTGCCATTTATATATTCTGTATAAATAGAAATAATTGCAATTTCGTTGAAATTGATAACTTCCAGATACTTAAAAAAATAATCTGATTGTTCTAACAATATATTCATAATGTTTTGGATATTATCAGAAATGTTGCTGCACACTTTTCTAGGGTCCACACTTTTATACTGTGACAATATGATCTACAATATTGTGACAATATTATACAATGTTATGACAAAATTATAGGCCGCAGGAGCGGCCCCGTAGGGGCCGCCCGTAGGGCTTTTATGTTTAGAGATTGGCCAAAAACAAAATCTACTGTCATGCTATTCTCAGATGACCGGACGAACTATGTTGTCCTAATTAATCAGCGCGGCCATGATGCGCAAAATCCTATAATGACCTACTTACGCAAAAATGATTCTTAACGTAAGATAATACAGATCTACCCAACAAATTTGAAGAAACTCACGTTAGAACACTGTTAATCATCAGTTCTATGAGATTCAAGACAAGACAAGCAGTAGAACTATGGTTTTGAATGTTCCATGGGAGCTACGTCCATTGCCGTGATTTTCCATAAAGCTAGCCAACTAAATGAACGTTCGACCAATCAGAGCAGAGCTTATTTAATTACTAGGTCATTTGCTAGGCAACGAGCTCTAACAAACTCTGTGATTGGCCGTGGCGCTTAAGTTAGAAATCAATGCGCCGTCATGATCCGGGCTGACAAAAAATAAGCCAAAAGTTGGCAAAACTTTTATTGATGACGTCACAGAAAATGCCTTTGGCGGCGTAGCAAGGTAAACATGACTGTGTACGTACGAAAAACGATGTGTTTGCTCAACCGGAACGATCGCGATTTTGTTGTTGTTATTACCCACATGTATGAAAATATCAAACTTCAACAAAGTATCATTTTACTACAACTCCTGCGGCCTCTCATGCACATTGCATAATCATATTACAATGTTGTGACAAGATTGTCACAATATGCTTGTGTTAGCAGGGGTGTATGAGAAAGCAGATTTTTAATGCGAGATGAGGGAACACTAATGAGGGTGAATAAACGTGTCAGCTAGGCCTGTACACCGGTTCTCGATATACGTTTGTACCGGTACAAGGATAACGATATGGGTATTGATAACTGTTATGTAAAAAAACGATACAATTAAACCATATGCAGATCGGCGTTTTTTTTTAAAGACACCTGCTCACCAGATATTCAAGTGATTTGGAAGAAAAATGCCAGCCAACTTTAATCCCAATAACATTACACAACAGTCTGGAGTTATCAATGAAGATTTGTTTATTAAATTGCACGGTCTATTTTCAGCATTGTAGGCTTCATTCATTTTCACATTGATAGAATTAATGATACATATCGTATCGGTTTTACCATATCGTGATACATATCATATCGTTTTAAAGTTAAAGGTGTACAGCCCCAGTGTCAGCCCAATAAGAATTAAAGTGATGTCAAGAATGAAAAGTCATTAAAATTATTTTAATTTACATAGAGCTACATAGATAAGTAGTACTAGAAATGTAAATGACAAAAAAAATTTCTTTAATGAAAAAAATTTTTATTCCAGAAAGCGAAAGCAATCAAAGCTCACATTCATCGATCTTGATGCGGTTGAGTCAGTGTAACCATGAAGGTATAGATGTAGGGACTGATTCCAAAACATAGGTTTTTTCAGCCCATGATCATGAGGCAATTTCAAAAAATTCATTTTTGTAAACCATCACTATTTGAAGATTAATGCCAATTTTCGGACACATTCACTTAAGTCATAATTGCAGGCAATATATTTCTCTACATTCGTGTGTGTTCACTGGCCACAGACTGACTTAGTTTTCCAAATAAGAGAAAGTTTACAAGGAAATCGCACTAAGAAAGTTGTGATAGTCGCGCCGTCCTCAAAAAATAAGGGAGAAAAACAAATAGGCTCCAATGACGTCACAGGACATTACTCATAAATTACAAGTAGTGGCATCACAGAACCATAATTTAACCATACCAACGTGTTAAACATAAAAACATCCTAACATACCTGAAAATGCAATAAATCCATCTAAATTGCGAATCGGTAGCGTTCGATCTTGTTTACTTGCTCATGACGCAACGTCGTGGTGGCACGTGCGAGAATTTAGAGATTATAAAAGTCAGGAAATACCGAAAGCGTGAATGTAGATCATATATTTACATGTATTAACAACACTTTAGTCCACTCTTTTAAGATTGTATCTAGCATGAAGCATGGCAAATAATATTTTTTTGATAAATCGTCAGATTATATCGTCACAGAGGGCGCTGCAGACATGACAGGTGCGCCACCACGCATACAATAAATATCCAGAAATATACGATTTTTAGCTCTTAAATGTGTGAAGTAGCACTAATATAGTGGATTTATTTATTGTAACAATTCTAGATCGAAATAACACGAAAAACAAGTTCTTAAAAAAAAAAAAACAGCCGGCGTCAAGTTTTGTTTTACACTGTAACAGAACTTTCACGGATTTTGGCTTGAATTTGTACTATAATCAGACTTTTCTCGGCTTCTACTAGTCGGATCTTCATCAAATTTGGTTTGAAAGTTGCTCTTTTTTATGCGGTTCTAATTGAGTGCAAGTTATTGACGGACACCCAAAACTGTATAAAAGCGCAAGTTAAAACCGTTTTGGCAGGATTTCCCTGTTGTGAAACCGCTAGAGGTATATAGCACCTCCATGTGTAACCAGCCAGGTTGCACTTCTTTTCAGCTGGTATTACAGTCAGTGAAAGTACATGTCAGTCTGTCAGACATGTGGAGGATGCAAATGCTGGGGATTCACCTAGTTGTTGGCGCGAAATTATATGACCTAGTTTCGAAACCGAGGACATCTGGGAAACCACGTGATCCATATCGAGGTCAAGTCCGGTTCGTGAATCCCTTATGATCGCCCAAGTGAAAACCTTGTTTATCCTAGGAATATAAAAGGTTTATCTCCGGTACTGCTTCTTAATTAAGGTAAATTTAATCACACTTTATAAGGATAACTTCGTAAAAAACAGTGTAGATAGTATGAAAATATTTATGATTTATGACAGTCTTCTGCTGAAGTTGCTGGTTGTGTTTTGTTGGGAGTATCCAACGTCCAACAGGCTGGTATAACCACAGACAACATACAGACGTTTCACTCCCATTGAAACCTATAGTGCCACTGACCTAGATAGCGACATCTAGTGGGTGGTGTGGAGCAGGCGGAGGCAGGGTGTTAATATATATGGGGAAAAGATATCAAAAGACAGCTGTTACATGTCATTCATGACCAATGATCAAGTATGACAACCACAACCACTGAGGGAGGGGGGGGGGGGATTAATAATTATGCTCAAAATATTTAAACATAAATATGCATACACAACATTATTATGATATAATTATCCATGAACTATCACTTGGGTTGACAATAACTTGATATAGTCAGTGAAACAACTACAAGTATTCTAGTTATACATCCTTTGATTCACCTTAGAATACAGTCATAATGAGCTGCTATTAGTGAGTTAACTGCCATATGTAATATATAACCACCATATACTAAATACATGATGAACTTGTTACTATGAACATATCTGCTCTAAATCTGTGCATTAAAGAAATGGCTCTTTTTTATTTTAGGAAATACAATATATTCAAGATTCAAGAATATATTCTTGGGTTGATCAGGAGATACATAAGAATGTCTCATACAATTAATAATTTCTAAAATCCAGATCAGAAATGTAAATGATGCTCTATTATTATGATAAGCCATGATGTAGAAGAGTATATACATACAATTATAGTAAGAAATTTAATATTGAATGGTTCAAATTATGAAAGTTATGAAAGATAAAAAGAATAATTCAAATTATGAGTTATGAAAAATTATGAAAGATAAAAAGAATAATTCAAATTATGAGAGTTATGAAAAATAAAAAGATTGCACATAATAAATTATGTTCATGGGTAAATAATATATATATATATACATACATATGTTGAGTTTAGAGTCCCATGACAGATTTTATACCAACTATCAGAAATAAGAATATCCCCCTTATGCTTAAATTTTCACAAGGTTATCTCAGTAGTGCTTTTCGCAAATATATTATACCATATTTTCAAATTATCATTATCATGCATATAATTATTTACATATTCCAATAAAGTCTCTTGTATCGCTGGCCAGCAATTAACTTTTTGAGGGGTCTCCAATGCGCTTAGAAAAAGTACGTTGAACCTCTCATATATAAGAGAAATAAACAGAGTCTGAGTCTAGTCTAAAAAATAGCTCATTTTTTGCTAACCCCCCCCCCCCCCCATCCACATATCTGTAGATAGATTTCAACGGCATCTGATTTATGACCATTCTTCAACCTATCACTGATGTTGCTGTGAAGCTATTGCATCATCTCAGAAAACCAAATCTTAGCATGTTTTTGAGATTCTGATTACCATACAGATATAATCAAGCAGTATTAAGTTAATTAACAAGCTTTGAATAAGTTTATTATGTTCAGATATGCATGGATTGCAGTTGAATTAAATCAAAATTAAAATTTCTATTTGCACTATTAAAATAGTTTTAATCATTTAACTCTTACATTAATTCTTTGCTTTTCAATGAAAGGGAAGAATTAAAAAGAAAACTGTATTTCAGATTGTTCACATGTATGATTGACAGTTTGAAATGGACAGTCAACATAATTTGTTTTTTCAATTAACAAAAGCTAAAAACTCATCTTATTTTCTCTAACAAGTTTGGAAATCTGTATCCTTTCAACTTCAAAATTGTTACAAATCAATAGCAATACATTCCAAGGCTGGAACTGTTGGTCTCAACATATCCTTGCTTCAGGAAAGACAGACTGAATAACCTACTAGGTTAAATTTGTTTGCTACAAGTTGTAAATATTACAAGGGTTATATGGTTTAGAGTGAACTGAGGTTGAATGAAAATGTTAGGGGTTGACAAACATTCCCTACAGTCCCTGCCAGCCTTTTGATCTTGGATCCTCTGCTCTCTGATTTATGCTTGACTTGACAGATAAATAACTATTATGTGCTGCTACAGACTATACAGTGCAGCTGGAAACTGTGTTTTAAATCTATTAACCTCTGGTTATGGAGAATTTGTAATATTCATCACATGTTTTTGCAAGATTTAGTGTTTTCATGCTTGTATATCACATACAAATGATACAACAGCCCTGGCTGCTCCACACCAGCCCAAAGAGGGCAGCACCTGTCAGTTGAATGGCGGGAAATGGGAGTGAAACATCTGTATGTTGTCTGTGGTATAACACCAGGTATCACCAAAATGACTAGCTATATTTAGGTGAGATACTTGGCAAAAAGATCGCATGTGTTTGCGAACACTTGTAATTGCAAGCAATAGAACTAATATCGAAAGAGAGGATGTCAATTCAAAATACCGTATCGAATTCGAGTGAATTCGAGTGAATTCGCATTCGGCGCGCCTAAATAGTGAATTCGGCAAAGTCAATTCGGTGAACGGTACCGGAACATCAAATGTAATCTGCCTGGATAAAGTCTATCCTGTAAATGGTTATAATTATGGTTTCTTGTTATCGTAGTCTCCATCAATAAGTAAAAACCGAATTGGTTATGACTATTTAACTCACAGCGAGTGGCTAATTTGGAATTACCTTGATTTCGGCCTGTTGATTTCGGCCTAAATTGATTTCGGCCGACCGTAATTTCGGCCTCCGAAATTAAGATAATTCCTCTTTCTAGAACTGACTGTTATAGCACTGGACTGCACAGCTAGATGAGAATGAAACTAATTTCTTGCTAGCTTCATTTAAAATATCTAAGACTAATGTAACTGCAATTTATATGTTCTGAGATAAATATGTTCTGTGATTAACAAACCAATTTATACTGCAATTTATATGTTCTGATAACTGCAATTTATATGTTCTGTGATTAATATTTGTTTGATTAATATTCTGCGATTGCTAAAATAAATTTGTAAATACTTGTAAATATTTTCTGATTTAAAATTTGTATTTTGCTAATTAAATTTTATATATATATATATATATATATATATATATTACTTGTAAATATTTTCTGTGATACAGCTGGGATTTATTGTCTTTTGATTATTAAATTTTGTATATTTATCTAATTTTTAAATTGATATGCTTTCATTGTAATTGCACATTCTTATATATTTCCTATTGTGGAATTTGGATTTTGAATCTTTTAAATCTAATAAATAGCAGAACTCGTAATTGATTTATCTTGTCGTTTCACATTATTGATCAAAAACAAGACACACACTGAGAAAACAAATAACCATAGTACAGTTAAATAGTAAAATAATTAATTTTGATGGAAAATAACAGAATATGCACAGTACATTAAAATAGTAACATAATTAATTTTAATAGAAAATAACCGAATATGCACATCATAAACTGGGCTTCATTTGCACAATACAGTAAAATAATAATACCATAAAATAATAATACAGTAAAATAATAATACAGTAAAATAATAATTGCCCATCATAAACTGGTAGAGCTTGCATTTGCGAACAAAACAAGGTATGTAACGTTTGCCTGCCAGATATAGATGCTAAGTTATTCCACATAAAAGTATGTGCCGAATTCACCAAATTTATGCACCGAAATTCACCAATGGCGATCGCCGAATTCACTTAACTCCGCCAGTCGATTCTAGTGAATTCGGCGGCGCCGAACTTGATACGCGCCGAATTCACCTGTCACTGATGTATTGGTCATAAAGGAACTGCTTTTTTGGCATATTTCTGTTTTGTCCAAATTAGATTGCTTCCAAATGTTAAATTACTTATGCTCATATCAACAATATTTTTGCAACATGTCATGATTTGTAATTATGCCAATTTAGGCATGAAGAAACATATTTTCCAATTCCTTGTACCTGAGAAGTGATAGTGGTATTTTTATATATAATATTAAAATATTTTTACAAGTAGGCCTATCACTTTAGAGCTCTTTAGACTGTGAGCAGCTGCTATAGTATAGTGATTTTTTTTTGTTGTTCTCAAACCCATATTATAGATATTTATATTTGGTTAGAATGACTTGCATATATATATATATGTAATAAATTAGGCCAGAACAATTCCTTCAAAACGGCAATTACATACAAACAAAGTCAAATTTTGCTATCACAGTCAGGGGCGTCCGGGACTTGGGAGGGGGGGGATACTTACTCCCCACTACACCGGATGGAAACTTTTGAAAGGTGCAATTATGATTATGTTCCGCAAAAAAAAAAAATCTTGTGTTTCTCAAAGAAAACTTTATACATAATCAATAAGTACATAAATTACAGGTCTGCATGATTGGTTCTCACAGCTGATTGATGTACTGCTGAAGGGAAATGTATATATTGGTATGGTAGCAATGATCAATAAATATACTAAGCATGTGTGCATCTGTTTCCAGGTGTCTGGATAATGTCTTAAGTGACCCGATGTTTGTCGCAAATATTATGGCGGACGATGAGAATAACTGGTAACCAACTTCCTGGACTACTTTTGAGATCTTCCTTGATGTGAGTGTGACTGCTGCAATGGAAGATTTTCGCTGACATGTGACTTACGATGGAGAGCGGGGGAAGATTTGTCATCCTGTCTGTAGCATTCACTGCGATGGTTTTCGTAGTCTGTGGAGGTAATGATCATAATTTGCTAATATTCATAGTTATGCAGTGGTATGTTAAGGTAAAAAAAAGGACAATAAGTATTTAACAGAGCAAATTAGTCACTTAGTATACACAATGACTTTTAAAATTCACATTATAGTGTGCTGTTCAGTTTACAGTGCCACTTTATATTAACAAGTAGATATGATAAACTTTTTTTAATGTTTTTGTCTTTCTTGGTTGTACCATTTCCTGAACTGATATATATTTCTTCTGTAATTATTAGGGACTGCCCAGAAAATCTAGCAATGTTGCATTATAAGCTGCTGAAATGGTCTAATGGTTTAGGCCCTAGCTGGCCTACTGATGAGGGTCCTGGGTCTGATTCAGCATTTTCAGGGCTCGGGCACTCCTCATGAGCTGTATCTCAGCTTGATGTCAGTCACGTGAGACATTAAATTGGTGGTGCCTTGTCTTGGGTCACTGGCCGGTGTTCTGCAATTGAACTACCAAACCATGGGTTAAATTTACTCGTAACATAATCATGAAATAATATATCCAAGCCTCATCTCATCATTACATCTCCCTCTGGCTGAGAATGGAAGGTGAGGGGAAGTTTCTCTTGTAGAACAGGACGTAACAAAACCCTATCAACCTTTAAAAAGTTACAACAATATAATATTATGTATGCTCAATATATGCTGCCAAATTTCATTATCAGATTATACAGTGTACTATTTTTGATGTGTATTTGGTCAATACTTCCCCAAATCAAGACTCTATGCTTTGAGTAATTTTTCCCCAAAATATCTCTTTAAGTTTAAGGAAGTTGTTTTGTTTTCTCTCCCCCCCACTTAAGTTGTTGTGATCAATGGAACATTGTAATACAGACGTCTTTCAGAACTGATTTGGCCGATATTATAGTTCTGGTTGCCTCTGCTGGGATTTATGAGATGGTTAAATATTGGATTTCTTATAGACCCATGGATTTGATTTGTAAAGGTACCAATGTTTACAGGTGATAGCAAAGCTAGGCTTCCGCTAAACGTTCGCCATGGTCCTCTTGGCGAAATTTATGTAACTGTGGCTAAATTAAATGCTTGTGTGGCAAAAATCTGTCAAACTTAGTGGTGAAAATGCCTCTCAAGTGTACACAAGAGAAACTGACGCTCCTATGAGCCAAACAATCTGATTGGTCCTCAGAATGATTTTGTACCATTTAACATCACAGTACATTAAGTCAAGTATGTTTTTGACTGGGAATTAGAAACGTATGAAAGCTGGTTAAATGATTGTGGCTAGACTGTCTCTGTTGTGGCTAAAAAAATTTGGACTGCTTTAGCCACAGTGGCTAAGGCTGGAATTAAATTAGAGGAAGCCTAGCAAAGAATGTTAAGGTTTGAACCCAGGGTTCTAAAGTCATCTAAAAAATTCATTATTTGCATGTTAAAAATACACACCAACTGAAATTACAGCCGAAGTTATTTTGCACCATATATTTTTAATTCTTGGAAAGTTTTTTAAAACATCAACTTTGATTTCAAAATATTGGTCTTGGAACATCTTTAAAAAAAAGAGAAGATAATAACCTGGACAATTGTGCTTTGTTGAATATTGTTCATGAAAAGGTCTTGAAAAGATATTGAATTGAATTTCAAAGAAGTTGTAGCTAACCTGGATAGGTGTGTAAAAAAGTCCCAGGACTGAAATAACTGACCATTTACACACATTTTAAAATTTCAGCGATCACTGAATATCGTAAATGGTCTTAATTACAGGGATTCGTCTGTGCTTTTAGTGGTTTGTGTGGTTGAAGCCACAACATAATGTAACATGAATGGTTCCTGTTAAACTGTGTAATATGATTTATGAGAAAGTGCTGTGTCAATCCTTTGCCACGACTTTATGTATACAGTTGTAATGCATGGTTTGTTTAAAAAAGAAAAAAAAACCTGGGCGGGGTGTGGATACCTGGGTATATATTTTACTGTATTATACATTTGCATAGAATATGTATATATACATTTGAATAGAATGTGTGCATTTGTATAGAATCTACTGAATCAATTGCCTAATCAAAGAATAATTATGCTTTGGCCTAGTTCTTGGCCAGATGAAATAGTGAATACATTGTATTCCCTTGTAAAGAAGTAGTGAAAAAAAGGGAATATATATTCAAAAAGGCATTGAAAGATAAATGGGGTTATATTTTTTATGGGAGATGCATGTATTAATTACGGGTGGTGGGTGAGACGGATTTACGTCCCATATTTTTGCACCAGACAGGGCTGATCAGGACAGTGTATTAATTACATTAATGTTTTTTTTAAAGTAAATGCAAAAGAATCATGGGTTGAAGAAAGTGAACATCTATTGAGCAAAATCGCAAAAAGTTTGTGTATATATTAGAATTAGGATTAGGACAGTGCAGCCCTCTTAAGCGAGTACTTGCTAATCATGTGGGTTGATTGATGAGATGAGCGATTGCCAAGTGATACATTTACCCTATGGGTGGGGTCTTTTACCTACCTAGGGATAGACACTGATTACATTACAAGGCAGTGCTGATTTACTGTTTTGTATGAACGACATCCAGCTGAGTGCCGAGATACATTCATCTCATGAAAAGTGGCCAAGTTTGGTTTCGAACCCAGGACCTTAATCGGAGCTTGCAATTCCATATAGTCGCAGGTTTCTGTTGTATTGAATTATTAAAAAAAAAAAAAAAAAAAAAAAAAACCAGGCTGGCATTTGCAAATGCATGGTTTTTTTTTTTTTTGGGCTTCAATGTTGTGAAATAAAGTTGTTAATGATCAAACTTGCAGACCAAGGTAACCATGTCCCTGCCTTCAAGCCATCTTGCAAGTGCATCAATTACAACAACGAGTACATGAATTGTGACTGTTGCCCTCCAGGAGTGTCCACAGAATATGTCTACAGGATTGACTACAGGGTTGAAAGCTAGTGAGTACTGTCGTTTATTTTCTTTCTGATTTATTGTGAAAACTATACGGGTTCAGTACCCTAAGTATCCGCATTATCAGAGGCTGACTTACCACTGAGCCACCAGGGTGCATTGTGGCTTATGTTGCTATTGCCGGTTGCATACCAATGTTTGATAAATATTAAAGACAGTAATGGCTTTTTACAAGTTTATTAAATGTTAAGTATATTGGCAGATCCAACATTGACCCATTTTGTGTTCCTATCTCTCATTCTTCTTCTTCTTCTTTTGTGTTCTTCTTTATCAACTTTATATCTTCTTCCTCCACCTTATAAGGTAATTCACAGAATTCACAGAATAGGTACTTAAATTCCTATCTCACATTTCTTCTTCTCCTTCTTCTTTTGTCTTCTTCTGTCTTCTTCTTCCTCCACTGAAAAAGGTAAATCACAGAATTAGGTACACTTATGTTCCTAGCTCTCATTTCTTTTGTCTTCATCTTTTTTTTTGTCTTCTTCTTCTTTTGTTTTTCTTCTTTTCCCTTCTTCTGTGATTTACTGAATTAAGTAGAGGAAAAAGAAGGGAAAATTAGGTACAAATACTCCATGCAGTGATGTCTTAGTTACTCAATATCTCAATGCTACTGAGTCTGAAGCTTTAAGATGGTTCTTGTGTGTATGTTCAGACATTTTCTGTTGCACCCAGTGACACTGCCACCCACAATCATCTATTTAATTAAACATTAGTAATTTTCTCCACAGCATCAATCGTGATCGTTCCATGAAGATTTGCCATAAGGAATGGTCCACTGATCCGGCCATATTGTGCGATTGCTTGTTCTGCGGCTCAATTCGAAACACCTCTCATCCGAAGTTTGCTCTGTGTATGGACATGGATTTATACGACTTACCCTTTTCTCTTGAGATGGACTACACACTCAACGTGACGGTCAACAAAAGTGGGATGATCTCAAATGCCAATCTTGTCATAAACGCAGGGGAATCTATCTGTGAGTTATTTTGTAGAGATGAATATATTCTCAATTGATATGAAATTTCATGTTCAAAGTGTGAGCAGTTGATGCAAGTCTGTTTGTTATTAGTTGCGAAAAAAATGTAGCCATTATTGCATTCTGCATTTACAACTGAGCAGTGTCTGCGAAATCACATCGGACAGGATTTTACCAGCTAAAAAATTATTTGGCCGACAGTAGGCTATGTAGACATCTGACAAATTGTCCCCCTATTTAAAAGGCTCATTGGCCAATGTGTGGGAGGGACATTGTATAGATCAACAGATTTTGTTGTTGTAATTAGTCTACAATGTAACAAAAAAGTTGCAACAATACACATTGACAATGTAGCAATAAATAATGGCCCAGGCATAAACAATGTCTCAACATTTTGCTGGGATTGCACTTGACTTGACCTATCGACTGGGTTTCTTGTACAAATGTTTATTAACAGAACTCCACTTCTAGAAGTGATAGAGAGATGCAGTTTTCTAACCCTGTGAAATTGTTTTGTGCATATCTTTTCTAATCATTTCATCTATTACAGCAGGCATGCATTACCTTTATTTTATATTTTATTTTTTATAAATGTCTCAATACTACTAAAGCGTAGACAGCTTACAGAGCTCGCGGAGGTAGATGTAATGATGAGATGATATAGGCTTGAGTACACACTATGGTACATATTAACCCTATGGGTGGGGTCTTTTACCTCAGCATAGATAGGGCACAATGGCTTTTCTTCTTATTAGTTTTTTACAATATTTGATTTTTTATGTCAAGTATATTAACCTGGGTGTGAAATTATTGTTAAAGTTTAGTCAGACAAGGCGTTCAAATGTCAGACATGGAATAATTTTGTGTCTGATCTTTTGTCTGATTATTGGAAAAAGATTTTGCAGACACTAACTGAGTCTGATTATATAATGGGTCGTTCCACAGAAACGGTCTCTCAACATTCAAATGTGATTATAAAATGCAAAATGGTTTTAATAATACGAATGTGGTATGATGATGGGCAGACTAATGTTATGATATAAATACACACAAGAAAATTTACCAGGAGTCTCTCATTAGAGATCTTTTTGCTGAAAAAATCAGCAAAAATGACATATCCCACACTTCATTTTATATATCTCTTTACCCTGCTCAATGAATGCAAGTTAAAAATCATTCGTATCATTCGTATTATTCATATAGATTTAATTTGAAGAAGTTGAATTTTTAACTGGTTTGAAGAAAATTGTGAAATATTTACAGTTACTGTTACATTAAATTTAATTTCTTTTGCTCTTGAAATACCAAAAGTGCAACAATTCTGTGGGGTGGGGGGCATTGGGGTCATGCGCACCCCCAAACCAGCCTTGATGTCTTCTATCACAGGCCTAAAAAATGACTGACAGGAATATCGAACATTCATGCTTTTGCCCCCTCCCCCTAGGGCTGGAACCGCCAGTGAATGTGTTATGTTATTGCCATTATTAAATCACAGTTATGACTCACATTTAAAAAAATTTCGGAATATTAAAGACTTGATCAATAACATGGTTTTCTTTAATGTTCTGACCAATAGTGAAACCAGACCCAGTCGAGTCTATAGAAGTTGAGTCAATTCTAACGTCAAACAACGTGGTTCAGCTGAAGGTGACTTGGGAGCCAGACTTTCATGTCAGCTTCAACCGCTTGAAATTCTGGATTAGCTGGGCAAAACTTGGAGAAAATAAAGTTCAGGTGACTGTTGTAAAGCATATGCTAATTTCTATGACTACTGTTCATGATCTGTAGCAGTTTTTGCTGATTTTTGTAAATAGTTAATTGTACACACACATTTATTTTTAGCACAAGGAAACAACAAAAAATGAAATCGTTTTGCAAGATGTGGAACCAAATTCTGTATATAAAGTGCAAGTGAAATGTCGCCCAGTGCGAGGAGGATACTACAGTGCCCTAAAAAGTTTGTCAGTGCAAACAGCTGAAAAATGTAAGTTTAGGATATCTATCCAGGATTATCTCAATTTAAATGGAAATTAAATCCTGCAACTATTATCAGACCCACATATGCATGCAATGCTAAATTTTGATTCAGCGTAAATTTAATTTAATTATGATTTATTTATAAAGAATAATAAACTGAACTTGTTATTCTCAGTTTTTTCTACTTCAATTTTTTTTTTCATAATAATTCATATTAATTTTATACACCTTCGACTGATTTATTTAATTGTGAGCACACTTCATGAGTTAATCAGTTTAATTCAATCATGTTTAGTCAATAAAATTTAAGTCAAATGTATTTATTTTCAGGTTTTGAAAGTTCTCCAACTTTGGTTAATTTCATCGCAGATACTTCAAAATGTGCTGTTAGTTCAGATACACCATGTGTCACTGTGACAGTATTTTGGCAGGTGAATTTATTATTATTTTTTTTTAATATATTTTATTGTGATGCATTGAACAAGCTGTGTTGCACATGCATAGTGAGGTAACTTGTATGGCCAATTGTCAGAGGCTGATGTAATGATGAGATGGTATATCTTGGATTCTGCACCATGTTATAAGCTCACCCAATGTATATTCACAGTTGGGTGTGGTTTTAAAACCACAAAACGCTGACAATTTTAGGTCCTTGCAAACAATTTCCAGCTGGTATTAAGGTCCCTCCCAATTAAATTAACTATATGATTCAGCTTTGAAATAAAACTGCAATTAATTGATGACAATAACTTATAGGAATTAGGAATAGGAATTTGTTTATTTTGCAAGCAAATATATCAATAATATAAAAAACAAGTAAAATTTCAACATAAATAAACAAATCAGAAATCTACAAATTCATATATAACATGTCCGTGGGACTACACCCAAATGCATAAGCTTGTTAATTGATCCTTGGAAAAACAAATTCACCTACAAAATAAAATGTTATGAAATAAGTGTAATTCTTCTATGAAATTAAGTGTAGTTCATTTATGAGATTAACCTTAAATGGTTCATCTTTTATTTAAAATTAATTCTTTTATGAATGAATTTTTATTTTTTAAATACTCATCTATAAGTTCTTTAATTTTGAAATTGAAATTGATTTATTTTTGTTGGCAAAATACACTCAAAAGTAACAGTAAATCAACATACAATAAAGAAGAATAATAATTCCAAGGCCAATTAACAAATTAAAATACTCTACAGGATTACACCAAAAGCTAAGCTTGTAATGTTCTTATACCTATCTTTCATACAGCATCTTCCTCCCGAGTTGCGATGGGCAAACTGTACAAGGTATTTGTTGCAAATTACTGGATCCTTCGGGAACTTTACTCAGTTTGCCAGTTGCACCGATGTGATGGCAGTTCTAGAACAAAAGTTACCATATGGGCAAACCTACAATGTGAGTCTTCGAGTAGTCAGCGACATCTATTATTCTCCGGCCAGCTATTTGTCTATTCGAACTTCGAAGGAACTGTCAGGTAAATATTGCCGCGACATACTTTTGGTTTAAAGTTATTCATTACTGTCTGTAATTATATATTATATATTATATATTATTTCCAGAACAGAGACAGGAAACACTTGAAACTAAAGTTTTGCGTGTTGATCGGAATTCTTCCATTATTGTCTCGATTCCACTGCCACGCAGTTTAGATCCCCCTAGCCAGTACGGCATCTTTTATTGCAAAGAGGGGAATGATGCTCCGTGTGAGGTATTATATTTATCTTTTAACATCAATAAAAAATAATTCTAATTAACATTGGTCTTACATATTTAAACATGAAAATTCGGCAAAAACTTTTCAAACTTTTCTTCCGGTATTATGAAGTTTATCTTTTTGTGTTAATTTCAGAGAGATGTAAAAGAAGATCTGATAGACAGGCAACATGACTCCACGATGTATGTGATGCCCGATCACGGTCCTGACTATTTGTATAATGTTGCCTCGTATTGGGGTGTGGACACAACAGGCCTATCTTCACAGTGGCTCTGTCCTTATGATTATTGTGGAAGTAAGCGCCTTACAAATGTAGATGTATTGGGTTATAGTCCTTATTATCACCGTCCAAGTAGTTTCAACTGATTTTATAATTACACCCTTAATCACTTCTTTCATGAGATAGGGCTGTACACCTCACTGGCTTATCCAGGGGGCGGGGGGCCATCTTAATGTCTTATTTTGTCCTATGAAATGACTGACAGGGCATCTTTCAGTCATGATTTTCGCCATTTTCACCGCTCTGCATGCTGTTTAATTTTATCGTTATTATGAATAACGATTATCAATACTCGTATCGTTATCCTTGTACCGGTACAAACGGTATATCGAGAACCGGTGTACAGCCCTAAAATCTACAATGGTGAAACATGTTTCTGGACCTCCATTAACTAAGTAAGATTTTGGTGTAAAAATAACTTTCTAATGAAAATTATTTGATTTCTTGTCCACTTATGTATGGAATAATTTGCCAGTGCTCTTAATAAGATAATGAAAACTTTGCCAAGTTGCAAACTAAAGCAAAGTTATTACATTTTGTGTCATATCAATAAATTCAATACAAAATGTATCTGGACAAAGATCCTCAAACATTTTTCTATCGCTATTTGTGCACTTCAAGTTGAATCCATTATAAAATATCCTTATATCCTGCTGATGAGATAAACCAACTCCAATGATGAATGATGATATTTATCAATCTCAATTTGTGGATGTAAGAATATTACCAGGCTGCACAAGTGAATGAAATGCTTGCGATCTTTACCGACTTATTTTTGCTTTGCTATTTACAGAGTTGGTTCAGCCACAGATGATACCCACAGACGTGCGTGCAAACAGTTACACATTTAAGCTGTCTGAATTTCGCAGCATTGAGTGTTCGTCTGCAAGCAAAAGAGGTCTACCCCATCGGTTTGAAGTTACTGTCTCTTCACCCGACGAAAAAACAGGTTCAAATTTTGTTTAATCTTAAATGTATTGCATTTTGAGTCATATTTGCTAAGCTTAATCTGTTCGTGTGGCAGATGTAGTAATGAGATGATGATGTTTGGAGTCCACACCATTCCATGCCTTGGCATTCTTCATTCACTTCAATGTTTTAATGCTACATTGTCTGAAACTTAGCCAGCTTATAAGACCATGCAGCTTCCAGCAGTAGATGTAATGATGAGATGATAAGGTTCGAAATCACACATCATGTTACCCATTTAACCCTTGGATGGAGTCTTTTACAATTAATCTCGACAGGAAGCCATTCACCTGAAATATAAATTGATACTTTTTATTAGGTGACACCTAATAAAAATTATCAACTTTCGATTTAAGCGTGCTCATTACAGTCGCCAGACCCGACTTTCACGCAGCTCGGGCGAGCAGGAGAATGTTGGCACTGATCCGTGTGAGCGAGTAGCCAATTAGCTCATTAAATGGGCTTTATTTTGCCTCCAATCTGTCAGTTATGTGAACTGTTTGATTGCAATATTGGTCAAAGGCATAATCCATAGGAGTGGAGTACAGAGATTGCAATTGACTCGGTGGCATCTTCAACAGTTCAGTGTAAGTGTCAAGTCGCCCATGCTTTAGGCCTAAGTGCAATTGACTGCTCAAAGGCTGCTAAGTCTTTCAACAATAGCTTTGTAGATCTATTCCACTTTGATTTTGCGATTTTTATGTGAATTACTGCTTTAGTAAATATGAATAATAACCACACTTTATATTTATATTCATACATGTACCATATACATTATTTTAAAGTAATTGCAGTGTGGGCAGGAAGGTGCATTTTACTGGAAAAGTAGAAGTTTATGATATGTAGTTTGTGGTAACATCGGTACTTTTGATTAAATAATAATTAGAAGCATCCCTTCCTGTAGATTCTGATATCAAAGTATATATTCCTGCCAATTTTGAAAGTTAATCTTGAGTAATATGGTTGACCTGGACCACTGCTCTACACATAATCAAATATGATAAAACCTGTGTGCCAGAAGTACTGTACTTGGGTATAACATTATTACAGGTAGAGCTAATGATTTGGTTGTTGATGTCATGATTAATGACCAAGAACTTCCCTCAACTTCTCAGCAGCGGCTATATGCCTTCAAGAAGGAAAATTATATTTGTACAATATTATTGTGAAATGTATGGCAATAAACAATATTAAGATACCCCATGATCCGGACAACATGCTTGGGACATGGGTAAAAAATTGTATTTGAAGTATTACATGTATTAATATGTATAGGCCAAGTTAAGTTACAGACTAGTAGAACATGAAGTGGACCAGTACCTCATTAAAGGTGGTGGTCTGTTTGGACCAGTATGAAATTTCATGAGCTGCAGACACTGCATTATATATGGTCCGACTGTAATATTCTTGATTCTATGACCTATGCCATGGAAAAAGCTGCCGAACTGACTCTGGACTTATCTAATATATTTTCTTTTTCAGTATTTTCAATTACTGTGTCTGGACCTGATTCACAGCCAATCAAAGTGTCGTCATTGACGCCCAGCACGACTTACAAAGTGTCAGTGCGAATTCAAGGATACTGTGGGGAAACTTTGGATTATACTGATCAATTCATTACAGCTGTTAAAGGTTAGATTCAAGATGATTTTACTTCCAAAGAAAAAGACAAAAATTGCATACGTATATCAAGGATTTACTGTGAAGGACACTGCCCAATGTCAGTCTGTTTTCACTAACTGGGGAGCTCCTTATATGGTAAATGGGAAACCTCTACCTGCCAGGCTGTAATGACAATGATGTTTTGTTGTTTATCGTTTTGTTCGGGCAATAATTTACGAGCGATTGTCTTCAGTGTGTAGATGCATTCAGATCATCTCATATGCCCTGCAACTCATAAAGAAAATTGAACTCAAGCCATCCAGAATTAGTGACAACTATCTCAAGCTGACACCACATAAACTCAGGCCACAGGAAATCCCAGTGGCATAAACGCCTAATTATAAATGCGACTTGTGGTGGTATAACTTATACACGCTGTGTACTTATATAGTCGTGGTGTGCGGAAATAGAATTTTCAGGATATTATTATATCAATCATGAGGGTCCATTGATGTGATTTTACGGATTTTCTGTGTTTTCAGATGATCAAGGAAACTGGACCAACTACCTCTTAGTCGCAATATCTGTCTTGGTAGGAATTGTATTGATCGTATTCATCATAGGGTGTGTGATATATTCCAGGTGAGATACATCGTTTCACAGATAAGTGCACCCAATATTAATATTACCTTGTTGTCAAGTTAAGACCACATTACTGGGTCCCGAAAAATATGCTTAAAAATATAGATA
The DNA here is from genome assembly GCA_932294295.1 of Alitta virens. Classification (NCBI taxonomy): domain Eukaryota; kingdom Metazoa; phylum Annelida; class Polychaeta; order Phyllodocida; family Nereididae; genus Alitta; species Alitta virens. Next base: position 15,857,217 of record OW028580.1, on the reverse strand, counting down.
TGTTCCAGAATTAGGACCACCTCAATATAAATGGTGGATTTAATTGCAAAATTCCACTCTGTATGAACTTAAAGTTGACTTGTTGCAATAAATTATATATATATATATATATATATATATATATATATATATATATATATAATATGTATATATATATAGTTTTATTGACAGCATTAATATCACAAGTTGATACATTTGTCAAATCAAAAATAGAACCAAAATAATGAGATATTAAATCTGATGTATTACTCATACTGTTTACAGAAACAAGAAGATAAGACAATTGCATTTGGAGGCCAAAACTCGACACTCGGTTGTCTTGGTAAGAACTATGGGAAAGCACGATTAAACCTCACCATCAGGTCACCTCATTATTGAGGCCACTTCGCGATTAAGACCACAAATTTTGGCTCTGTCGCTAGAAGTATATCATAATTTCTGTATTTTTTTTCTTATTGATATATAGTCACAAAATACAATACAATATAGTAATGGTGCGACAGTGATAGTGCTAGCAAAACACTCATTAATTATTTTTTATTTTAAATAATTTGCAGAGCTCAGTTTCTGCGTCAACGAATGGCTATTACATCAAGAGATGGCTGGAGAATCATCACCAAACTGGGAGCAGTAACTACCCTGAGCTTTTACAGCCAAACCCTGAGGTTCGTTAAAACTTCTTACTCATAAAATTCAGACAGGTAGGCAAATAATTTTTATTTCACACATACACGCTGTATAAGCACAATGCCTCTAGTGTAGAGGAACATCACTTCGAGTGTTTTACCTCGTAACAGGGCAGGAAACATGTGTAAACAAGCAAATAAATTGGTGATAATACCCAACAGCAGGGATATTATAATTTAAATGTGTCAAATAATAGATAGATCTGGGAAGTGCAGCCCTCCAAGGCAAGTTCTCGCACTAGCGAGGGTTGATTGATGAGGTGAGAGAGAGGAGGGGTCCACCCATGTTACACATTTACCCCATGGAAGGGATCTTTTACTTGCCTCAGCATAGACACTGAGTACAAGGGACCGCCAATTTACCGTCTCATCCGAACGACATCCAGCTTGGATAATATTTATGAAAGGTTGCTCAGGCCTGGAATTGAAGCCAGGTCCTTCAGAGGAGCATGCAAGCATCTTACCACTAGACCACCCAGCTGCCAATATTTACAACAGCTACATCACTGCACTGTGTCCATCAGTGAAATCCATGTTAAATTGTGTAAAGTCACGGCACAGCTGCACTAGCATGCCAATATCACAAGACCAATAATGGGTGTGAATCATGTCTCCAATGTTGTTTGTCATTTGATACAACTCTGTTATTGTTGATAAATGCTTCCTATAGCTTGGAGCCGCAATTTTTGTTGTTTGTTTACATTTGAGAAAACCTGCAAAGTTACATGGTCTATGAGGCTGCCTTTCCTAAATGCAGTACGCTTGTACAGCGTGCTATAATTTAAGTTACAATCTGTGCTCAGTGCAGTTGCCATGGTTGCTGCATTACAGATCCTGTATGAACACCAGATGGCAGCACTGTATATAATTGTCAATTAATTGACAAATAGTAAATGAAGTGGCTGTTATGATATACCTCTGACAATGAAGTTATGGTTATTTTGGAATTTATATAGCTTGTAAGCTATAATGCTTGTAATGCAAAAAGTTAAGGTTAAATGCTGACTTATGTGTTTGTTACTATTTGAAATGAAATTTGGTGGGGCTATCAGAAGGTTGTTGGTATAAGCATGTTGGGAACTACTATTTAATTTAATCTCACCAACCCCGCAATGGATGTACATATCCCAGAATTTTGCACTGTTATTAATACAAAGCTTATTGTTTTATTTTTAAGGTGCCCGAAGTACAAAATGATGTGGACGACAGTTGCCCTGAGACAGTCGGCAAATGGTGTCAGGCATTGTGTTGTCCAAAAACACCTGTATCTGAAAATGAGCATCAGTCTGAGGAAGACAGTAAAATGGCTCTCTTAAAGTCCACTGAACGTGAAGCAGAAATTGTGAATTCCATTGACGGAGAGAGAAACGCAGCTTCTGTTACTAAAACGACAGAAATAGAACTTGAAAGTATGACTAAAGAAGTGCAGAAACCCGCAGGTGACAGTGGGTGTGAACAAGGATCGTCAAGTGACAAATTTGTTGATAAAAGCCAAGTAGACACAAACAGTAGAGACACAGACTCTCGGAGTGGTTGTGCAACAACAACAACAACGGAAGAACTATCTTCTTCCGAGATTCTTCCTGAAATCCATCACAAAGGGGAAGAACCAGTTTCCCTACCTGACAATATCTCAAAAAGTTCTGAACACCTTATGCGACTTCTGCAAGATTGTGATACAGATTCGCTCAAGGGGCAACACAATAAAATTGACTTACATATAGGCAACAATATGACAGCTAACGACAGTCTACCTTCGTACACCAAGTTTGCTAGCGATGGATGGGAAGATGATAGCTTAAAACTTCCAAAAAGCAGCAATTACCAATCGCTACCATTAGCAATGTTAAACAATTCTTCGGATGATGTACAGACGTACAGTGATAGCGATAGTCACTCTGTATATGATGAGGAAAGTGAGGAAAGTGAGGAAAATAGTACGGACCAATCCGCTTTGCCTTTTGTTAAAAAGATACCTCTATTGGGTGACAGTAATGTTATTGTATAAATACTCATGGATAGTCTCTATTTACACCTCAATCATTTGCACATATTACTTTGGTTTCATTTGACTAGTATGAAATGAATTGCGATAATGTCATAATGACCATGGTCTATGCTCAGGTTTTTAATATCAGATGCTAAGTCTATTTTCAAATCCTCAGGCCGCATCGTAGATGAGGGTCTACATTTTCAGTAAGCGGTAAACAAGACAGTTATTTAAAATTTGTCTGGTACGACATTGCATCATTTTATTATGTTTCATTATAAATGTCTAAACTTAGCCAAAATACTCAAACGTAGTTATGTCTTTAGATGCCTTTCACAGTGTTAAAAACAATACCAATGATGTGATAAGTAGTTTTGATGTGACGAATCGAAATTTGTGACAAATCATGAAATTTCTGTTACAAATCATTCCAGTTCTGTGACAAATTGTGCTAGTTTTGTGACAAATTGTGCTAGTATTGTGACAAATTGTGCTAGTATTGTGACAAATTGTGCTAGTATAGTGACAAATTGTGCTAGTTTTGTGACAAAGCATGCAAGTTTTGTGCTATATTAATATACTAGTTTGGTGACAAATCATAAGTTCTTCGACAAAAAACGCACGTTTTGTGACAATCATGCAAGGCATGTAACAATGTTGTGGCAAACTTAAAATTTAAGTTGCTAAGCAGCTGCTTAGTGTAGGAATAATTTCATTTATAACAAATCCAGTATTATGTGTTGTCCCAAGATCTGGTGTTGTATAAACGTGTTGTAAAACTTCGTCTTTTGAGAAATATATTTAGAAAAATTCTATTTGACAAGTTGGATGGATGTTTCATCCTTCGTCTCATTGCCATGGTCTCTGCCTGTCCTAATTAGCCCAACTGGTGCAGAAATACAGGACGTAAAGCCCTAATAACCCACCCACCCCATCAACCGCTGGGTCCCGGGTTTGATTCCCGGTCGAGCCTAAGTTGGATGGATGTTTCATCCTTCGTCTCATTGCCATGGTCTCTGCCTGTCCTAATTAGCCCAACTGGTGCAGAAATACAGGACGTAAAGCCCTAATCGCACACACACATCAGCGCTGAAGTACGTCGACCATTGTGCCCATTAATTTTAACTTGGCAGCAAACAAAACAGTTCTTTAATATCATGTGAAATGATGTTGCATTGTTTTATAAAGTACATCGATTTTTCATTCTTATAATTAATATATAAATATATCTAAATTATCTAAATCCATGCCTTCACTAAGATTCTTGCTCCCCTGAAGTCAATCGGACTCTCGTCCAAAGAACTTGGCTTGAGGGTCTGATGTTTTGACTGACGTCAGTACATTGTGATTGCTTGAAAGAAGAAGTGTTTGATCATATACTCAGGTTGAATAGCTTAACTTACATGAACATGTCCTTGACATAATAGTTTTATGACTTGTTTTTTACTACGCTGTGTGTTGTCAAAATACGTAAATTGTCTGTTATAAATAGATATATACATATTTCGTGTGTTTTAGTTTTTCAGTAACTTGGAAAATGAAACTTTTGCGTGAAGGTCCTGGGTTTCATTTATGGGACAAGCACTCTTCAGTGAGTGGGTACCTGGCTTTTCAGATAAAGGAAGAAGTTTTAGACTGAAGTTCCAGGCCATAGCGCTGATATGGGGCGTGTGCTTAGCTGTATACTCCCAAGGGAGCTGAGTTTGAGGTCAGGAGAGCCGCTGTATACCACTTAATGGGTATATATATATTAATAGCAGCTCTCATTAAAGCACACGGACAACCTCATTACAAATGAAGCTGACCTGTTCGACTGGCACTCGGACACATCTATAAAAAAAATCTATATAAATAGATACAATGTATTTCTATACAAATGTACAGTTAATTGTACAGCATTAAGCTTAATACAAAATACTGTGATAACCATGGTAACCACATCCTGGGGGAGAGTAGTATTTTTGAAGAAATTTACACGACTAACTTATCAAATTACATTTTAGTGGAACTTGTTAACAGAAAACAGGGATGTGATTTTTCCGGAAATCCGGTTTTTTTGGCATGAGAAATTTACCCTCGTGATTCGTGCAAATTCAGTTTTTTTTTTTCTTCTTAATTGTGGGGGGGGGGGGGGGAGGGGGAGAAGTGGCTCTGACAACGAGTATCGCCGGACTTGCGGACCTCCAACTGTAATACCTAGAAGTTGCCCCTCAGATAGCTTAAAATGGCATTATTTTGGTTATTTGTTAAAAAATATTTCCCGGACCCCCCTACAATGACCTGAAAATGTCTGAAAATGTCAGTATGAATAAGTGCGAGTACCGACATTTTCAGGTTTTTTCATCACTGATCAATCACATCCCTGAGAAAAGTTATCTTTTGCATGCCATGTTAACATCCAACACCACAATCCCAATTATAGGCCTATAAGACAGTAGTGTAAAAAAAATTTCATACTTAATTATATTGTCCAACCATTTATAAATATACTATTAAGTTGCAATAAATTCAGGCTCAGGCGAATGTATTATTTTTATTTTTAAATCTAATTTTATTTATTATCAAGCCAATCCATTCAATTCAAAGACTTTCTTTTGGACACATAAAAAAGGCAAGTCCATATCAATACTAGAACTACAACTATCTATGAATATAAGCTATATAATATCTCAAATACTAACACATCTGATTTTCTAGTCCGAGGCTCCTCAGAAATATATTTTTAGGTTCCACTAAAATGTAATTTGATAAGTTGGATGGGGGCCTAGCTCAGTGGTAGCGCTGGGCTTCCAACCACTGGGTCCCGGGTTCGATTCCCAGTCGAGCCTATGTTGGATGGCTGTTTCATCCTTCGTCATTGCCATGGTCCCTACCTGTCCTAATTAGCCCATCAGGTGCAGAAATACAGGACGTAAAGCCCTAATCCACCACCAATTTGATAAGTTTTAATATATTCATATCGAAGCTGAGTGGTCTAGGCCTTACGGTTAAAGCCCTGGCTAGCTCCACTGAAGGTCCTGGGTAGAATTTCCAGTCAGCTACATCTAAGAGACCTGAAAAAGTCATTCGCTATCGTTAGCGGTGTCTTGTACTCCTTGTCTACAGGGCAAGTAAAAGGCACCACCCATGGGGTAAATGTGTAGAAAGACATGGACTCCCAGCCATATCTCATCATTACAGTTGCCTGAAATTGGCAATTAAAGCTGATAAGCTAAAATACAGATGCAGAATATCACATTATCAGGGAGACAATAATTAAAAGACTATAATATAATGTATACAACATATGTGCAATACTAGAGCTACATAGAAATTACTCAAATTATTATTTCATTAAAATTTAAATTTAATAGGTTTATATGCAAATTTACAAAAAATAAAAACTTTAACTACTTAAGTGGTATTTGGGGACCTGATGCCTTGTGTACGCAATTCCTGGACCGCCATCCGACTTATAAGTTACATTTTATGTTTACAAGTTATGAATTTCGTTTTATGAGTTACATGTTATGATTTACTACTTATGATTTTCGTTTTATGAGTTACATGTTATGATTTACTACTTATGATTTTCGTGTTTCATGATTTTACCAAATACTTTACACGAATTACTGATCACGTGTAGGCCTACACAACAATGTAACTCATAAGTTGTAAAACGTAATTCATAACTTGTAAAACATAAAACGTAACTCATAAAACGTAAATAAGTTGTAAAACGTAATTCATAACTTGTAAAACATAAAACGTAACTCATAAAAAGTAACTCATAAGTTGTAAAACGTAATTCATAACTTGTAAAAACATAAAATTAACGCATAAGTCGGATGGCAGTCCTGGAATTCCGTACTTGTGGCATATTCGACCTTAACCAATAAAGATTGTACAATATTTGGAAAATGACAATAAAAGCAAGACTAGTCATATTGCCACGTACCCTACAATATATATTTTGTTTATCCCAATTTTCAAGCATGATGCAAATGATTTTTTTTAAACACAGTTGCCTTGCACATGTCAACACCAGAGACAAGCGAATAAACAATAACACTCTGTTGACCTCCATGGTTGATCTACACTGTTCTACTGTCAAGTGTATGGCAGTTTCTGTTTTTACAAACTTAAAATTGCTGCAGCTGTTTATCACAACATGGCTATTGTTAACTTAAACATAAGTGTACATGGGTCCAAATTCTTTAATTAACTACAAGTATGCGCGCGCACCAATAAGAGAAGTATTACAAAAATGTAACTTACATTTACCAGCAACATATAATTTAAAGAAAAGTATGTTATTACATGACCAAGAAAAATGTCCAAAGTCAAAGTGTATAGTATATGAACACAGGGATCTATCTGATCACGCCCCTCCCTCAAATATCACATTCTTTATTTTAACCCACATCCCCCTTTCAATCTGATGCCCCCCCCCCCCTCCCTATCTGAAACACACACACACTCCCTCCCCCCCCCCCCCAATACCCAGCCAGCCACCCAATAGTTCCTGCAGTCTGCAGTACCTGCTGCTTGGAGCGACATTGATTTTGAGTTGATGCTGTGATGCCAGCCTCCTAGCTCATACAGAGCATGCAGTCAGTATAAGATCTGATCTCACCTGGTCATCTATTCCACAAGACTAATGCTGAGCTGTAGAAATTTGCTCCACACCGTCACAGTGAGTATCTTGTACCTGTAATATAACAGTTTAATGATGAGCATGTGGTTGAAATTATAATCATATTAATTGTTGTATCATTCATGTTTATACATTGTGCACGTAGTGTGTACACTGCAATAGGTCGATTTCTCTCACAAACCATCGATAGTCAATACAGTTCCAATAAGCACTACAGTCAAATCAATAATCAATATAATTATTATTTACTACTTTAGATGAGATATTATATTTGCAAGCACCCAGTAATGAGTTGTAGAATGGAGATAGCAAAGCAAGATGCATATCTCAGTCCTATATATATCATTGTTTATAGCTATTCATGACAAGGAAGATGTAGCCATGTACACATGCAGTGTAGCTATTTAGGCTATTCATAATATTATGGGCGGAACTAGCTTCAAGTAATTGGTCAATAATTCAGCAGCACTGCTAATTGTGTTTCAGATGTAGAGAGGAAAAAACTGAAAACCACAATTAAGAACATCATTAGAGGAATCAGAAGTTGTACATGAAGTTGTATATATGTTGGAGCCAATCAATCAGTCTGGCAAGGGAGATAGTAGCTGATAGTCTTAATATTGGGTGGTTGCCAAATACCCTATATATGCTTGTAAAACCTCTGTATTATGACCATCTTAGGTGAGGTGGTCGTTATAGGTTAAACACAATATTAACAGAATGAGATAGGTGACAGGTCTTATATGGAGAAGTGGTCATTGGCCTTAGTGATAAACTTGGACCATGGAGACAATTAAGAGTCTCTATGCTTGGACCAAACACTCCAGGCCCCAGGGTAGTGCAATGTCATATTATGCCTGTGAGCCATATTAGTCTCAGTGCTGTAGTCTGATTCATCACTCAACTTATCAAACACTTCAGGGTGGGGGGGGGGGGGGGGGGGGTTCTTGGTTGGGGGGGGGGGGGGTAAACTCGAATCTCGAGGGATCTATTAGGTCACAACAAACTCCTGTGCAGCTTCATTCTATGTTAAACAGAGCAATATAGTATTCATTATTACAGAGAGCTGGCTCTGCTAGAGCTCTAATTGATACACCACTGATATCCTGGTAATCAAAGTTAATTAGTTATACATTATACAGGTCCTCTTTTAAACTATATGCAATGCATATCACTGTAAAAATTATATTATGTCATCATGGCTTAGTTGGTAAAATGTTGGCCACAAGTCACAAGAAGAAAAGTCAATGTGGGTTCAAAACCACCAGTGTAGTGAAACTGGAAGTTGATAAGCCCATGGAGTGCTCGGTCATATCATTTCCATTATAGCCATTCAAATATTTATTCTTACATTTTATATGCCAGCTTAATTAGTCTTTCTTTGTGCTTTGGCAAACATTCCATTTGTTTCCCCAATATACAGTTAGTTTCATAAAAAATGGTCGACTCTAGACAGCTGTAGCAACCTATTCCTGGCTGTAGCTACAACGGGCTAAAACCAGCCACTTCTGTCTACTCCTAGCTTATAGTCGGCTTACACTTACCACCACTGAAAAAATATTAACCTTGGTAAATGTAAGAAATTTATCTGATATATCATTACAATGTGTGACTCTCAACTTATGCACCACATGGTGCTGCATGCTCTTTTAGATCCTGCTTTGAGTAGCCAGCTATAGCCAGACAGTTCTGTTCAGTGGCAGGTAGCATCGTATAGCAGAAGTTGTCTAGCTTTGTTCAGGTTCAATTGACAGGGCCTTTTTAATGAAAATAGCTGTATCTAGGCTATCTAGCTGCCTCATTTGCATAGCTAAATACAATGGAGTACAAATATACACAATCACTCCCGAAAACAGTGAAATATATTTAACCTTAATTCTTTTGTTTGCTATTCCTTACATGTTGCTTGAAGTATATGTTACAACAAAATTCTGGGAAGTGGAGAAACTCTATTTGATTGCTTCCAAAAGGTACAGTGAAAACATCTAGCCGCCATAAATGTCATACATAATATATATTATGATGCTTGCTGTTTACATTTATTTATTTATTACAAGTATCAACTGTTTTATATCATGGAAACTTAATTAGGAAAGTATAACATTAATGAATTATAATAAATAAACAATTTATCTAATAATATACATGACATGAAGATAACATCAGTACAGGTTTCCACTGAGGAAGAAACTAATCCTATTTTTGTACCCCACCATTCGCAGAGTTAGTGACACTGATGTTGGTGAGGTGTGGTGGATCAGGGCTTTACCTCCTGTATTTCTGCACCTGATGGGCTAATTAGGACAGGCAGGGACCATGGCAATGAGATGAGAGATGAAACAGCCATCCAACATAGGCTCGACCGGGAATTAAACCTGGGACCCAGTGGTTGGAAGCCCAGAGTACTCCACTGCAGTTAGTTATTCAAATGAGGCAGGTACATGGTATCTGAGCTAAGCCCACTTCATGTATATCAGAGTCAGATTGGTTTCCATCCAATTTGCATTTAGTATTGTTTTTAGTGCACGTAAATGCGTTGTTACAACTTAATTCATTCCAATTACGTAGATTATACATAGCAGACTTTGCCATTGGGCCCCATGTAATCAGTTCCATTTTGAAACCGGATATTTTTGGCTTGTACATTGTAATACAGTTAGCAGCAAAAATATTATCAATATTGGCCACAGATCAGCATAATGATAAACAATAAACAGTGGAACCTGCAATGGACACCAGATATATCTAGATCTTTTTTTACTTTGCATTGTTGCAAAAAAAGAAATATATATTTTCGATAATTAAAAATAATTGGAAAACATAAATTTTCACAAAAATAGTGAAATAACAAGATTTCTAAAATCCGAAGCTTCACCTAATGCTATAGAATTAATAGCAAAGGGTATATGAATGCAAATATGATAAAGACCTTGGAGGTCAAAGGTCAAGGTCACAAACAGAATTATGCCAAATATGGAAATCTGACAATTTTTCTGACATTTCAAGGATATATTATATTGCTTCACAGCTAGCACCATGTAACAGAAAATCCCACAAATGATGACATCCTGCTTTTGGCATCTATGGCATCCAAGTGTCTATTTTCTTCCTGAAAGTGTGTGGTTTAGGCCTGACACAGGCAGTAATAGATTTGAATTTTAATATCTACTTTATGTAAGAAGTTAATTTTAGAACTGCATGCCATACACTGAACATACGTAATAAATTTGTACTCAAATTTGTAAGAAAACTCGAAAAAACATTTTAAACCATAACCTATGTAAATTAAGCAGTTAACCTCTCTTCCCTGGACTCAATCAACCCTTCACTTTTTCACTATAAACTAAACTAAATGGCTTAGTCAAGAAACGTAATCATAATTGTATTTCATTAAAGAAAAATTATATGTATATATATTTTTTTCCTTTTGTAGTTTCTCGTTAAAACTATCACATGCTTTGCATAGTAAATTTTTATAATCATTCATCTTTTCATACTTAAATCACAAAGTTTATCATGGAGTTATAAGCTTATATATATCTATAACCTAAACAAAAAAATAGGTAAAATCAAATACGAGAAAGGTCAATTTTTCAGGTAAAATAAAAATAAAAATCGGTGTAATTTTTGGAGCGTTCAAAATTGGACACAATACTATAATCATTAAAGGTTATATCTACTCCCCCAAGACTTGGTATATCCCATGATTCACTTTGATTGGCTTATCTCTGTATATGCACTTAAATACCGTATACAGCTAATTTCCTCCCTTTATTTGCCTGGGAAAAGCCTAGTATAGGGGAGAAAATAAAGAGTTACATAGAATTACATTTGTACTTCACATAAAATTTATTGAACTATTTAATATTATTCTTATTTTTAATATTGATAGGCAGGTGTAACAAATGTGATCTTCCCATTTTTTTTTATTTACAGACCAGCCACCTGATAGCAATAGAGATATACAGATAAGATACAGAATAGTATTATGGGTGGCGATAATAGGTCAACTTTGTGATATTCATGATAACAAAGCTATGATAGACCAGCAGTCATAAGTCATAGTTCAGTAGTCAGATCAGCAATGTTAGAACAAGTGACAAATCAGTTGTAAAAATCAGTCAGAAATGAATGATGATCTCTGTCAATCCTAAGTACAGCCATGTCTTCAGTGGAACAAGATGGGAATCTGTTCACAAGGTATATAACATACATACTATATTTTAGTCATTAAGTTAGCTTCTACGGTAACTTTTCTTGTATTGAATGTGCACAATATATCTCATTGTATTAAAATTTTGAATGGATGCTCTCTCAGAAAAAAAAAGTCAATTAAAGGGAATCTTCACTTTAAACTGCCCCTAATGGAATTTAATGTAAATTTGCAAAATTGTCATACTTTGGATACTGCACTTCAGCAGAATTTGGCAGTGAAAAAATAAAATAAAAATCCTTAATAGTTTTTGAGTAATTAACAGATTTAATTTTCAGTATTTTCAAGGTCATAATGGCCAATTATTTATTTTAAATGTTGTTTTCTGATGTTATCAGAATTGTGGTCAACATCTGGGAGCTTCTGGGAATAAATGGCTGAAATATCCAGGCTTAAATCATAAAAACCTCTCTATTGAAGCCATTCAATTAGAGGCAGACTACCTATATGGGAAAATGTGTTGAGGGAGGGAAAGTTTGCTCTATTGTCCATTACTTTAACCAATAAATTTATGACTCTTGAATAACCTCTAAGGCACTGAAATTTCAGTTTAACATTCGAGCCAAAAATGCAACAATTTCTACATTTTAAATTAAATAACTAATTAACAATTAAGTGCAGCTAGGTGTGTGTGTGTGTGTGTGTGATTAGGGCTTTACGTCCTGCATTTCTGCACCAGTTGGGCTAATTAGGACAGGCAGAGAACATGGCAATGAGACGAAGGATGAAACAGCCATCCAACATAGGCTCGACCGGAAATCAAACCCGGGACCCAGCGGTTGGAAGCCCAGAGCGCTACCTCTGAGCTAGGCCCTTGCCCTTGTCAACTTAGTAAACAATTTACCCTCTGCAGGTATTGATTGATTGATTGACTGATTGATTGATTGCATACAGAGCAAAATGCACCCTCTAGTGTGCTACTATGGGAAGTATCCTGTATATTCCCTAAATAGGGTTCAATAGATACTGAGTCTAGGCTTCCTAAATTAATTCCAGCCTTAGCCACTGTGGATAAAGCAGTCCAAATATTTTTTTAGCCACAACAGAGACAGTTTAGCCACCAATATTTGAAGCAGCTAAACATAGAGAGGGTACATTTTACTCTCAATAGGGAGTAGAAGTTTACACCATTGCTAAAGTAACATCGTTAATGCAATGCTGACTGCTGATGTCTGTGTGTCTGTGTCTGAATGCTGCTGGGTCTAAAGCTAAGAAAGCTTACATGACCAGCTGTCAGAGGCAGATGTAATGATATGATAAGGAAGTTCCACACCATGTTACACTTTACCCCATGGGTGGGGTCATTTATAAAACTTGCCTCAGCATAGACACCGAGTACAAGGCACCTCCCAAGTTTAAGTCTCATGTGATTGACATCCAGCTGGAATGTAACTCATGAAGAGTGCTGCTAAACCAATCAAGCTATCCATAAGTAGTTGGTAATATCTATGTACTTAACAATACTTTGACGGGTGAGGTCAATACAATTTGTACTTTGGTATGGGGAGTAATATATAAGTAGAGTGTGCATTGCGCACTGCCCAGCGTTGGCCACCAGGGTTTGAAGTCCACAGTGTTACCACCCTTGCCGCAAGGAGGCCCAGGACTTACAAAAGTGGCAAATTATTAGCAATCTATAAAACATAAATGTGAATGACCTTATACGACATTGTCATTTAAGCCAGCAAGCCTATATTACATATTTATGCTAATTAGGCAAAATTCTGACGAGTACAGAGAAAATAACACACCATATTGCATCCAATGATATCTCAGTGACAACGTAGCATAAAAGTTGTGTAAAAGTGGCACATCAATATGTCAATAAGAACAAGCTGTTGGATAAACAGTTAGCTTTTTAAAAAATTATATATATATATTTAAATTCGGTACATTGTATCAAGGAGCATCAGACTAGAATGACTATATCTATTTACCATTTTAAGAACCCAGCCATCTCACTACGGATTACAACATTCATGGTAATAGTAGTTTTAGTTGGTATAATATCATCAATATGGTTCATCAATATGGTTTACAGACCGAATAACATTGTCTAGACTCATTGACGTACATATTTGTAAAAAAATTCTATAAATGATTTATCAATAGCAACACCAACAAACTCGATTGCACTTTCCATATTATCATATTATTGGGCCGTCTCAGAATTTGCAATTTATGATGGTCTATTATAAAACAGGCATAGGTACACAAAAGAACGGAAGCCATTTTAGGACATGAGAAAAAAAAAATTAAATTGTATAAACGATGTAGTAAATTGTATATACGAAATACTAAATTGTATATACGAAGTACTAAATCGTATATACGAAATACTAAATCGTATATACGAAATACTAAATCATATATACGAAATACTAAATCGTATATACGAAGTACTAAATCGTATATACGGAATACTAAATCGTATATACGGAATACTAAATCGTATATACGGAATACTAAAGCGTATATACGGAATACTAAATCGTATATACGAATTACTAAACTGGCCATATCTTAGTTAATATTTGGTCTACAGTTATGTGCAACCTATGTAGAGACTCGTCTTGGGCAGGGCTATATAATAAATAAAGTTAGAAAATTCTAGATACAGTTTGATCTGTGAAAACGGCATGTCCGTATACCCAGCTCTTTCTGTCAGGCCCCAGTCTTCCCTTCCCTTCCCTTCTTAGTAGTATTTCCTGTAGTTGGGTTTACTATGTGATGCTGACTTTAATTGTACCATGCTACATTTTAATAATATCTTGATCCGTGCTAATTGCATATTGTCAAATTCCATAAGTATTACATATAACCTGCAATTATAGACCAAACATGGATGATATCAGGAAGGAGGACTTTAAAATAACTTTTCCCATCAATCTAGGAGGGATCCAAGATAGATAGATAGATTGATAGATAGATAGAAAGATAGACAGGTGATAAATTAGATAGATAGATATGGGAAATGCAGCCCTCTAAGGCAAGTATTTGCCGCTATCGAGGGTTGATTGATGAGATGAGAGGTAGGAGGAGTCCACCCATGTTACACTCTTACCCCATGGGTGGGGTCTTTTACTTGCCTTAGCATATGGACACTGACTGGTTTTAATTTATCAGGGCCCAATAGATTCCAACATTGCTCAAATAAAAGGGAAGGGAAGGAAAGGGAAAGGGAAGGAAAGGGACAGGGAAGGAAAGGGACAGGAAAGGAAAGGGACAGGGAAGGAAAGGGAAGACTGGGGCCTGATAGAAAGAGCTGGGTTTAAGGACAAGGGTAATTAGGATGTCATATTGTGTAACAAAGTTATTCCCTTTGAGTGCTGTTGTGCTGTACCTAGAATTTTCCAGTATAGAGTATTAAATAGCACTGTCCAAGGCGAGTCTTTAGATAGGTCACACATAATTGTAGACCAAATATTAACAAAGGAATGGCCAGTTTAGTAATTTGTTAACAATATAGTAATTCGTTTAAACGATTAAGTATTCCGTTTATACAATTTAGTATTTCGTTTATACAATTTAGTATTGCGTCTATACAATTTAGTATATCGTATATTCAATTTATTATTTCGTATATACGATTTATTATTTCGTATACGATTTAGTTTTTCGTATATACGATTTAGTATTTTGTATATTCAATTTAGTATATCGTATATTCAATTTAGTATTTCGTATATTCAATTTAGTATATTGTATATTCAATTTAGTATTTCGTATATACGATTTAGTATATCGTATATTCAATTTAGTATTTCGTATATTCAATTTAGTATATTGTATATTCAATTTAGTATTTCGTATATATGATTTAGTATATCGTATATTCAATTTAGTATTTTGTATATACGATTTAGTATATCGTATATTCAATTTAGTATATTGTATATTCAATTTAGTGTTTCGTATATTCAATATAGTATATCGTATATTCAATTTAGTATTTCGTATATACGATTTAGTACTTCATATATACAATTTACTAAATCGGTTATACAATTTAATTTTTTTTTTCTCATGTCCTAAAATGGCTTCCGTACAAAAGAATGTTACTACATAAAAAACATTTTGAGACTATTATGGCCATGCAATCCCAGATAAATTTTTTATTTTTTTTCTACTGCAATTTCCATTTCACCTTCCTTTTATGTTTTCAGGGTATGCTGTATATTCCCAGAGGAAGACTATACACCAGATTTTACTGGATCTTATTATTCATTTGCATTTTATTCATCATAATTTACTCACAAAACAAAGCCTACAGCCATAGTAAGTATAGAGCTTTTAAATTTTTTGAAATATATGCATAAAGAATGCTTTTAATTTTACATACAAAGACAACTGTGTTGTATTGTGTTGTATTGTATGGTATTGTATTGTATATTGCATCAATGCTACTGGTCTGAAGCACAGTCACGTATACGACCAGCTGTCAGAAGCAGAGGCAGACATAATGACGAGATGATAAGGCTTTGAATTCAACCCATGTTACACGTTTACCCCAAGGGTGGGGTCTTTTACTTGCTCAGCATATAAACTGAGACAAGGCACCTCCAATTTAATATCTCATGCGACAGAAATCCAGCTTAGATGTGGCCCATGAAGGGTTCCCAGACAAAATAGTCATATTTAGTTTTTGGTCACAAAATGAATCTATACGAAAATGTTGCGGTGGACACGAGTCTTAACATCAATTCGTTAAAAAAAATTTAAAAAAATTAAAATCACCAAAAAAAAAGGTTTAAAAATCTCACTGTTGCAATCGAATGCATTTAAATTTCAGTGAGGCAAATGTATCTCAATGAAGTGATATATATATATATATATAATATATGATACATGTAACAACTGACCATGCACTTATAAACTATTGCGAGGCTTGAATGGTTAACAAGCGTGGTCATCATTGTCTGCAGTAAGGAAGTGGTCCAATGCTAATGATTCATTGCGGTGTTTATTACGCGACAAAATGTCATGCTTAACTGACCAGGCAGGCAACCATCCTAACAGACAATAAAATACATCTTCCTAAAGCAAGGCACCATGTCCGAGTAGCTACGCTATTGCCTTGCTAGATATGGGCTCGATTGCATGGTTTTTCTTCCCAAGTTTGATTGGTCGCGAAGATCTGTGGCTCGCCAAATCAGTGCTGTTGTCTAGAAATGTATCTATATTTAGTGCAGCAACATGGCCTGCAGTGATGATTGGGTGGTTTGAAGCACTAGTGCCTCACTTGCATTGGCTGACCTACTTTCTTACGCGAATATTTACCGCTAGAGGGCTACGCTAAAAAAACCACGCCATTGCCGTGAAATCTGGTAAGGCCACGCAACAAAAGCTGCGTGGAGTAAGGGGAAGACGAATAAAATACAGCTACAGATTCTTTATTGGCCAGCTGGAAAATAAAATAAAAAAAGAGTGCATCACCTGTCAGTTAAAATTAAGCAGCGTAATAATGATTGGCACAAAAGTTTTCTAGATCTATTTTATCTAGAATACTGGTAAATACCCTTTTGGAAATGTGGTTTCTTACTCTCTTAGTTGTTTTAATGTCGTATTTCTACAGTTTTAAATTTATTTACAATCTTGAGTTGAAAACGACACAAAATGCAACTAATATTTTTAAGTTTAAAAAATTTCGTTTTGCATAATTTTCAACTCAATCCTGTATGCAAAATATTTAGAAATATGATTACACCACTAATAAAGGGAGTAGGACATCAGGAGGAGTGCAGTGCAGGAGCAATAAAGGAGGGGGAGATGAGGAGAAATTGTTTCCACACTTACGAAGTTGCCCTGCAGTTATAATGGGTGGGTGATTAGGGCTTTACGTCCTGTATTTCTGCACCTATTGGGCTAATTAGGACAGGCAGGGACCATGCCAGTGACATGAAGGATGAAACAGCCATCCAACTTAGGCTCGACCGGGAATCGAACCCAGGACCCAGCGGTTGGAAGCCCAGAGCGCTACCTCTGAGCTAGGCCCCCATCCTCCTGCAGTTATAATAACTGAATTGCTTCCGTGGTATGACACACTGTCTGGGGGCAAAGGTATTTCATGGTGCGAAGGTATTTTGTGGTGCAAAAGTATGTACTGTCGAGGGCGAACCTTCGCACCACAAAGTGTACTCCTCATCCACAATAAGTACGCTATATTCTCCATTGTAATTTCTGCTTCTTTGCAACCATGTAACAAATGACTATAATGATGATAAAAAATTATCATTGCAATAATAGGATACTTGAGGTTAATTTGTACAGATAGGGGGTTTTTATGGGTTAGAAAGTTGGGGTTTGACCTTTTTGTGCTTCTCCATGACATTTAGGTAAAAATAAGACCAAAAAAAAAATATAGTCATTTATTTTGGGTTATACTTTAGGATGCATTGCATAATGTCCTGTGTTGCTGGGATAAGAGGTTGTCACCCAGTGTAACCAGGTGGCCCAGGACTTACAAAAGCAGCAAATCGTTAAATCATTAATGTGACTGGCAATGCTGCAAGGTGGCCAAGAACATTTTATGCTGGAACCATGCTTGATGCAGCCTTATCATCCCATCATTACATCCGCTTCTGGCAGCTAATCATATAAACTGACAATGCAAATATGTAACTGTGGGTGCTTTGGAAGTAAACACTCATGTTGTTGGAAAACTATATTTATGACTTTGATAACTTTTAATTGCATGTAAAATCCATGAAAATTAAGTTTTTCTCTGCTATTACTTCAGGTACGCCTCAGGAAACTTCACTGCATTTCATTCCATACAACTCGTGAGTAAACTTTCGTTCTGGAGATTTATGACAAAGTATATTTAACAATATTTCAAGTTTCAATCGTTGTTGATAACCGTTTTCAGACCATCACCCAAGAAGACACAATCAACCCAGTGTGAGGTAAGAAGAAAGCTATCGATAAATGAACCAACCTAATACACATTATAGTCTTCATTAACAGGAGGTTTCACATAACATCCAATGTTGTGCAATTATTTGTGATATTCACAATACAAAAAGCAGATAGGAACCTTTAAGTTAGTTTGTACAGAGAGAAGTTTTCATGGGTTAGAAAGTTGGCGTTTTAACTTGTTCGTAACATTTCACTCTATTTTGAGCTGCCCCAAGCTTTTTATGATAAAGTACGACTTAAAAACAAGTGTACATTTATCATCGACCCTACTTTAACATCACAGTACAGTGTAATTCAAGGCCCAGCTACAGTGATTTTACGTCCCGTATTTCTGCACCTGTTGGCCTGGGACCATGGCAATGAGATGATGGATGAAACAGCCATAGAACTCGGGCTCAACTGGGAATTGAACCAGGGACCCAGTGGTTGGAAGCCCGGCACGCTACCACTGAGCTAGGCTCCACCCGCCCAGCTAGTCGTAAGAAACATTGTCACTTTGTATTATGGGCAACATCTGGATGCCTGGCTTGGTTAGACGGAGGGACCTTCAGCACGACCTCCGATACCCTTGCCTGCTGGCGGAGACTGATCACCTCTGCTCGGTCACATATTGATCAAACCAGTTACAGCCTAGAATACTCTGAAAACCGGCAGGAGGAAGACTAAGTCTGCCGAAGAAGCAGGCAAAGTGAACTGTGGAGCTTAAAAAATTAACATTACTTTCAGGTGAAACACATTGTTCTACTGTGCACAGGGTCAGAGGGGACAAGAGAAACAACCTTCCTTCTGGAGACAATATTGCAGTTCAGACAAGCTCCGCTTCATCTGCACATTCTGGCAGATCCAATAGGAAACGCCTCCATTAGTTTATTACTCGACACATGGCAATTGCCAGCAGGTGAGATAAGTGTAAATATGACAGATCTAAAATACTATAGTGCCTGGCAGAAAAGTGGTTACACTGACAAACAATGCAAACTTCTCAGTCTTTCAAAGTGCTACACCATATTGGTTGTTATTGTTAGTAGGTTTCAGAAGTGAAGACATTTGAGTATCACCAGCCAACCTTGACTGTTATAAAACAGTGTAATCAACATTCTAGGATAATCCCTGTGTTGGTCAGAACTCTGAACTGGTTGAGTAAATTAAATAGCTTTTGGACAGTCGATTCACAAAACAAAGCAATGATTATTTTCATGATCACTTTTCATTGGTCATTCCCATTTTGTTTTTGCATAATGGTTAATTCTAGATGTTCTGTTCAACTGTCAATTACAGTTACTGCCACTGGCAAAACTTCTACAAAATATATCAAGACTGACAAAGTGAGGTTGACACAGCTAACAATGCCATTTGCTTCTAACAAACCTGTTGCGGTTAACTGAATTAATTTAGTCGACACCATTTTATTAAACTTTGCCAAATTTTTGTTAAGAACAGAATCTTAGAGAGGAATTTGATACCATTTTATTAAACTTTACATGCTCATATACAATAGTAAATTAAAAATTCAATATCTAATATTTCCATTGCATGGCATGTTTTGTTTCAGTATCTTACACGATTTACATATTACCTGATCTTCGAACGGAATTGGAGTTCGCAACGACAACTTTACTTGCACTTCATCATTTGATTCCAAGAAGTGTAGAAAAGGTAAAATTACCAAGAAGTCAAATGAAACAAAATATTGAACGTTTAGTAGATCGTATATTCTTTCTTTGAAGGAAGTTACAAAATACACCAACACATTTCAGTTAGACTAAGCTTATTATTTATGTAACCACAGAAATAACTATACCAATTTTACATAATTTGACTATTTATTAGGCTTAATCATAACTATAAACTATTTCTGTGGAATGGAAGCCTCCCAAACAACTAAAAATTGTGGCTTACCAGAAGCCATCAATTATGGCATAGTAATATGTGTTATTAAGAATATATATGTAATTCTATTTATTACCAACACACTCTGAAAAACAAAAAATTTGGCAAATTTCAAAGACGATACTTCAATGTTCTTCTTAATTTCTTCCACAGGTGCTAGTTTTGCATCCACGGATGCGCTTTTTATCGGATGTCAATGAATTGTTCGAAAAATTCATTGTATTTACTCAAAATCAGGTAAGTAACATTACACATTTCTAGTTTTATACCCTTAAATTCCTCTCTATAATTCTGTTCTTAATACTTTATTATTTAATATCCTTTGTTACTTTTGTAGTATATAGGAATAACTAGAGGGGCAAAGACAGTAAAAGATGGACCAGTAAGTATATATATAACATTTTATGATTGTTTCCATGGTTACTGCACAGAACCCAACTAAAGCGAGTAAAACCAACAGTCAACTGCTGTGAACGTTTGCTACAATGATCATATCCATGAAAAATTTCAAGAATTAAGATCATTTTGATATAACTCTTCAGTTCCTAATCATCACCTTAAATGCCCTTAATTATGGATGGTGCTACATTATAACTGTATATTGCTAACTTTAGTCTAGTGTAGCAACCTTTCCAAAGCCTCTACCGATGCAGCCCAAGGAGCCATACCTCTTACTAGAAGATTTAGTGGTGATCATAATTATTACTATGTCCCCAATGACCAGTATTGACCACCTGAGGTTCTGACACCCCTATACTATAGTCAAAAACCTCGTGTGGGACTTGAAATGTCTACCCTAGGCCTGGATTCTCCACCATCTAGTGTGACAACTTTACAAAGCCTCAACCAGTTGAGCTAAAGAGTAATGCCTCTTATAGCATTACAGGATTGTTTCAATACATCCTGAATTCAGATATGGAAAGTGCAGCCCCTCTAAGGCAAGTTCTTGCTGCTATCGAGGGTTGATTTATGAGGTGAGAGGGCCCAGCCATGTTACACATTTACCCCATGAGTGGAATCTTTTACTTGCCTCAGCATAGACACAGTATGACAGACTTATTACTTGTTAGGCGTAGTGTCAGAGGCTAATCAATGGTTCAAATGAAAAAAAAAAAAACAATATGACTCATATAAGTTTATGAAATCACTCAGGATTTCAAAATTTGGTGATACTGAATGACCCAGGGCTTTACATTACTTTTGTAGGATATAATATTGTGTTGTATAAATGGTATATCTTTGTTTTGTATTTTCTCTTTCAGTTTAGCTTCATCCATCGATACTTTGCAGATGTTATTCTGCTGGATCTTCACAAAATCAGAAATAAAATGAAAAATAGGGAAGACAACGAGATATTTACTCACTGGGTTTGTAATAATATTTTGCACTATATATATATATATATATATATATATATATATATTTTTTTTTTTGTGCAGGGCTTTAATCAGCTGCATATGTTCATTAGGATTTTACCTATTCTACCAGAGATAGTAAATGAATCAATGAATCAGTCAATCAGAAAGTCAGTCAGTCTATGTGCTGTAACTTTGTTTATCAACTGATGTTGTTACTTTCGTGGTTGTGGGTGTATGTATGTGAGAAGTTATAAAATAATTATTTATTTTTTACACCAAGTTCAACCTGTCTTATTCTTAAAAAAATTATTTCATAACTCTCATTTATTTTGTCATTATTATTGACTGACATCACCAGCCTAAACGGATGATACTTGATAATCTAATTTCTAAATTGCAGCTGCATCTCCATTCATACTTAGAAAAGCTTTCCAACGACCTTTACATATTGCCCTGCATTTGGAACACCCGTCTTGATGTAGGTTTTGATTATGAAGGTTGTATAGGAAACAAGAATCCAAAGGTAAGAATCATTTTTGCATTATCTTAAATGGGTGGGTGGTGGGTGGGATTAGGGCTTTACGTCCTGTGTTTCTGCACCAGTTGGGCTAATTAGGACAGGCAGGGACCATGGCAATGAGACGAAGGAACATTATCTTAAATACTCCATTCAGGGGGCATCAATTTCTCTTGACAGGTGGGGGTTGTAGGCCTACTTTGTCGCACAGTGACTTTCCCTCGCTTGTAACGTGCGGACACTTGTTAAGAGGTGAGAAAAGGTGGATCATGGATGCCAAACTATTCATCCAGAAAAACTTGTACCAATATGTAATAACGAGAGTAAAACAAAGCACAAATGTTCCAAAATAATGGTTGTAGAAAAGTTTCATCTATGAATTTCAGGGGCGGGGGATGATTGCATCGATCATCTGCCGCTTCCGAAAAGTGGGGGCTATATTTCCCCCCATCCCACCCGGTATCGACGCCCCTGACTCCAATATTTTATTGTTGAATTAACTTTTGCTAAAGTACTGGTCATGAATTAACTTTTGCTAAAGTACTGGTCATAAATAAAAACAAAAGTACACACCCCTTACAGCAGAAACCATAGTCCTGGAAACTAAACTCCAGAGGACATCACATGAATCCTGAACTCCCATTAGTTGATTAGATAAAGCAGTCAACCCAATGGTGAGTCCTGGATTCATCCGACATCCTCTGCAGTTATTTTAAGTCTACTAAATCTGCTGTAACACAATCACTAAATTCCTAATGTCATGTAGCGTTAGTGGCATATGATATATGTGTGTGTGTGAGTTATTGTTTAACGCCTCATCAGCACCTGAGTGGGCTATGTAGAGGCTCTCTAGGTTAAGATTGATTATCTATATTTGGTAGTAGAAACCAGAAGCATATAAAAAATCAATAATTGTCTGGGTTGGATATCTAGTAAAGAGATGTTGTAAGGTAGTAGCTTGAAACAGAGGTCTTCTAATGCGTTGTAAGTGGATGCAATCTAATAAAATATGTTTGATTGTTAGGGGGCGCCGACAACTCTGGCATACCGGTGCCGGTTCATTGACTAAAAGGTGTAAATGTGTAAGTCTTGAATGTCCTATGAGGCATCTGTGATATATTCCTTGATCTTTGCGAGTATTGAACCTACTCGGTATTTTATTTTGAATGCAAGGTAAGATTGAATGCAACTTGTTGTTATTACATTCATTCCATTGTCTTTGCCAGCAAGACATGATAAAAGATTGTATAGTCATTTTAAAATCAGTGTATGGAATGGTAAAATCAGTTATCTCTTTTGTAAGAGCCCTTTTTGCTGCCAGGTCTGCTTTTTCATTCCCTTCAATGCCAGCGTGTCCAGGAATCCAGCAGAATACTATGTCTTTGTATTTGTGAAGATAGAAATACTTAATAAGAACATCTAAGATCCCAGGGTTATCAAGTTGTTTATTTTGGATTGCTTGAAGAGCAGATTTGGAATCAGAACAGATAACATAACGATCTGATTCTGAGTCCTCGATGTTCTTTAAGGCAAGGTAAATAGCTGTTAATTCTGCAGTGTATATTGAGCAGTGGTCTGGAAGACGACATTCAGCTATAACGGTTTTATAAGAAGTGACAGCACAGCCTACTCGTCTTTCCATTTTTGAGCCATCTGTGTATAGAAATTTGTACGATTCGTATTTAAACCTTATACTATAAAATAGGTTTTGATAGTCTACCGGATTGGTTTCGCTTTTCTTAAGCTCTGCCAAATCCAGTATAACTTTCGGGACTGGGAGAATCCATGGCGGAATGGGTGGTACTTCCGTCTCGGCAATGATTGTAGTATCAATTTTTGCAGCCTCAAGATAGAATTTCATGCGTAATCCCAGTGGTCGAATGGCGTTTGAACGAGATTCATAATGATGCATGTATTTTGGATGAAATATTACATCATATGTTGGATTTGTTGGAGTTGAAGCTACTTTTAGTATGTATTGCATGGATAACTTGATACGACGAAGGGAAAGTGGAGGTTCCCCTGCCAGTACATATAAGCTCTCTACAGGAGATGTACGAAAAGCTCTTAAGCTTAGTCGCAACCCTTGATGATGTACAGAATTCAGGCATTTTAGATAAGATGGTCTGGCGGAGCCATATACCACAGAACCATAATCAAGTCGAGAACGAGTAATTGCTCGATAGAGACGAAGGAGGACCGTTGTGTCCCCACCCCAATTATATTTGCTCACTACTTTAAGGAGGTTCATTGATTTCAGGCACTTTGCTTTCAGTGCTTTGATATGCGGAATGAAAGACAATTTGGAGTCAAAGAGTACACCCAAAAATTTTGTTTCATTCACCACTTTTATTTGACAGTTGTCAATTATTAGTGATGGATCTGGATGGTTTGATCGTAAGTAATAGAAAGGCAGACAAACTGTCTTCTGTTTAGAGAACTTGAAGCCATTTTCGAGTGACCATTTGTGAATCCTATTCAAATTTAATTGCAGTTGTCGTTCTATGGTTGGCATATATCTGGAACGATATGCAATGAGGAAATCGTCAACATATAGGGACGACATGAGATTTTCTGAGATGGAATTTACTATACTGTTGATTTTGACGTTAAAGAGGGTGGGCGAGAGAATACTACCCTGAGGGACTCCATTCTCCTGAGAGTAGGGGCTTGACATCGTTGATCCCACTCGGACCGTAAAGAAGCGATCCTGTAGGAAGGATCCGATGAAAACTGGAAGGCGACCTCGAAGCCCTAAGTCGTGGAGATCTTTCATTATTCCATATTTCCATGTAGTGTCATAAGCTTTTTCTAGGTCAAAGAATATGGCTACTACGTGTTCTCTGTTAATGAAAGCATCTCTAACATAAGTTTCCAGTCTGACTAAATGATCTAATGTGCTCCTGTGACGGCGAAATCCAGATTGGAACTCTGTAATAAGCTGGTTCGACTCCAGGAACCAAACCAGTCTATCAGTAACAATTCGCTCCATTGTCTTACATAGACAACTGGTTAAGGCTATTGGTCGATAATTCATAGGATCACTATGATCCTTCCCCGGCTTGGGAATTGGGATGACCGTGGCTTGTTTCCACAGGGATGGAAGACATCCCTTCTCCCAAATTTGATTAAAGATATACAGTAATGTTTTTAAAGAGGATTGAGGTAGGTGTTTTAAGATTTGATAATGTATATTATCAGGGCCTGTTGCAGAGTCAGTCGCTTTTAAGATGACCTTCTGAAGTTCTTCTAAGGTGATGTAGGAGTTATAATCTTCGCTGTTATCAGACTGTATATTTAGGGTTAATCTCTCAGCTTGAGCCTTATAACATTGAAATTCTCTCGTATAGTTCTCCGATGAGGAGTTGTATGCAAACTGTTCTCCTAACCCGTTTGATATTTGTTCTGGTGAGGAGAGATGTTCTCCATTCACTTCTAGAATGCTTACATGCGAAGCTAGGTTCTTTCTTTCAATCTTCTTAATCATTTTCCAGACTTTATTGCTAGGAGTTCTTTCAGTGAGTCTGGAGACATAGTCTCTCCAGCAACTACGTTTTTTTTGCCTGACAATTCTACGCGCTTTGGCTTTCAGGCACTTAAAATTATTCAGATTGTTGATGGTCGGCTGTGATTTAAAAATTCTGAGGGCTTTCTTACGGTTTTTAATAGCTTCTCTTACTTCGTCATCAAACCAAGGTCTTGCACTACGTTTAGAATTATTTTTTGTCATCGGTATTGTTTTATTGGCTATATCAGTAATATCATCAGTAAAATCTTCAACGAGATTATTACAATTCCTATAATGAGACATAGTAATTGTTTCTAAGCAGTGCTTTTCGAAGGAGGTCCAATCCGCTTTATGCAACTTCCATCGGAGTTGACCCACTTCTCTTGTACCTTCTACGTTTTGTAGGACAATAGGAAAGTGATCACTGCCGTGAGTGTCCTCTAATACTCTCCATTCAAATTCCAGAAATAACGCTGGATCACATATACTAAGGTCTATCGCTGAAAATGTTCCATGACCTGGGTGAAGATATGTAGGTGAACCATCATTGAACAAGCAAAGGGTGTGGTCATTGAGAAAATCTTCAATGGTTTTTCCTTTGTTGTTGTGGGAAGTGCTTCCCCACAATTGGTTATGGCTGTTAAAATCTCCTAGGATAAGACGCGGTTCAGGCAGTTGATTGTAAAGGTTATGCAAATCACTGGCTGTAAGGTGAAAGGGTGGAGGAATATATAAGGAACATATGGTGAATGTTTTATTCAGGTTCAGACGAACTGCTGTAGCCTGAAGGTTAGTGTTAAGAGCAATATGGGTATGAATGATGCCATTTTTAACTAAAATTGATGAGCCACCAGTGGCTCTATCGTGGGCAATATTGCCATATGTATTATACATATGATAGTTTCTCAGTTTAAAACTATTTGGAGGTTTCAGAAATGTTTCCTGTAGACAGAAAACACTAGGGTTTAAGTCTTGGACCATGCAACCTATTTCATCGAAGTTGGCTCTGAAACCTCGACAGTTCCACTGAATGATACTGTCCATGAATTAGTTAAAAGAGTTTAATATTATCATAGTAAAATCTGTAGTGCATGGTATGAATTTGTATGAATATTCACTTTTTCTTCAAAGTCGCTGCCTCTTTTGGTGTTAAGATCTTTTTGAGGGCCCCACCATGCTTAGATGGTGGTGTTATGAAGCTCAGTGCACTAGATTTTTCTAGTGTTTTTCTGATGAGGGGGGGTCTTTTGGGAACAATTGATCTTTTATCAATTGCCCCCTCCCGTTGAGGCCTAGGGATGGTGGTAGTCCCTGCCTCCTCTTCCATCGGCTGGTGTATCTCTTCCGACTCAACGCCGGAAGGTGCACCCTGTGAGGGTACACTAAGTTGTGACGCACTAACCGATGGAGCTACAAGATGTCCTTTTCCGACATCTATAGCATGCTGCTTTATTCTTGCGAGGTGATCGTCTGCCTGTGAAGTCTTAGATTCTGGTTTCTCTTTCTGCGTGCTTTGGCCTGCCTTTGAATATTTATAATTAGGATCTAGGTCAATCCTTCGCCTGGGCGATGATCTGGGTGAAGGAGATCTAGGTCCAGCCATCTGAGACAGGACTGAGGCATAGCTTGCCCCAGCAGCCTGTTCAGCTATACGGCGTGCTTGGGGAAAGGAGATATCCTTGGTGGTCTTTAACTTCAGGATCTCTTTCTCTAGCTGCCATTTGGGACAGCCACGGTGATAGGCTGGCCCATCACCTCCACAATTAACACAATATGACTGTTTCTGACATGGTGAGTCACGGGAATGAACGTGTTCCCGTGACCCACAATTGGCGCAGGTTGCTTTGGCGCGGCAGGAGCCGCTAAAATGGCCAAATCGCTGTCAATTATAACATCGTTTTGGGTTCGGGATGTAGGGACGTACCCTACACCACTCGAACCCAATGCTGACCTTGTCAGGCAAAACTGTGCCATCAAAGGTCAGTGTGAGAAGCTGTCGTGAATATCTTGGGGGCTGGCGATGAATGTGGATGACATTGTAGTCATCCAGCCAGTCCCTCAGTTCCTCATCAGAGCAGAGACTGCTCTCGTGCGATGTTATAACGCCCTTGCAGGAGTTGAAAAACCGATGGGGCTCCACCTTAATAGGGGCACCCGCAAAGGCCTTCCACTCCAGCAACTTCAAAGATTGGTCCTTGTGTGCAACCTGCACCAGCAAGGAAGAATTCTTTAATCTCCTTGTATTTTCAATATAACCTACGTTTTCTTTCAAGGTCCTGCAAATTGTAATGGCTGAGAGACGGGAAAACCCATCATCACTGCCAGTAATTACAAGAAACTTGGGCCATGTCTGAAATAGAGAGGCAGATTGAGAGCTTTGATTTGCGTCATCTAATGATGGACGCAAACGTTTACCAAGTCTGGAACCAGTAGCCAATTTTTCGACCTCAGCCTGGTTTACCGCTGAGGGACGCGCACCTTGTTCACCCGGGGGACGTGCGAGCCGGTCTGAAATTGTCGATTCGGACATATTCATTTTTGTTTCCCCTGTATGGTAGGGGACACACCCTCCTGTAAAGCTGGAGCAGCTTGTGCAATGCGCACTGTCCTGTTTTAGCCACTGGGGATAGAGGACTTCACCCCAAGTGTTTCCACCCTCGCCGCGTGGAGGCCCAGGACCTTCGAGGGCGGCATATGATATATAAGATCCAAGAGCAACTACCTCGCCTGGTAGAGACATCCTCAGTCCCAGTACCCCTAAAGTTTTACTATTTCCCTTTTGACCTAGTTCACTGCTCAACCAATCATATTGCTTGGTCTAAGCGCAAATTTATGTGACCTTTCTCAGAGCAACTACCTCGCCTGGTTGGGATTGCCCAATGGGAACTTTCCTTTAGCTCAATATCTCAGTCGGCTAAAACTAGTGACAAAGTCGGTAACATTTTTGTAGTTGATCATCAGTTGAGGGAACCAACCGATGATCGATTTTAGTCAGTTTGGATACCTATAAACTGATTATTAAACTCCATACCTTCTCACTTACAAAAATTGTATTGTAGAAACACAACACTAAGTGTCACCAACAAATGTTAATGAGAATCAATAGAATGCTTTATTTTCAAACCTTAATCTGAATTAAATTAACTCATACATCGGAACTGACGAAAATCGGTCCCAAAGCATTCAATTTTTATCCAGAAGGTTGCAA
Organism: Alitta virens; assembly: GCA_932294295.1. Classification (NCBI taxonomy): domain Eukaryota; kingdom Metazoa; phylum Annelida; class Polychaeta; order Phyllodocida; family Nereididae; genus Alitta; species Alitta virens. The sequence goes on along the minus strand of OW028580.1, from coordinate 15,828,293 downwards.
AGCAAGCCTTCAGGATATTGTCAGAGGATGAGATGTGAGAGAGTGGAACATTCAGGAAAATTTTCAAACGAATAGCCTCAGTGGATATCAAGCTGAACAGTGTCACATAGGGCTCAGTATACTTTAAAATATATAGATTAAAAATATTTGGCTCGTTTTTTTAGAAAGATACCAGTAGTTTGAAAAATGCTAAATTAGCGCTATTTTCGCAGCATTTCGCTGTTTTTGTGGCTCTTGTATGTAACCCACCTCAGTGCCCCTGGTGGCGAATTTAAGAACTAGGCCATGCAGCTTTTCAGGGTGAGCTCCTGGAGCTTTGTTTACATTTCGCCGACAACTTCCGGTTGACTTTAGAGCAATGTTTTGAACTTTTCAAGGTTTTGTCATGCCAGAAAAGTTATTCTGACACCACGCCAGTGTGTTATTGACTGATTCCAACTTAGTTTTCTGGTCGTTTTTGAGCTGTAGTAGATTGTATTTGCACCGACCACCATTCTGACATGAGAAATACTCCACTGGGTTGACTCGCGGCCAGGGAGCAGCCGTTGTTTTTACCCGGTCAGGGATCAATTATTATCCTGAAGGTTTGCGGAGCAAATTCTGGATATTGTCAGAGAGAGGCGTTGATGAGAGCTGATTGAGCAAAAAAAAGTTTCAAATGAATAACCTCAGTAGAGATCAAGCTGAGCAGTGTCACATAGAGCTCAGTATACTTTAAAAACCACTGAGCACCATTCTTCGGCTTGTTTCTTAGGAAAGATATGAGTATTGTGCTAAAAAATACATAAAATGAATGTTTTTTGCAACATTTTCGCGGTATTTCGCCGATTTTGTGGCCTTGTATGCAACCCACCTCAGTGGTGGCGAATTTAAGAACTAGGTTCAAGCTGCAAAAATGGCTGGAAACACCGCTAATTGGCTCCAATTGGATCCCACCTTTTCAGACCTGTCCAGAAATGCAATTACTAGTGACTTGTATAAATGTTTTAATTGCACTTGAGCTTTGTTGAGAGCATGCCACTATAGGTGTGCCAAGGGTGAATGTAATTCATAATGTAATTAAGCTGAGAATGTTGCACTCATTCACACATTGCATTGAGTGATTAACTCTTAGTCATTGTTAAAATTAATATAGCCCCATTTGGTAGTACTCTAGCACTAACACTCTACCAATCCACTACATGTACAATATCAGCACCTTCTGGATTCGGATTAGCAAGGCTCTACTTTATTAAGTGAGTATAATCGATCGTCGGCCCATCACTAGCTAAAACACTACGTGGCATTAGTTGGCATTCAACAATGTTAATTCCAGCTGGTCATAAACAGGTAAAGAAAGTTATTGTCATTGAACATATAGACAGTCTTGAATATGTTTGATCAAAATTTACAATAATGCTGTATTTCTGTTTCAGGCTTTATTTTATGGCAATCAACAGAGTTCCTTCACGAATATCCAAAGAATAGAAACTGCCAAGGAAATAGTATATAATATAATCAATTCCAATGGAGAAGTATGGCGAACTACTGGAACTGCATGTTTTCTTGCTGAACTACAAGACGTCAAGTCTTTAGTCACTAAGGAGCCCGATGATCCTTGTGCGCAATTCAGATACATCACCAAACTCAAACGGCGAACTCATATTTATTTTTACGCTGGAGAAAAATGTTATGTACCAGCGGATGACTACGATATTACTTTGGTGACACAATTCACCATAGATCGATTTCAAATATTCGTCCGGTTCGCCAGCCTCTGGCAAGGCCCTATTGTCGCGGTCCTTCATGCAAGTGATGATGAAGCCGCCAGACTAGTCCCTGCTATCCTAAGTACTAGAGGACTGAACAGAAGAGACAATGTTGCCGTTCATATAGTTTACAAAAGAGAGGTAAACATACAGACAATTTTCATAGTAGTTACATCACTAAATTCAGTAAAACTTGTCTAAACATCGTATAAAAGTCAAACTTTTGCACAAATCTAACTAAAATTGTAATTGCATATCAATTCTATTCTCTGAAACAAATTAGATCAGATAGTCATTTTGAATTTTACTCAGGCAATGTTTACTGCATATGTAGCTAAATGGTTAAAAATAATTAAATCTGTGCCCTGTTTAGGCTTTTTATCAATGAACTTGTACTAATGCCAACTGGTTTTACCTGCCACATCATTTTTTTTAACTAAAAATATTTATGATTGATAAAATATTACAATACAATCATCATTTTCCCATGAGGTTCAATAAATCTTGCAATACCATAAACTACCATAAAAATGATACAATAAGCAGTAAAAATTATAATTCACTTTATAAATAAAAATTTCCTGGCATATATAAGTGAATGATTTGTTGTATTACAGAAATTCTACCCCATAAATTACCTTCGCAATGTTGGTCTATCTCATGTCAACACGCCATATACAATATTTGTGGATGTGGATCTCTTACCAAATGCTGATGCTTACACTTATCTCAAGAAATTATTAGCCGAAAGGAAATCTACTGCCAAACCTCGTGATGTAAGTATATTGCTGTTAAACTTAATTGTCTTCAGACATAATATAGCACAATATGTCAGTACAATATGTTGTGCAATATAATGTTAAATGATTCCAGAACACTACCCCACCTGCTAGCACTTGGCCTGGGGGTAGCTGCTATTTACCTCAACTGCTAGAGGCATCAAGTTGCCACACTACACTGTGTGTCATCACCTCACAGCCCAGCGACCTAAATATGTACATGTTTTGCTAAATTACTCCTCTAAAGTAAATTAATCAATTTCTCTTATAGTCTATAGGCTGGCTTATGGTATTAAAGGTCTAACAATGAAATTACAGAATAATTAGATGTTCATGAGCTGAGTTTACGCAATTCTTGTTCTTACAAGCAGGCAACTCATAAAATTGCTAAACTAAACAAATATGAATCCATTTCTCTTGGATTTTCAAGAGAAGATTAATTTTCTTAAGTTTATACTCCACCTATCGACATAGTTTAAACAATCATTTGGTAAACGAGCAAAAAATTTTCATAATTAGGTCGCTGGGCTGTGAGGTGACGACACACACTGACTAGATAGTAAAGAATCCGGTCCTCTTTGGCCTCATGATTAGGATGCATGTATGTATTATACAATCCCAGTGCACAACTCTCGCCTACTAGCACTTGGCTAGGCGTTGTAAACTTGCCACACTAGAATAATCAATTGCAACCCATTTCCCACAGGCAAAGATCGCCGTGCATGGAGCTGGCACAGTGGCCTTTGCCCTGAATGGCCGTAATTTGTGTGGTTATTCATCTGGATGCAACAGAAACGTATTGCCCAATCAGGGAAGGCCTTAGAAAGCAGTACCATATTTGGAAAATGGCGTCATCATTGTGTCGTCGAGGAAATTAGTGACTTAAACAATGATATTATCCACCAGAGGACATCATCTGCAAGTCTATCCATTAGCCCAGCAATGACTATTGCCAGCTGTTATTATAGATAGTGACAGTTGCAATTCTCTATACATCCAGCTCAAGGAGGCAAAGTGTCGCCGAGCCAGCTCCACAGAGACATTTGCTTGCAGGAAAGTGATTGCGCCCATCCATTTAACAACCGAAGCGCAGGAATATGGCGGGATAAGGAGATTTAAGGAAATTCAAGGATTTATTTTTTAATGAAAGGCAAATGCAAGGAAATCTTCATAAGTTGCACAATGTTTTCTTTCCAGCTCTGGATTCTCCCAGCATTTGAGACATCAGATGCATCCGATTACATACCCCGTAACAGATCTGAGCTACTAAATGCTATGTCCAAAGGCAAAATGATCGGCTATAGAATGGACAGAGGTTGGAAACTCGGACACCAACCGGTGAATTATCCATATTGGGTGACAGCTGAAGGGCCTTATAGAGTAAGTTTGTGGAAAAGCCATGAAAGTGATATATATGCAAGCTTAATATTTTACCATACGCTATTAAGTTAATGTTACAATGGCCATGGACAGTTTTTGCATTTTTTATACATAAGAAGTGAGTATACCTCCAAGCAGCACCACTAAACTGTGATCTGTATCACATCTACTTAACCAATTTGATTTTCATATTGTGGCATTAATTAGCATAAAATGTACTACAAAATGCCCTACCCGGTGTATCCAATTGAACTCAAGACATTATTCCAGGTTAGTCTGTCACTGGAGTTTGCTCACTATTGCTGTATATATCAGAAAAGCTCAAGACACTGCTTATCAAATTATCAAAATAGAACAATGGACCGCCATTATTTACAACTAACCAGACTGAGATAATTGGAAACAAAACTCCAGAGGATATCTTGTGAATCCAGGACAGCCATTGGTTGAAGGACTGCCTTAGCCAAAGGGAGTCTTGAATTTGACATCCTCTGGAGTTTTCCTTCCAAGTGTATGAAAACCATCACTCTGTTGTATGCAGTAAAAGTAATTGTACACTGGTATTTTTATTTACAGATAGCTTATCAAAATGCATTTGAGCCTTACGTCCTTGGTCTGACGTCCATGTTGCCTTTATATGAAGAATCGCTCCTAGAGCGAATGGCAGATAAAATATCATATGCACGTCATTTATATACTGCTGGGTAGGTAAACCTTTGGTTTATTTGGATTTTGTGGTCTACTGATCGCTAATCATGAGGTAGTAGGTTTGAACTCCACCAGGCATGGATTGGTATTAGTTGGGGAAATTCATGTCCGTCCATGGGTGGGCGGGTGTAACACATTCGTTTCCGGAGCAGAACTCAAACAATTAGAGGTATATCTTTTAGTACTTTCTCTTTCCAAACTTAATTTTTGACATTTACTTCATGCTTTTTTCATAATGATGGAAGATCTTAAATAAATATAATGCACAAAAATTGTTTTATTTCCTACATTCACTAATCTAGCATGCTGTATTATAATGAAAAGTTGGTCTATATGTTAATTATTCTTTCTTATTGTTGTTTTTTATACATTACATATCACCTAAATAATAAGTGAAATGAGCCAAAACTACTATTTCCCTGATTAATACACAATATCTCAACTCAAATACATGTACACAAAACTTTACCCCCTGCTGGGCCCTGCTCTGTGACACCTGGGATTACGCAAGCCATTCCATTGTATGTTATGTAACACCTCATGTGGCTATCAAGACTGGCAGGGTTCATAATCAACCTCAGATTGATACTAAACATGACATACATACATGTACATATTATGCAATCTTATATTGATTTCATTATCACCTCCTACAGTAGAATTGGTAGTAAGTGATATTGATTTTATTTGCCTCATAAAAGGCAGTTAAAATATACAAATGGGATAAAAGACCTAAAGTTTAATATCATACACAAGGCATGGTAACTTTGCAGACCATGAGTAAACTCCATGTACTGTACATATGTAGCTGAATGGTGACAACAATAAATTATTAGTAATAAGATATTTATATTATTATCAAAGTTGCTCAAAAAAACATCTCACAGCTCTAAGAAACACCATCTTAGTTTGCCCTGTGTGCTTTCTTGATTAGGAATTTCGAAATCCCATTATCAATTGTGTTTGTCTTGGATGGACAAGAATAACAAAAGACAGTATAACGTCTAGTTGCTGAACTACATAAATTTTTAAGAGGTTTTGAGAAATGTTGATGGTGCTTGTGTGCTATGTGGCCGTTCACTGAGGGTTTGCTGCCACGCAGCCTATATTCATGTATTAATTTTGACTTCTACCACAAAAATGCAAATTGTCTTATCATGCACTAATACTTAATATTATCTGTGTAGCTTCTTTGTGTTCTCATCCTAATCATACAATTTTATCTTATCAGATCAAACTGACCATGCCAACTTACACGATTTGTATAACAATAAAGAATCATATCAATTCAAATGATATAAAGTTTAGTTGCAACATCCTACATTCAGGGCTACTTTATAGTAGTATGAGCAGAAGTAAAATATTTATTAAAGTGACTTGTGTGCAAGTATAAAAAGTACCATACAGTACAGTTAGAATCATATTTTACTTTTCCAGCTTTATTTTTCGGGTAGTTGATCAAGCATTCCTGGTGCATTTACCTCACCCAAAAAGTGAAGGAACGGCATACTGGTCATCCCACAAGTCATACTTCAAGTGAGTAAAATGCCTTTTTTTTTAATCTGGCTGCACATGGCTCTCCATCCACCTGGTTCTCCCTCCACCTGGCTCTCCCTCCACCTGGCTCTCCTTACACCTGGTTCTCCCTCCACCTGGTTCTCCATACACCTACACTGTAACAAATTTCTGCAGTTGTCCTGCAATTCAACCGTAACGTTTACAGTAAAATACTGTTATTTTGGCATGCAGCATGCTACTGTAAAAATTTTACGGCAAGATACCATAAAACTATCCTACGGCATGATGCTATAAAATCTGAATTAGACCAAATCCACCATACAGCAAGCCATCGCTTATTTTACGGGAAAATACCGTAAAACTACTCCACACCATGATACCGCAGCATTTTATAGGGGCTCATCAGTTGGCTCAACATCAAAGTTAAACATTATTTACAGTAAGGTGCTGTTTATAAGATTTCATGGTAAGTGATCATCACAACTTGCCCAATGCATGTGCCGTAAATTTTACGGTGAACATCCGTTTGTGGTACTATATAGTAGACCAAATTTTTACTGTAATTTTTGCAGCAAGATGCTGTAAAAACTACAGGAATATTTTTTACAGTGTAGCTCTCCCTTTACCTAGCTCTCCCTACACCTCATGCCCCCTACACCTAGCTGTGCCTACTCCTAACTCTTGCTATACCTTTGTGCTCCTTATACCTGGAGCTCCAAATACCTAGCGAGATTTGCATGACATCTACCCACCCCTTAATAGGCTTAAATATATCTATATCTATATATACATACATACTATTTAGGATCCATGGTTATTTGGCCTTGTGAGGTAGGCCTATTACAAACTATGCTCTGATAACTTACATATATATGTTAAATCCAGACTAGAACTTTTCCCCAAGTTTAGAATTTAAAATAAGTTCTTATTACATCACTTTTTGTTACAAAAAAATCCTGTTAAAATGTTTCATTAAAATAGTCCATTAGTGTTATTATAGGCCTTTTATTTTTTATCTCAGCCGTTTTGTGTGCCAAAAATTCCTAATAAGTTCTCTATAAATTTGAATACTTTTGTGTTTTCTTTTAATAATTTAACGTCATTAATTTTATTTTTCAGATGTGGTTCTGTATTATCAGAAGAATTTGCCAGAAGAATTAACTTCACAAAACCATTAAGAAAGACAGTTTCTGTAAGGAAGATAAGCTGATCTTATGGAGTCATAAATATGGGCTAAAATACTCATAACGAAAGAAATTTCTTACCCAAAAATAATTTTAAATACACTTGAAAACTGTATGAACACATTTCTTGCTGCTTGCACTTGATACTGCAAATGTGGGAATTTCTTAGGAGAATTTTATCGCATGTTAGTGCAATGGCAGTCACAGTGAAATCCCATAAAGACGTCCTCAATTAAAAAACCTGCAGTCACAAAATTCTAATTACAAAGTAATAAGCTCCAAGCTAAAATGACCTTGACATTTAGACAACTGCAGTGATTCCAAAGTGTCTTAATTGATGAAATCACTACCACTGGCGTATCCAGCCTTAATTTCTATAGTGGCCCATGACATAGTGACCAAGAGACACCTTAATAGTCATGCCTTTGCCCCCCTCCCCCCATAGAGGCCGGGCTGGATCCGCCAGTGACCACTATAGATTCAAATCCACTTGGTACACTCAGTTGCATGTTGGCATTTTCACGCTTGTAAATTTAAGGTTATTGTCTTTCTCAAGGTTTTAACAAAAAAAATTATTTTCCTACATATTTTCCTATCTAGTCATCATGTGATAAACCTGGCAGCTTCTAGTCTGTAAATATATGCATTTGTGTTATACTATGTACATAATAAATGAAAATATTTAATCTTTCGTTCTATATCATTATTACCCTCAATATGACTTTGCTTACAGATCGGTGCTCTCAGGGAAATAACAGAAATCAACTGATCAATAAGATGTCAAATATACATTAAAATGCACTAAAAATACTTCTGTTGGGATGCACTTTGCTTCAGCCAATCACAGCCAAGGGAGGGAACTTTTTCAGCCAACAGAATTGCAGTATTCATGGTGAAATATCAAGCTTTTGTAAAAAGCCACTATTTGGCCATGCAATCATAACAGTAAAGTCTTAATCATATATATGATAAAACATTTGCATTTTCACGGAAGGTTCTCTATATTACCATCAGGTGGCTATGGCAGATACTGAAATTCAATTGGCGGAAAAAATTCCCTCCCTTGGCTGCGATTGGCTGAAGCAAAGTGCATCCTAGCAGCAGTATTTTTAGTGCATTTTAATGTATATTTGACATCTTATCGTTCAGTTGATTTCTGTTATTTCCCTGAGAAAAGTATATTAATGCATTTAGTTATGACATACTAATGTCAAAAAAGCAAATGAGTAATAAAAAGGAAGAAAGACATCAATTGCTGAATTCAGGGCTGCTCAGTTAAAATACTCTATTGCTACATCTGATAATTACAAGTTTACAACTTAAGAGTCATCTGTGCTATGTGTGGGATAGCTTGACAGGTAACAGTAGCTAGAGTGTGCCTTGGACGGACTCACAGAGCCATATATAGGCTACTGGGGTTTGAAACTTTGGAAGTCATGACCCACAGTGTTACCAACCTTGCTACAATGAAGCCCAGCTTCACAATGTATTGCATCCTAGCTCATTGCTGGCAGTCAGAAGCTTAGTCAATGACCAGTTGCCGCAGGTAGACAAAATGATGCGATAATGAAGCTTCGTTCTGCAACTGATGTTAAAATTTAGCTCTCTATTGGGAATTTTTCGTCGCCCCAAGAGCAGAGACGCCAAACTGTGACACAACCTATTTGCATCTCATGTACAACTTGAAATAACAGTACCATAACGTAGACTACCTTGAGTAAATTCCAAGAAGCAGGCAGCCAACTCAAATATCCAGCTAACAAGACCTAATGAATACGGTCATTCCAGACTGCGAAACCAAACAGATGAAAATCAGACAATTTGATGACAGTCACAATCCATTGGGTGGGATTTTTAATCAGTCATAATCTTGCCATCACAGAGTTGATAGATATACACTGTGTGCTGTCACCTAACAGCCCAGCGACCTAATTATGGACATTCTTTACTAGTTTACCTAGTTCAACAAAATGATGTAGCCGATAGTCTGCATATAGACTTAAAGAAAAATACAAGATAAATGGATTCATATTTTTTTAGTTTAGGCAATTTTTTTAATAGCCTGCTTGTCAGAACAAGAATTGCATAAACTATGAACATGGACATTTAATTATTCTGTAATTTCATTATTAGACCTTTAATACCAACAGCCAGCTTATAAGAGAAATTGATTCATTTACATTAGACGAGTAAACGAGCAAAACATGTACATAATTAGGTCGCTGAGCTGTGAGATGACAACACTGTGTATATGCAACTTAACATAATTGTAAGAAAAATATTGTAGCCATGGATTTGAACACCCAACTGCCATATAAGCAATCAAGCTGAGTGTCTTAACCATTAGGCCAACCAGCCAGTCAATCAGCAAACTCTAACCAATCAACATAATATAATTCATCAAATAAGCAAATGATGCTTTTTATAAAAACTTTATTCGTCATCATCAACAGCTTCACAATGTATGAAATATACAATCTCTTGAAAGGGTTCAAGTTTCATAACCAAAACTGCATAAGCATAATAGTAAGCATAGAAGTTATTAGAACCAGCATATCATTCATAATATCATAAATATTAATAAACATAACTGTCATAATAAATTATCATAGCTCAAAAAACTTGGCAAATCCCATTTCCATAAATACCAAACACCGTATACAACTCATCTTAATATGAATAGTTTAAGTTTCAGTTTAGTTTCAGTTTATTTTTATTAACGTGACACATGTTAATACATCCAGCCTATTGCAGGCTTACGAGTCACCAATAAACAAAACAATATAATAAATGCAGTTCTTGTCATTTAATATTTTAATATCTCAAATATTCAATATCAAAATTCAATACAATGAGCAAAACATCGCCAGAGGTAAAAAAAATGACCAATGATTTACAGCAACAAGCTGAGGAAGGGAATGCATTAATTCAAAATGGCACAAAGAAGGTAAAATATCTACAAAAAAATACATATATACAAGCAGATTCTTGAATACTTAAGATCATAATACTAGAACTCCAAGACACGTTTGTTGACAGCATGTACAAATAATGCACAATATGGCATCAGGATAACTCTTTTTAAAAAGTTCTTTTACGGCATTCCAAAGCGCATTATCTTGCGAAATAGTCCCGGACCATTCCACTTTCCCCTGGAAAAAATAAACAAGAGACATATAATGATTCACATATTTAATATTAAAAAAATCTCTATAATATATGTTGAATATACTATTATTTTTATCAGATCTATCTTTTTTCTTTTAATCTATTTGAAAAACATATTTTGAAAGCCTAATTCTAACATCCTTAGTTTTAGACAAACTTTTTATTAAAATTTTTTTTTAATTTCTGGTACTATAATACATGTGAAAAACTAGTTTAATAAATCTCTAACTTACTGATACAAGGGGCGTTCAGAAAGTTCTGACCATTTATTTCATATAGACAGGTATAATTGACAACATAAAAATAGCTAATTTTTGCACAGAACAAAATTCAAGTAATGTATATATTATACAAAATATCTGACCATTCTGATAAAAGTAAAACCCTTTTTCTGTTGCCATAGAAACAAGTCTTTGAGGTATGCGAATCAGGTGTCGCCATTGTCATTAATAACTGACATTTCACACGGTAAATCAAATGCAACATTTACACAACTAACATGGTATATATCTCACGTTGACCAAAATTGATATTGGTGATGTCATAATTGCCATTATGATGTTTTTGGTGATGTCATAATTGCCATTATGATGTCATTTTCAGGTCATAAAAATCATATTTCAGTTACTTACTAGAAATGTTTGCACGAAAGACAGCAAGGAAATTTAACCAGTAACCAATCCATATATATTGATTTAAAAAAAAAACCGAAGTGAGGCCATTATTTTTTGTACACTAATAGGAAAAATGGACGAGAAACAAAATACTATAATCTTAGGTTATTTCCAAATGTTAAAGGCAGGATAAAGGGTTTTAAAGGAAGAGTCCCTGCAGTTAATGAAAGTTGCAGCAAAGAAAGCTCTCACAGCTGAGTGTGGATGCTTTGCAATGATACTTTGACAAGTGGATAAAGCATATTAACAAGTGGCAGCTGACAAAACGGCAAGTGTGAAGAGTCATTTCTCTGGCTTGAATCGCGTCACACACGCAGGGTGTTTTCTTGCTCATTGACTTAACATACGTTTTCAAATTTGCCGCCGACCTAGTTGTAAAAGCAGATACAACCCCTCCGCAATCTACTTCCGACAACTGATGCATACAAAGGCCGGCAGCTCTGCTACCGCCTTTGAATAAAAATTTGTTGTCAAAAAATTAGTAAATATTTTTTTTTTACGAAAGTGCACCGCCAATTAAACTTCTTTTACATGAAATTGAATTTGATGATAACAAAGACATTCGGCTATTGAAGAGAGCCTGGGCAAGATATCAAAATATAACAGAAATCAGAATGCACAATACAGAACCACACAGTCCATGCAAAAGACTTACTTGACAAGCATGTACCAGTACAACTTTGGCAGCACTTCCTTCTTCATTAGATACATGGTCCATCTCTCCTTGCCTTGGTTCAAAGGGAAAGTTTCCAAGATCTGTCCGTCATAACCGAATTCCGCCATGATGCATTTTCCTCTGCCAGTCACCAGAGGGCAGGACGTGTACCCATTGTACTGGAAAAAAAAAAAAAACTCTGGAAAAAGTGCAGTATAGCGGACCTCGTTTCTAGGCCAATGACGTAAAAATACTTGAATTCAATGGATGACGTCACACTCTAACAACAGCGGTGATAATTTTCAAGGCAAGAAAGTTGTTTATTTTCTGTTTATCGGGGCCTGCTATTCAACACATATATTATTCATATTGTTTGCCAGAATTTTTCTTTACAAGAAATAGTGATTATTTTCATGGTCCATGGATGCCAAATATGGGCATAAATTTGGGTCTGCTATACTGCACTAAACACAAAACATTAATTTGAATTTATATAAAATCACACTTCATGTAGCCAGATAAAATTTCATTTTCCTTCAAGGTCGCCTAGTGCATATCTCACCTGACTTGACAAATTTTTCCCTTTCATGTATTCTCCGATACTCCGGGCAACAATTCCTGATTGACAAGCTGCAGAAAATAAGAAGGAATTAATCCAATCATGAACCTGTTCAGTGCTAGTGTATGATTTAAATGACAATATTACAGGTTTATACACCAGCAAACAAAATAGACCAGCAATGGAAAATTGGAATATATTTTTTCAGCACATATTTTTAAATGCAACAACACATTTGATATGATTTTCTTATCATTTGCCATAACCAAAAAATCACCCGTTTAAATCTAGTCTTCACCGTATACTGTTATTTTCAAATCATGACCATTCGCAACATGTAATTATAATATTAAATTAAGGTTACGTTACCATGCAGGTAGAAATAAATCTAGTGCAATATTTTGGAAGTTTCTTAATTACACTTTGAAGTCTTTATATGCTAAATAACATCTCATTTCATAGGCGAGAATCGCAACCTACCAACAGCAGCAGCAGTCTTAGCAGTAGGAGCATTACTGCAGTCTCCAATAGCAAATACATTGGGGTACTTCTTGTGTTGAAGGTTGAGTTTGTCCACATCGACGTAATTTGTTGCATCCACCAGGGGTGAGCCTTTGAGGACATCTGGTGGTGAACAAGGAGGCGATGCGTGCAGGAAATTGTACTGAAAATAGAAATGATGTTTAGTATTTCAAAGCCACCACAAGGAGCCGCATGATAAATAAGAAAAAAGAAATATACACATTGACAATATTAATATAATGTTTTGGTCGCTTTATTTTTATTGTAAAAACACGCACTGAAGCTCACTTAATTTGAAACTGATAAAACAGGGCTGGGATAGAAATTGCATATAACTCAGAAATTTAAACGAGGAGTTTTTAAAAACTCATCACCTTAACTAATTTCTAATGTCTAATGTTTCAATGCTACTGGGTTAGAAGCTTATTAGTCAGCTTATATGACCAGCTGCCAGAGGGCAGACATAATGATGAGATAAGGCTTGGAGTCTACACCATGTGTGTCTTTTACTTGTCTCAGCATACACACAGTGAACAGAGCACAAGGCACCCCCAATTTAACATCTCATGCGATTGACATCCAGCTGAGATGTAGCTTATATGAAGGGTGCCCGGACCGTGGACCAAACCCGGGCCTTCAGCAGAGCTTGCCAACATGGAATTGGCGGATGCCTTACCATTAGGCCACCCATATACATTTACACTACATTGTTGCCGAGTCACCACAAGATTACTTGTATTTACGAATCAATGACATCATAAAGGCAGCGGCCCAACAATTTATTTTCTAGCCCTTGAGTAATACATGTATGTCCTCATTCCCTCTTTGGGATATCATATAAATAAGCATATTTTAATTTTCTCACCTCAAAGGTCTTCAATTCTCCAGTGTCCAGATTCTCAAATACAGCTTCTCGTGACTGATATTTCACTTCTACAAGGTTGTGTCTGAAGTTGATGTTAATTCCCCTGCAAAAAGACAACAATGTGTCATTCTTCAACAACATCTGCTGAAATCTTTCTTCAAAAATTGCGATTCTAGTCGTACACAGCTCTTCAGCACCTTACCTGTCTTCTACGACCTTATTAAGCAATGCAGCGTATTTCGGGATCCCAAAAATGAATGGCAGTGAAGTGTTGTACATAACATTGATTTTGTCTCTCTTGCCTTCCTGTTAATATAACAAATGAAAAGAGCATAGTCCAGATTACACTGTGTGTCGTCACTTGTAAGCCAAGCGACCTAATTATGGACATGATTTGCTTGTTTACTCATCTGAAGTAAATTAACCAATTTCTGTTATAGTCTATAGGCTAGCTTATGGTATTAAATGTCCAACAATGAAATTAAAGAATAATTAGATTTTCATGCACTGAGTTTATGCAATTCTTGTTCTGACAAGCAGGCAATTCCGAGCAGGCAATTCAGAAATATTGCCTAAACTAAAAAAAATATGAATCCATTTCTCTTGTATTTTTAAGAAAAGATTTCTTAATTTAAGTCTATACTCAGCCTATCAGCTACATAGTTTAACCAATCATTATGTTTATCTAGGTTAACTAGCAAAGAATATCCATAATTAGGTCGCTTGGCTTATCGGTAACGACACATAGTGATTAGGTTGGCTTCTTTTTCTATTTCCCAAAATTCATATCCGCAGATCAAAGAAGCCAAAAATTCAATAGGTGTTGCCTTATGAAAATACAGATCCACTTACCTTCCGAAAATATTCCTCCAAAATGTACATGATTTTCTGAGGTGCTCCAGCACATTTAATTGTAGTGTTAGGAAAGGTAAAGATAGCATTTCCGTCCCGGATAGAGGTTGCCGATGCGAAAGTCTTTCTGACATAATCCTTCTGGTAGTTTGAACAAACTGCAGGGTCCTTTTCCAGTGCCTCTAACAAACCCTTAACCTGACAAGAAAAGAAGGAAAATTTGCATTTGTTCTACATTAATTCTGATGGAGTACTTCTGACATTCACACTAGGTGTCACTTCTGCATCAATTGCAACACTGTAACTCCACTGGTACACAAGAAAATACAGTGGATCTCCATATCAAGACTGCCTCGCTATTATGACCAACTTACAAATAGGAATGATTTAGCATAGTGCACAAGAATATTAGGGCACCTAAATAGAGTCATATAGAATTATACAAATTTAACTTAATTTCGGGCGTGGTGCTGACAAAATCGGGCATGGCACAAGGGGGCTCAAATGGCCTTGCTGGAACACTTTAACAGTGTATAATCATGATAATATATTGGTTCCACAGTACAGATGTACAGCTCAAAAGCTGTCTCTTTGTCTGCTTTCACTTTTGGTGCTTTTACGTTCAAGTTTAAATATCTATTTTATATTTGTCCAACTTATTTCTATGTGGCTGTAAGCGATCATATAATAAATACATAAATATTTACCTGCCTATTTACTACCTTACATACCTTTTAAGCCAAATCTTGTTTTCCCATGATCGTAATTACAAGCAAATTAGCTGAACTAATGTAAGTAGATGATACGATTGTGTACTCGACAGCATTCAATGCCATTCAAACATTTACGATGACATTAAAAGATCGCTCTTTTTGTGCAGTTCTGACCCTAGCACTTTTGAAAGTTGTTACATTGTGCCAAAGAAAGCTAAAATGTCAATTAATGTGGTATAAAAATTGTAACCACAGCAAAAAAAAAAAAATTTGTAAGTCCAGAGTAACATGCCTTTTTCCCCCCCTTTGTTATTTACAACCTAAACCGACCAACACAGCAATGACTAGACAGTTTTTCGCAAACTTCGAGTAAGTACTATCAGTGACTGCAATACATATGTAGTTGTGAATTCTAAGAACATTATTTGTCTTCCCACTTCAATGTTCGTCTTCTTTTCTTTACCAGTAAGTTCAGAGTTTTTTAGAGCAGTCTCATTGGTCAAAAATGTGAAATATAAACATCAGAGCGAACTTAACACCACTGTCTAATTCTAAAGTTATTGACTGAGTGTGCCGGAAGCTTAACTTTAAAAATACACGAAACAATCCTAAAGCCAATACTGATTTTAATATTGTATTTTTGGAACACAATGGCTAGTTACAATAGGTGCAGTAAAACCTATAGCCTACATAATATGTCCTGCATACATGGACCAGACAATGTTAATAAACCAAAATCATCACCACAAACCGAAACCCACAAGCCGAACTAGAGGTCGCATGACTCTGCGCCAATGTCATGCGATATTTCCACGGTTCATTAACGATAACTCACACATCAATGAGCACCGCTGACTAAAGAGAGATACTCTATTTTTCAAGTCTATCCACCAAGTAAATTATGAAATCAGAGCATTAACCTCAAAAGCCAGACAAGCTGGGCATGAACAATAATGTCAGCTCGCACACAAAGGATATTTCCATGATACTAGGGGGATTATGACTACTGTATTTCATGATACTCTATCGGAGTATGTGAACATTGTAAAGCTTACCTTCCCATAGTCGAGTTGCTGACCCAGAGCCACGACTAGAATTTCATATTTAATCTGGAAAAATAAATACAAGTAATTCAGAGTAAATACAAAGTGTATCGATATAATCTATAATAAATATTGACTAAGCTTGTTATGGCACAGCAACACTTTAACTATAAGTTATCTTTACTGACATGGCGTGGAAAAAATATGCGTTTTGATGTGATTGTTACATTTATTGTATACTATACTCTCAATATTCCACATGCATAGTAACGCACTACACAATCATGACATGTATTTTCTATACATAGTATAGACCATAAGTACTGACAAGGACCACCTAAGTACAGCAACAAATTTCAAGTGTCCCATAAATATCCGTATCATGCAATTAATAACAAAAATTAAGTGGTTTTTTTTTAATTGCAAAGGTTTAATATGATAAACATCAAGTAACAATCAGTGGAATGAAACTGGAATCCTACTTGTTAAGACCACATAATATTAATATCACCCCAATAAAAGAAAACTTAATTAGATCTAAATAAAAATTTCTTTCAAAACAGTGATTTAATAAGATCAATTAATAATATAAAATGATGAAATCTGTTTGGAAGGGTTTGCAGGGATCTGAATGAAAAATATTTTTGGTGGCACCCCAGTAGCGATAGTAAACTATCTTAGGGGTGTCTCCACAGGTATATGCCGTTTCTTTGTTCATGCATGCAAGAAATAAAACTTGTCTAAGTCTGACCTTGCTGGGTCCTATATATATATATAACTGTGATATATATGATCGAGAATATAGTTAAATCATTTTTATCTTTTGGATCTAAGCTGTTGGATCCCAGGTGTAACTCAGAAAAGAATGTGATTGTGTTTTTATGTGGTCTTATGTAAATATCGTTTCTGTGATAGATGGGTCATCTATAATGAGCACATTTATAGCAATAGTCTGCTAATAATGACTCCGAATGAGGCAGGTATATGCCATTGTGCAGGAACAGTGTTTTACTCTTTAAAATACTCTTTATCTACTTTAATATTATAATATACCTTGTCTCCCTTGGACGTTGTGACTTGGTTATTGTCAGGATCAAAAGAGCTCACTGTGTCTTTTAACCACTCTGATTTTTTTGGCAGAATATCAGCAGTTTGTCGGTGACTCTGGTCAAATTTCTTGATGCCCCCTCCAACTAAAGTCCACAGGGGCTGGTAATAGTGCACCTGAAAGAATCAAAATAAACAACTTTCAAAACAGTTAAAGGTTTCCCTGACTTTCATGAAACAAAATTTGTGTGAATTTCAAATGATTTTCACCTCACTTTCTAATGGTTTGGTCATACTAGAGTAGAGAAAATCAACACAGCTCCACCATTATAGTCTTAGTCTCAGAGCCAGTCTGAAGTTAAGTTACCCTGTGTGAACACCTGTAAGAGGCAGATATAATAATGAGATAATAATGCTTCGCATCCACACCAAGGGTCGTGCATTACAATTGGTTTCTACTTTAGTCTGTCCGACACACTCAGTACTGCCAGTTTTTCACCACACACTGCCAAGTTTTGCTAAGATTAAGCCCATAGAGTGCCTAGGCTGGGATTTGAACCTTGGACCTACATGGATTATTTAATACTTGTACAGTTCTTTAATTATTTCAAAAATATCCAGCAAATACTATTTTAACTCCCAATAGCTGATCATGATAAAGACAGGGATATTCCACCCCCCCCCCCTTCCCAAGAAAGAAAAAAGAAAAGAAAATTGCACATAATTATGTAAATCATCTGAGAGTCTTCCAAACCTTCTTTGGTTATGCAAATGATCATGCTATTGAGCAATATTTCACATAAATGCACTGTAGCATAAAACAAATAGTTTAGACCTATAATATATGGAACAACAGAATGATTAATTACTGTCATTGCCTCATTGGCACAACATACTTGGGAGTATTTTCAAAACCACTTTCGTGTCATGTACTATATCCCAATTACTGAAAAGACGTTTTTCCTTATTTAGCTAACCATGCAGCAGGTGTGCAACATGGCTGTTTATTTAAATTTAAGACTAACTGTGAATTCAACTAAATTCTTTATATAAATTTCTAGTAAATCAATTTCATTCAATGAATTCTAACGTCATCATCATAGTTTATTCATAGTCTTGGCAACCATGTTTACAATTACAAAATAACAAAATCAAGTCAATACACTGTTAAGAAATTACTGGGTACATAAATTGATAAATAAATATCTCAGCAGTCATATGATGCTGTTGATAGATAGATATGGGAAATGCAGCCCTCCAAGGCAAGTTCTTGCCACTATCAAGGGTTGATTGATAAGGTGAGAGAGTGCACCCATGTTACACATTTACTCCATAAGTGAGATCTTTTACTTGCCTCAGCATAGACACCAATTTAACGTCTCATCCGAACGACATCCAGCTCGGATGATGCTCATGAAAGGTGCCCGGCCTGGGATTGAACCCGGGTCCTTCAGAGGAGTAGACGAAGATCTTACCACTAGACAACTAAGATGCTCCAGTAGTTTTCCCTTGAAATCAACTGGTAAGCTAATACGATCACATCCAACAAATGAACTACTGCCAAGTAATCACAGCATATCGTATCATCTATTAACTACGAGCAAAGTGACCTTTCTATCCATTACTTTCTTTTGGCATTATCGAGCCTAACTACTACTTAATGGACATCTGGTCCAATTAGCTCGAAAATATCCCTTCTACCTGTGTGCACACCATATCACCTTGATCCTGGCAAACTGTACAAGCAAACCTGAATTGTAGCTGCCTTAGTTTTTAGTATGTTTTTTTTTTATTTGTCTTTCTATTTTCTGTTTATATCATGTTTATTAAATTTATGCCAAAAGACTTAAAATTCTTAGAAGAGCAGAAGTGACCCAAGATGCATATTGATTTCTTGAAGTATGCATGCAATGCAATCATTGTTTACGAATGGCTAATAATGTAGGGCATTGGCAATATTTCAGCCATGTCCAACATCTAAAGTCTAAATTTATACCCTAGAAATCAAGCATTCAATAACCTGGTGGCTAAATTCAATTAAGGATCCAAAGTTTTAAAGAATAAATTTGTCTTTACAGCTAATGAAAGAGGCTCTTGTCTACTTCTCATTTGCACTTTTCCTGGTATCATGTGGTACAATTATGCCAATTATTTGCAGTAAACATTGTTAAAGATAAATATAAAGATGTTTGTTTGCTGTAAAAAAAATCAAGCTCAATGTTAATTTACACCAGTATATCATTCACAAATCACTGTACACAGGATGATTCATCCTTTAGCCAACATAAACTTCACAAAAATGTTCATGAAGTAATTTTTTTGTGAAAAGTAAACCAACTGAGACTAACCACTTTAAAAAAAAAAACAATTATGCATTCAATGAAGGTACTCCTGACTCATTGAGCTATTCAATAAAATAGTCTCTAAAACAAACTTAACATGTCAATGAACATACATGTACATGTTAACAAAAAGCGTAGACATACGTGCAATATCAGACATCATCAAACTGTCAAACATGACTTTGCATTAATTTCAATACTTTGATGTAACGACTTCTTTTTCTATCCCGAGCACCAACTGTTATACTCGCGACTTAAAGCATACTTTTATGTAGCTTGTTAAGTAAAATAAGATAGATAATTTCTCAACAAGTTTATAAACGTGAATTACATAAAGCAAAGAGGGGCTTTTTTAGAAATCTGCCAAACTCGAAAGTGACCCACAGCCCTACAAATAAATTAAAAAAACCCAGTACAATAGTCATGCTCTGCCTACAGAAGAAGAGATCCAATGTCAGCATACGCCCGCAGTATGCTGTTGATTCAACACATACCAAGACTGTAAACTCTCCTACATGAAGCAATTAATCCTCATTCCCATAAAGTTTCTTCGTAAAAAAAAAGAAAGCAAGAAACCCAAATAATAACCCAAAAGCTGAATGAATGACCAACATAATTTAAAGTTATAATTAGTTTGGAACTACCATTGGCATTGAAGGGGAGGAGGGGGATTGCTTGCAGACACATATATGCAGGCTGTGATAGTGCACTGTCACTATAGTGTTATAATTTAAACACACTTGAGGATATTTTAACACATGTTTAATACTGCATGTGTACAGTGTACTCCTCAATTCAAATAACACTAAATTAACAGATCAAGCTCAAATGTCACTTTGATGAAAATTGATCTCGGTTAATAACTTAATTAACAAAAGAATTAACTTAATTCTTTAAGCTACATGTACGAAAAAATACGCCACTGATCAACGTAAACTTTATCAGCATCGAATACAATACCGGGTTTATTGCTTTTTACCTCACTGGGTTCCAAGACGCACAAATCTTTTCCGAATTTCGAGGAAAATTTGTTGGCGATGGCTGATCCGCCGGATCCTCCGCCCACGATCAACATCTTGTAGCTGCGAGCTTCATTTTTCCGACTTGTCGTGCTAAAAGCTGTCACTTGTAGAATCTGTACATTCTTTGTTGACGAATGGAGCTGTCTGGCAAAGGAGCAACACTTTACTGCCGCCATATTTCTCCTCAAAGTGGAGAGCAAAGTCACTGTTATAAAATTAAACGTGATTCGCTTCCACAGTCAAGTGCACACAATGACCTTTAGTGAAAGGTCAGAGTAGCGTCGCCGACCAACCAGATTGCGGTTTAGGTGAAGTTCACAACAATTGACCAATCGTAGCACAGATAAATAGGCTGGCCTTGACAAAATTAGGTCAAATGTTCACGTACAGATAGCCCACATATGTGGACTCACAAATCACGTTTGGAGCCTCAGTGTTATTTGCTTCACGTGCACAAGTCAACGTTGCTCTTTTTTAAGGAGTATATTCTGAGTCTATAGCTTCTGTGGGTTATTTGATAGATATCTGAGCTTGCAAAAAAGTTGCATTTAATAATATTGAGGAAGTATATCTATACACAAAAGTTGCATAAATAATATTGAGGAAGTATAACTATACACAACCAGGTAAATTGAGTATATATTTTTTATTGAATAAACAGAAAAACAAATGCATGTATACTGCATGGCAGTATAAAAACAAAGAAATTAGCTTATAAGCTTCACTATACAATTAAAATTTATGCAATTTTTAATTATATTGAGACTTAGTAATATTGTTGTTAAACATTTCAACTATTTTTTTTTAAGATAAGAAATAACTGCATATTACCTCTTCATAATAAGGTACGCACCAAGCTGATCAAGATAGTTTATATTAAATAAACATCATAAATGTACACAATATATATATATCTTAACAATTAAGGCACTTAATTGACAAGGTGAGTGCATGAATGAGTATATATATTAATAAAAATGTATTGCATTTGATACTGTAACAGATTCCAGTAATGAAGTTTTGACTTTATAATTACTGGAGTCTGTTACAGATACACCACTTAAATTTGTGCTAAATCGAGCCAATCTTTAAATACCTCCTGAATATACAAAAAGCAATGCAATTTCAAGTAAATTTGCATAATTATGTTAAGTTACAATACAACCTTATCTTAAGACCACCTCACAAAGAAAGACACCACTCAACAATAGGGCTCCACAAACTTGATGTTTCTGATCAGTCTGTATAATTGCCATTACGAAATGATTAAGAGACTCAATATGGTTAGTCACTATAGCAACCTCGCTGAAATACTACATTGCTAATAGAACACTTTAGTTCAAACTAGAAGTGGCCTTAAATACAGAGGTGTCTGTGTACTGAATACACTAAATCAGCTGTTTTAAAGTCTGCAAGTTTTCACTGTTAATTTGTGTACGTTTTTTTTCTGCAAGCTTACAACGATGATACCAAAATGCTGTTTTCACAGTCAACTTCATATTGAGGCTTCCTAAAGTTTTCTTCAAATACAGTGGAATCCTGCTTTAAGACCACGTACGTGCCTCACAATTCAGACCACCTCCAGTTCGGATCACAAAATGTGGACTCAACAGTATTCTTGCCATTGTATTTTACCTCACAATTAATTACAGCAGTTTTAGCGAGCATGGACAGTTCAGGGGTGAAAAAGGCAATTCAGAAAGATTGGAAAGTAATTGACCAACTTTTCTAGCCCATTACTCATGTCCTTGTCATAAAATACATTTCTGTGCTATTGGAGAAGATACAGAAATAGCATTACAACTGTACAGAAAAGGGGTAAACTTTGGTCAAAATAGGTGAAAACCAGTTTATTGCTCAGATGTTAGGGTGATTATTTCATTCTTATCACATGTTTCAAGCAACGGTCCATGCTCATTCTAAAACTGCTGTAAGACACCTCACTATTAAGGTCAGTTAATTTGGAATCAAGGGCACATGGTCTTAAATGCAAGGTTTCATTGTACACAATCATTGCTTCATACATATTTGCTCTTTTTTATCACAGTTCAAGTGAGGTTTCAACAACCTAATTTGACAATCGTTAATAAACTTTTTTGAGCAATTAAGTCATGAGTGCATGTGAGACTAGCAAATTTCCGCACCTCTAAAATTAATAATCACATCCAACAATTCCATTGATCCTAGAATGATAGCACAAATAAATTGCTCTGAGAATAATTGCACAATAATTAGCACTATATATATCCTTTGCACTGCATCCCAATGTGAAATATTCTAATAATATACAAAATTATTAATTAATAACTTTTGCATTTATATACAACATTAGTTTTGCATTTTTTGCATTGCAAATCCTATCTATGTGTTACTAAATAAAGCCATGCAATAATTATACAGCTGTAATAAAATTTAACAATATTGTCAGTTGTATACAATATAACAAAGTATTGGCAACATTCAAAACATTATTATGTAAAATAAAACATTAACAAATACACTGTTTAGAGAAAACATGTCACGGACTTGTATCCTCATTAAACTGGAAAAAAAAATTAAAATCAAGCCTTAAGTATCCACCTTCATAATAATCATGATAATTATATCATTTGTTCATTTAATAATTTCTTGTGAACCTCTATTAATTTGTCAATCTTTTTAGCATACTACAGAAACAGACTATTGCACATGCAATTCTTAAAATCAGTCAATGAGTTCTTGTCAACGTACAAAATTATCATTGACATTCTTCCTACCTTTCAGATTGATTCAATAGAATAAATACATTGTACTTCCGTGCAAAACCTTGATCGGGTAATAATAATAATAATACCTTTTAGATTAACTTCCTATGAAAGTATCATACAAGCAGCATAATTAATAATTAAATACAGTACCACAGTTCATATGAATAAAAGCATATTTCATTAAAAACTAAAAGAACTCCCGAGTATCAAAAGTCTAAACCTGCTTGAGCAGCTGAGGATAAGAGAAGAGTAAATTGCAAAAATAACGACACAGTAAGACATATTCTAAAACAGAGATGGAAATAAAAGAGTTTATATGAAATATATAATATATAATATACAATTGCATATATCATGGAAGAGCAAATATGTTCTCCCAAACAAAGAAGTATATGCAATAAACTGTTTAAAAAAAATATTAAATGTAAAATGTAAGAGTTAATACAGGTATACTACTGGCAGCCCACCGACCGACATTAAAAGTTTTTTAGCACAATATATCGTAAGTTTAAAATAAAATTGTAAGTAATATGATAAAAACAAAACAAAAAACGATACAATCAAAGGTTGGTACTATACATTTGGGAATTAGGTCTGCTGGTTCGAGGCGGACCTGAACGTCGTATTACTCCACTGTTTGTTGCCATGGCAACGGGTCTAGCTGGTAGAGAAGAAGGACTGCTGTTTCGTTGGGTACTAGAGATGACCTCAGGGGACTTTTTTGCAGCATACGCCCTCTTGGTGACGTTTATGCCACCTCTAAATATGGAGTTGCTCTCCGTTTCACATCTGTAAGAAAAACCAAACAAATAAATAACAAATTAACGCCAAGACATCATTGGAATTAATTAACCCAAAATATCAATAGAGTCCTATTGTATACCTAGAAAATAATAAATAGCATTCTGGAAAAGTTCTAAACAAGAAAGACATCTTTCCTACCATGTTTTGTCTTTGTATTTCCATTATTACCTATTTGGTGTCACTTAATTGTAATCGGGTGACTTAAAAGTTACCATAGTAACGTATCTATGTAATAGTGTGTCCATCTGTTGACAGAGAATTGTGCGAGTTCTAAAAGTTTGCTTAACTTACTAGAAAATTCATCTTACTAATGATTCTTAGCTGGGTAATTTACAGTTCTAAATTAACCTATCAGGTTTCTGCAAAATTTCTCTTTCACCTTTTTCCCCCATTTCTGCATCTAACATCAAGTTATAAAACATGCAAAACAAAGATTTAAACTGTTTTTCCCCTTATACTTTTTGAATAAATCATAAAACAAACCAGCACCTGAACTCAAGCAACCCAAAATATAACATGCTTTTTCTTAAATGCCAAACAAATGAAAGTGATAAATGCTAAATTAAAAAGATGGAATTTTGAATTTGGACAACTTATGGTTGCAAAGCGATGAAAGCTTCTAGGCTGTTCCGTTTAAAAAAAGGGTGGGGGGGGGGGGGGGGGTCTACAAATGTTCAGGTCCACCCCCCCCCCTCTCTTTTTTAAAAATGGAACAGCCCTCACTATATTTCCTAGTGAACGCTGGTGCTCAAGCGAACAAAATACAAAGAATAGCAGTTAAGCATGATAGACAATTAAATTACTCATAATTAAAAATACATCAATTTTAAAACCGCTTCAGTGATTCCCAAAGTTTGCCTGCACTGTAGGTGTTCAGTACCGTTCACTGTAGAAAATTAATTTTTATATTCTTTATAAATTTATGAGAATTCCCGCTTTCCCAAAATTTGCAGAGCCAAAAGTTTTTTCTTCTGCTTCACATTAAGCAAAAATCATTGAACCACAGTTATTCATTTCCTATTATTAAATTGCCAGATTCATTTATATCTATTCATCTATAAAGCCAAAATGAGCCACGCCAGCTTTCCCCAAGTATAAGCTGTCCAAATAAACAAAACATTGTACTTTTTTCAAATAAATACAATAATCTATGATAATTATAAATAATTTTTTGGCTTAATGTCTGCCTTAACTGAACCCTATCTCACCTTCTTACTAATTGATGTGTCACCTGAACTCCTGAAAAATTGTCCACAACACGAAAAAAATACTTAACTTCATTTCAAATCACATTTTTACTGCCACCTATGGCATTGCATCCAGAGCGGTTAATCGAAAGCCCTTTGCAAGCAAAAGTGCATCATCTTGGCACAAAATGATGTAAAATAACACCCTCGATTCACAGTTTTTATAAGATTTTCATTAGCTGCACCAAGCTCATTCTTCTTATTACCACATGGTGGAGCCACACTGCCATATAAATGCTTTAAGAGCAACCTGGTCTATTTTTGCAAATTTACAGCAATTTGTTACATAACAACATAACAATGCATCATAATTTCATAATAAAATAATCAGATTGATCACTTAGAGATCAATTTTGTCATATTAAGTCACTTCAAGTTGTATCATAAAATCCCTGCTTCAATGACTAAGGCAGTTCATGACAAACAATCTAGCCACACAAAAGTAACTTAAAAAATAAATTCTACATCTATACATACCCAACATTTTCATCAATCCGGGACAACTGCTGGGCTCGGATGTTTCTTACTCTGAATGCACGATCAAGTTCGCTTTCGGCAGAACCGTTCAAATCTCCAGGCGCTGAGACAGTCTCCCAGTTGCTTGAGGTTTCTTTCAACGCAGTTTTTGACTGCAAAATTCAAAAGATGAAGTAATTAAATTTGAAGATTTAAGAAGTGTGTACACCAGTCATTTACAATGATCTTCAGGACCGTTGCCAGCATGAGGCTGAGGAGGCCACCACCAGGCGTCTCGTCTGGTTTGGGTCATTTTTTGTTTGTTTGTCATGCCTAAACAAGCCCTTTGATACTCAAACTCATTCATAATGGAGTTTGCCTTGTCTAATTTTGTGTTATTTACACAACAATGGTTCGATTCAAATGCATACTCACCAACACCTTCTCAAGTTCAGTAATACTGGCAGGATTTTCAGGTGCCTCCTGCAAAAAATAATAAGCAAATTCTATTTATTTGCCAGATTTTAGTGAAAATTAAAAAGACATTTTTATTTAAAACACAGTTGGAATCAACAGAGATCACAAAATTGTCAAGAAATGTTATTAAAAATTTAGTAAATTACAGACATCTATAGACATGCTGTGTAAAAATGTTATTTAAAAGCATTGGCGAATTCCATCAATGATCTGAATGTACACAATTCACTATAATAAAGATTAATAACACACTACCACTCTTGCATATTAGTGTGTAATATGAGTGGGAGTACGACGAATAAGGTGAAAAACAGCATAATTGTGATTAACCTCAAACCACACACTAATTGACATTCCCAAATCAAACTGATTTAATTGTTTCAGGAAATTTCTTTTTTTTTTTGGCTGTACGCCCTTGCACTGAGCATGCACTCACCAATTTTAGGGTAGATGTACCTAACTTTGTAATGGCCCTATTGCGTTATTACCCTTTACCCTAATAAACATCTGGTGGCCAAGGCACATAATTTAACAAATTAATTATATTTTGATGTGTAGTTAAGCAATGACAGAGAAAAATTAAATTCAAGCAGTTGTGGATTAAGGTCGCTGGCTTTTGTTGAATTAGGTTCTCACGGAATAAGGTATACTGACTCTTTAGTCACTAATCAAGATCTCCTACTTACTGAATTGACAATATTTTGAAGAATGACAACAGAATTGTATTTTTCTCTTTTAATTAACTCGTGAGAATATGTAATATGCAAGGTAAAATGTAATATATATTACTTGGTCTCTTGAATATTACATATTTAGTGAGATATTCTTGATAATTTTCAGATGAATAACCTTATAAATTGTTATGGCAACATACGCCCTTGGCGTCAGGTCATTCACTATATTGTTTATTTTATCATAAATGTATGATAACCTCATACCAATAAACTTGAATAGCCCACTTAAAGAAAAGTTAACATCAGTATTGACCCAGCAAAACTATAGATGTCAGCACTAGTTAGCTGTAATGATACTGCACCAGTGAGCACCACAGTTACTGCTCTCAGAACTACAAAAAGTATACAGCTCTGAAACAACTTGTTGACTCATTTTGGCCTGAATCACGGCACACAGACACATTTGTTTCATGACAATGGACTTTACATGCGATTTTATATTTGGTAAATAATACATATTTTATGTACATGTACTCTTGAAAGTGTTTCTATGCAAAAGCAAAATAAATATTTAAGAACTCGAAAGAACATTTTTTTTTCATTGTCAAACATTATGTTTGATCATGTAAGAATAAAAAAAATGACCCAGTGAATTCTACAGTGAGTAAGTTACATTCAGTTAAACGTGACAAAACAATTCTGATAACAAAACACAGTTTAGATGTTTTAATCTAATAGTTATTAATAGACATAAAACTGTGTCAGATCATTATATTAGTAACTATATATGTTGTTAAGACAGATAAAGCTCAACATAGACTATGAAAGCACACACAAATATGTAAATAATAAGTAAATAAAATAAACAATAAATAAATACAGTAGAACCCAAAAATTATGATCACCCAATATCAAGATCACTTCAATTTTAAGACCATCACATTTTAGCACTAAAACTTTAATCAAGATGGAAAGAAAGTTTAAGAATAAGAGTCACCTCATTATTAAGATAATTTTAGCGATTCTCCAGGGTGGTCATAAAGCGTGGGGTTCCACTACATAAACTACTGTACAGAAAATCAAAAGCACTATATAACACCCATGCAAAATTGTAAACTCAACACACAAACAAAATACATATTGCAAAATATATAAGAAGCAATACATAAAGATTAAAACACTAAATTAAGCACACAATCACACAAATAATCTATTCAGAAATACCTCCGGCTGGTCCCACAGTGCTCTGACATTTCCCTAAAAAGGTTGAACAATTTATTTCATCATTTGTCAAATTCTTACATTAAATTTACTTCCATTGTGCAAAATATTGTCATGTCGAAGGACAAGCATAAAAAACAAAGTACGAGTAATTCTGAAATTCTACATGAAGTGTAAAAACTACAACCTAATCATAGCAAAATACATAATATTATCAATCCACATTTTTTTAGTTCATCTGTTAACCATTGCTATTTGTTATACAGTGTACATGTTTTTATACTTGACTAATATTATTTACTGTATATTTTATAACTTTTCAGAAGAGGAATAAAATAAGTAGATAAATAAATAGAATATATCTATAAATAAAATATGACTTATTATACATAAATCCTGCATGAAACACTTTTCCACAAATATGTTGTTCTGTTATCTTGTTAACTAGGTTATTATCTCCGCATTATTGGAAATGACCATGATAAGCAAGGAAAAATAAGGAAATTGGTTGATGTAGGGGAAGACCATACTTAGTATAATCACCACAATATCCTGCATATGGTCAATTTGTCTATGATTACTATATGTCCTGCTACTAAAATGGACTCTAGAATGTGTTATATTATTTTTTCTTCCAGACTTTCATAAAACAAGGTGCAAGGATTAGGCTTTAAGTCCTTTCTGTCTGCAGCTGATGGGCTAATTAGGACAGGGATCTTGGCAATGAGATGATGAATGAAACAGCCATCCAACTTAGGCTTGACCGGGAATTAAATCTAGGACCAAAGTGGTTGGCAGCCCAGCGCGGTACCACTGAGCTAGGCCCCCACCCCCTTTTGCAATTCTTAACATATTAATTTGACAATTGTGATAGTAGTATAAGTCCATAAATGATCATGAGAAACCCAGGGTTGTATTCTATTTTGGTGGCAAAACACAAAGCAATATCTCTGTGAATCCTACCATAAATTGTTCACAACAATTATCCTATATCACCATTTGATGAATAGCAATATACGATTCCATAATAAGGACACCGATGTATTATAACATTCTGATGGCCAAAATACACAGCAAAAATTGTATTAAAGACACATACTCCCCATGGGAGTCAGCCAGCCATTTGATTACTTCTCATTTATCTAACAGTATTTATGCATTTATTAATTATATAAAATGGCCAATGAATGAATGAATTTTAATGTTACATTTGGTTCTCTACGTTTACAGTATGTGCTGCGTTACCCAGATATCAGTATGTTTACGCCCTATAATTTCAGCCTTAATGCTGTAATCAGCTTTTATAAAATGTGTATTTAATTGTATTTTCCATTTTGTGACTTACTCTGATTTTTGCTCGATGCATAGTTCCCATCTTTATTCTTTGCATCATTTCTTCTAGGGCTTTCTGGTAGACTGGACTTTCCTCTGTAAAGTCAAAACAATCAAATTAACGAGTTTTAACATATATGACCTTGATTTATTTTCAGACAATTGTAGCAGTATTGTAACTAAACTAATCCATTACTATCAAATACATGGCTGCAATTTACAGATTTTTCGCGTCTGGGATCTGCCTGGATGAGGAGAAAGGTGCTGACAGTAAATAAAATAACATAACCTTTAGTTATTCGATACAAAAAATAACATGACCTTTAGTTATTCAATACAAAAATTTTTATTCTTGGATTTTTGACTGACCCACAGACCTATTAAAAATTGCTCTTTAGACGATCCGAGAAGCTACAGATTAAATAATACGGCTGTACACCGGTTCTCGATACATCGTTTGCACCGGTACAAGAATAATATGGGTATTGATAAGCGTTATGTAATAATAACGATACACTTAAACAATATGCAGAACGGCGTTTTTGGCATATGCTGCCTAGATGTTTTGATTGCTTTCGAAGAAAAACATCCTCTGACATGAATGGTTGTAGCAAAAGGGTCTGAAGTTATAATAAAGATTTGATCATTAAATTCAGTAGTCTCTTTCCATGTAAAGTTTTGTAATAAACTTTTATTTGTTCTGAAAGTCATAGTTTAACGATACATATAATGATACGTCTTGTATCGGTTTTACTGCATTGTGATACGTATCGTATTGTTTTGAAGATAGAGGTGTACAGCCCTATCAAATAAGTATGGCCCAAGAAAGTAAGACTAATTCTGGTTCTTTTGGCGTCACAGTTGATCTTGCATGAATGATTTTTAAAGTCAATTTAAAGAGAGGGAAGTCAACTACATTGTTAGCAAAAGTCTTAACAGGCAAACAATTGCCAATAATTGACTTTAAAGCTGCACTGTCTGTCAAAATTGCAAGTTTCTAAGACTTTATCAAATTGTTTCAAATTGCCTTAATAAATAAGACACACTAAAGTTGTATCATTACAAAAATAAATAATTGTTCACTATTGTGATGTCATCACTAGGTTTGTTTACATATTGAGTTTTTGATGGCATGAATAACTCTTTTTATATTATTTATTGTACCTTAAAGTTAAATTCCTCTGCATGTAATGGTAAAAAATATCATGAGACAAGAAGGTAGTATTGGTTTATATATTTATTTGCCTATGATAAATCTAAAGACATAGGAATTTTAAATAAAAGACCACCACATAGGTGACCAGGAATTTTAAACATTTGTGACGGTGTGCGCACACTTGCAAAGTGAACCGGACTACAGATTTATAGCATTCCACTATAAGATGAAAAATAACTTACTAATTGTGTCATTTTGTTGCTTAGCGCCCTTCTGAGATCTCTTTATAAATGTCCTGAAAATACAGTTCAGAAATAAATTTTCTGCAAAATTATAACATGTGAAGTGTGACAAAACATAACATGCAACATTTAAAATAAATGCAGTCTTTAACAGTTAGATTTATTGGAACTGAGTAGTGCATACTGAAACACAGGGCAGAATTCATTCAGTGACTATAACCAAAAATAATATGTGCAATAATTACGTATGCACACCAATTTCTACAAAAACATGTTAAAAATACGGAATTGCTAAATAAAAAACAGATACGCCCAGTGGCCAGCCGGGGAACTATCAACAATAACAATAGAGGTCATTGTCAGTAACTGCACCTAATCACTGTCTTATGACTTCATGCTAATTTGCAAAATTGTAAAACACAGTTGGTTGATTGTAACAGCTAAATATTTTCCATCTTAGCAGTTACACTTCAACCTCACCTTACGGACACCTTGCCAATGAATGCCGAATGGGGACAACGTGAAATTACGGACACATTGGCCCGGAACAGAATTTCTTGTCCATCTTTTAAGCTTATGAACGCTCACTAATGCGAACACTACCTATGCTAATTCTCGAACAAAAAGAGGTTTTTGACCTTGCCTAAGGACAGTCCATTAATTCTTTTTAACTATAATATTTTTACTCGAGATTTCAATGCAAAATGTTATTATCTTTTACTGCATTACTCAGTACATTAATCAATTAAAAAAGATTAAATTCAGTATTCTTTGTAAATGCCTATAGCACCCCTAGTGTCCAATACCAACACTAACGGGATGCCCCTGTTGGCCATTTGCTCAACTAAGAGAACCTCATTCATGCGGAAACTTCGCTATTACGGACACTTGGGCCTGGAACCATGGGTGTCCGGCTTAGAGAAGTTGAAGTGTATATATATATATACTCTATCTTTGCAGTAAGTTCTTTGTATACGTACGTAGTGATTGTTCTGTTTGTAGGGAGAGGGGGTGGAGGAGCGGGGGGAGGGGGCGCCCTAAATCGCTCTTCGAACTCACCCACCTTCATCTTCAAACCAGTCACTGATTAACGAGACAAACAAGAATAGCACACAATGCATGCAATTTAGGTTGAACAAAAACCAATAAAATTAACACACAAAAATAGGACAATATTTAGTGAAAATATTATAATTTCAACACAAAAATTGAGTGCACACTAGATTGAAGTTGAAAAATCACCACATGGCCAAAACCACATCAAGAACATCTAGATAAGACCTTAAAACTTTTGGGTGTAGCTGACGGGTGAAAACAACAGCTTGACAACAAGTAACATTACTCACAACAAATTTTTTCACGATTTATTAAACCTTATCATGAGAAGTTATGTATTAATTAGGAATAATACAGCATAAGTTATGAAGCTCTTACTAACAAGTTGACAGAGGAGCGAATGCTGAACTGCTGATGCATCAGGTTAGAGTACAGTACTGATAGATTATAATATCACTCACTTTCTTCCTGCATTTTGTTCTTGTCATCCTGTGAATCCTTCAGTTCTTGTTGAATACTCTCCAGTCTATTTTGCAATGCTTCATTCTCCTCAGCTGCGGCTGATAACCTTGATTCAAGGTCAGCAATTTCCTTCTCTTGTTCGGAATTGTTTAATTCCTCTTGTAGAAGCTTGATCTAAATAAACAAATAAATACAGTAGAACCTTCAGCAGTCTTCATCTAAAGAAAAAGATGACAAAGCACAGTAGAAGTGCATTGCTAAGACCATCTTTTGTCTAATAAATCACTATGGTACAGATAATATTGTGGGGCCGATTCAGCAGTGGTGAATTATTCTTATGGCCGGGTTCTACTGCTTAAAGGGGAACTAATGGAAGTTTGTATGTTAATTTCAAAAGTTCAATTAGATGTTAAATAATATATTGGTGTGAAAGGAAATGTCTTAAAGGCTGGTTTGACATCGTTTCAAGCCAATTCAAAGTGCAATTTGCACCAACCGCCGACATGATGCGGGCCACCATTATTGCACATGGCACCCAAGACAGTGACGTCACCTATGTACACTGCTAGGCCATATATATGCATTCAGCCATATGAATCAATTCATAATCCTGTTGATTACAAGCTGTTTCATTGTTCATTGCAATTATAACAAGAACATACAGCACAACAACATGAAGGGTGTTAATTGCAATTTTTTGGGAATACAGCATAATTATTGCATTGATTGCAATGAGCTTATTTCAAATGTATGTTGCATTGCTAAAAACATTTAATATAGGCCTACTAGTTTAAAATAAAATATAATATCAAAAACTCATTTTCAACAAAACAATCACAATTAAGAACTGATCCCTGTTGTAAACTTTTTATTAAATTTTCAATTTGTTTGCCATACTTTAATTTTCATCCCATCATTATTTCTTAGATTTAGATCTTGTTATTTATATATAAATGTATTTTTTTCATTTTTTTTCATTAAATAATATATATTTTTTTAAATACGAGTTTTTAGGGGACATCCACGTGAGCCTTTTTTTAAATAAGAACTTATTGGATGTCTCCTGACCAAAGGTAATTAGATCATATGTATTTTGACTTTTATTTTATTTATTTTTCTGCTAATAGTTGTTCCTTGCTGCTTTTGTTTGTTTTATTTAACATTGATCTAATAAATTCTTTCTTTCTCTGTCTAATTGCTTTGTCTCAAGTTCAATGGCAATTACTTGACACTCAGTAAGAACTGCTCTGAAAGTGCAATTAACTGTATCTAAACTGTTGCTGACAGTTTCTCACCAGTTGAATAGTACAACAGTGACGTATTTCCGGTCAGTGCAAAACACAAGGAATTTAAAAAATGGCGGCCTCCGTAGTTCACAACACGGAGCTAATAAATGCAGGATATTTCATTACCAGGGCACATATACAAGTTATGAATAGCATGGAATTGTTTCTATGGACCCAAGCTAAAATCTGAGAGGTAAAGTGCAAAAGGGGTTAGTTCCCCTTTAATTTAGCACCAAATACAGATCAAAATGCAAATGGTGAACAGTCCTTAATTCAGTCAAACCTGCCATAAAAGCTGGGCCACCTGTATAGATTAAGGTCACGGTATAATGAACAGTAATAAGTCAGGTCCCCCTCCCCCCCTTTTTTTAAAAATGGAACAGCCTACAAAACCAACTTCATTTGGTTAAATACAACCAACCTTATATTATTAATTACCTTTTCATCCCTTTCAGCGATCATTTTGTCAGTTTCAACCTTCAGATTCTCAATCTCTAACAATGCATTTGTGAGTCTTGTATCTGATGCAGCAGACTGGAACAAAGCTGCACTCTGCCTTTTTAAGGCATCGCCTTGTGATTTTGTCTGCAAATACATTTAAACCATTTATTCGTTTATAATTCTCTAAATGGGGAGGAAAAGTATCGCCAGAGGTCACATACATCGTAGCAGATAAGTATTGTTTGATGACGTCATCTATTTTGTGATGTCATCCATGTACACTCAGGGTCATCGAGATTGACCAGGTCATCGAAATTCGCTACCCCCAAGAAATATAAATGTTACAACTTATGATCAGAATGCATTATTGGTGATGTGTTAATACTATGATTATCCAGAATTAGTGACTTATAATGCATTTCTCAAGGGTGGAAAATTTCGATAACCTGGCTAGTATCAATGACCTTGGGTGTAACTATTTAGAGAGGTCATCCTATTGTCTTTTATCTGCTACTGTGGCAGTGCCCTCTGGTGATTTATCTCCCCATTATGACATCCATTACAGTCATGTGCTAAATATAAATACTCCCAGAAGATCCCATGCATGATTCCTTTAGCCAAACTGGTTAATAGTTACAACTCAAAAATACAATTGCACAATGTATTGAAATCTTTGAATTGTTACATAGCTAAAAAATATACACAGCCAATGAATTTGATAAAAAATTTCGATTGAAACATTTCATTCATACATGACTTATCTTGGAGATTATTTTACAGGTAGGAACTCCCTGGACTACAGGAATTGAAATAGAATTACCTTTATGAGCATTTCCTCGGTTTTTCCCCGTAATGATTTCTCCAAACTTAATGAATCTTGCAAAGCTCTGTAATCATTTACTGCCATCAACGATACTGAAATTTGAAGACAAAAACATTTATTGTTTCCATATTCAAGCATGAAATTTTCAGCATAAATAGCCTAAAATACTTAGCCATATTCAAGAAATACAGCAAGCAATTATTCATGTAGTATGGACGAAAGGGGTTATAATCTGCCAAAAGCTATAGAATTAATTTTAGCTTAACACACAGTTTATGTACTAAAGTTTATCAGATATTCCTTTACCTCTGTGCAGAGACTTAAACTGTAGAACTTGATCATTGTATTGCCGCTCTCCTTTTTCCCTTAGATTTTTTTCGTGAGCACACTGAAAAAATATTTAAACATTTGTTGATAAATGGCAAATTATATTCCTTTTCATACATTAAACACACATTGCAAATGAATATAAATTTCTTGAATGTTGTTTGATCAGCAACATACCTTTTTTTCCAGCTGCTCAACTTGTGATCTCAGTTCTGAAATATATTTGAAAATTTACAGTAGTTTTAGAAACTTTTTTTCTCACTTTATCACCTACGATATTCATAATTTATAAACTAAATAAGCAGCATGGCACAATTGATCAGGAAATATTTGTGGCTTGTATTTTCGAAATAAAATATTTTTTTGAGGGGAAAAAAAAAACTTTTTTTTTTTAGTTGATATTTTATAATTTAATTCAAACATATAATGACACTGAAATTTCACAAATACAACACAAATAATTTTTAAGTGTCTCCCATAAAATTCACTGAATCAGAAAATGTAAGTCAAGTACAAGAGAAGTGTACATTGCTCTCAATTGCACAAGAAACTTTTGATCCTTTACTTCAAAATACACTAACCAAATAGACCTGTGCATATGCCAATGGGTGAGGTATTTCTATGCCCATCAAAATTGTTTTTTGAGTCATATTGTAAAATTAAATGGTGTTTAAAAACTGACACTGTTATGCAAACATAAGTTTATAGTTTTTGTCATTCTGCGTTTCAACTTGCACAAGATGAGGGCATTGAAGGGACAACATCGTGCACAGCTGAAGTAATGACCTTACTTCTAACTACAGTCAGACCTGCCCTAACGACCACCTTTGTATAGAACGACCACCTGCTGTTAACGGCCACTATATTGCAACTCCTGTAGACTGAATTTTCGTTCTTTTGCCCCTCCATTAAGCGACCACATTAAATTTTCACTCTTCTTAAACATCTGGAAATTTTAATTTTCATTCCCCTGGGTGGCTGCTTAACACAAATTTGACTATATCATTAATCATTGATAAATTGTGATAATAGTAAAACATGGGTTGCTGCATATTATTGATCAATAAACTTGGATTTAAACGGAAACTTGTGATAAGTTGTCGGGCAAAGATACTGACATTTGTCACAGCTTGTGTACACTGTATACACTGTACATATATGTACATACAAATGCCATGTATTTTATGTTACTATCTAATGATCTACCAACATGAAATCCAGTCATGAAAGCTGTTACACAATTTGACCTTGTTCCATAAGGACATCATTTCTTTGGCACTATTTTAAAGGGAGACCACCTAACCATCTTCTTTTTTATTGCTAAATAGTGTATAGTTCTTATTCAGAATATTGCAATGCAAGAAAGACTTCAGATTTACTTCTAAACTTCCTCTTGAAACTTCGGTCGTAAAAAGTCTTTAAGTACGCTACTCACTTCCTTCTTGTCTTTTGCATTTGTGGGCGAGCAAGGTATTTCCCAAAGCTGGCTAAATTTAGTTTTGTATTACAAACCCTGAGAAACACTTCATAATACAAGTCTTACATAACTGAGACAGAAGATCTACAGGGGAAACTCCCCTCAATTTTATCCCCAGTCAAAACTAGGTCCCAAAACTTTCTCACAATTACGATCATCTTATAACAACCATTTCAGTTACATTATATTCTCAAGTAGGGTTGTCATAGATTTGCTGTATATCCATTAATCGACAAAATATTGATATCGATATCGAAAATATTCATGTTTCGATTCTTTGTTCATCCTCTATAATGGTTATTGCGACATGATGAGCACTTGATTACATAGCCCCCACCCCAAATTGCAGACTGATTGCCCAACAAATTGGCTTGGTAGTTATCACATTAAACGGTAAATGGTTTCACAATGACTTAGGAGTTATATTCCTGTGACTAGTGGTTCCATTTCTAACTGGGAATGCTGATAATACTAAATTTGTGCAATTTTTTAACGGTCACAGTCTCAAATGACACCAGGCGTTTATTTTAAATCAAGCTTTTAATCAGGAAAAAGTTGTTATTGTCTATGTTTATTCATACCTAATTTTTTCCTATCATATTTTCTTTCCTCATAATTAAAATGCCTCCATTTTGAGACATTTATAACACATTTCCTGAGGATAACACGACTAACACATTAATTGAAACAGCACTTGTAAATATCCCATATAAGCAATGCAAATACATTTGCATAGAAACTTGTTTTTTTGCTTTTTACGCATAGTGTTTACTTGTGCTGTGACCTGTGGTATGTGTAATCTGACTAATCTCTAAGAGTGTATACGTAGCATGGTGAAGACAACATGCATCAACATGGATTTCAATGACCTTAATTTTCACACTCGATAAAATAATCCAACGTTGACTTTACCATCAATGGTGGCCACGTAGTAGTCCACTCGTTCATCAACTTCCGTTTCTTCCTGCTCCACGATTTCTTTCAAATCGATGATGTCAAATTGACTTGTGACTTTGTCCAACAGCATTTGGCTTTGTCGTTTTAGGTTGTTATTGTGTTTCACCATCTGTAAATAAAATTAAAAACAAAGTTCTAAATTACAAATGTGGGCAAAATCGAAGGCATTACATCCGCACAAATAGTTGACTTATGTCTTAAAGCTGAATTTTCGAACAACATGAGTTCAGAAACATTTTGATGAATATATTTTACAATTGGATTATATGTCTTGCACTGTTAATTGCAATTACAATATAAATCAATCAAAAAACACTGAGTAAGAAGATCATGTATTTACCGAACTGCACGCATGTGCAATGTGCATCCGCTGGTAATTGTATTCTTTATCTTATCAAACTTCATTTAAACTGCTTGTCATTACTTAGTCCAATAAATCAATATACTCCACTCTCACCAAATTTAACAGAACATTTACATTTAAATTAAATTTTAAATTGCAGATTTAATCTAAGTATAAATCTTCCAACAAGTTCAAAAATGCTGAACTAAAATTAAATCAGGTGCTCCATTCGAATTCGATTAAGATGACACTTAATTGACTTTAGCTTCGTGGACCCCACCAATATGAAGAGAAATGTGTTGCGACTCGTCAGAAAAAATGAAATAACGTATACAATGTTATTTCATATATCATTTTATTTTATTTGCGAAATTTAGACTTAAAAACTGTCCTGAGGATATAAGTGTGGCTTTTGGCAAAGAAACCCCTTAATTGTATTGTTCAAATTTCATCAATTTAAAAAAATCAATACCTTAGTGGCGAACTCCTCGGCCACACTCCTGCATTCTCTCTCCACTTGGACTTCATGTTCCAAATCTTTGTATTGTTGACAAACAGGCTCCACGGCTAAAAAACGGAAAAACAATAAGTGACAAAATTTTACATGTGTCCAATCTTTGCAAACTTTGCGCTCCTTGCAAATGCAAACTGCTACCACAGATGAATGAGGGATCACAAATGAATAACAACATCAATCTCAGCTCTTGATTGGACCAAGAGATGAGTAACTTGCTACCATATTTGGTGACTTTCAGCCACCGGAAATATCGAACAGACCTCTAAAGGACAGAAATGTCCTTATTTGCGCATAAGCAAGAGGTTGACACGGAAACCCGAATTAATGTCAAATGTACGAGTCATAGAAAACTCCTAATTGCTAATAAACGACATGCAATTTTCTATTTGTTGCATTTTCAGTACACCCAAATAATTGTTTTCCTCAATGGAAAAAATAAAACTAAAACATCATTCATTTCCTGATATCACCAAATAAATATCCTAACAATTCCTCATACAGTTCAGTTACGTTTTTGTGTCCTTATTCTCCTAATTGTAT
Organism: Alitta virens; assembly: GCA_932294295.1. Lineage (NCBI taxonomy): Eukaryota > Metazoa > Annelida > Polychaeta > Phyllodocida > Nereididae > Alitta > Alitta virens. Next base: position 15,788,929 of record OW028580.1, on the reverse strand, counting down.
TACTAGGACAAAAAATGTACTAGCTATGCTCTATTTGACAAAGTTTCTATTGACCTTAATATCACCTTGACAAGTGCACTGGCCAAATAGTTCAAAGCAAAATTAACAGCATATCTTTCCTAAAATGTATGAGTTTAATCAAAGATTACCAAGAAGCACCACTCCCTATATTTAACATTGTAAACGCTGCGCCTACTCCCCCTAGAACTCCCAGCAGGGCGTTTTCCGTGCGTTTATTCTTCTCATGGAAAACGCACGTAGCACATTTGGCCATGTAGTTTTGTCAATTTGACATTTATAATACATTAAAATGTCATTTCTACGCGATTTCAGTGTTCTAATGAGCGAACAGAGCATTATATCTCCCAATTTACAATGTCAACAAGCGCCGAAGATCTGAACGCTACGATGTCTAATCACTGAGTGACTTGTGTGTATGACGTCTTAATCAACCAGTATGATGTCATTCATTGACGGCGATTGTTCTCTGTTTATGACGTCATTAGCTCACCTAACAAACCACTTACTTCCCCCAGAATGCCTAGCGCATCCCAATTATGAGCGTGCGTGATCTGTATTAATCTGTGGTTTAATTTTGTTGCTTGATCTAAAATGGTGGTTGATGCCATTTCAATCAAGGCATGCAGATGCATTTAAAATCTTATCATTGCAAGTTTGTTCATGCAACAAAAACGGCCTTCATCTTGAATTGAATGAAATTTACAGTTCTGTTTCCTCGTTTGTGCAATGCATAGCCCGTGCTGCATATTGTGTGATGTATACTTAACAAATCAATATTTCATTGATTCCATATGTACGTAATGCATGTGCTACATATGTACACAGCTGTATTGGATCATGCCTGCTGGCTCTTTGCTTGTCCCCCCCCCCCCATAAATTTTAAATGCCCCCTCATTGCTAAACCTCTATCACTCCAACGGGTGTCGGCCACACAGACAGGATGATTTGCATTTCAAGAGTAAACATATTGCATCCCAAACTGCAAGTCATACTACAAAGCAACACTTAATTTGCCCTAAACAGACAAATGATTGTCATTGTCATTTTTAATTTTTATTGCTAACAACTCGTTAAATTTATCAAATGGCAATATAAGCTGCTAAATGTCAAGATTCCAAATGTCTGTTTCTGGTTCATTATTGCCAAAATGTGTCTCTGTATAATAGATATGTTAGAAATGCTATGTATTACCAATTGAAATGGGCCACGGAAGTGATTAGTCGCTCACGCAAAATCACCTTTGGTAACTTTGCATGAGGTCCTGCTTGCGGAATTTGATCAACGGTTCATATAAACCGTTAGCATTGAATATAAGCAAGGGTTCAATTGCAATCAAAGTATAGCTGATATAAGATAGGATTTCCTTTATTTAGATTGCAAGTCAGCCAGAAGTAGTCCTGCTATCCCTTTATCCAAATAACTCACGCTGACCCAAACTTTTGGTGCGAGCCGCGAGTAAATGCACACGTAAAATCACATTTGCGTTCGCACTGCGTGTGCAGGAGTTCACATCAAATTTCAATCCCTGATAGAATGTTTAAATCAAAGGATTTATTTACCTTTCCGTTGAAAAAGGAAAAATATTTATCTTTCAAAACACTTCCTAATTGCTCTTACCTTGCTTCAATTCTTGTAGTTCTTTCTCTCGTGATTCGAGTAATGCCTTAAGGTTTTCATACTGCAAGCAAATTTTAACTCCATTTCCAAAAGTAACATATATGCTAATTCTACCAACTTTAATTCCCTTCTAATATAGTACTACAAGTATAGCATCATACAAAATTAGTAGCACCAAAAAGCACCAATATATTTCAATAAGTTTTTAACAATCATTATTTATAATTTTCACAATTTCCTGCATATTTCGACATTTCGAAGGAGGGCAAGAGAAATTTTTGGTGGAATGACTTCTCAAATGGGCCTTTGAAAAATTTCTTCAACTTTTTAGAATTATATTTTTAGATTCTTTGGAGGGGGGGGGGGAGACAAAATTTAATTTTTTTGACAAAGGGGAGAGACAAGTCCAGCATTGAGGGAATCTTCCCCCACCCCCCAAACTTCCCTTCAAACTGTCCCCTTCAAAAGGGCCTCCAGGAACCCCGATAATTAACACAAAATTGTGGCACAATTTGAGAAAGTCCTTTGCATGTTATGCACATTCAGTTTATAGAATTTCGTTTACTTCTTAATTTTCCAATTCTAATTTTGTCTTTAATCCAAACAATGAAGCAAGAAAAAAGATTGCAACTCGAAGTCCACTCATGGTGAATTTACAAAATGTAATTAGACGCTTGTTATTCTGGTGATAGTTTCATTAGCAGTTCCTGTTCGTAACTTTATTATCATCTTACATCTGTTTATCGTGAGTTGTACATGTGATGCAGCATTCAGTATGCAAGTGAAAAACTTAAGTGCAGCTTTTGTGACTGGTCATAATATCGCATTTCATTTTGCTATACAGAAAATCTTGCTCAAGTCAAAATTCGCAGAGATCAAACCACAGTCCACATAACATTTAAATTTAAATTGCTGATCCGTTCTATTTATAAATCTTTGAATAAGCTAGGTGGTCCATGTGAATTCGACTTAGGCAAGGTTTACTAAATTTCAGAAAAATCACCTGCTTCTGGTTCTGGTCATACTTCTTCAAAAGGTCGTCATAATCTGACGTAGCTGAAACAAAAATATTATAAAATGTATATATTTGACAAATTTAGGTCTCTTAAATGCAATGTGAGCACCAGTGAGCAGGTATATTTCTTTTTTTTAAATAGATGAATCTCTTTAGATAACAGCAAAGAAAGAACATGGTAAAATAAGAAATTATACATTAGCACTTGAATTTCTCAGCGCAAAAATGTTTTAAGAAATCTGGTGGTTCGACACTTAGGTACTTTGAACCAACGGCCACTAGGTAATAGCTCAAAATTGATGCTCAAAGGAAGCGCTTCATCTTTTATGTGCCATGCATAATTTATCATATTTGTAGATTGCTGGCAACAACTAATCCAACTTTATACAGTGGTTCCCCATAAATATGACCATCATTTATAAGAATAATTGAAGTAGTTTTGATATTGAGGTGGAGTGTTAACGGTTTCTGGAACTTTTTTGTATTGAGAGCACAGATTTGGGCAGCGGACTATTCATGAGACGGGGAGATTTGGGGTTAGCACCCTAATTGGCCCCAGTATAATATTAATGAGTAAAATAAATTAAAAAAAAAAAAATCTCATTTATTGAAAGAGGTCCATCTCCCCCCCCCCCCCCCCCCCCACCCCATAGCCTACAAGAAGAATACAGTATGTACATTTCAAGAAATTTATATGGTTCAATGGGATTATCCCATGATTCATATTGTGTATGTACATGTACATATAAAAAAACCATAGAAGAAATCGATCAGGAGAGAGTTATTTAATGTGTAACATGGATTTCTTAAAACCATTACAATCTGACCCGTCTAAGACTAAGTCCTCTAGCACAACACAATACAATTTCAACAAAATTATAGCACAACACAATACAATTTAAAATTGTGTTCCTGCAGTGTTAAATAATCTTGAATTGCAGCAAATGACTCGGAACGTCATCCTTAACTTGGCTTAATTAAGGCTTAACTTAAAGGCATTTCCAAACAGTTTTGATTGAGCTTTCAAAATTTTAAATTCAATGCACCATGAGTGAGTGTGTCATAAGTAGACATAACTAAAGATACCATAGATATTACAATCACTGACTGACACCTTAAGGCATGATAATGCAATCCACAAAATTCAGGAATTTCCAGTGATCAAATTGTCAAGACCAAAGGGGAGGATCCAATGCAGTGGTGCCCCGGACCTCAGCCTGCCCAGGCCAAGGATCAAATCAAGTGCAATACACGAAGTCACAACACTTAATTCATACCTTTGTGTGCTAGGTTCTTCAAAACTGTCAAATTTTCTTCGGCAACTTGATATTTTCTCTGCCAGTCCCTTTCCATGGTGTTATTGAACTTCAACAACTTCCCAACACAACAGGAAGTTGGTTACATTTCTCTAGTTCCCGAGTTTGACACTAGGCGATGTAGAGTACAAAATTGTGGCAGAGGTGTCGCCACTGTACACATTTTTGAGAAAACAGAATGTGGGTAGGGGCTGCCATCTAAAAACATTAAAAACACAATTTTTGGGTTTATTGCAAATAACCTGGCTGTGGTGTACAACACTTTTTTCACACAGATTAAATTTCTTATTACAGTAGTGCTGCATTCCTTAATTGTTACTGTACCAAAAACAATGCATCTCTCTATAAATGTCTTCTTGAAACAACCGCTTATCATATTAGTTACGTTGTTATGTGTTATATATAGTACCATAGTGCATAGAAGAAATGCTCTTAATATAATAATTTTGACACCACAGGGGCACACATAATAATTTTCAACAATACAAAAGCTGTGTGGAGTAAGTGGACTAGTTTGCCCTGGGAACTGCATGACATTCAGACCTTGGCTACCATCCTTTCATGATTGTAGATGGCGCAATCATAGAATAATCATACATCAATGATTATTCTATGCAATGATGTTTCAGCTATGTTATATCTTTTATATGTTTAGCAGCACAACATGACATTTGCTTCATTAAATTCAAGTCCTGCCACTTCTGGTGTATATATATATATATATATATATATAAACTATCATTGTATTTTTCATGATGTCCAGCACTGGATCGAGTCGGATAATGGCTCGATTATATGCTGAGTATGCATTTTTCAGTCTGTGTCTTTAAGTATTGCAAAATAAAACAGGTCTTTAAGATTAGTGTAAACTTATTTTATTAACTTTAAATATCTTTAAATACCCATTAAATACAAATCTGACAGGTTTATTTTGTATCGAACTATACCCCACAAATTTAAGATATATATCTTCTTTAACACTGTTAAGTCTGTTATATATGTTTTATAGTATAATTGCTAAAAATATATATTCCTTTGGAAGCACTGGCATAGCCCATGTATGAGTATTTGGACAGAAAAACGATAATCTTTGGTGTGGGTTATTTAAGGGACATGATATTGTATTGATAATTCTAACTAAATACTCCTTACTGTGCATAAAACCTCTGAAACAAATGAAATGGCAGGAAATGGATATACACATCTTCCTAAAGTAAGCCTACCATCTTCACATAGCTACACTATGTGGCCTTGCTAGAAATAGGCTTAATTACCTGGTTTATACAGATCAGTCTGATTGGTCACCATGATCTGTGGAGCGCTAAATCAGCGCCAGTGTTTGTGAAATGTATCTATATTTAGGACACATGGCCTGCAGTGACAGTTAAGTCTTTTGAAACATTGGTGCATTGCTTGCATTGCCTGACATACTTAGTCATGCACCTATTTACCACTAAAGGGGCTCGGTGAAAAGAAACCATCGCTTTCGCTTTTTAAATCTAGCAAGGCTACCTAGCGTAGCTATTCGAAGATGGCGGGCTTGCTTTAGGAAGATTGGATAAACAACTTTTTGATGTTCATTTGGCTTTAATCTGAACAGGATGGGTTGCTGTAATATATTCACACCTGTCCAAATGCTACAAATGGAGAAATTTAAGAGTTAGAAAAATTTGGACATCTTGGACTATAATTGCCATTGCGTAACACACTAAGTAAGCCTAGTCGCGATTGTTCAGGTTAATTGCACACACTACTAAAGCACTCATTAAATAAATTGGTCATCCAGCGGACTAATTATGTTATATAATTGATCATCCTTAGCCGAAAATGGTTGCGTCAAACAACTGGGTACCGCTTATTTCTAACACTCATTGTTCGAGTTCGGAGACGGAAAAAAAATTCTTTTTATAAAACATCTATCCGATATGTGTCGATGTGACTATAAAAAAGTACCACTAGGCCATATAGAGTATTACTGTATGAAATTTTGTTTTAGGGTAAGTGCATTAATTAGTATTGGGAGTTCTGCTCTGGAAACGAAAGTGTTCCGCCCCTCCTGCCTGTCGGATGGACGCTAAACATTTTAATGATGCCTATGTGGGATTCGCTGAGGGTTTTGCTGCAGCGCAGCCTATGTTTGTACTTTCAGGCAGTGTTTGTATATATATACTGCTTCAGTTGAGGTTTGCTTACTCCAAGTTAATATCCCTAGCTGAATCTTGTTCTATACTTTGTTCTAAACATACTTTTGACCACAGAGTGCTATTATAGACTCTACTATACCCTAAAGAGGACTTTTAGAGCTACCTATCATAGAAAATAGAGCCTTCTGCACTTGAGTAATCTGACCTACTACTATGTATATATTGGCAGTATTGCGTTTGTTATGTATTGGTCTCAATATTTAGTATATAGGTATAACTGGTATGTACCAGGTACAAAAACGCTTGATCCATGCCGCTTCTTCCAAGCTGAGATTTACTCCTCTTTACGCGAGAGGGCAGCACCTCCAAATATGCCGCATAGATACAAGGGCCCAGGAAATGATCACTGGCGAAGTTCGATATATATATATACTAAATGCCTTAGTACATGGAACCTCCAATAACCGTGAACAAATTATCTGAGCCTACCTACAGTAGACATTCAAGAAAATTGAAAACTTGTTAAATTAGTAATTTACTTGTTGAAAACTAATCTCTCCCCCTCTCCCCAATGAATTGAGGAATTAATTACAGAAATGACCCATGGATGTAATAAAACGTCTTTTCTTTATTTTTTTTCTACACTAAGTTTATCCCTATTTAAATACATTTGTAGGCCTAATACCTGTGCTATATATATATACCTACCAGTGGCAATGTGGTTGCCATACATGTATATAATTATATATATATATATATATATATATGTTCAATCAAGAACAGCCCCAAGCAGACCTGTCTGCCATAAATAAGCACGATGCCCATATTATAATTAGGCATTCACATGTATGAACCTTGCAATTATACTCCATTTAACTATAGGTCTTATAGTGTGTCACCTGTCAGTGAGATCTTGCTCAACAACAAAAACATTGAGCACGTGCTTGGGCAGTGACATGGAAAAAGCGCGCCAAAAACGCGCTTTATGGTGACGCCAGCTTGTGCGTTCATGACTAAAAAAGGGAATTGTCATACTACAAGCAAATAACAACACTGAGGATGCGAATATTATAATGGGGATATATTATTATATACTCATAACAAGTATTAATGCATTTTTGTGCTTCAAAGTTACTTAATAGGCAATTTTTACATTGTTTTGTTGTGAATCTTACGAGTGCTGTATGTAAATGAGGACGCGGCGTCCTGCAACGTTAAGCCAATCAGATTTGGGAAGCGCTTGTCCATCTTTTTAAGCCCCGCCCCTAAGCGTCGCAGTGGCGCGTCTTGGTTAAAAGCCAGTGGCGCGAAGCAACGTAAACAGAAACCAAGAGTTCTTGAACAAGAGCAGTTGTACGGAGATTGGAATCATTGGATCATTCACAACGATTGTTTACGATGGCTACAGTTCATCTTAGCGAAGAGGAATTGAAAATGCTTGCCATGTACCGATGGCACAGAGGCGTCATCACTCAACAGATTTGCCAGCAGAATGCTTACGCTGATAGTGTTGGACCTTACCAAATGAAAATGTCGCCTAGAGAATTGAGCACCAGTTCCAGCGGCTGCAGCAGTGGTCAAGGGAGTCCACCTCTGCCGGATGACAGTCTAGACATAAGCGGAGTCATCAGATCTTCATATTCATCAGGAAACGGCGGTTTGGCAGAAGAACTGGAAAGGTTGTTCATCTCGGAACCACGTGAACGTCTCGGATCTGCCAGCACCAATGGAAGTTACGAGGCAGAGCAAGATTTCCACCGAAATGGAATTGATGCTGATCTTGATTACTTGGATCGTTTAGCTCGCACTCAAACACACCAGGTGAGACTAATTCTATCTCTTGACACTATCATTAAATCATACCAATATATATATTAGTGCGTTAATTGGTTGCTACGCAAGTCGTTTGCGTACTACGTTGTTTACGCGCCGACCACGTGGTCCTGTGACTACCTTATAAGTGTGCAAGTAAATTACAGTTGACATAGAGATCTCGGGTCTGCGTCAGAAGTTTTAACTTTCATTAATAGTGAAATTAATATAATTTTCAAAAAAACAACGTTGTTATTAAAGCAACAACACCTTTTGAAGCGGGTAGTTGTGTCAGATACCTGCATTGCAGCTTAATTGCGTTACGTAACGTGCCCAGATGGTCCTAAAAATCTATTGCATAATCAATCCAGTGTTCCTTTTGAAGCCTGACGGTCTAATGTAAACAAAGTTGCATAGCATTTAGCTCGAGTGTTGATCTTTTCCGGCATAGTATTGTGTTTTAAATCGGAGAACAATACTGTTATGCATGCGGTAAACACAATGGAACTACTAATTATGCGCTGCCATATATCTAACGTAGGCCTATATTGTTGTTTTCCAGACACCTGACTTCAAAATCAAGAGACCAACAAGAGCTGAAGAATTAATGGTAGCCCATACCCAAGCCAGAGAGGTAAGCATCTTACTTTTTCCTCAATTTTGACTGAAGATATAGTTTATTAGTTCAACAAACCAGATGACATGGTCAAAATCCTGCTACTGACATGTGGGTCTTTTGTAAAGTTCTGGAAGGTTTTCAATATTGTTCAGAGTTCGTTTATGGGTGACTGAAACGTAATTTCCAAATTTGGTGAAACTTCCCATATATGTATATGTGCAATAGTGCCCTATTTACCCCCTACATGTAACTCCTCTTATATAAACATTCCCACGAACTTGCATAGAATGGCTAATGCGTCAAAGGGCATTGGTCATTCTAGTCGAGGTGATTAAGGTTAATTGCCTGCATTTCCACCTTAAGGGCATTTGCACTGGGGTAACAAGGGCTTTATTGACCATTACAAAGAGTTGGATGCAGTTCGTGTGAATGTGTGTGCATAAGAGTGAGAGTGCCTTGTGAATTTGTCACTCCAGCAGTTGAGATATTAGCAATGAGTGTGATACAGTAGGAGGTTACGAATAAGACCACCCAATGTAAAGACCACCACTTAGTCTAATTATGGAGGAAGTTTCAGAATTAAGGTCGACTGAACATTAAGATCACTTGTGATTCCCATGGGTGGTCTTAAACTGTAGTGTTCTATTGCGTATTGTTGTCGGGGCATATTCAATTATATGTTGCTTGATCGTATTTAAGCATGGTAGATTTTAGACAGTATGAGTACTCGCATCGCTGTCTAACTTCTTTGAATAACACCTATAAATGAAGATCATTAGAATCAGTGAAAGTAATTATACTGGTGGGGTGGTTCTGACAACCTAATGACTCCAAAAATTATGTCTGAGTCAGACTTGTATCATATTCTAGCGAGTTTCATAATAATTTTCACATGTTATGTCATAGATTAAGTATGAAGACATCATGGAAAATTGCATACAAAACGTCTTCCTAGAATAGCCTTAATCTGTAACTTGAGCATTTCACTTATTTTCTCTTATTTATTTCAGACTCTCCTCGTGACACTTGCACGATCCCAGCACAAGAAATTGAACACCGGTAAGAAGAACATCTGCGTATTCTGCAAAACAAACGGCGAAAACGAAATGATCTACTCATCACATGTCTTGAAGGAGAAAAATGGCCGAGTCTGTTGTCCGATCCTCCGAGCCTACAAATGTCCCAACTGCGGAGCTCACGGTGATCAAGCGCACACCTTGAAATACTGCCCCTTGTCCGTTGAAAATCAACGGAGGTTGAGACGGCCACCAACTTTCAGTATTTTATAAACAGGTACTGATCCCGCTAGTCACAAGTGTTCTGTCTTTCCTTAAAGTTTAGTCAAAAATATTCATAGCATTAGTTTGACAAATGTCAAATGGCCGAAAGTTAAGTTCAGTTTTGGTTTGAAGTCTCGTCTGAGTTTCCTTGAAGTCTTAAAATGCTAAGATGTCTGCAGTATACAGATTAAGTGACTGAAAATTTCTTGCTCTGTCAGATCTGTTACATTTAATTTAGTTTAATTATGTAACTGAGTCATTGTTGGTCTTTCGCTTTATTTATTCATATCAGACATTTAAATTATGAGTTCGAATGATTATGATTCTGTCTCTTTGTCCTTTGCTAATGTTGATAGCATGACTTTTTGTATTACTTAGACCTTTCAAGAGCCTTTGATAATGTGATCTTGAAGTGTAGTTTCTTGACTAGAGAAAGGCATTGGACTGTGTAGCCACGTGGTAGCTTTTGTGGTTAGGCTGCAAAATAGGCCAGGAACACCTGCCTGCAGCACAAAAGACTCTGTGGTGAACATCTGTCGTGTGACCTAGTTGCATTCCCCCTCTCTGCCCCCCCCCCCTTCCGCAACCCCCCCCCCCCCCTTTCCTGCCACCAGCCCTGTCATCATTGATGCTGTAGCCACAGGCTGATACGCCCCAGTGATCAAGGTAAATACCTTCTGCATTTTACCCCATCTTCTAGATCTAGTTAAAGAGTCCACTCCCCCCCCCCCCCCCTTTTGACTTAAGTGCACATGCCTCTCCATTACACCTGGTGTGACTAGTTTGACTGGTGGTGCGCTGGCGGTGATCATTTTTCTGTAGGAAAAGTGAAATTTGAGTGAAGAGCAGGCTCTTTTCATTCTTAACCTCTCTGTCCTCCCCGCCATCTTTCAATGACACTTTTCGGTGTTAATGGTCTGCAAAATACTCGTATCACAGTTCACTGTCCGTTTTGCCATTATTATGCAGAAAGTAAACCCTTTTTCCATCATTGTACAGAAAATAAAATCTTCCATTATATTACACAGAAAATAAAACCTTTTGATCAATTCCCTTTCGATGATTTCCCATGTTAAGGCAACTTTCTTTTTTAAGCCTTGCTTTAAACAAGATTTCTATTTCTGTTATGGTCCCGTAACTTGGAAATGGTCTTCAATCTATTTGACTTCGTTTTTAAAAAATGCTTAAAAGTTACCCACCAAGTGCTTTATTTTTACCCTGTTACGATAAATACCATTATGCACGTCTCTTCAGACCCAGTTACATGAAGGTGCTATTTCATTGTTATCGCATTTCTAAACAGTTAAAAAAAACTTAAAAACAATCCATGAACTTCTATGAGAGAATTAAAAGTTGCAAAGCTTGCAGATCTGTACTTCCTTCATGTGGTCACATGTTTGCTGAGATGTCGATCTCAAAATTTGTTCTTCCATCTAGTGTTGCCATGGTAACACTAGTGTAGATGTATGTATCTATTGCTTAAAGTTTCCAAAGTTGACGTTTTGAAAGGTTTATTAGATTTTACTATTTACATGATATACTCATTTTCTAGAACTTATGTTTATGATGTTAGTAGTTGGGTGTTAATCATTGTGAAGTTGTGGTGAAAGTGTTTTTGATGTTTTATGATATTTTTTAAAAATTTTACGATCTGTAAATGAAGCATGCCGAAGAATAGTCATGGGTGACAGCATTATGCCACAAAACAAGAAAGATTCAACAGATACTAACATTAACATGTTTGACTCTAATTGAGTTTAGATTAAAAGCATTTTCATTAAAATAATTTAGGTGAATTGTTATATAAAAATCTGGTTGAAGTATTAATATCTCAACTTACGGGCAATAATGCTGTACTCCTGTATTCTTCGTGCATGCTTGAAGACAGCACTTTAGTGTGCAAACTTTTGAGGAACTGGGTTTATTATGAATAAGGCAGCCAATTAATTGCTCATTTATTGTACTAAGATGTAAATGAACAGTTGAATATTGTAGAATTGAGAAATCATCAAATTATTTCTTGACTTAGTTTTGAAAGTTATGAAATTGTGTTCCTTATGTTTTAAAATGCTCACAACTTGAAGATTAACTAAGACTGACATTGTTCACTGGAGTTATTACAAATAATATATTTAGAAATCATCAAATATTTTGGTTCAGGAAAGTGTTATTGACATAGTATTCTTGCAAGTTTAATGACATTAATTCAAATCCGCACAATAGTACAGTCAGTATTGAACCTTGCATCATGTGAAAATGCCACTTTGTGTTCATATTGTGCCAAAATATGCATTAATCTGAGTATGATAAAGTACACAGTGAATAGAAATGTATAACCATTTGCCGTTTTAAGATTTACAGACTTTGTATTTAGTATTCCACCGGTGCCTTGTTGGTACTGCGTAACGCTGTAGATTTACATCTATTATCAAATTACACTTGCGATCTATCATATGTATCAATTATATTTGTATGCTTTGAATGTTTGCTTTCAATTAATTAAGCAATGTCAATAATATGCCAATCAATGTTATATATAATCTTGCTAATTGTATAGATGGATGTCGATTCGTCATATGTAGTGTTTTATCATTGTCTTTATAGAAACTTTATACAATTCTTACCAGTAGCAGTGTTACTGTATATACAATTTGTAGAGTGGTTTAATTTCCATGTATAAATTTATTAAAATTGTTCAATTTTAGAATAAGTTGCCAATGATTAAGTATACGATTAATTTATTATGAATGCTGGTTTCATCTTACAAACTTAAAACAAGTTTCCGCCACTGATACTGGTGGCGTTTAGAGTTTAGTTTTGTACTTACGTTTTATTCAATGTTCTGTATTGTTTGCAAATATTTTTGGTGTTAAGTATTTGGAAAAATAACTTACTAAGGAGATTTTGGTTTATTGTTCCCCCTGAACAATTTTGAACTATGCAGCAGTTGTAATAAGGAAAAAGATTTTCATTCTGTGGAACAGAAATGGATGTGATGTACATTCCTGATGTGTGGATATAAACTGTTTATGTGCCTTACTAAGTGAAGTAAATTATATTTTTAATAAAAGTTTGAAATGTCATTCATGTCTTTGTTGTTTGAAGAATATTGCATAAAATTTGATTGGCGCTTAGGCTCGTTAGCTTAGCCTATGGCTTATTGATTGATTACACTGGTTTTGCCTGTGGCCAGATATTCATGTGGAGTGATAACCAAGTGGAACTGTATACATTGGTTATGAATTTTATATACTCCTTATGTGACATATGGATGACAGATACTGTCATACATGGCAGTATATGCAAATGGGACAATTTTGAATCGACCTGATCCATACTTTGTACAGGAGGCTGTAACTTGAAATCTTGGCTTCCATTTGAAGATTAAACATTCAAAAAGAATTCAGAACTAAAAGAGTGATTGGGCCTTATCCATCAAAACTCCTGACATTGAATAAGAGGAGTTGCAAATTCGGCCTCGTAGTTAAACATGGGGCTGTTATTAGGCCATCAGCTGAGGCCTGGGATGATGGAATGGGGATTTGAAAACGTTTGTGATTAGGAATTTGTGTCTTGCATTGCCTGGATCCAGGGTCATTCATTATCATCGGAAAATGGAAATGAGCTGCTTCACAGTTTTTGCCCACGTCTCATTTCAAGCAGCTCTCCCCCGCTCTCCTCTCACGGAGGGAGGTAAAAGAAGCAGCACGTGCAGCTCTCGTGCAACTCATGACGTCACGACGTCAGACGTTCTCCAAACGAACACCCAGAGATCGATTTCAAAAGGAAAAGAAGTTTTTTGGGCTAAAATAAAGTGTGGGTGAAAGTTTAATTTCCAGGGGATGGGCATGTTTTTGAAAAACTGAAAATGGCAGCTGAAACAGCTCAGCGGCAGTTTTTGAGAGGGGACAAGGCCTAAAACCTGAGGCAGTCCAGGGTTCGATCCCAAGACACCAGCCCTTCCTAACCTACCTCCAACTCATATGAGATGGACAGATCCATGCAAGCTGCAAGCATGGGATGAGCAGACGTAAGGATGAGATGATAAGGCTGGATTCAACATTGTGGTAGCCTGACTGTGTTACATTAAGTAGGAACCTAATGTTGACTCCTGTCTCCATGATTCTTGCATTTCTTGCCATATTTTCATGACATGAATGGAAGGGCATCCCCCAGCCTAAGGACCATCTTGAAGACGTTGGGACAACAGGTGTTTTGTGGAGAATCTTCGCTGACAGGTTTGTGGTTATGAGGGGACATGCATGACAGCAGACCATGGGGTGGAGGCTAATTACCCCATTATCTCCTGATAACAGGGTATTTGTGTACAAGGATAGTTGACCCAGGTCACTGGTCTGTGTAACCTCAATGGTCAGGTTATCAATGTAACAAGATATATAACTTTACAGCCTACAAGCCTAACTTTCACTGCTCAGGAGGAAAGTTCTTGCAATTCAAAATTGCACATGTATATTAAAAATAGTGTAAACTTTTTCTTTTTTTTGGGGAGTGGGGTTAGTTATTTGTTTGTTTGTTTTACCCTAATATCCAGATGAAAAATGCATTAGCAAAACAGTTGACACAGGACTTCTCTGTTTTAAAATTTCACAGAGGACCTGTGACGTTGTTTACAGACTCTCCCCAAACACCAGATGGCAGCAAAGTGCCAAAAGCACGTGGCTTCCACGTGACCACTTGGTGCAGGGCATTCGAAGAAAATCAACAATATGCTATTTAGCTATTATTAAAAAAGCAAATACAAACAGACCAATTACAATATATTATCTACAAATAATCTAATGCAAGTCTTCCATTTTTAATTGGCGCCAGCCCTACTGACCCCTTTTCAAGACACATGGGATTCTTATCTCCATGTGAAGGCACCATGACAGGTTCGAAACCCAGCTGGCACTGCAGCAGAGTGTGGATTCCAAGTCTTATCATCTCATCATTACATCTTCCACAGGTTTTATTGAGACAATCTAAGAATAATCCATAATTAATTATCCTATGAATATTTATGCATACTTTATCTTACAAAATATTGAAATAAAGGCCTTTAAAAAAAAAAAAGAAGTTAATACTTACATGTGGCTAGTGGACATTTCATGAGCCATTGTGATCTATTTTGAGCCATTGTCTATAATTGTCGTCACATTTTGTGGTCTAGTGAGCGTGCGTCTCTTTTCTTGCAGACAATGAGAATGAAGTGTGGAATCAGCGGACCATTTTTATTTGGCACCCCATTTCCTTTTAAGGTAAAACTGCATGGGGCTCATTAAAATCCAGACGCATCATTGAACAAAAGATTGGAACAGCAGCAAGCAGGAAAAAGAAACAAATTCACACAAAAAGAAAAGAAAAAATTAAGCCGAAAATTAGACTAAATAGCTATTCGTGTCTTTGTTGTTTGTTGTGGAGGGAAATTTCCGAAAAAAATTATTTTAACAAAAACTAAATCAGAAAAATCTGTCTAAGCCCTTCCTTGTTGTTGGGGTGTGATGTGAAAAAATGAAGGCAAATGAAATAAAAGGTAATAATTTTTATGAAAAAAAGAAAAAAAGTTGGGGGAGCACTCACGTAATTCAATTTCACAGCAGCACCTGTCCACAAAGCCAGTTAGGGGGTGATAAAAGGGGGGCAAAGTGAGCCATTGGTAGGATGGGGTAAAAAAAAAAGAAGAAAAAAAAAGTAAAGGGGTTAATAATAAGCACACATGCACACCAGTAACCTTTGACCCGTTAATACCCTCCTATTCTTGCACGATTCCAAAACAACTGTACTTTTGAGAGATTTACCCCTATAACCCCCCCCCCCCTCCCGGGGGGCCCTCTTTTATGGTTGTGTGTGTTCGATTAAAAGCCGGGGTACAGTGGTAATAGAACAGTTCAGGGGGATTCAGAAAGGCAAAGCCCTCATCAAAACATCTTAAACACCAGCATAGTCAAGAATATTAACTCCTTAAATTTATATGAAATATAGATACATAACATACAGGACTACGTCATGTTCTATTTATAACATAATTTGCATATTTTGTGAAGTTTTATTTCATGAATATTGGTCACTTTAATAATGATATCAAACAAATCAGAATACTCTTAAGATTTTAGATAATTATTCAAGAGAACATGTAACATGATACCTCAAATATTGTGCTTTTAAGATTTTTCCTTTTCTTGTTATATAATGCGAACCGGAAGACTTTTATTCCCAACATTCCACTTTGAAAGCAGCCATGTCATGTGCAATTGATAAAATCTGACAAAAAGGACATTTTGTAAGAGCCCACAGGAAATATATTCAACACGGATTAGCCATACAAAATGGCTTCCATAGGTGGTCTCCTTGATTGTGCAAAACATATGGGATTGACCAGTAAACGTATGTTTTTATTAAAATAATTACATTAATTTCAATATTTACGCATAAGCTTCGGAATATAAGTTAGTGTACATATAATAATTTACAAAAACTTTTCATGTAACGACAGTAAGATTAGAATATAATAGTATATAATAGTATATAATAGCATATAATAGCATATAATAGCATATAATAGTATATAATAGTATATAATAGTATATAATAGTATATAATAGTACATGATAGTATAGAATAGTATAAAATAGTATAGAATAGAATAGAATAGAGTAGAATAGAATAGAATAGAATAGAATAGATCTTTGTAAACTTAAAACCCTCATACCAGTGGTAAGTAGTTAAAATATGATGTTTGCATCATATTAAAAACATGCATAGGTATATATAAATATATTTAAAACAAGACAACTATTTGATTCATATTTTGGAGAAGAAAAAAAAGGCAAAGCTTGTCAGCATGTTCATGACAGGAATCCGGGATATCATATTGTTATGAAAACGAAGTTCACGACACTGGACAATAGAGATTTATGCACAAACTGGATATATTGACAAAAAATTGCTCAGATCTTTGAAAATGGCTCAGTATCAAGTGTCAGATGTCAACTGTCAGATACTGTCACTATCAATTACATTACAAGCCATGAGTTCCTCTGTTCTTGGAAGATTCAATTCTCCCCATCTCGAATATCAAACTGCAACCACAGCACTGCCAAGTATCCGCCACTACTTTGCCAGATAATCTTAGAGGGCGACTTCAACCCACTACCACACATGACTATGGGGCTATTGTATTGCAGCTTGCAAAGGTGTTCATTGCTTGGGGGGTCAACTAAGGTAATGATAGGGTATGTTATCCCTTCAACTGAAAAATGACAAACGTACAGTAACATAATATTATGTAGCTTCTCCTGCTAGCTATTGAAAGAGTATTGTCAGTGATATTTTTGTATCTACATGTATTTATTTATTTATTATTCGCTGTTGTTTTGTTTGTTTTCTTTCTTCCATTCTTGTTTACTCTGTCTTAGTTTTTCTTTTTCTGAATAGTTTGTATTTATTTATTTATTTATTACATGTTTGTTTGTTTGTTTGTTTCTTTTATTCGTGTTTACTTTCTCATTCTTCGTTTTTCTTTTTTTTTCCCCTGAATAGTTTCAATCAATCAATCAAAACTGATTCAAAAGTGAAAATACCCAAATCTCCTTGCTCTGAATCAATCAATCAATCAATCAATCAATCAAAACTAAACATACCTTAATTTTTGGAAATATTAGATTTTTTATAATTCCTCCAAGCTCTCAATCACACAAACAAAACTAAACATACCTAAATCTTAGAGAAATTACATTTTTTTTAAATAAATCCTCCAAGCCTAAATCACCTTTCTCTATACTAGTACTATATGCTGTCCCAGATGTTTGCCAATGAGTCTTAATCTTTAGATCTAAAAGTTGCAGCACTTGCAAAATACAGAAGATCACAAAAGATCAAACATCTTGTTACCATTTGATGTAGGGGTTTTACAATGACTAAAACGAGCTAATAATTGGATTAATCTTATAATGGGGCATGAGTTGATTTGCCCAGCAATCAATAAAATGAGCCTATGAAGGGCTCAGCAGGTACTCTTAATTGGCTCAGAGAAGGTTGAGTCAAATGACTAAGTACCCTGACGTGTCAAATGATGACACAGCTCGTATGACACACTGTAGTGGCCCGCCACAATGACACGTCAGTGTGTTGACATTAGTGGGAGATTTCAATGCAGGTGGAACAATACAGAATCAATGGCATTGAATGCATGGTAAGAATAGTGCATGAAAATGAGAGTTTATGAATATTCTCAGTCATCCAGGCTGTAAAAAAATCAGCTGAAGAAAAGGACTGGGTGGTCATAGAAACTATTAAGAAGATATATAACTTTTTGGATCCAGTACAGAGTTAGTGAATTATAATTCATACATTATTAATGGCTTTGTGGGAGATATTGTTGTTATTTAGACAGAAAGATAATAGGAGTGAGCCTTTTGCAAGATAACACATGTAGGACTAAATCACAGCAAGAAAAGGAGCTGAATTATTCTTGACCGTATATCTTCGTGAATGTTAATTGGTGATTTCAATGCAATTGCAATTCATAAAACCATGGAGCCCAGATGGTATAAGTTGTATAACATATGATGCAAGTACAAATTAATGTCTCAATATCTTAATGATGTTGATCTGAAACTTGGCCAGCTTATATGACCAACTGTCAGAGGCAGATGTAATGATGAGATGGTAAGGCTGAAGAGTCCACAGTACTATGCACATCATGTAACTATTGTTTGTTGCACAGATGAGCAGAGTTATGTGTAGATAAACAATACACTCAGGATATGGTTCAATGTGGCCGGGTGATCCACAAGTGCAGTTGGTCCAATGAACATCTATGGGTCCCCAAGATAATACCCACTTATACTGCGTGATTCATTTAGCCCCATGAGTCACTTGCAATGAATCAGCATTTTTTTCCAGAAACATTAAAGGTTGGTTTCTAGACAATAGTCTGGTCCCAGTTCATTGCTATAATATCATCATAGAATGATTCATAAAATTGAATCGGTAAACATAGAATGGAATCCAACACTAAAATCTCAAATTCGGGAGCTTATCACTGAAATGGTCTTGATATGGAGGTAGTCTCAATTCTCGAACTCAATTTGTTATAAACCTTAATAAAGTTGAGGTGGCCTTAATAGTGTGTGATTTATTAATTATTGCTCACTTGTCAACATGACAACATGCATGCTTAAGAGACACGTGAACTATCAAAGGTTTATTCCATCTAAGATAAGATAAGATAAGATAAGATAAGATAAGATAAGATAAGATAAGATAAGATAAGATGAGATAAGATAAGATAAGATGAGATATATTCCATCCAAGATGAGATAAGATAAGATGAGATGAGATAAGATGAGGTGAGGTAAGATAAGATAAGCTGAGATTTATTCCATCCAAGATGAGATGAGATGAGATGAGATGAGATGAGATGAGATGAGATGAGATAAGATAAGATAAGATAAGATAGGCTTACTTGGCTTACTTGGCTTACTTGGCTTGGTTTTTATTGCAATCTAAGTTTCTTGATAACTCAATATTAGGCCTGATTTACTGGGACCAAGAGTTGTGATTCAAGTAAAAACTTAGAAGTTTGCAGAGTTTTCAGTCAATATATTATAAATATTAGGCCAACAACAATATTCAAGCTCATAACAAGTCCATGATAAGAATACGAGGTTAGTTTTGTAACTCTTGACTAATAAAGTGTAATTCAGCCCTAATGTTTGCGGGTTCATCTCTTGATTAATTCATGTCGATCACATGTGAACTGCTGTTGGCTCTTGTGAACTCTGTGTGTCTCATTCTGCCTGGTGACTTCAGCAACCGTTTGTTGATTAGTCATTCAAGCGGCGCCAACCATTGTCAGGGGATTAGCAACCATTAAACTGCCATGGCTAGGACCAAACTGCTCGAAACTGGCCGGCTCCAATGATTCAGAAAGCTACCATGATGATGTGGCATGCTGGGAAGACAACAGATGGCCACGTGACAAAAGACGCAGCGTCGTGCCGCGTGCTAGGACGTCACAAAGCACGTGCGGCTCCTCCTTAATTGGGGAGTAACGGGGTCGCGCCAATGGGTCTCTACCTGAGTCTGCGAAGCGCTGTCTGTGAGACGGGAGTCTGTCTCTGTGTCTGTAGCTACTGCTCGCCTGATATCATCAGCAACAGACCCTGAGACAGGTCTTTGTCTGACGAATTGTGTCATGCTATTGTGACGTCATATGAATCGAATGCTCACCAATTACCCACTAATAGATCGTGAGTGCCACAAGAAATTACAGTGTCAAAGGCTTTGCTAAAATCAACAAAGAGATAATTGCAGATCCTTAGGGGGCAAATTATACCAAAATAACGCAACATATGTGGTCATAAATATGCAGTATTAAATTATATTGAAGCAAATATCAAAACATCACCTGCTCCTATATGACATGTCAATATGCATGCTACAAAACAGGCATTGCAGCTGGCTTGCTGGTTGGTTGACAAATATGTGGGAATACCATATTGGACGTCAGTGTTATATTGGATCCTTGATATTGTAAATTAGGATTTTACTGTTCTAGGCTTTGTATTTATAATATTGAATAAGAGACTTATTAGGCCAAACATCACACAACCACTAAATAGGCCTACTTGGTCATAGTGATAATAGCCTGTTCTTATAGCTTTCTCAATGTAAATTTTTCACACTTAAAGGGTTAAAACTAACACTTATTAGGATCTTAAACAACAGATTGATTCAAATGGGGCAAAGTAATCTTGGGACACCCCTGTGGGACCTAACACTGGGCAGCGGGGCGCCTGCGCAGACAACAATTAGCAGAGCTGTTAATTAGCGAAGGCGCCAAATTGCTAGTTGTGTCATGGGCATGTCTGTAGGACGCCAGGACGGCGCGTCTGTAGCAACGTCAGGGCGTCATTGGGACTACACCTGCTCACAACAGACCTTCGAAAAGAAAGAAAAAGAGAAGAAAAAAACAAGTGTCACTGATGACTCAATGAGTTGGTAACAGATGAAAGACGAATGTGATAAACAAAGGCTGTGAGGAGTTATTGTTCAAATATCAAGAATATTGATCTTAGAGATCGACATTTTTATCTTAAGAGTATTTCAATACAAATTTAACCAAGCCACTTTCATACTGGCCTTTTGACTTACTTCTATCCTTCCTTCCTTACTAGCTCTTACTTCATTTATTTCTTCCATTTTATCTCCTTTTTCTTTAATTAACTCGATGTACCCTCCTTAAATCTCAGTGATGTGTGCAGCAGAAGCGATGCTTTTACAAGAAACCTATTGGAAGCGTATAATATTCTGTTCTGATGAGCCATTTCAAAGCTAGTATTTTTTACTACTGAATTATGACAACCCCTCTCATTAAAACCATGCATGCACTTCACGAAGTTCCATATTCTAAAACCATTGCCATTTGGCGTGCAATTTTAAAGACCAACACTTTTCTATTTTATGGCGAGGTATCCAGGAGAGATCTATATTTGTATTTCTCGCATGTCAATGGTGAATTTTAATGGAACACAATAACCCCTTTCAAAACACACGACATGCAGACAAATTCACAATAATTTGATACTTCAAATATTTGTTTGTTATTTATTCCATCTGATATCTTATCCCATTTTATTTATTTCTTACATTGCTTTAAGATAAACTTTTGACTCATTCATTCAGGCAGAATCAATGCCATCACGCAGGAAACGATGTGCGGGTCCAATCACGCGATTCAAAGAGATCTCCTCAAGTTTCCCATAAGATTTTTTTTTCGTCTTTATTTATTTTTTTGTAGGATTCCCTGGACCTTTTAACACGGACAGGGAAAGTTTTGCCCGGTTGTTTTAGCCATTTTTTCTCCCAAAGTGCCCTGGCTGCGAAGTCTTTTTTCGGCGCCAAAGGCCTGGAAGCCACTGCGCGCGCATTCAGGTGGTCACGTGGTCCGGTCACATGGCCTGGACAAAATATCGTCTGCTTCCAATTGCGTCATGTTCGATCTTTGATTACGGGAGCGAATCTGATTTGATTGCGAATCATTGGAGTTTGCATATTTTTTACATTGTCCAAATTCAAAATTTAATAAATTTTTTCTCAATTGTTCTTTTTTTGATAATTTTTTTCCTTCCAAGCTGCTCTACCATCATGGGCTGCTCATACCTTTTTGCAGTTTGCCCCGTCAGCTGATTTCAGATAAAAGGGATGGATTATTCGCGGATTATGCGGGCGCATGAGATGAACACGGGCCCCAGAACCACAAAAGATCAAATTTCCCATCCTATCTGTTTGTTTTAAGAGGGGGAGAGTTGGAGAGGGAGGGGCGGGGGGCAGGGTTTGTAAGTTTAATGTGTAGTCCCTAAAGGATGGATTAAATATTGAGAGGAACTTGTAAACAATCCATCACAGTTAAATAAACTGCGGGATGTTCTTAAAATCCTTAATTCTAGCTTCCCTGCATGCATTGTCTTGTGAAAAACACGTAGGTGACTTCAATGCATGAATTGTTGGTCTTAGACCTGTAATTGTGGTGTTTTCAAATATAGGCTGAAACCTGGAAAGCCATGATTACTTTGAGAAACTTCAAATTGTGCATTTACCAGAGGAAACGTCTTGGGTTTATATTTTACTCGATCATGCAGTATAGTGGGTATATCATGGAGTCACTCCATGCATGGAGTCACTAGAGACCATGCTCCATGGGTATATATGCTACAGATGTATGTCCTGTTTTTCTGCACCTGATGGGCTAATGCAGGGACCATAGCAATGAGATGAGGTATGGAAGTCGTGGTGGTGGTGGTGGTGGATTAGGGCTGTACGTCCTGTATTTCTGCACCTGATGGGCTAATTAGGATAGGCAGAGACCATGGCAATGAGATGAAGGATGAAACAGCCATCCTACTCAGGCTCGACCAGGAATTGAACCCGGGACCCGGTGGTTGGAAGCTTCCACTGAGCTAGGCCCCCACCCTAGAGGTATGGAAGTCAGTAACAGCCATCCAATTCAGGCTCGACTGGGAATTGAACCCGGGACTCAGTGGTTGGCACTCCATCCAGTACGGTACGTTATAGAACTCCAGTACCTTTCCTGGGTGGTGGTTGGAAGCCCAGAGCGCTACTGAGCATAGAGACAAGAGCATTTCCACCAAGAGCATTTCCACCCCGTTTTGTGTGGGACAGTGTAAAATCGATCATTGCATGTAAGTTTTAATTAGAAAGATTGTTAAATTTGTTTATCACATTGATCATAAAGTTAGCTAAATATGTTATACAATGTTAAGCTTTAGTCTTGCAAATTAGGCCTATAAGAAAATGTTGGTGTGTTCTCACAATGCAATATTTAGGCCTGAACAATATAATTGCTCACATAAATGCTTACATGAAATTCTTTATAAGAAATCCTTCACAAATTCAAGGGGAATCAGTGACACAGATTTCGACCTAATCATTACACAATTACTCCTTTTCCATCTGCAAATTCAAAGCTCCACTGGTCCATTTAGCCCCATTTGGACAATGCAATCACTAATACTTAGTGGGGTTAGAGGGACTATTAATTTCGGGGGTTGCTATTGATCCAGGGTTACGTAATCAGGGTGTCTCAACTGTTTGGGGTGTTTGGGGTGCACTTGATGACAGCGCCCTCTGCAGTGATTAGGCCATCAAGAAATCAAGCATGACGTTCGTTTCCTCAAGAACCCTGTTTCCCTGGAGGGGTTGCAAAATAGGGGGGGGGGGGGGGTTCAACAAGGAGGTCCAATTTCACTACCAAATTGCTGTATGACATGATTGTGATTGAATGGATGCTTTCTTTAAGCTTTCAAATGCTTGGCAGTGTCCATGAAATGATTTAGTGGATTTTAATAGTTCTTCGTTTCGGTTAATTCCGGGAAAAATCGTGTGTTCTTTGAGCAGATTAAAACTAAAATTGCTATCTAAGCTGAAATTTGCTGTCCGAGCTACATTATTCTGCACCATTAAGACATGCAGTGTAAAACTTTGCTAGGTAGATATTTAATTCTTAATGGCGAAGTTTCACTTCAATTACGTGTGTATGACTAGTTGTCAGGGGCATAAATAATGATGACATAGTAAGACTTTTGAAAACGACACAATTGTTCGGTGATATCCCAACAACAAAATCGGTTACTTATTTGTATACCAATATTTCAAGATCACTGAAATGACTCAAATTTTTCAGACAGATTTCCTTATATGGAAAGGGGGCACACCAAGTTTGGAAGCACCTTGTTTTTGCCTTGCCCCCTTGGCAGCCCAGATGGGGTGGAGGGTTTTTTCAGGATTTAATTGTTCAGAACCCCCTTTCTTGTTTTAACCCATTGTTAACCCGTGATTTTCATCCAGGCAATCCGGCGTCACATTGGGGTGAATCAGAGGCTGCTGGACAACAAGGGGTACCAACCCTGCCCCCCAACACCCTTCCAGGGGCGGAGTCTGAGGTGCTGCAACGAGTTGGGGGAGGGTTAAAAGCTTGTTAAGATTTGACTTAGACTGCAATTAGTATGATAATTGAGTTTATCATACTAATCGCAGTCACCATTATCTTGGTTGGTCACATAACGTTTTTCAACCAATATGTGACCAACCAATGTTTGTACAATAATATCCCAATTTTGGTGAAAACTGGCCATTGATGGTTCAAATGCATAAATCAGTTGGTGGAAAAGATAAAAGTTATCTACTCCAAAATCAGTTCTTTTCAGTGCTCAGGATTTTCAGTGTGTATAAGTTTGAAAATGCCGCCAAAATCTTCGTAACAACCCCCCACCCCCTACCGGTCAATCCCTATAAGCTACGACCATGGAGCCCCCCCCCCCCCAATCCCCCCTCGGCTAAAACACCCCATCACCATGCCTGGGGAAAGGGGGGGGGGGGGGTTAACTCGCCATGATGGCAACAAGTCTGAGATTGGATGGCAGCTCTGTCAATAATTCGATTATGCGCATTAATAGGACGCGTCCTGTCTGTGACGTCATCAATGGATGACGTCACACGTAGCGTCCTTGCTTGCGTCAACAGCGTCATGCGTCATTGAGTGGTCGATAGCATTTCATGGGGTTGAATTTGATCCCCTTCAGTGTCAAATTACATGATCGAGTTCTTCTCAAATTAGGTCAAGAATTTATTTTTAAAAGCAGCAAATTGGTAATTTGAATTCAAACAACAATAATCTCTTGCAATTTTTATTAGCATCGTTACTTAATAAATGAATTACAAGAACACAGGGGATCCACAATTAAAACTTTGTTGAATTTTAATTGCTTTAAATCTTAAAAGGTGAATTAAGGAGCATGCATGATTCAATTAACAAATGCACAGTTTCCTTGAATTGTGTAACTAAAAATGATTACATAATGGAAGCAAAGGTTAATTAAATAGAAGAAAGAAAGGAAGAAGTAAGAAAAGAAGAAGAAAAAAAAACACCAAAGAAATAATTTCTTGACATGAATATTGTAATCCCAGGCTAAATTTCAGTAACAGTGTGCTCATTTTGTATTGGATAATGTAATTCAATAGAAAATCTATTAAAATCACTCGAAACGAGCATGCACTGTGATTGGTGCTATTTGTTTTAATGCTCTTTTTACCCGGAGTATTTTTGCAACAGACAATCGCTGTAGTGGCGGAAGGAGACGGGGTCGGATGTGAGTAATGCGTTTAATTAAGTGATTGGGGCTTTTGTTTGCTTAACTTTTGTGTGAGCAGCAGAAAGCATTTGAGTCAGTGCATAGGTCACTAGGCCATGGCGGCTGGCCCCTGTCAAAGGCTTGCTGAGTGCCAAAGAACAAGGGGTAAAATTGAGGGGGGGGAGGGGGCAAGGGGTTGCAGGTGTCCACAGAACCTAACAGGCGCCAACCCCCGACCAAATAAGGGGCCAAGGGGGGTTTTAAGAGCCGTTAACTTAGCTGTAATTGCCCCCCATGGGTATCAATAAGTTAAGTTTGATCAGTTATACCTAATGATCATTTAAGGATCACATTTGGATCACCAGACTTGGATCAATTGGATCATTATGAAGATATGAAAATTAAAAATTAAAAAAAAAACGATATAGGAGATTGGCCTACATGTTTGTGTGTAAAATTCTTTCCATGAACTTAATTTTGCCTTATTCTTTTATTGTTCCTAAATCATTACAATTACAAATTGTTGCTTCTTGAGCTGTGATATTGAACAGTTTATTCAAAAAATAAAAAATAAAACTCACAAAATTTTACCCCCCCCCTCTTTTTTTTTTTTGGTTTTATTATCTTTACATTTTTTTATTTCTTTAAAATATTTTGCTGAGTAATCAAGCAGGTGAAAAGTATCAGCTCAGTCATCTCATAAACTGGTGTCAAACTGGGATGAAATTCCATAGAAACACCTGCTCCTAACAGAGATATGATTAACACATGCTGACAATTTGTTGATGAAAAATATGGCGAAAGCATTTGAGTGTGCATGAAATTGCGTGACTGCTAAGAGGAAGTCTTGGTATAATTTCAGGGCGAGGTGATTTTTTATTTTTTCTGGAAGGGTCATTTAACCCCCCCCCCCCCCCCCCCACTCCCCCTTGATAGAGCGAAATCGTCTGCTTTTAGCTGAGTCGCCTGATGATCTATTGTCAGCAGACAATTTGCGTTCCCGCCAGAAAAAGAAGAACAATTTGCTCCAACCACCTGGCGTCTCCATGGCAACCTGCAGCGTCCATTGTGACGTCATACTTAGACGCCGTCTCCATTCAAGCGTGAAATTCGTCTGGCGCCCTCTGGCTCCCTCTGGCGTCGTCTGCTTTTCACCAGTTTGGAAGGGGGTGGAGCCCCCCCCCCCCCTAAAAAGTGATTTGGGGGAAATCCCAGACTGATCATTGATTGTTTATGAAAGATAATGAAAATGCCCAAATATGGTTAATAACGTTCATCGCCCATTGCCACCAAAAACCAGTTAATCAAAGGCAATTTATGTGCATATTTTGAATCAGTGTCAAAAATCTGAATTACATTGCATGCAGTTAGACTGCTAGTGTTGATTGAATTATCAAATGACACAATTTCATAATTGGTGCACAATAACTGGCCAACACCAAGCAGGAGCCTGTTTTGAGCCATGTGCTTCATGTTTGAACTTGCTAAATAATAAAATAATGCATATATAAGATAAAATAAGATATACATTTTTGACTTAAACATTTAAATTTTATGAAACTTTATGATCAAACTATATGCTTGCGTTGGGAAGATGTAGGCTATACTAATTTATCATATATATAAATTTTGATAATAGGCCTACACTATAATAGTGTTTATCAAAAACTATATATGATATCAATTATTTAGGCCTAGGTCTATACAGATGATGTCAATTATCTAGGCCTAGGTCTATACATGTACCTAGGTGTTGAGCTAACTGTATTTGAAAATATTAAA
Source organism: Alitta virens (assembly GCA_932294295.1). Lineage (NCBI taxonomy): Eukaryota > Metazoa > Annelida > Polychaeta > Phyllodocida > Nereididae > Alitta > Alitta virens. Next base: position 15,761,670 of record OW028580.1, on the reverse strand, counting down.
GTAAAATGTTCAAATGTGGGACCCAGGAAATGAACAGTGAGCAAATGCTACTAATGTGCTTGATGCCATGAATTGAACAGTGATGCAATAAAAGGTCAAAGGTCATAGTGTGTAAATCACAGTAGCCCCATAGCATCATTATAGAAAACCGTGACATATTGGAAAACAGTTAGTGTGAATTGTAAAGGAAGGGGGGGGGGGGGGGGGGGGGGTTATTCAATACAAGTCAATGCCATAACATTTAGGGTAGGCCTATTTGGCAACCCTTTCCTGTACATAACCCCTTTCAACCCTATTTCCTGGTACCCCCCCCCCCCCCCCGCTGCAGGTGTGCATAAGCAACCCAACCTGATGCATTTTGTTTTGCACCCCTTTTTATTCCCCCCCCCCTTTCTCTGTGACCCCCCCCCCCCATCTTTTAACCCCATCTCTCAGAGATGCAGTAGCTCTCAGTCCTGTTGTCTGATCCGGGTTCTTATTGTCATGTAAATTCGGCCCCTAATCATTCCGTCCTCCAAACGAATCGGCCTCAACAATGAAATTCACTGAGACACGTGCGCTTTGATGACCGAGGGACGCGCGACGCCGCCAATTATGACGTCGCGATGAAATCAGACGCTCTCAACTAACCCCCCCCCCCCCCCCTATCCACCCTACTCCTCACCAGAGGTAAATACCCAATGGCTACCAACAGGGGCGGAGTCTGAACATTGCGGGGCAATTTCAAAATTCTTATTTTGTGCATTTAGACAGACTTGAAAATATGTCAGGAAAATACTAGGTATCCTGGATTCACATGACCATGAAGACTAGACTCCATGATTGAATATGATTGAATATGTCATCAGCGGCGGATCCAGAAAATTTCAGACGGGGGAGGGGGGCGCCGTCATTTGATTGCCTGTGCCTCTCCTTGACTGATGGCAATTATTGCAAGGTATATAAAATCGGTGGCACCCCCCTCTGAATCCGCGCCTGATCTTTGACATGACATTCTGAGAGATGTGTAGTTCCCAAGTCTATGAAATCTATAGGCCTTCAAGTAATCAAAATGTCATAAAACGTTAGTCAAAAATGCCTAAAATGTTTCTCAAGATGTCTGATAATTTGACTGGCTGGTGAGGCAAAGACATTTTCAGTTTCTTTCTCTCATAAGAAAAAACAAAAAAACAACAACCCCAAATTCACGGTTAGGATGAGTTTGTTTAATTATAACCCCATTAATCATGTAGGTACCCCTCGTTATGATGACATGGAAGGGATCGTTTGATTATGAATGGAACAGATCAATTGATCAATGATCAATGATCAACATTCAACAGTAGGCCTATGGCAACAGTTAATTATCCCTGACTACATTATGACAATAAATGAATAATTATCTTGTGAATTGATTGATTGATTGATTGATTGATGGCACTAACTTTAAAAGTAAAGTTTAAGTGAAGTTTAAATATATATACATCAGAACCTCACTTTAAGACCACCCCACAAATAAGATAACTTCTTGATTAAGATGATAACAAAGTGTGTCCAGAAACTGATATTACAGTGAAACCTCGCCGTAAAGACCACCCTAGGTGCAAAACTTTGATCTTAATGGCGAGATGGTCTTAATAGAGAGGTCAAACGCAATGGTAAGAGTACATTTAGGCCCAAAATGGTTGGTCTTCATGGCGAAGTGGTCTTAATGGAATTTTGAAATACATTTAAATAAGTCAACAGTAATTAAGCACAAAATTCATGTATTGGTGCAATATGGTCTTAATAGTGAGGTGGTCTAAAACGGTGTTTCACTGTATGCCTCCAATGCATGTAAAAGGTAATTTCATACGCCCATGCTCATATTTAAGATCACCTCACTGATTTCTATGGGTTGTCTTAAGTGTGGGGCTCTACTGTAATCACATCAATATACAAGTGTGTATGTAATATTGTAATTATGTGTCAAAATATGTGTCAAAATATCTATACTGTAATCATGTAAGGCAGAACACTGTAATAATGCTCAAATTATAACTCGAAATGGAATTTTTGGTCATGGTTAAATATATTAGTAATCGTGTGACATGCTTTCTCCACAAGAACAGGAATTTGCCAAACAATGTCACAAACGACACAAAACCCCTTCAAAGGGGGGTACTTTGGGGGTAATCATCTCAGGTGTGAACCCCACTCTCCAACCCTTATCTTTCAAGTGCTTGATAACATGCTTTCACGCAACACCATAGCAACAGATGACAACAAATTGCACAGGTGTAATCAGCATGCCTACTGGTGTAATAAAAAGGGTAAAATCATGGTGTCATATGAAGGACATATACCATGTATACTATAGTTTGGCAGCTTCACTGAAATTTATGTTCAATTTTTCAGTGAAATAGTTTATACCAGGTATGGAGGTTTATTGTTCTGAGCGGTCAGTAACCAACGAAAATGTTCGTTAAAATCCCTCCTGAGTGCAAACTGAACTTGTTTTGCATAATAAAAGCATTAAAGCAAAACAAACAATGAGTATTAAGAGTGTCACTGTGAGTTAACAAACCAAATACCTTTGCTACCTTTGTAGCTAGGAATATCTCTAAATATTCCTAGTTTTGGCTGAATGATTGATTGATTGATTACAGCTAATAGAGATAGATATATAGATAGATAGATATATAGATAGATAGATAGATGGTTGTTTACATTGGCAACAACTTGAGTTATGGTTATATGGATAGATGGATAGACAGATAGATAGATGGATAGATGGATAGATAGGTAGATGGATAGATGGATGGATAGATGGATAGATGGATGGTTATATGGATAGATGGATAGACAGATAGATAGATGGATAGATGGATAGATGGATAGATGGATAGATGGATGGTTATATGGATAGATGGATAGGTAGATGGATAGATGGATGGTTATATGGATAGATAGATGGATAGATAGATAGATAGATAGATAGATATTGAACACCCAACTGACATTTAGCTATGGGTGGTCAAGTGTGAAGTTGTGAAGTACACACAATCACAGTGTTGGGGGGCGGACTTCGAACCTAGGGCTCTAGCACCTCAACCACTAGACCATCCGCCAGGGGCGGAGTTGGCAATATGGGAATTGGGGCAATACCAGAGTCCACCTCCTCAAGGGCCCCAACTCTTAAAAAAATTAATTGACAAGGGGGCCCACTGTTTGTTGTTGTCCAGGGACCTAAAATGGGCTACATGTCAATCAATGTTCAATTTTTGTGCAAAGAGCTTGTTCTTTTAATACCCCCCCCCCTTGTACAAAATGCATGTGATGACCCAATCAAGGATCAAATTGTTAAATCTGCTGCTACGCCCCTGCAAATTTAACATCTCCTGGCTAAAGGTAATCTAAGCACCCTCTTCCTCTGCTTACCCCAGCTCGGCTTTTGTTCACTTCTCTTCACCCCTTTTTTGTCTGCCACTGATTTCTCTGATTCATAGCCACCCCGTGCGTTCATTGTGTTGGGGGTGATTTCAGTTCCTCACTTGATTGGCTCCAACATTTTAACGCCATGGTGAATGATCAATGAATCGGGGTAGAGGGTTGCACCCCCCCCCCCCCCCAACCTTTTCTACCCCTTGCACAAATCCAGAATGATTGCCCAATCAAGCCTGCAAGTGGCGGATACATGCAACAATAATCGTATCAAAGCCCATTCCTATCTAATTAACAGTCATTCAGAGCCAACTAAGGGCAAACTCATGGCCAATCCATGGCTAACTCATGGCTAACTCATTGCTCTATTAGCTGCGCCCAGGGGTACTTTGTGCCACACTTCAAAACACCGTGATGACAACATTGTAGGAAATGCCAAATTTATCACTATGTTTGAGGAAGCATTTATTTTACATTTTATTGATTGTGAAAGAAATTAAATATTACTAAAACAAGGAAATGGCGAAATCAATATATTCCACAACACGAAACGGATTAGATGACGAAGTGTGTAACGGAAAAAAAATAGTTCTAAATAATAAAACGAATGACATTATTAACCGAAGTAATTGAAATCCATTATTCAACCTCCCCAGCTACAGAACTGACTCCAAGGTCATTGACTTTATACGAGTATACATTTTCTCACACTCACTCTTACGTAACTTGATCACCCATAACTCAAGTTGTTGCCAATGTAAACAAATTGTCTTTGATTCAACTATTGCTTATCACTCTTCGTGTTTTAAAAGGTTAAAAACACATGTTCAACTAGACACCAAAACAAGTTCTTTTGATTTTTGTCACTTCAAAGGGATCAGCGCAAATTGAACGTTCCAAAAAAGGTTCAATGACCGCTAATGATATTCAACAATTGAAAGGAAAGTCTGTTGTTCGTGTGTGATTAAGCCACGCGTCGCTGGGTGGCGCCTCTGCTCTGATGGCGCCCTCTGTGAAGAGCAGTCGTTTGGTGCAGAAGTCAAATCATCTAATGACCGAACCGGTAATAAAACTGGAATAGCAAATGACTGAAATTGACTAAATGAAAGGCTTCGTCTTAAATTGCAGTGCCATTGATATGAAACAAGACCTTTGGAGCCCTACAAAGTACCAAGGGGTTGTAAATCAAACCCCAGTTGACAGAAAATGACACTCAACCCCAATGAAACAGACAAACATGGAATTTCACCCCTTTGTAACAAAATGCTACTGATTACGTAAACGTGATCTGATTATGTAATCGCTGCAACATATGGCTCATTCGGTCATTGTATCTGATGACTTATTAAACACCATTTAGGCTTATGATTTAATAAAAATCAATTGACGAACATTCCCTCATTTAAGTGAATTTTATATAGACCTAATATAAATGCTAGAAGCAGTATAATTTACCATGTATCAATTTCAGATAACGACAGTAATCTGATCTCGCTGTGCCTGCTTTCTTTGAAAGTTCCAAATTTAGTCTTGTTGATCAGCAACAAGCGTCCAGGCTAATTGCTGGTGATTCTCAGAACTTGATACACCACGAAAAGATGAAATACCTTGATAACTTTCATTGACTTATCACTGAAGTAATCAGCTACAGATATAATCAGAACCCCCTGAGTACTTAATGATACTCTAATGCCTACTCCTACACAATGACTGCTCATTATGTGCTATAAATAACTGCAAAGTACAGAAGATAGTGACGCACCTTGTCACATGCCTTGGGAAGATCAATAAACAATGGCGGCCCAAGAGTCAGTAGGTTAATGAGTTTTCTCACGGCTTAAAGACAATGTTCACTTGTTTATCACTTGGTAAGTGATCCTTTAGGGTTCTGGAAATCCCTCTTTAATTGATTTACAGCACCACAAATGCTCACCATCCACAGAGGATCGACAGAGGGTCGGTTGTAGAAAGTGACAATAAAAACACCAAAACATTGACCCAGTTTCTTTGATGATTCCAAGATGGCTTCCGTCATGTGTGGTCAAATGGATCCTAATCTCATGGTACAATTTGTCAAGCTCTTTGTTGCTACACGTTTTTCCATGTAATACATAATAAGGAAGGCAAAGCAAAAAATAGTCTAGCTCAGTGTGAAACTCCACAATTTGGACCACATTTAAGAATTACTACAAAATGGTTTACCTAGGTGGTCTTCATTCTGTAACCTTCTCATTTTGGACACAGTCAGTGGTCTCAAAATGGAGGTAAATTGCATGCAATATGCTTATATCAGAATCATATTTAGCCACAGCTTGCAAACACAAACAAACAAACAAAACTCATGAAAATAGTGAAAGAAAGAATGATAACTTCCATTTCCTTCAAATTAACCAAATTTTGTTTCATAAATGTTCAACCAATTACATGCTCATGTGTCATGTCTAACCATCTCGGAGATGTTTACTACTTTTAAATACAATTACAATTTATGCATCTCTCCTATCAGTGAATGATAATACACACATCATCTTTGAATGCATGGCAAGATTAATGTTTCTTATTAAAGACGTTGTTAATCAGATTCATGGCCATAAACTTCATGCTGTCACCCTTTTCCTGCCCCCAGGCCTTATCAAAAGGGGTACATTAATGTCCAAAAGGGTAACAAGTGCAGACTCCCCTGGTGACCTTAAAATGCTAGGTCAAATTAAGTCCAACCTGTTGCTCATATAGTAAGTTGAGTGCACTATCTATCCATGGATGTATTATACATCCATGATCTGTCTATCTATCTGTCTATCTGTCTATCTATCTTTCTGTCTATCTATCTATCTATCTATCTATCTGTCTATCTATCTATCTGTCTATCTGTCTGTCTATCTATCTTTCTGTCTATCTATCTATCTATCTGTCTATCTGTCTGTCTATATGTATATCTATCAATCCATCTATCTATCTATCCATCTATCTGTAATTCTATCCATCCATCTATCCATCTATCTGTAATTCTATCCATCTATCCATCTATCCATCCATCCATCTATGCATCTATCTATCTATCTGTCTATGCTGTATTGCTCAGATAAACTGTATGTATAGAATGATAAATCCTAAGTTGTTCTTGTGTCATATTATATTTCATACTTGGAAAATGCACTTGACTACACCTCGGGATCAAAGAATGACTGAGGTTTACAAATTAGCCATGGCAAATTGGATGATACGATCAAGGATATATGAAACCATGGCTAACATGTTGATATCCTGCCATGGTGGCACGAAGTAGCTCGGTGACAGCTTGGCTGGAGTTGTGATGATCTTGCACTTCCGTGTGTAACCACTGTCATGCCAGATGAAAGACTACTTGAATTGAATAATAGGTGCAAATAGCCGGATTGATTCACTTGTACTCCCAAGGACCTGTTGAATCTTATAATTGATCTGTGGTGCTTCAGTTTATTTTCAAAGCTCTTTTACTATATGCATTGCCGGATATAATTTACCAACATTAGCAATTGACCAAAATGATAGTATTGAGCTAGTTTATTTATACATGTTCATCTGCTGATTTTAGTGTTTTATGACGGATGCTCAAGCTTTCATCCGGAAGCTGTGGTTCAGTGGTTAAGGTGTTTGACTCTAATTATGAGTTGCAGGCTCGAACGCCCAGCATGTCATCGAGGAGTTTGGCAGATCCTTTTGAAATGTATGATTGTAGGTAGTGAATATCAGTGATGGTGCTGAGGGTGAACTCTTTTAAAGCCCTGTGGTTAACCCCAGTGTTATTACCCCACTATTGACTTGTCAGGGTGAATACTACCCAGCTAGGGTGCTGAGAAAGGCTCTGGATTATCTTATTCTCACAGTCAGGGTGGATGGATTGACTGGAAACCCTAAATATTTAACGTGTCATGACTGTCATCCCATCACTGCGTCTACTACAAAATACCATATGTGAAGTTAGCTTTCTGAAACAGATTTGGATTGCCAAGAAGCTGCATTAAATTTTATTATTACCAGTATTAAAAAACCAGATTGGTACATCTGTGAGTCCATTTGTAATTGATTTATATTTATTTACAAACATATTTATTTAAATTAAATTGCATCAGGCGATCAACAGCAAAATATGCTTTAAAATAATAAGGTTAAATTCGTGTAAAGATTATAAGATATATCATTTAAAATCGTATCTTATCTTTTATCTTATCTTTCATCTTATAGGTTAAAATCGTAAAGATTATAAGATATATTATTTAAAGTCGTATCTTATCTTTTATCTTATCTTTCATCTTATATCTTATCTTATCTTATCTTATCTTATCTTATCTTATCTTATCTTATCTTATCTTATCTTATCTTATCTTATCTTATCTTATCTTTATCTGTATGGAAGTGTTTTTTGTTGACCTATCTATTGGTGGACTTGTGGTAGCATTATACTGCTATACTCACAATGGCTCTCAAGGCATGGTGTTTGGACTTGACTAAAGCTTTTGACAATCTTTAGTGGGGTGAATCATGAGTACACAACTACTTATGGGGCTAAATTTAGAAGCGGGGTTCAGAAGCATCAGTGAAAGGGGAGGCGGCAACGCGTGGGGGTGAACGAGAGGTAAACAACTTTTCCCGCCAAAACTGGACAACCGGCCAGGGGCCATCTCAAACTGACCACTGCTGGGTCAGCTGTCAAAAATGAAAAACAAGTGTAGCACTGGGCCAATAAATCTACAATCAACTGACAGACTCAGTGCACTGAACCACAGCTCACTAGGGTGCCTCATATCGAATGAAGAAATAAAGAAGAAAAATAAGTAATAAAAAGATTATTTACTGATTAATTTGCAACATAAAACGCATAAAAAAACAGATTTATGAGAGGATTAAAATAAATGCACTCATAATTTAATCAAAGATCAACTGGGCAGCGTTTAGTTCAAGTGTGTTTGAAGAATGATAAGAAAAGACTTGAGTAGGCGATTAGAAGAAAATGATTAACACAAAAGTTGTTATATTTGATTAGGTCTACCCATTAAATGAGGGGCCATTCAATTATGATACTTGATCCAAGAAATAAATTGAGACTCAGAAAATTAAGAAAGAAAGAATGATCATATCATTATGACATATCATATCACAGTGAATGTTTATTATAACCAATATTTTAAAAATAGATAGATAGATAGATAGATGGATGGATGGATGGATGGATAGATAGATAGATATATAGATAGATAGATAGATAGATAGATAGATGGATAATAGATAGATAGATAGATAGATAGATGGATAGATAGATAGATAGATAGATAGATAGATAGATAGATAGATAGATGGATGGATAGATAGATAGATAGATAGATAGATAGATAGATATATAGATAGATGGATGGATGGATGGATGGATGGATAGATGGATAGATAGATAGATAGATAGATAGATACCATACATAGATAGATAGATAGAAAGATAAATATATAGATATATAGATAGAAAGATAGAAAGATAGAAAGATAGAAAGATAGAAAGAAATATAGATAGATAGAAAGATAAATATATAGATAGATAGATAGAAAGATAGATAGATAGAAAGATAGATAGATAGAAAGATAGATATATAGATAGATAGATAGAAAGATAGATAGATAGATAGATAGATAGATAGAAAGATAGACTGCACTTAAATACACTTCTTCTTAGTAATTGAAGACATTAATAACACTAAATGTTTATTTGGTTAAACAAAAAACTATCAAAATTTGACACAGGTAAATGTTTCAATGCAATATTTTGACCCAGTTGATAAACAACACCATAGCAACAGCCAGGGGTTACACTGAATGTGCCAGAAGGTTGTTTTTCTTTTCTTTTCTTTTTTGTTTCATCACTTATAAAAAACAATTCTATTCAGACAGATTTTTTATTGCTTCAGCAGCTGGCTTCTAATACTGCTACACTGTGATTAATTCGCTTTGACAATGTTTACAATATTGAATTTATTAATCATCATTTCCAGAAAGAACATCAGGATTAATTGTTCGTGAATTATGGTATTATATGGTAATAGACACAAAAATGTATAAATAATACTGGTAATTATGTAAAATTAGCATTGATAATTATTATTATGGAAATGTAAAGATTGTGTTACTATTACTTATTGTTTTGATATGTCAAAGTTTATTGTTAACCAGAGACAGAATATTTCAATAAGAATTGTTGTTTTATATTATATTCGTTTTCACAGATATTCTTTAAAACAATATAAAATTTGGTTTTTCACCAAGATTAATAACACGAATGTCTGGCTAGTAAGTTGACTGAAAATTGGTCATGTCAGGTAGAATAATTACTTAACGTCCTGTATTTCTGGCACCTCATACCATCAGGTGACATTCTACGGAATTTATAATTTGTCAATATGTAAATACTCATACACTGCCCTCATACACTGCCCTCCAAAAATATAAGACCACTGCAGTATGTACACATTGGTCCTATGTGAATAAATATAGAGTTGAACTGCATTAATCAATGGGGATATATCTAATCATTAACATAAAGAATAAATTGAAACCTTCTTCCCAGAGCACTCTTGTCTCCATGCCCAGAGCAAGGCCACTAATTACTCCACGCAGCTTTTATGAATTGCAACACAAAATTGAGTTTCCTGTCGTTATAACAAAATACAAGTACAGCACAAAAACATTTTCTTTCACAAAAATGATAAAGAAAAACCGCAACCCGCCCCCCCCCCCTCCCTCCCATAAAAAGAGAAATGACTAATGAAGCACTTGCCAACCAGTTTATCTTTCACTTTTTGGATTTCTTTTTTCCCCCAGTTATTAATTTTATGGAGGGGGGGGGGGGGGGTATTCTTTAGAGGTCATTGACACCAGAATGAGCCTATACTCAGGGTGGATACATCAACAGGTTCTATGGAGACAAGAGTAGTACCTAGGGCTGGTATGGCGGAAGAGGGGGGGGGGGGTGAAGGGAGGTGGGGTAAAAAGGCTTATATATATAACTACCCCCCTGGGGGGACGGGGGTGAAACTGACCAACGAGTGACAGGATATCAACACTCCAGACACAAGTGCAACAAAATGACTTGACCAGTTCAGAGCGAGTTGAAGTGATTAGTAAATGATTATTATAGCAATCAAACTCATCAGTGGTGATGAAAATGTAGGAATCATGGGTGATTTAAACTTTTCAGAGGGTTAAATTTTTTTGGTAATTTGAAGACTGAAGTGGTGTGTGGTCTGTTGAAAAATTAACTGCAAAAATAGCATCAAATTCGAATATAATATCATCATTGTAGAATATGATAGAATTGAATTAGGCAATAGGCAATGCCATAACTGAATAGAATAGAATAGAATAGAATAGAATAGAATAAGGCAATAGTCAATGCCAAAGCTGAATAGAATTGAATTAGGTAATAGTCAATGCCATAACTGAATAGAATAGAATGGAATAGCATAGAATAGAATAGAATAGAACAAGGCAATAGTCAATGCCATAGCTGAATAGAATAGAATAGAATAGCATAGAATAGAATAGAATAGAATAGAATAGAATAAGGCAATAGTCAATGCCATAGCTGAATAGAATTGAATTAGGTAATAGTCAATGCCATAACTGAATAGAATATAAGGGAATAGAATTAGGCAATGAGCAATTAATGACTTGCTATAACTGCACTTTTAATTTAATATCTGGGTTAATTATGAACTCAACTTTTCATCCGTATATTTTAGTTGCACTCAGATCGAATTATATAAGAGTTATGTCAATATATATATATATATATATAGGATTAACCAATGGCATATTCCATTAAAGTGATTGTTCTGAGAATCTAGTTGGGAAATTCCCAAGCATCCCTGCTAAGAATTCTGGGAAAATTCCATTTTGTCAAAACAAAGTCATTAACCTGGGGTTAAACTAACCAATTTATTCTGAAAACAACACCTTGTCAATATACACTTGTGTTGCAAGCAAAGATGCTATAGTCCGCTGCTGGGGTTGGGATTTTTTTTTGGGAAGGGGGGGGGGGGGGGGTGGTGAAGTATAGAATATCAGAATATGGCTAAGTCATAATTGACAGATTGAAAGACGTGCGCTGACAGCTATGGCATATGAGGCGATAATGCTGGTGCAGTGGTACCCCACAATTAAGACCACCTAGGTTTTAAGACCACCCATGTGCATGTAAAAACAATATTTTGCATATTCACTTAATTTCCTGATTTATCAATTTAATTTCTCTATCTTCATACTGTTAATTACTGCTTCATAAACTAGGCCTAATGATGACATAATATATATTATTATGATATTCGTTATATAATGTCATCTATATGAAGTTAATTGAATAGATTTACACTTAAATTTTCACCTCGATATTGAGACCACCTCAGGGATTCCCAACGGCGGTCTTCATTGTGGGGGTTCACTGTGGTCTGCCTATAATTAGATACAGCTAGCGCATATTAGATTATGGATAATAAAAACTGTACTTGCAAATCACGGTGGCATCAAAACAGCTCAAAATGGGGGGAAAGAAGGGGGGGGGGGGGGTGGGAAGCTGAGAGCACTGATGCGGAGTGACTTTCGAGACGGTCCCTGAAATATGGCTTGGAGCTAGTGCACTGAACCGTGTCGGATGGTTGACCAGCTGCTATGCAAAAGATCTGAGATCGTCACAGCCAGGTGTCCAGTTCTGAAGGATCAGTCAGTAGTCAACAATGATTGGGGGGGGGGAGGGGGTGTTACAGAAGGGGGGGGGGGGGGTTAAAATGCCCCCTCCCCCTCTCTAATGTATTCCAGTCACCGTGAAAACACACGCTGTATCAAGTAACACGGAGATAGCATAGTCAAGTCACTGAATGTCACTCGCCTTTGTTATTGATTCTGCTGAAGTTTTCCGATAAAGTACTTGTTGAATTCATCGATTTATTTTGAATTTTTCGACTCTACAGCGTGCAAATCGTGTATTAAAGTTCCAATAAACATAGGCCAGTAAACTGCAAGACTATTTTTGCATACATATATAGGCCTATGTATGGCAAAATTTACAAGTGATTTCTTTAAACTGTTTAAAGGAAAATTACAATTTTATTCTACCAGTGCTAAATAAAGCGCATAGTCCGCTTACAAGTAGGTCCTATCACCAGCTCTGCTGGTCGGCAGACGTAATGATGAGATGACCCAGATAGCATTCCAAGTCACGTACATAGAAACGATGCTGGGTCGATTTGGAATGCTATCTGGGGAACGCTTGGAATTCACCATGTTACCGTACGTAAAATTTATAGAACATAATTTATCTGTGTGGATCTATTACTTGAATGCTTTGAAGGCACATAAATGTTACATTCATGATAAATAGCCTTTGTTTTTAATTATTACTATTGAATGTTGTTGCAAGTGTCTTGAAGAATGCAGTGCACATCTATATACCTAATTAAGTTATTCATACCTTGTCATACCAACAGGTGAATTATTATGCGCGATATGCAGGAAAAACAACCAATTTTTAAGTGTCAAATTAAACAGTTGGCAACCACATTGTTCGGCTATCAGACCACCAACCGCTAACAACCAATCCAACCAGTACTTAACCAATGGGCAACCAGTCAACCGTGGAACCCCCCCCCCCCCCTTAATACACCCTCCCCCTTAAATCCAACCCCCCCCCCCCCCACCCCAACCCAAATTGTGAAGTTGTCAACAATTCCAATTCAACAGATTTTTCGATGACCTTTCCATTTTTGCGGTTTCACAGCTGACGATCTACGTAAGATTACATAACTTTAGATCTATCCAAGTTGCATCACTTTTTCAGAACAATGCAAACTGTTGAGCGCCAATGATGACGCTATTAATTACGTAACGTGTGACGTAATGTTATTACGCAACACTCAGTTACGCTCCAGGGTCTTTGCAGTAGGCCTAGGACACCCCCCTACCCCTCTACCCAATTTTCACCCCTCTCAACGCGGCACACTTTTACCACGCGAAGCGTAGTAACCCCAAATAACCCTAAAATAACCCCAACCCCTTGTTGGGCATGATCACTTCACACTTTGGACGAAAGCCAAATATTTTTACAATAAAAGATTTCGTGCGCCCAGCAAGCTATAGCAAAATTGCAGTTTTCCCTCCAAAACCAAGTTCACATGTTGTACACACAATTTGTGAGTACTTACTAACATCAAAGGAGTTGGGGTAAAAGCACAATAAAATCCACGTGTAAAGGCTGTAAGCCTAACCATATAGGCCTACTGAAGTGACCACTTGTCGACGTTGCGGTCAGTGATCACTGACTTTCACTTAAATGAAACATAAAACTGACTTGGATCCTTGACACTTTAGGAAGCCTGTTGAGTCAGTTCATACAGTAAGTTTTAGTTCAACACTAATATGGTCCTAATATAATTTTCTATGTACCACCCTGACAAGTCCATGCTCTGTTCAGGAAACAAGCTATATACCAGGCGTAATTACATATTATCAATTAAGGTACAACACCTTAGAAACCCAAACTTATGTATCATTTTGCTGTAAGAAAAACTCATAAGTTGAAATTTCTGCATTTTAATTTTGAGGCATTCACACCCATCCATACATCAATTTATAACATTGGCCTAATGAAGAATATTTGGCTCCTAATTGAAGATCCATTTGCCGTCTACCTGTTATAAAATTTATGCTTTTTCGATAATTGCAAGATTTGAAAATGAGGAAGATGACGTGTTTTTTTGCTGTTCTTTTTATAGCCATGATGTCATGGGCCACGTGGCCGCAACGTTGATGAGACGTCTGCGTTATAATTACTCATGACTAAGGCGGCTTCTGTTCTCTTTTTCAATCTGCATCTGCCATCTCGGCTTGTGTGTTATTGTTATTGGATGAATCATAACTAGAAACTTCCCTTCTGGCTGCAAACTGGAAGGGAAACACCCCCTTACAACCAGCCAATGGACGACGCTTCGACGCTCGAAAAGACGCGCGCGACGCTTTTGGCGCGCGTCAGGACGCCATGACGTCATCAGCGGCGTAGCGTCATTGCTGCAGCAGCTGATCTGGGATCCCCCCATTATTTTGATTATTTGGGGCTCCCGCCACTGCTTTAATCTGGGATTAAGTTCATGATCTCATCGTAATTACCGTGTCACACCTTGAGTGACGTTTTTGGGCAGCTGACATTGAATAATTCATGATGTTATTTTGTAATTTTTACATAAAGGAACACAACAATATTATTATTAAATGTAAAGTTGGTTGATATACATGGTGCATTTGTAGACCATCTATGTATACTGATAAACACTGATGTTGAAAATTATATATATATATATATGTTAATATTAAATTCATTCAAAGCTTCTCCCATAAATTATGATTAACTGATTTCAAAACGAATTTTTAGTACCTGAGATGTACAGAAAAGCTTCACTAGGTGTCGCATTGGTAGAACATTTGCTCAAATCATGACTAGTGTTGCCACCTAGCGTTAACCACAATTAATATAACAACCCAAACAGTGGTATTTACATTAAATGTATTGCACTATACCTTTCAAATAACTGTACAAATACACACAATTGTTAGGGTGCAAAAAGCATCACAATTGAAATACTTAATATGATGAAATGTTCACAAGACTATAAATTATAATACCAATATATAATAATAGCTGGATACTTGTAGTCATGCATTTCTATTTACATTAAAATTGAAAATATTATGTACAAGAATGTCAAATGACAATAAAATGCTAGGATGAATAGTACTTGTATGGTTGAGATAAAAAATCATTTGTATTCGGTAACGCATTCTGCCTATAATGCGTTAAAAGGTCCTGCACTGTGTTAAACTTGCAAGTTTGATCGAGATAATATTGTCCATAACTCTGAAATGAAAAGTAAAAACAGATCTTTATAAAAGAAAAAATTATACAGTCATAATCATATAACCTTTGTGTTATAATAATACAATAGCATCCTATAAAAATTTATAATTCAGTAGAAAAAAAAACAAAGCTTACATGCTTAATGCAATGAGATCTTTTTTAATTTTTATGCATGGCCTTTTTTATTTTTATATTGGAAAATATGATGCCATAACTCATATGCTGTATAGAAAATATACTATTAAATTGGTCCTAACACAAGTGCCAACTCTAAACTCCAAAATAATAGAAGCCCAGGCTTGTAATCAACAATAATATTATATATCCTTGTTTTGGACTTACATTCACATGCAGTTTATATTGTCTTACTTGTCCATCAACAAATACTGCTAGAACCTGAAAAAATAAAAAATAAATAAATACAATATAGCATTTGGGTGTTACATATTTAATAATCACCAAATATTCTGATCCTGTACATGTTCAAAAAAATAAATTTATAAGAGTACATTGCATATTTCTATTAATTAAAATCGTCAACTAACGCATGCTCAAAGTGCCATCTTTGACCATCCCCT
The DNA here is from genome assembly GCA_932294295.1 of Alitta virens. Classification (NCBI taxonomy): domain Eukaryota; kingdom Metazoa; phylum Annelida; class Polychaeta; order Phyllodocida; family Nereididae; genus Alitta; species Alitta virens. Next base: position 15,745,767 of record OW028580.1, on the reverse strand, counting down.
AGTAATTTTTATGATTCCTTGTTAGAAATGATCAAAAAGGAGAAATAGTAGAGAGGACACTTGCACATTTTTATAAGCCATGTCAAGGTTAGTTTTAGGCGATAATAGGCCTACTTTGCTGTATTACATCATAATCATAACAATCAGAAGTGACAGTCTTGACAAGAAGTACTGTGTGAATGCACTGTTTGATCAACTTAAAGAAATGCAAATATGGAATGTGAATGTCATCCATTATATCAAAGATCAACTGAAAGAAAATGCTCACCAATATGGCATGTGATATCATCTAATAAATCCAAGATCAGTGCATTTTCTGCAATTGCATTAATTTTTATGTCCTGAATTTTATTAAATTCTAATAAATGGACCTTACAGGTGGAATACAATACAAACCTTTTCATAATCAAAGATTTGCTTCAGATTGATAAATGTCATTCCTCCATTACAAGCATGTCCTCTAATGTATCTATTATATAAACGTCAGTTGTACCTGGTGAGTTTTAAGTTTATGTTAAATTCTAATTGATTTATTGTATACACTGTTGTAAGGGGGGGGGGGCCCTTTGTCAGCGACAGCATGGGTGTCTTAGAAGGGCCCTCCTGATCTTGTATATTTTTTATATACTCTGTTAAATAAATTTGTTCTGAGTTCATTGTGATTGTTGTTATGGTTACATCATATTTCTGCGTGCTTAAAACTAATGTAAACCTATAACCTTGATGATTTTCTAATAAATCTATAACAGTAATTATTTGATTTTCATTAGTGTATTCAGATGGACAGATCCTTTCATTGTTTTAATATGAAACCGTCACTGCGGGCTTTTCATATTGTGAAAAACCAACCCTGGAACGTTTGCATTGGGTCAATTACAGTGGCCTCTCTGGGTACATGTATATTCTCCATGATAATGATAGTGCACCATTGCACGAACATTGCAATAACATTGCCCATACCACCTATACCCTGTCTACAGTGGTCCATTAAGAATAAAGGCACATGCATTAAATTCGAAACTTCAAAATTTTACACATACTTGTTCATTATTTGATTTTGAACTCTCTCGGATTATGAATGCACCAGCTCTGGAAATCTGGCAAAGCATTCTGGAATATGAAAAAAAGTAAAAATCAGTAATCGTATAATCTTAAACTTTTAAAACGAAATTAGAATCACGTGAATTAATCTTGTAAGTTGACATTACAATAAAATTGCATTAAAAAAAATATCATCATGCTCTCTCTGTTCATTCACCACTATGATTTTAAAATGAAGTGTCTCAAAGTAATAAAGTAAATCAAAGATTACATTTTGACTTCATCTTTTGGACCATCCCACGTCGCCATAGCAACATCATCCTCTTCTGGAACATTGCTAATAGTAACATTATTTTCTCTAGGGAGGAACTGCAATAGAAAAGGCCATGAAATGAATAGATACAAAGTTAAATGTCAAAACAAAATTGCTTTGAAATTATATCAACTTACAGTTTTAGGCTTTGGCTTTGTTTTAGGTTTCTCGGTAGAGGGCGGCATCATAACGGCAACACCCCCCCAATGTGGCTTTGACCTAGGAGTCGAAGGTTTGGTATCTGTATTATAAATCATTCAATTGATCAATTAGTTGATCAGTCAGTCAGTCAGTCAGTGGGTCAGTCAGATTTTAATGACACGAAAACTTGTTAAAATTTGTAAATTCTGTTTTGTCCAATTAAGTAACAGATTACTCTTGATTGCCCAAGGTTTAACTGATGCTATGAAATGGAAAATATAGTTTTAATATAATGGAAAAGAAGGTTTTAATATTAAGGGATTTGCAAAATCGCAATAAATTTTGGTGATGTTGCTTAGAACTAGAGAGATGTTCTCTTTTTTACAAGATACATAAAGTATTTATATTAATTTTTTTTTACCTGGGGTGGGTACCTGCCACTTGAATTTTTGTTCCTCAGGAGCAGGCGGAAGCAAGTTCTTTATTGGGTTGGGTAAAGGAGGTAAAGGTCTATCAGGTCCTTTTCTCTATAAAATAAAATAAAACTTTTTAATCAACAGTTGAACGTCATGAATACAAATTAAAGTAGGGTATTTATGCTTGCCTGATCACATATCTACAATATGATCTAGCATAGAAGCAAGCAGGTATACAAGATACAGAGGCTAAAGATATTTTCTCATCTCTGTAAATTGTAAGTACAGTTCGAGTGCATAATATGACATCCAAACATTCAATTTGGGAGGTTTATTTAAATACCACTGATGACTCAGCAGTTCAGTCAATGAGAATAGGAGCCAGCTACACAACTTGCTACATTGGCTCAATGTTGGCCCAAAGTCAGTTCAATATTGGCTCAACATGGGTCAATATTGGCTTAATGTTGGCTCAACATGGGTCAATGTTGGCTAAATGTTAGCTCATTGATGGCCCAATGTTCGCTCAATATTGGCCCAATGTTCGCTCAATGTTGGCCCAACTTTGGTTAAATGTTGGGCTCAATGTCGGCTGAAGCTGGCCCCATTGGCTCAGTGTTGATCCAGTTCCAATAAATGTAATTTTCTCGTTGAAATAATAAAAAATAATTGAATGAAAAGATAAATATACATAAAATGCATTAGAAATACTGCTGCTGGGATGTACGTAGCTGCAGCCAATCACAGTTGAGGGCGGCAACTTTTTCTGCCAATAGAATTGCAGTATTCTGTTGTAGCAACCTGGTGGAAATATCCAGAAGCTCCCGTGAAAATCCACTACATGTATTTGGAATGCATTCAGAACAGTCAAGTCTTAATTATATATATGATAAAATACATTTCTCATACGATCAAAATAATTTAATCCCCTAATTTTTGGGACATTGGGACAGTAGCAAGCCTTTGGTTGTCTGCCTTCGCTGTTATCTATTGTCAATGCATTTTTAACAATGATTTACAAAACTCACAGCTACGGGGGGTATTGGTGCGGGGCCGGTTGGCATATCCTTGTCTAGTTCATCTGGAGGAAGTGGCAATGGCCAATTTTTGCGAGTCGGTGGCAAATTCTGTGTATCTGAAAGAAAAGAGAAAAAGAAACATTTAATTAATTTGTAAAAAAAAATTATTAAATAACAACCGTAAGGCAATGCAATCGATATGATATACAGGATTTTTTTTTTTTTTATTGAGCAAAACTTTTTCCGTTTTGTTATTTTTGCTTTTGCATTACATTTCCAACTCACACCACAGGTGTTAGCCAATAAATTTAATAATTAAGATACAAAATATAATTATTACTAATAAAAGAGGAGGAAGCGCACTCCATATAAACTAGTGAACGCTCAGCCGCCTAGAATGACCTGCCCTCAATTTGCAGTGATAAAGCAAGTGTCTTATTTAAAGTCCGCGCTTGTCGCCTATGAGGGGCGTGACCATTTTTAGCCAATTAGAGGCTATCTCCTGGGCATTTGGGCATTTCTAAGATCTTCTAATTCTTGTAAAGTGTGCTACCTTTCAATTATTTGTCTCCTGCGTTAAGTAGATTCAAATTAGTTTCCTAATCCTGATAAAAATCAATTTCAATCCTAATAACGACCCAATTGAAATTTCAATCATGTATTTTAGTCTTACATAGTCATAACATGTTGTGCCATTATTATTCAGGAGAGCTTGGTGACCCTTCTAAGATGATAATGTATATAATTCGCTACTGAGAGGCCACCCAAATGTCTTATACATTGCTCTATATATAAACACTGTATTGAGCCAGTGGAGTGACATACAGCAGTTTTAGGGAGAGAAAAGAGACATCATTCTGTTTATATTTTAAACATCATAGCAAACCAATGGAAACCAATCATCAACCAACCTAGTTCTTCGGGTTCTTGTTCCCTCTCTGGATCTAAATCTGCGACATCTCCATAAGAAACATAGTCCTCCTCCTCTTCGTCATCATCTACAAAATCGATACAAAAAATGTAACACCATTTTTAGAAACCGCAACACAGGAAAGTATAAGTTGTTGGAAGTCTTAAATCACAGATCTAGCAGAGTCACTTGACCAATGGAAAAATAAAGCAATAAAAGCCAATATTTTAACAATATTAAATTAATACAGGTCACATTGTACTTACTGTTGATTTCAATCAGTGTACTTCCTTTAATTGAAGAAATATCTCTAGGACCATAAATAGCTTCTTCTATGTCAGAATAAGACGACTCCTCACTGCTACCCGATGCACTACTCGGGGATCTGAATGAAAAACCAAAAAAGCTACATTATTGTAAAATTCATTAAATTGAATAGAACTGCCCAATCGAATCTATATTTCATAATAAATATACATATTGACAAATATGTGTTATCATTTAAACATTAATGTTAAAATAGAATAGAATCAATGTTGGCCTATTGTCATAACAGAACAGAACAGAACAGAATAGAATAGAATCGAATAGAATCGAATAGAATACCTGAGGCATGAAGGTCGATCGTTCGCCTTTCTCATTGCTTTGCTCAAGTGACTCATCCAAGTCTGCATAAAAAAGATAAATAAACAATTAAATAACAGACGAATGAATAAAACCATTAAATCAATCAATGTGCTAGGATAAAGATTGCTGTTGTGATTAACAAAAATTCCAGCATCAGATATTAGAAAATTTAACACAAGTGTCATTATTTGAGGATAGATTCAAGGAATTTGACCTTATAGGCCTGTTACCATGAAAACCGTTTAGTCTCAGCTTACCTTAGTTTCCTTCTGTGATGAGGCAGAGAAGAATTGAGAACTAGAATTGACGTGTACCAGTTTGAACGCCCACAAGCAGTCTTTGCTTTTCCCTCCAAACTCTTGTTGAGCCCTAAGTACCCTGCAAAAATAGATTAAATTCTTTGGAATGACATTTTAAAATATTACCTGTAATATTATATAAGTCATGAGTGCAATATCAGTTGTTGAGGATCTATAAAAGTTGATATTGCACAACACCACAAGGTACTGTGAAGTGGGTGGGTGGGTTATGGCTTTACGTCCTGTATTCCTGCACCTGATGGGCTAATTAGGACAGGCAGGGACCATGACAATGAGATGATGGATGAAACAGCAACTTAGGCTTGATCCGGCTATGTGTGAAGGGGCTTCAGGTAACTAAGGTCATATATAAAATATCATATGAAGATTTATTACAAAATCCAACAAATGAATTATGCAACATGCATGAGCAATTGGCCTTGTCCAATTAGAGGCCTGCATGCTAGCTAAAATATACTATACAAAGATAGCGTGCAGTTTTGACTTTTGAGCGCATATGAAATTTATTTGCACTTTGGAAATTCATTTAACAGTTTTTATGTCTCCCTTGGGTGATTTCAACAATAACAGCCTTCAATGGTCTAGGCAAGATTTTAAATATTATATAATATGTAGGCAAAATATGGGCTATTACTAATGTATACATTAAAGAAAGACCAGAGTTCCCAGGATATTATGAACACGACCAGCACATATCAGTATAAAGTACCAGGTATACAGAGTATAATACATGTAGAAGCTATTTCAGTTTTTCATGCGATAAAAATATGGGTAATTTTTTATGCAGTATACAACATGCCATATTTAGCCTGACATAACAATGCATTATGTTGTTCCATGTAAATATTGCACACTAATACTCACATGTTATATTGATAAAGTGAAAATGCTGTCCGCGGTTTTGTTGAACGGTCACTGTTGAAAATATAAACACAACCTTTGTGGATGACTACATATTTTTGAATCCCTGAAAAATAAAAATGAATCTCTCAAAAAATGATTATGAATATCACAATTTCTACATGAAAATATATTTGTGTACACAAATAGATTTCAATCCAATTAAAAATATTCAAATCGAGATCACTGCTTTGAATTAAACCAAAAACCTTCTCAATCATATTTATCGAACAACCATTTCTATCCAAAAATTCAATACAGTGGAACCTCACAATTAAGACCACCAAATATTAAGACCACCCAATATTAAGACCACCCAATATATTAAGACCACTTCAATCTTAAGACCACTTAGAAGTTCTAGCCTGTGTTCACAATAAATAAAGACCACCTCAATATTAAGACCACAATAGTAATTCTTAAGGGTGATCTTAACAACACAGTTTCAATGTATTAATTTGTTTGACTTTAAATGGAACTAGTAAATTAGCTGGGTCACTTCACTGCCATAATACTTAATATCATTGATAAACATTTTGACAACTAGATTATATATGTTATGAATACTACATGATAGCAAGCTTATTGATAAACCATTATTACACATTAATATTACTATCATCAAACTTCCTTGTTGTAAAATAGATGCATTTGGAGCGTTGATACCTGAACTGCGATATAAGTAAAATTAACTGGCTCAGCGCTCTGTCAAATGTAGACATTAATAACATTTTCATGCATGAAAAAACTTCCTCGTACAACTTTACTTACATGGAGACCGAACTTTATGAACAGTATTCCTTATTACATTTCCTAGAAATGGCAAATTTGCAAAACGCTCATTGACCAGGGTTACTTTGTATTTTAGCCATCCACTGTAGACGACGATGTCCATTTCTAGTAAATCCTGGCATCCTGTAATATAAAAAGCATACATGTGATAAAATTGAATTGAAGTTATTGTTCAGACACACACATACAATAAAAACAATAAAGGGGCGTATTGATATACCATTATTACACATAATTATATATTATTATCATTTAACTTCCTTGTTGCAAAATAGATGCATTTGGAGCGTTGATACCTGAACTGCGATATAGGTAATGGGCTACTCCCCCTAAAATCAATTAAAAATAAAATCTTTCAGTTTGTATCAAAATCTTTAACAATATTTCTATATATGTGTAGCTATTCCAGTATCTTACAATTCTGCTTGCCCAGAATTTCTGCTATAACAATGATAGAGGTGTTTATTATGACCTTGGCTGCTATGGTATGATCTAGTACTGTCCTCGGTATTAATACAAATCATATCATAATGCCGCAAAGAAATTATATAAGGAATTATGCAATGGACAAATGGAGATATGGATAAATAGAAATATATGGCAAAGGTCTAGATGTGTGTAGATAGATAGATAGATAGATAGATAGATAAATAGCCAGATAGCTAAATAGATAGATAGAAAGACAGGAGGCACAATTTTGAATATTTAAGTGCATCATTCATCATATCACTTATTAGCAACTTCATGTTCTGGGAAATGTACTTAAAAGGATGGTATTATTGACAGGGCGGGTAATATCGACACTTAAATTGGTTCGTTAACAAAAATGTTCACATTGTAAAGTGAGTGTCGATAATACCTGCCCTGTCGATAATACCCTCCTTTACGGTACTTCATAAAATAAATATTTAATGACAAAACAAGTTTGTGACTTTATAATATAGAATAATTGAAATTGCTAATAGGCATGAACTAATTAGCTTTTTTACCATCCTAGTGACTAAATGACAAATAGAATTTAATCAGTGTTTAATGCTTGTTTTTTTTATCAGGATATTATATCAACATTTTGAACATTCATGATTGGTATACATGGTACTTGAAATGTAAACAAAACAAGTGATGTCTAGATAGATGTCTAGATAGATAGATGGATGTCTAGATAGATGTCTAGATAGATAGATAGTAGGGCTGTACACATTTTCACATTGATAGAATTAATGATACATATCGTGATACGTATCGTATCGGTTTTACTGTATCGTGATACGTATCGTATCATTTTAAAGTTAAAGGTGTACAGCCCTAATAGATAGATAGATCAATAGATAGATCGATAGATCGATAGATAGATAAATAGATAGATAGCTAGACAGAAGATAGCTAGATAGATCAACAGATCGATAGAGTGATAGATAGATCAATAGATAAATAGATTGATAGATATATAGATAGACAGACTTACCAATATGTGACATTGGTTTGGGTATTTGAAAATCCATGTTCACTGGTGCTTTCGGAACATAGCAGCAAAGTTTTTGGCAAATTACATCCCATCTCTTACATCTCTTACATCATTTCTGCAAGAATTAACATCATTCTTATCAATAAATCGATGAACAATAAACATCCTACATGATGCTCTAATGATATATATTTATTCGAAGCATATTATTACATATCCTAATCATGATAATGAGAGATAAGCACATACCAGAGACCTATATTTCCAGCAGAACTCTGATATAATGATAACACAATATGGTAATGAATTCACATTTCAGTGTTGAACCAATGTTAAATAGTAGCGCTATATAAATTTAATAAATAATAATAATGTTGTCACACCATTATGACCTAGGCCTATCCTTTTTTAACAATGTAAGTCACTGTAAAGAAATGTAAGAATTCTCAACAACTTATTACATTAAATGACTCAAAATGAACCATAATTGAAAAAATATATAAGAAATAAGCCATTGTTAAGCAGCTTGGTGGTCTAGTGGTAAAACGCTCGCCTGCTCCTCTGAAGGACTGGGTTCAATCCCGAGCTCGGGCACCCTTCATGAGGTTCATGAAATATTGGGACAACATTATGATATTGTTATCACCATTTAATGTTATTATCAAAGGAATCACCACAATTTTATAAATATATCAAAACTATTATCTTTGCTGTGACTTTGCATGGATATGTATGCTTCATAACTAGAATAGGACTATAACTAAACTAAATAATTGAATTTATGTCCAGCGATCATAAAAAATCTTAACTTCCTGGGTATTTGAGATCAGCGACGGACAGTGTTCTACAAATTTGGACATGAAGGATGCTGATTATCTTAATTTATGCCACTTTCCCTGAGATAACAAGTTCTTCAAAGATATAGTATCGTAAAATTTCTAAAATAAATCTATGAAGCCACATACATATTTATACATTTTAAAATGCCAGTTGAATTTAACGAGAAACTTTATAACTATGCAATACCATTTTTGATGTTAAAACCATTAATTTCCATATTGTAACCACACTTTACTTATATGAGTTACTCTAAAAATACCATACAATTTGTAGTTTTGCTGTTATCATTGATTATGACAGCAGACAGACAGATTATATTCATACAACTATGTGTTTAGTTTCATAAATATATATTATATATTGCATGACCATATACCTTCGTATATCTCATAATAAATGACAATAATATACATTAGTAATGATACTTAGTAACCTATATTTCATATGTATCAAACTTAATACATACCTGAATAAGTTTTATCCTAAATTGAAGCCACTATCAAAACTTATTGGTTATCCAGGAAATGTGTGTAAACTGTCACTGCCAAAAATGTGTTCTATTTTTTAAGAGGATGTGAAACTAGCATTATAGGCCTGACGTGTAAGTAGGTGACCATCCGATAACATTTTATCTAGTACACTTTATATTTACTGGATTTAAATTGTAATTTGCAATATATGTATACTGTATACTATTCTAAAATAAAATATATACTATTTTAATACCTGTAAAAAGGTAACTCCAAAACGTGTGTTGCAGATCAAGTGCTATGTCTGGCCCTGTTATGCACCGATGCATTTCATTTTTGGAACCATCAAAACTTCCTCAATGTGTAAACATGTAATATTAGTAGATAGCTTTCGTTCAAACATACAGCTGGGGAAAACCACGATAAGTAATTCTGTCCATTTGAAAATGTCACAATCACGAGGTTGCATGTATGGCTGGGAGTCTCGCTTAGGGAAAGGAGTGGGGGGGGGGGGGGGGGGGTGGGATCTTTTAAAATAATATTACAAACTATTACAGATATTTATGGCCTAGGTATCTGACCTACGTACGTTAATGTATAGGAATTTGTTCGGTAATTGTGATATTTTACTAGTAAGGATTACAAGTTAATAGATAACACTGAAATTTTTATTACGCGAGGGCGCATTCCTCCCTACTTTCATATATATATATGTACATTCATATGAGGTTTCTTCCCTCTTAAACCCTAAATAATAGGCCTAGGCCTATCACCCTGTCCCTGACAAGTCAGCTTCATAGGAGTAAGCCTATATGTATAGGCAACTAGGGAAATTATATATCTATTGGTTAATCATGGATTCTCAATGGGTTGTTTAAAATTAGTTGAAGCTATTACGTGATAAAATTAAGAACACATAAAATCATCATATAAAAAAATAAAAATCCAAATTAAAATTTCCTCAATGAGAAGTGAAGACCCGCTCTAGCTACTAATTGAACTTACGCTCTAGAGAACACATTAACTAATGGCTTTAAATTCATTGGCACGAGGTGGCGGGAAAGTATAACGATTTCATTTACCACCAGAGTGCGCACTTGTTAGCCCCCTACCGGATATTTTACCAACTACAAGAATACACAAACATATAATCCACGTGTCTGGATTTCTGTGTAAGTAACCGTAGAATTGATCATGGTGTTGCTTGTATTAATGAGATAATAATTGTGTGAAAGTTTGTTAGACATTTTTGAATTGTTTGGTACACGAATTATGTGTTGTTGTAAGTTAAAAGATGGTTGAACATTCAAGGTTGGGCGATATTCAATGGTGTCAACTCATTTAACAACTCGTGGCGTCTATGAAATATGTTGAAATTTAACATGTCATTCACACCTTTCAGACCTATGTGACCAATGGTAGTCAGTGGCTTTACTCGGACGACAAATTGCGTAGTGAGACTGCTGGGATTTTGTTGCCGGTCATCAAATGCGATTGGCTGCTGCAGTGCACCCCATTGGAACCCGACTGTACAGCCGCTGACTCTCCAAAAGATTCAGTTTATGAGTGGCCCCCTTCACAGGAGGTATTTAAAATGCATTAAAATGTTCATGTCAGCGCTGGTCATTATAGGTATATTGCTATAAAGTTGAGCTTGTTCCAAGGTACAATTTTGAGGCAACAGTAGCACTGCGCATTGGGCCTAGCACAAGCTAGCAAGCTGTTAGAGCAGCCTTACAAGTTCTCTGTTAGTGTAGGAATAATTAATGAATTACCTTCAATAAGAAATTACCCTCTAACCATAATTTGCTTTGTCAAATGAATATAGTAGACACTATTTTCTCAAGGATGATGTATGATAAGAACTGTACAAGTATACAAACAAGGCAAACAAATTAAATCAGTTTTTGTCATTTACATTATGTATGGATATTATTTAGAAACTGCTTCAATCACTCACAAGCTAAACAATGTGAGATAAAGTTTCTAAATTTCAATTAAGGTTTTCCACTCGAGTCATGGCCACTGCCGCGGAAGCTATAAGCAATGCCGAAATAAATTCTACAACAGACCAAGCTGCAGAAAATGTCACAAGTACACCAGAGGGCGACACCAACAAGAGGCCAATTGAAGATAACAATGAAGCAGATGCCAAGAAGCCAAAACTGGAAAGTGATGCCAAGAATCAGGTGAGCATCTCTGTGAAATTGGTCACTCGCATATTCATCTTTCACTCTTGGACAGTGAAATTGTTATGTATTACTTTTCTCTGGTGGAAGCTGTACTGTGTATGCTTAACTATTAATAACTAAACTGATTTACTTACACCATTATATGATGCCTGATGGGGTTTTTTTACTTGCGCCACCATAGATACCTCAATTAAAAACATTCCAGAATGATTTCCAGTTTAAACATACATCGGATCAAACCTCAATCTGCAACAAGTTGAAAATAGGTTCTTCTAATATTTGACCCACCTGTGTGCAATTGATTAATCTGTTCTTATTACAGAATGGGGGAAGACCTTACAAGAAGAAAAAGGTTGCGATGCTCATGATGTACTCTGGAAAAGGTTATCAAGGAATGCAGATGTGAGTTTCATTTCAGCCAATGAATATTTTTGTAAATTTGTCAGAGAATGTTAGATATTTTAGAATGAAATAATGGAAATTTTTAGCTATCCATTTAGAAATACCTGTAACTTGTCGTTGGGAAGTATTAGGTTAATAAAGCAGCTGGGTGGCCTAACGGAAGGACCCGGGACCCTGGTTCGATCCAGGCCTGGGCACTCTTCATGAGCTAAATCTAAGCTGGATGTCGATCGCATGAGACGTTAAATTCGAGGTGCATTGTGCATAGTGTCTATGCTGAGGCAAGTGGGTAAATGTGTAACATGGTGTGGACTCCAAGCCTTATTGTCTCATCATTACGTCTGCCTGTGGCAGCTAGTTTCATAAGCTGACTAAGCCTTCAGACCCAGTAGCATTGAGACACTGCTTATGATTTGAATGCTCTCATACTTCATGATAAATATGTGGCACGTGTAAGCTATGCTCAACTCGTTAGTAATGTACTGTTAAACCTGTGTAAAGCAGTCGTCCAAGGTAATTGATAAATGTGGCTGTTTAAGACGGGCCGTCTAATACAGTGAAAAGCAATTTTATATACAGTCCCGATGAATTTATCTATAGTAGCCATTTATGACCGGAAGCCAATCTATGCAGGTGGCCTTTATTATATAGCAGGTTCGGCTGTATGATGTGTTAACAAACTGACACCTTTCCTTTTCCTTACATTTAAAGGAATCCTGGAGCAAAAGCTATTGAAGATGACCTCATGTCTGCCTTAGTCAAAGCAGGTGTGGTGACTGAAGACCACGCGTCTGCCCCTGGTCCTAAGGTTTGCAATGATTTGTTATTTTATTGAAGACTTTTAACGATATGTAGAGGTCACAAAAGACCTGTATGTCAGAATGATCAGTATGCATGCAAGATCTGGCTATGAGAGATTGATTCAGGAATTGTTTTTATTTTTGTCAATCATTACTGACTCTAAATAAAGTTTTATTTCATCTTATCTTATTTTCATTCTCTTGATAAAACTGTAATTTCTATGACAAAATAATTCCTTATGGCTGTAAGATTTAAAGGCTTCATTCTAGTTATTAATTTGAATCAACAATATAGTAATGGGTGAAACTTTTATTAATTTCGGTAAGCACTGCTATTTTTATCCAACTATTTCCTGACCCTTTTAGTGGTGGAACTATTGACCAGAATTATGTGCATAAATGGAAAGTGAAATATTCTGCAGTTTTGCTTAGTTTAAGTGCTAAACCTAGATGAAAGAACTTGCTTTATAATTCACAGATGTCATTCCAAAGAGCAGCTAGGACAGACAAAGGTGTATCAGCGGCAGGACAAGTGTGTTCTTTGAAGATAAGTATATAGTGGAGTAATTTAGGTAAAGATCATCTGATGAGTCCTCATACTGTCTTTTATAAAAATTGTTAAATGCAGCATTAGCCAGCCGATATTCTAGTTCTTGAATTACAGATATGCATTGGCATGTCATGATAATGTGGGTAAATATGTTATATGGTACTCATGGATTGTCAAAGATTATGATTGCTGAAAGGACACACATTATGTTGTGTAGAAAATGTTTTTGAAAGTTGTAATTGCTCCATTGGGTGGTTTTCTGTTTTTACATTTTCATAGATGTGGAAAAACCTGTGGAAAAAATTAATTCTCATCTGCCGGATCAGATTAGAGTACTTGGTAAGACTTTTCTTATTTAAGATACGTTACAAATTATTTTTATTCAAAGGTGGCAGCAGTAGCTGCTGACTTTGTATGCATCTGTCTTCGGAAGTCAGCGTGCGAAGCCGTTGTATCCGCTTTAATAACTAGGTCGGCGGCAAATTTGAAAACGTATGTTAAGTCAATGAGCACGAAAACACCCTGCGTGCGTGACGCGATTCAGGCCAGAGAAAAGACTTTACACATTTGCCGTTTCGTCAGCTGCCACGCAACTTTTTTCTTGAGAGCTGTATACTTTTTGGTAGCATTTCGTCGAGTAGAAGTTGGTGCAAATCTACAGTGAAAAGATGCATTTTTCACCCTGTGCCTCTCCAATGAACAAGATGGCAAACTCCAACGGAAATGACCGAAGTGCGTTTTACAGCTTCGTGCGTGTTCGGCCGAGAGGCCCCTGGCGGGGAATTCTTGCAGTGTCTTACCTTTCATTGGTCGTTCAATTGTGAAAAACCACCGGGGACCTCTTTCCGTATTTTAATGAATTCGCACATGCGCAGTGACACGTCTACACGGCTATGTAGGTCACTGCTACAACAGAACCAGCCCGTGGAAATTGCCGCATAACACGACGAATTTTGCGGTTTTGAGAGGGAGTGGATACCGTATTTGTTCAGAAAGGTATTCGATGTTCTGGCTTTCATTCAATGTATTTGTGAAATTTGATCAACTTGACGAAGTTATGCGCTCCAGTCGTCGTGGTTAACGAACGTTCGCTTTGATAAGGTCAGCTGTCAAATGGTACGTACGGCTACAAAACAGCACATTTTGCAGTTTCCAGAGCAAATGGATACCATATCTGTTCAGAAAGGAATTCTATGACAGTCTGGCTTTCATTTAATGTATAATTTGTGAAGATTGCTCAACTTTTGACGAAGTTATGCGCTCCTAACGTCGTGGTTAACGTTCGCTTTGATAATGTCAGCTGTCAAATGGTACCGACGTCGAACATGTATACAACAGTCCTCCAGCCGCCTTTGTTGCACATCTTATGTGCTCTAGTTTTTATTTATAGTTTTAGTCATTTATGTAATTTACTATTAACAACATTATAATGACAGAAACATGTTTAAGATTTAATTTAATTACATAACATTGTGAAGACAAGAAAACAAAATGGTATAATCCTACTGAAGAGATAGAACTAGTATTTTTATGCATATTGTATTCTTTGTTAATAAGTCTTAACATTTTTTATTTTAGGTTTTATTCCGACAACTAAAGGCTTTGACGCCAAGAATGCTACCTCGGCCAGAACCTACATGTACATTTTACCTACTTTTGCTTTTTGCCCATTTGATCAGGTAAGTCTAGTGTCATTGAATATATATATATACTTGAATTTGTGAAGGTTGCCATGGTTGCAATGCATGTTCTAAATTTTCATATAAAATACATAACAATAGATCTGAAATTCATATCATAGATAACTATTGATCTGAAATAAATAACAAGTATATAGACCTACTTATATATAATTTTATATATAGCATTGTGCTATTGATTATCTTGAAAATACTCAATTGATGATTATATGTATACCTTCCATGTCCATCGAAACCAGAATAAATACATGTAAATTATACAAATGTACTCTTTCTAAATAGAAAGCTTTATGTCATTTTATGTTTTCAGAAAATCACTGCAGACTTTAGGGCACCTGGTGAGCATACAATAAATAACCATATATATTTTCGAAAATGGTAAACCATTCTGGGGATTGCATTGTATCATTGAAAACTAAAGATTAATTGATGTTATATTTCATATTTGCTATAGATGATATTGTTAAGAAGGTGAATGAAGTCCTATCACTATTTAAAGGAACGCGTAATTTCCACAATTTTACCTCTGGGAAGTAAGTGAAATTTTGGTTGTTTTTATCATAACATGTTTTGAATTTAATGTTAAACAATTCTGTTACAATATGAAAAGTGATGTTTGCTCTAATTTTTGCCTCAACACTGAAGAGTTTATTCAGCCATTATGATTAAGTTGATTTTGTTTATCGTAGTAAATACAACTAATTATGCTTTATTGTTTTTTAGAAAAGCAAGTGATCCCAGTGCTCGTCGCTACATCATGGATTTCTACTGCGATGAACCCTACATGCAGGATGGGCTGGAGTTAGTCGTCATTAAGGTCAAAGGCCAGAGTTTTATGCTTCACCAAATTAGGAAAATGATAGGTATAGTCTGTTACGTAGTTTCATTAAATACATCTCGGGTGGTTTTTGGTCAGAACTTTGATGTTTGAAGCCGATGTGTGGTCTTGTCATATAGTTTACTGCTTTACCAGGATAGAGCAGTTAACACTTAACCCTGTTTCCTAAAATATCAGGCTCGGAGTTATGAATATTATACAAATAAGGTCCTTTGTTTCGAGAATATGGGGTTTTATCGGTCCGAAGCAAAATTGTCTTGCTAAGTATCGATAAAACCCGATATTTCTCGAACAAAGGGCCATATTTGTTCCATTATATACCAAATGCTCATTAGACCACAGCAAAAATTTATTTGACAACGCTGGCTTCTCAGTGTACCAACAGATTTAGACAGTCATTGTGCACACTCTATCCAATGATATTTAGTCTATTTTTGATTGAAAAGCCCTACAAAACTCTAAGAATATAATTTTCCATCTGTGAAAATTACTAGAAATAAGGGATTGTAGATCTAAACGTCTTGACAATAATTATTGACTTGGAAATGCAAATTAGTGAATCCACCAAGCCATTTATGTGCGAATTTTCTCTACACTGGTGGATCGTACAGATTTGATTATACCCTCGTAATAAGCTTAAGTTAAAATGGAATTAAAGTATATCTGTGCCATTTCTATAGCTCTAACCGTTTTTTTAAGAAAATGTATTTTTAGCGATGACGTTGTGATGCTTGAAATGACATTAGTTTCTATGGATACCGCTCTCTCATTGGCTGCTGAGTAACAGAGAGTAATATTTTGTTGACTCGCTAAATGAAGCGCTATATTATGATATGTCATGTGATTGACAATTGGCCAATGACAATGCAGAATGAGCATTGGGTATATCATAAATATTTGTATGCGCTTATTCGGTGTTCCTTGTGCGCCATGCCCGATTCAAAGCCTAGCTGGAACACTGTTATTCCATTAGTTTGCAAATGATTGCAATGCATCTCATGAGCTCATTGGTTTTGTTTTTCAGGTTTAACTATTGCTATTGTAAAAGGACTTACGGACACTGGCCTTATAGACAAGTCTTGGGGGCCTAAGAAGGTACTATACATTTCCTTATGGTTTCGCTTGTATTTTTGGAAATCTGGTGAATTATGTCAAGTTAATTTACGATTTAACTAAAAAAAAGTGTGCAGACACTAATATCTAAATTTTTTGTTGTTGTTTTCTACAAAAGCATTTTTTTTCTCAAGCATGTTACTCATGTTACTCTACATTTTCAGTATGATATTCCTAAAGCACCAGGGTTAGGTCTTATGCTTGATAAGGTAAGACTTTTAAACTGCAATATTGTGAATTTTAAACGCATATATATGTTCCATAATTTTGCTTCTATGATGGAATGTTTTTTTATAGGTTCATTATGATGCATACAATAAAAGATACGACTCAGATGGTATTCATCAAGCTGTATCTTGGGAGAAATATGAGGTGAGTATCCCTTTTCCTGTCAAGAGTGAGGTGCTTGTAATGAAATAAATAAATATTATAAATTGCTTTGAAGGAATGAATGAAGGAATGAATGAAGGAATGAATGAAGGAATGAATGAAGGAATGAATTAATCAATCAATCAATCAATCAGTTACTAGTAATGATTAATTAAATGAATGAGTTGGTGAATGCATGAATCAATCATTGAATCAATGAATCAATTGATTGTAATGTAGAAATCGATCAATCAACTGTTGACATGTAATGAATGAATGGATAGCTTGTATTGTAACGATTGATGAATGAATAAATGGATTGATGAATGAATGACTAGCTTGCAATGAATTGATGAATGAATTAATTAATTGCTCGCTTGTAATAGATGGATGAATGGATGAATGAATGAATGAAGCACACAAGCAATCACTTGTATTGAATGAATAAATGAATGAATGATTTTTCTGCTAAATCACTTATTTTACTGACTCACCTCTATTCTTAACATAATGATTTTTTTTTTTTTATCTATTCAGGCAGAAATTGAGGAATTTAAGAAGAAATTTATCTACAGCACAATAACAGAGACGGAGAAGAATGAGAACTCAATGCTGAACTGGCTCAGCACGCTCCATCTTCATCATTTTGGTGAAATTCCAGAGGATTCTAATTCTGTTTATTCCTCGACTCCCCTTGGGCAGGCCCACCAGATGGTGTACGAGGCACAGAATCCTGACAAAGTTGTAAGTATTTGGAAATATAGTAAGATATGGGTGTCCTAGTGGTTAAATCACTAGCCAGCTCCTCCTCATAAGGACCTGGGGTGTCTCCAACACTCATAGTGCACGCAATATCAGTTGGCTGGCAGTGGAAAAGCCATAGGCTGTATCTGTCTCTGTTTAGGACTTTATATTGATGGTCCCTAGAAACTCCTCGTGAACCATGCACATGAATGCGCCCAGAATGCACCCAGCCATTCATTGTCAGGAAGACAAAACCCACAAATTTAAAACATTTTAACTCCTTTTGCGAAGCACTCATGACTTCCAACAGCAAACATGATATGGAATATATAGGTCTCGTCCAATTTTTCTTGACCATTCGCTTGAAAAATACGGAAAAAGTGCAGTATAGCGGACCCAGATTTATGAACATATTTAGAGAGCCACGTTGCCAGGCTGATGACGTAAATATGCTTGAATTCAATGTGTGACGTCACAAACTCGTCAAGTTGAAGGTGCCTTTATGACGGCCGTTTTCATGATCACGGGAAAGACGCAGTTTATCAGGGGGCTGCTGTTCCAAACGCCAGCTACTCTACACCATATGTTATTTTAATTGTGCTAGAACTTCAAACTTGTAAAAATTTTATATTTCATGGATGCCAAATATGGGCATAAATTTGGGTCAGCTATACTGCACTAAACCCAAAAATAATTAGATTAGTCAACTTGTATAAAGTATAAAGACTACAATGGGGAACTAGAGTAAGAAGGCTTGCAATCCAAGCAGATTAAGCACAATGGAATGACATCATTGATGATCATCCATTACAATCATTTGTGAAAATGACAGCACTAAATAGATGACGTCATTAAACAATGTTTATCTGTTTTAACGTCAGTGACCGCTGACGGTGCTTTTGATATTTAGAAGACATCAAAAAGTGGTGCAAATTACTATTAATATGAAGAAATGTCATGCACAGTGACTTTAATATGATACAGCATTGCTGTGAGTCCAATCATGTTTGCTTGTTTTTTTAAATACTCTTTAAGTTCACTTCTTTTACATGCTTAATGATTTTAATTTGATATTAAAATTTCAGAAGGGAAAATCCACACAAAGTTCGAAGGATGAAAAAGATGTGAAAACTAAGAATGATGCTCCTGTAGACAGCACCACCGAAGATGCAAAATCATAGCATTTAAAATCAAATTTAAAATCGTACAATAACTGAGTCATAGAACTATTTATCTCTGTGTAAATATTCAGTTAAATATATATCTCAGATTTAATCTGAATTTTTAATTTTTGTGTCCTTTAATTAATATGCCCTTGTCATGATGGTGGCTACTTCTGAAGAGGAAACCCTGTTGGGCACGCACTAATTGACGACGCATGCGCACATCTTGTAGGAGCTCTCTGGGACACCGAAGAACTGTGAAACAGAATTGATATTGCCTAGATATACATCAGAAATGAAATCTCCATTTCATAAACCTAAAATCTTAAAAGAGCTGTTTTCAATACAGCTGCAAAGATTTGGGCAAAATTTAGAATTTCATGACTTTTTCAAGTCAATATATTGGGTTGAAAATTGTGAGAGAGTTAGCAACAGTTAAATTGCAGTGACTAAATACCCCACCCGGTTCAATACTTTATGACAATCTCTCACAGCACTGCACTTCATCAAACACCCAAAGTCATTATAGTCATTTACATATATTTATTTCATCATTAAAATACACAACAACAGTCTCTACTTGCACACAATATAAACATCACATTTTCACAGACGACCACAACTGGCAATGTTATTATTACAACGGAATCTCATGACATTGTGCAAGTGCGTTAGGAAATAATTTAAGAAAACCCAGTATGCTAGATAGGGTCAAAGTTAAATCAATGTTGAGTCGACCAATGCTACAGATGACATGCTGAGCCCATGTACAATGTTTTCTGGGTATTTATTGAATCACATCAAAGAACATAATTAATATAAGCATTGATAATGGTCATGGAGATTAATGCTAGCTTCTATAACCTACTGAACAGGTAAATTGTTCAACATAGCATCTGATCTGGGCGACAACCATTTTCCCGTAGGCAAAGATTGCCGTGCATGGAGCCGGCACGGCGACGTTCGAACGAGCCTCACTTTGACATCGTGAAAATGGAGCAACAACTTCTTTTCAGTTTTTTTTTTCAAATACCTACATGCAAAGTGCAATGTTTTTAAACCAATTTAGTTTTTAGTCCAGTCTCATATATATTTCAAAACTCAATGTTCTACAACACAGGCAATTTCCTTTTTTACCCCAATCTCAAGATGTCATCATCTTACTTAGAATTATGATTGTAAAATTAAATTTAGATTAAAAGACAACCTAATAAGTATCCTTCAAAGTTCAAACAAAATTTGAACATAATACAATACACCCAACATTTTCTATTGGAATCAACATTTTCTATTTTAATAGCCTTCTATATATTTTAGCAACAAGATAGTACAGTAAACCTTGTCTATAGGCCTCAATGTCTCAATGCTACTGATCTGAAGCTTAGTCAGCTTATATGACCAGCTGCCAGAGGCAGATATAATGATGAGATAAGGCTAGGAGTCCATGTTACACATTAACCTCATAGATGGGGTCTTATACTTGCCTCAATAGACACTCAAGTACAAGGCATCTCCAATTTAACGTCTGAAGCGAGAATGACATCCAGTAGGGATGAAGCTCATGAAGAGTGCCTCAAAAACTGAGCAGAATATTTGGATTTAAATTGTTTATTTTTGCAAAAGTCCAAACTCTACCGAACTTTAATTATTTAAATTTAAATAGACATCGGCAAGGTTTACTGTATTCCTAAAGTTATCATGCACTTTTTTGGGACAAAATGAGTATTCTTAAACATACAATGCGATACAAAGTGAACTCTGCTAACTTATGTCATGCAATTGCCAACAAATCACACTGAAAATTACTGTAAAATGTATCTTATACATTTTTCTGAAGTAAAAAATAAAAAATCTTTTCTACTAATTATACTTGTAAAACATTTAAAGTTTTAATTTAAAGGAAATATTATAGTCAAATTTTCAAAATTTGAATAACAGCGAGTAATTTCTGGTAATTTTTTTAAGTATCGATAACATTGCCCCTGATATAATGAAAACCACTGTAACCAGGTGTCAAATTAGTTACCATGGTAATTCATATACATTTTTTGAAAGTAATGGCCAGGGGTTATGATCTTTAGTGGTACACATAAAAGGTCCACTGTTATATAAAACCAACACTGATGGGAGCAATTTTTACACTTTCCTTATATAACTCAATAGAATCTCTCTAGGTGGCCCCATGGTAGCAAAAACTCAAGTTGTCTTAGTGGGGTCTCCCGCATTTATGTAAAATTGTTGTTATTACAATGCTCATTTTCATGTAAATTGCAATTAAACGTATCTGAATCTGAATCTATACGTGTAACTTATAACAGCTGGAGTATATTTTGGACCTTAGGTATCTCGTACCTTATAAGTGTCTTTAAAACAACAACAACAAAATACAAAATAGACCTACTTGGAAATGTGTTCCCACTGAGATTAAATAATACTTTGGGGTGATCTAACAGTTACAAAATGATTTGAAGCTCGTATTTTGGAAGGGCTGTTCCATTTAAAAAAGGGGGAGGGCGGACCTGAAGAGTTTTCAGATATCGGGAAGGGGGGCGGTGCAGTATTTTCTTAATATCCTAATGCAGAAAAAAGCGGGTGGGGGGCCCGTCAAAACCAGATATCAGGGGTGGGGGGGGGGGGGGGGGGGTCTAAATTGTTCTTTTAATGGAACAGCCGTAACGAGGTACAAACATTTTTCAATATTTTCAATGCATTTACGGTTTCTGTAATTATTGTTGACCTCGCACGCAAAACATAAGTGACATGCAAACTTGAAACATGCGTATGGAATCAATAATCGAATCTTTTCTACAATTATTCATCGTTTCATGCATACACTTATACCCTGTTATTGGCATCAATGTTTTCATCAATAATCAGCAGACTATTTAAGAATTATACAATAATTAAAATGATTTTAATATTGCACAATTTTTCACATGACAAATACTTTTTCCGCCTCATCCAAACGGAAAATTTCTTTGGTTCTCGGACACACAACTTGGCCCTCGTGTTCAGAAGCTTGGGTAACCAGTGACTGAAACAAGACAATACAAATAAAATTATGCAAGCTTTGAAAGATATACAGTTTTAACAAAAGTGTATTACTAATTTCTATTTTTGTACAGTTACTTAAATACTTTAGCAATTTGATTGAGGAAAAGTCCACTAAATAATTATTGAGGAAAAGTCCACTAAATAATTAATTGAGGAAAGTCCACTTAATAATGGTGTGCCACTGGACCAACCATTGTTTAGTGGATTTTTCCTCCCCACCCCCTTTTTTGTTGTTGAGGTGGACTCTCAACTGTGCATTTATACTAACTTTGAGGGTGGGACATGTGCAACTGCAAACAATCGATGGAATGCATTTACTGGATGAAACGTACAAGCAAACTGGATGTTACAGATTACTCTGGGCTATGAAGTTAATCCATTGCATTGGAAAACGTTTAAATAATTGGCTAATCAACGTATTTCTATTCAATATAAAGTACCTCTATAAGTACATATACACAAAAACTTACATTGTAGCCATACACAAATCCATTTGGCAGCATCATAGGTGGGTTATTTTCATTTAACGGCTGACCAGAAATGTAGCAGATGAGTCTAGACTGGGCGCAGTGTGCAAACGGAAGTCTTCGAGCCAGTTCATTTAAGTGCGGACTACACACTGGGCAGTCAGGGTTCTTGGCACCGGCTGTGTCTCTATAGCAGATACTTAGAAAGAGTTAAGGAATGCACGGACAAATTTAATTCACAGAGTTGTTGGCAATTGCATGAAAGTAATTATTACAGTATGGATTCTTTGTCTATCTTTTACACCAGAGCCGCATGTACAATGTAATGAAAACTAGTTATAACTAAGACTCCTTTTGATGGTCCTAATTAGCTCATTATTAGCTGGTCCTACCATGGAGTCACAATGGTCCTACTGAACTGTCATTATAAGGTCTTTCATTGTATACCATATTTACTCAAATAGAAGCCCTCCCTTTTGTTTATTTTAGAGAGCACCCCAGCAGGGCCTATATTTGAAGTGGACCTCTGTTGTTTATGGGCAATAAAGGACACCAACAAAAATGTGAAAATCTTGCGAAAATACCTCTGGCAGGCCTCAAATCCTTGGCCTTGAGCTCATTTCATATGTCAAAATAAATCGTCTGCATGTGGGTATGGGGGGCTTCTATTTGAGGGAGGCCTTTTTTTGGGAAGGCAGCTACCCTGGGCTTCTATTCGAGGGGAGGGTAAATACGTAAGTGGATTTTCGTTGTTTACAAGCATCCATCACTACACAATGACTTAGTAACCTGATTTTAGTCACAAGCTTACTCGTTATAAAAGGGTCCAGCTGTGGTTGTGTATAATTGTGTATAACTGTCTTCAAACTATTATAAGATTTACTAAAACTGATTGAATGCCATCAAGGCCTTGCTAGGTTCACTACTAATCTATAACATAAATAAACTTCCCCTAGCATTTAATTTTTCATGCTGTGAAAAATTCCAGTTTGTTTACATGACATTATACATGTATGGCGAATGAAGGCTGAAAACGAGGCACAAACCAAGGTCATGAGCGTCATCGCTTCATAATGCATTTAATTACAGAGCCTTCAATTTTCGTCCAATATTCAAAATTCCATATTTATCATAAGTTTACAAAGATGTGTAGGCGTTTCACGTATGGCATGAGTTGAAACAATTCTAACCTCAGTTTTTCATAAAATGACTACGAAACCGTGAATCGGCGACGCTCTTCATTACATTCTGATGCATAATTAGCTAAAATGTAAACTAAGTTGATGTAGTGAATTTATGCGATATATACAAGGTTAGTGCAATGTAGACAATTTGGGTTGTTAAATTCATCAGCTAAAAGCATTTCTTCAATTGGATAGCTTTTTTGGTGGTACAAAAACCGTTTGACAATCCAACTTTAATCAGTGCTGAGTAGCCACCCTGAACATTATACAAATCTATTTCTAAAAAACAGTTAGCAGCCTCATAGATGGGTTATTTTTATTCAATGGCTGATGAGAAATGTGACAGATGCTTATGTTATAGTCAAATTAAGAAAGGATACGGCGTCTTCAAAGCAGACAGACCAGCTTGCAAGGTTACGGCGAACACAGAATGGTTATTGAGTTGATACAGGTTGAAGTTTTCAAGTCGAAACTGTTGTACTAGGTCTACCCATCTTCCTTCGTCAAGTAGTTCCTGCAAATAGGTATTATAATTAAGGTATTATATTAGTTTGTTAAAAGATATTTACAATCAGAAATCAACAGTAGATGGCGCTAAGTACAATAGCATTGTTCCTACACTTTATCAATAGAGGGAGCTACCAGCAAACTGCACCCAAATCATTGTTTCATGATGTAAACTCACAATGAGGTCATTAAGTGATGTCACATTAAATTTTAAATGACATAACCAAACAATGGTTGGGCGCAGTAGAAATATGCCACCAGAAAATAGAATAACATGTCCCAATGTTATTCAATTTGATATATTATTTTATTTAGGAATTTTTTATTGACTGATCCATTACAAATTGCCAAGAATGGAGCCGAGCTGCTAAAGATGAAATAAGAGCTGACGAAGACATTTAAGAAGATGTCAATCAATTTCTCCATTTAACTTCAGGCGCTACCAGGTGGTCAAGTTATCTGGGCAGTAATATTATCATAAGGTCAATATTAGGGGTGACCTTCTAACTTTATGTTTAGTGGACATTTGCAGACTGGATAATATCTGAATAGTGAATACAATGACAGATTTGAAACAATATCAGTTTTTATGAAATCTCAAATACTGACATTTCACTCAGCGTTGCCTCATGCAATATCATTTGTGCATAAAACCTGATATTGCACTCGCCACTGTACGTTGTAATTTTATAAGTCAGTACCTAACCTTATAACGAGGTGTGGTAGTGTCACGGGGAAATGCTAATAGACCCATCACTCTTTGGACATCTGTTAATTGGCTGTCATCAAGCCCTGTGAAATGTTTCCGGGCATGTCTGCAAAAGTAGTAGAGGATACAGGTACAATATCTAACAAAGATAAATAAAATAAAAATTATCTCTTTTGGTTTAATAAAACCATTTTTCCTTAGAATCAGCAACACATTTATTTCCAGTGTATATCAATACATGAAGATAAGATATGGAAAAGACCACTAAAGACTCAATTTTAATTGCTGCTGGCATGAGGGCCGCCAGGTGGAAAATATAGTACCTATACATTTGAGATATATTCCTGTATCAATTAATCAGCTACAATGAACAGCCTAGAGTAATTTAAAAAAAAATTAAAGCAAAATTTTATGAGATTACTCAATATTCCGGCGTACTCACTTTTGTTGGATATATATGTATTTTTACACATTAGAGTTTCCATGGTTACTTAATAATACATTAACATTTTCAGTCTAAATCCATTCACTGAATATTTTGCCGCAATATTTGACACTTAAAGGGGCATAATATCATAGGATAGACCTTATCACACGCAATATCAATGATCACTGCACACTAAAATTAACCATTGCGATTAAACAAATGACTATTCTGGCTATCATTGAATCAATCAATGTCATTATGCTCTTATCAAGTTTATTGTTTCTTGTTAATGAGACATCTTACTTGACGGCTTCAAGTCTCCGATTACTTCGAATCAGTTCGATGAACTCCTGCTGTCTCAAGTTGAACTCGAGAGTACTCTAGAAATAAGAAGAAAACCACAACAATAAAAAAACAGCATTAAAAAGTTTCAAATGTTCTTACAACTCTGATAGCAAACTGTACTTAAAGCCACACCGTTTTCATGTTATTTGGCTTATGTAAACAAGATAATTATCGAGGAAACCATAGCTTTAGTTTTATTTATATTCATATAAAATGAAGGTATAATTCCTGAGATTCCTGAGAGAAAAAACAACATTTTTAAAACGGATCATACGAAAACACAATGGCATGCCCTGTAGCAGAAAGCTTAAATACCCATGGGCGTTAACTTTCCTTGAGGGGGGGGGGGGGGGGTGGCTTAGCCCTGTGCAAGTGGTCGCAGTCAACGCACAGACACTTGTAAAGAGGTAACTCCAAACATTTTTTGGCGGTTGGTATTGATACTTACAACAAAACATAAGTCCAAAACAAAAGTGTGTGGAAAATAAGTAATCTACGTATGTAAATTTCAGGGGATGATTGCATTGATCATACATCCCTTCCATGGTCCATTCTATTAACAAATGCCCCTGTAAACAACCCCATATCATTTTACCTCCGACTTTAATTTTATAAAAGCTGACCATCATAGCTAGAATATTTTGGAAACGCACAACTTTCACTTCAAACTTTACAAAATAGAATGGCAATGTGTCCTTGAAAGATGGGGAGTTCACCTGACCAATTACAAAATACTTTTAATCTTTTAAAAAGACCAATTTTGGCTCCCCAAGGCTAGACGATTTTGTGTCATGTTTAAAGACTTACTGACACGATACAACACAAACTGAAAATAAAAATAATTCTAAAATCCATGCGGCATATTTCACTCCAGCAAAGGGGTGCATATTTCAGCCTACGTTGTTAATTGTATATGATATGACCACAACACAACCAAACCATAGATACCATTGAAAACTTTTCAAGTCTGACCACAGCACAGAAGAATTGTGAAGGACAACTTCTTTGTTCAAGCACACACAGAAAATCAATGGTATATTAAAATCTTTCGAGTGTCAGCTACTTTAATGTATGTATGCAGACTCACTAGATTATTCAGGAAATTGATAATTATCTTGGTAAAGTGTTTCCTCAAAAATTGAAGTGTCCCTAAATATTTGCTCCGTAGACTCTATCAAGGTATGTAACAGGTACACAAGTTTTGCCACCCAAAAACTGACACTGCTTTGAAAGTTAAATTTTCGAAATTATACTCGAAATGCAAATTAGAACAGAATCAAGAAATTATACTCGAAATTAAAATAGAACAGAATAAAGAAATTATACTTGATATGAAAATTAGTTTTATCCTAGCCAACAAATATCAGTCATGAAAATAGATTATCATCTGAATAGTTTTATCTTTTCCAAAAAATGCACTTTATTCAATTGGTGCTAATTGCAATTACTCACCTTCATTTTACGCAATTTTGATTTGTTTTCATGACACCACGCTAAACATTTTCCCGTCTCTTTACCAGCTAAAGATTCTTCAATGTCTTTTGAAACTAGAAACAGGTCTATGTTTGTCAGGTCCTGAAAAACAGCAAAAAAGAAATATGAAATATATAAGACCATAAAATATTGTTGCCTCCTTAAAGTAGGTGTGGCAACACAGTATGAGTCATAAAAGGAAATCTTTCAAATGCCGTTATAAAAATAAGATAAAAGAAATGTCATAACACGATGATTTTTAATTGATGTGAGAAAATCCAATTTCATTTCCTTATTTCAAGGTGGAATTTTGCACAGTACCGCTACGACTGTTATGTATTTTTCTTTATCATTTTTTTCCTTTTTTTAATTCCTTAAGTGCCTGGGTGCTTCTGCAAAACAGCAATTGCCCTCTTGGAATTTATATCCATCCTAATGTCTCACGTTTATATGTACTCTTGCCATCAGTGTTGTTGGCACGTCTAACAGCTGCACTAAATGTCGTTGGCTACCAAAGTCTGACATGTGATGAATTTGACATTTAATTGTTACATAATGAAAAAAGATTTACTTTGTATGTTACATAATGAGAAAAGATTTACTTTGTATCGATTGTTACATAATGAGAAAAGATTTACTTTTTATCGATTGTTACATAATGAGAAAAGATTTACTTTTTATCGATTGTTACATAATGAGAAAAGATTTACTTTGTATCGATTGTTACATAATGAGAAAAGATTTACTTTTTATCGATTGTTACATAATGAGAAAAGATTTACTTTGTATCGATTGTTACATAATGAGAAAAGATTTACTTTGTATCGATTGTTACATAATGAGAAAAGATTTACTTTGTATCGATTGTTACATAATGAGAAAAGATTTACTTTGTATCGATTGTTACATAATGAGAAAAGATTTACTTTGTATCGATTGTTACATAATGAGAAAAGATTTACTTTGTATCGATTGTTACATAATGAGAAAAGATTTACTTTGTATCGATTGTTACATAATGAGAAAAGATTTACTTTGTATCGATTGTTACATAATGAGAAAAGATTTACTTTTTATCGATTGTTACATAATGAGAAAAGATTTACTTTGTATCGATTGTTACATAATGAGAAAAGATTTACTTTTTATCAATTGTTACATAATGAGAAAAGATTTACTTTGTATCGATTGTTACATAATGAGAAAAGATTTACTTTGTATCGATTGTTACATAATGAGAAAAGATTTACTTTTTATTGATTGTTACATAATGAGAAAAGATTTACTTTGTATCGATTGTTACATAATGAGAAAAGATTTACTTTGTATCGATTGTTACATAATGAGAAAAGATTTACTTTGTATCGATTGTTACATAATGAGAAAAGATTTACTTTGTATCGATTGTTACATAATGAGAAAAGATTTACTTTGTATCGATTGTTACATAATGAGAAAAGATTTACTTTTTATCGATTGTTACATAATGAGAAAAGATTTACTTTGTATCGATTGTTACATAATGAGAAAAGATTTACTTTTTATCGATTGTTACATAATGAGAAAAGATTTACTTTGTATCGATTGTTACATAATGAGAAAAGATTTACTTTTTATCGATTGTTACATAATGAGAAAAGATTTACTTTGTATCGATTGTTACATAATGAGAAAAGATTTACTTTTTATCGATTGTTACATAATGAGAAAAGATTTACTTTGTATCGATTGTTACATAATGAGAAAAGATTTACTTTGTATCGCTGCCTACTGGAAAAGACATTTAAATGTCCAGTTTATGTAACAACATGTGACTTTATTTTCATTTAGGCCTGTCAATTGTATTTATCAAATCGATAGAAGATATGTTTTATTGCCATGTAAAAGACTTGGAAAATTCATTTATATATCATGACCTAATTGTATGAATATAATATACATTCTATAAGCAGCAAAAATCCCCCACTGTGCAGTTAGAAAACATTGCAAGTTTAATATATTAAAGAAGGGAAGAAAATTCAGTCCAGGAAGCAACATTTCACACACCTGAATACCGGAATGACTGGCTAATTTGATGGCTGTGTTGTAATACCCAGCACGGAGGAAGTACTCAACCAACATGCGGTCCAAGCGTTTCTTTTTCCATTGCGTCGCTGCAGAGGGGGTCAGTTTGTCGACCTCTTTCATGTGGTCAAGGCGCCTCTTGCAAGACAAAGCGGCTTCTTGCTCCTCTCCGATGCTTTCTTGGGCCTGAAATCAATTACATTGTAGGATTAGGGATTTAAAATTAGGATAGTGCAGTCATCTCTGCTGCATTACCTGGGTTCCATCCCTGACCTGGGAACTCTTCATAAGTTACATCCCTGCTGGATGTTGACAACATGAGACGTTAAATTGGAGGTGCTTTAGTACTTGGTGCCTATGATGAGGCAAGTAAAAGACCCCAACCATGGGCTAATGTGTAACATGGCGTGTAGACTCTAATCCTTATCTCATCATTACGCCTGCCTCTGGCAGCTGGTCATATTAGCTGACTAAGCTCCTGACCAATGCTTACCCAATAGAGTCTTTTCACTGAACAGCCCTGAATTCAGCAGGACATAAGTCTTTCCTCCCCTCTTATTACTCGTTTTGCTTTTCAGACACAGTAGGTAATAACTAACTGATTCCATAAATATAACTTTCTCAGAAAAATAACAAAAATCAACTAAATGATAAAGTGTCAAATATACATTAAAATGCACTAAAAATACTGCTGCTAGGATGCACTTTGCTGCAGCCAATCACAGCCAAGGGCGGGAACTTTTTCAGCCAATAGAATTGCAGTATTCAGTTTTAGCCACCTGGTGGAAATACAGAGAACCTTCCATGAAAATCCACTATTTGTGGGATCTTTCATAATTTAATATCTCATGTAAATGACAAATTAACAATCAGTTTAATTTTAACAGGGTACACAATTAAGCTGCTACCCAGTATCCACTGAAATAGTTCTTAGTGGGTGACAAGTTCATTGAACATAATTAAGATATAGACTTTTAGACGTTTTTGTCAAAACCTAATTTAGGTTGTTGACCTCTCATTTATCTCTTGATGTCTACTTTCGTCTTGGCACTGTCTGATGGTTGGAAAGTGCAAAGTTAATAAAATTGCACCTAGCTATTCTATATCAGGAACATCGACATTTGGCAATACATCTATATTATCTATATATTACCAAAAAAAAGGAATTCGACGAAAAATAGGAATACTTATATAAGAGCAAAAAATGGCAGCACTTAATTTTCAGGAAATAATCTCGATAACTTTAGTGAACTACTTATACAGTTTGAGGACATGTGCACCAGGTGTGTCCTTGAGCAAAGAATACTGTACTGTATGCAAATTTGATGCTTATTCTGAAATCAGACAATTAAAAAACACTGAAACTTTGGTCTCTGACTCTTATGTTTTTGTGGCGGACAGCTTTTCAGTAAGCGTCTACATACACTGTATAATAGGTCAGCATTTGGAGAATTAAATCATACTGAAACTAAGGTCATATGTGCAAATGGGTGAGGCACGAATAGAGCAATGTAGAGCCTGTTGGATGCCTAAACAACAAGTGATGACAAATACTGGAAAAAAAAAAACAATTTTACAACAAAAAAGCATTCTAAGAGCTCTACCATACCTTTCGTTTAAGTATAGACAACTTGTCGACCATTCCATTTAGAACGGAATTTACGTCTCCGGCTGTGGCGGTGGCCTCTCTTTGGAGACATTTTTCCAACTCGTTCGTCACCGACTGAACGTGTGAAATTTCTCTGTCGATGTTCTTCTGTGCTTGTCTGAACTTCTTGTTTAGAATCTCGTACGGTACCTGAAAAAGACAAAATAAAGAATAAGAAACATACATCACGACAGCGACAATCCCTCAGCAGGGTTTTGCACAAAAAAACATCAGTTCTTCATAAAAGCAGGCCTTTTTCCGTCGATTAAAAACCATCATATATATACAATGTAAGCTAATATAACTAATGCAAAAATGCTCCACAAAAGTTAGATGATGTAGTTTCTTCATAAATGAGGCCAGGTTCAGGCATGCATTTTAATTTTTCAGCATATTCATGTTAATACATGTTAATACTGTACATGCATACATGTAATGAATGGGCAATGGCAAGTGATGTAAAACATAATTTTTAATTTAAAATATATACGTCATAAACAGGCATCATCCACAGCTTACTTAAATGCAAAATATGCCACTAAAATTAATTTAAGATATTGGTTTGTAATTACTTTAAAAATTAACTCCTTGGGGAAACCATATACTACATGGCCAATTGTGCTACGTGCGTTTTCCATGCGTTTGGATCGTTTGGATAAACGCATGGTTTTTAGCCTTATTTTAATTACCTAAAAACCATGCGTTTATCCTTCTCCTGGAAAATGCACGTGGCACATTTGGCCATATATGCAAATACAATTTTGGTCCAGTCTAACCAGAGATATAAATCATTGTGATAATCATTTATTAACCATATAGGAATATAGTGAGGCAAAAACCTTTCCTTATCAGAAATTGCATAATGCTTTTCATCGTACACGGGAAACATACTGGCAACCAAATGATGTTAATAAACTAACATAGCCATGGTTATAGTTACTGATTTGTAAAGTTTTGAAAAGTAGGACAAATAAACATGCTCATTCATCTTGTTGCAGACTAAAGTACTTATAGATATTAAGAGAAAATAAAATAAAATTGAATATAAATTACACAAAGCTGAACCTACAATTTAGACAAACTAATAAAATAATCGAGACTTAACTTAAGGTCACTAGGCTAGTTGGATTTTAAGTGGTAAAAAGATGACTAAAAATTTCCCGAATTAAGACCATCTTAATGAAATACTTAAGACCACTTTGGTCATGAGAAAATCATTAAAATAGAATACTGTTACCTACAGCGGAACCAACAATTACGACCAACCAATACTACGACCACCTTGACTTTACGACCACTTGGCTAGTAGGTTCTAACACGGCGTTCAGATCTTAAAAAGTACCAGAATATAAAAACCACCTCGATGATATAAAATATTGTAATATCACTGTATTTTTATTTTATTTTTTATTTTTTTCTGGAAGTTGCAGTTTTTTTTTTCTACTTTTGCAAAGTTACCAATTAAACATGTAGCGATGATACAGCATTCATAATGAAGCATGAAAGACAAATTGCATGACTTTTTGGCCCCATAGAAATCTACACATCCTTTATATGTCATTAAATTTGCACTTGGTTGGAGATGACAATGTTAAAAGCCTCGCAGTAGTCTACAAATTGCACAAACTCATTGTGACTACTAGTGTCAGGTATGATACTCATAGCGGGGGATATAAACGCTCAAGTTCACTTCAGCCATGAAATTTTCTTTCGATGGACGGAATAATAACGGTGTTCATGAATAGAATTTAATAGATGACATTGCCTATCTCAAGAGCGCATTAGAAATAGTACAGTAACCATAGTTACATTCTCCCGAGGAATTCAGTCGACCTAACCATGACTCTTCGAGTACTCTTGTCATGTAATTACAAACCAATATCTTGAATAAATTTAGTGGCATATTTTGCATTTAAGTAAGCTGTGGATGATGCCTGTTTATGATGTATATATTTTAAATTACAAATTATGTTTTACATCACTTGCCATTGCCCATTCATTACATGTATGCATGTACAGTATTAACATGTATGAACATGACCTGACTATGGACTGCCAAAATGTCCAAATGAACATCGGATATAACAAACTAAAATGTTAGTTAACTCCCTCCTGAGTGCAAACTGAACTTTTATGCGTAATAAAGGCATTAAAACAAAACAAACAATCAAACAAATTAGTAAATATGCCTAATGGAGTATAAGTTAGTTACTACCCTCATAGTCGGGAGTTAACTAATGTCATAAAATGACAAGGTGAGACTAAAAATGTTTTGGGGGGTGGTGGGCCTAGTTTTTAGATACTGTAATTACAATGGTAGCGGATCCAATTTGAGATAAAGGACTAATGGCTGACGAAGCCTGACACATGATATATATTCTTTTGGCATTCCATTCATACAAAAGATAAATAACATTGTTACAGTGCAAAAAGAAAATGTGGAACCTAAGTACACATAGCCCATTCTTCATACCACAGGTTTGTCAATTAAAATCTCTGAAGTATACAGAGCAAAATTTAATGCTACAACTTGGTTTCCTCGAAAAAAGGTGTATTTAAATTTTTTTTTTTTGGTAATATTTTTGTCAGTGAAAACTCCCTGTGTGGACTTATGTTTCTATTGTATTGCAACTGACAACAAAGACAACATTTTATCTTTCAACATTTTGGTGGGAAACAAGTGATTTTTGAGTGGGACAACATTTTGAATGCACCTTTTGATGTGAGCAATTTCCTTACAGAATTTTTTTCCACAGGCCATTATGTTTTCCTTTCTAATTCATTTTAAGAGAGAGAGGGGGGGGGGGGGGGGCAGCTCATAGTTGTGGTGGGGAAATCCCCCAAAAACAAGCCTCCAGAAAACATTTTATTCCCTAATTAATCCCTTTTGTTCTCCACAACCACTGGGTCCTGGGTTCAATTCCCGGTCGAGCCTAAGTTGGATGGCAGAACTTTTCATCCATTTTATCATCTCAAACATTAGACTCATTGCCATGGTCCCTGCCTGTCCTAATCGGCCCATCAGGTGCCGAAATAGAGGACATAAAGCCCTAATTCACCCACCCATTACATTATTAAACTCATGGTCATACCATCTCATCACTACATCTCCATCTGGTTATTGACACATCAGTTAGATTTCTGATCAATTTAACAATATGTGCAATGTAATATATTCAATGCAGTAAAAAGCACAATATAAAATATATTAATTGCCAAGTCATCAATGTGCACTATTTCGCTAATGTGTTACAGACTCTTCTAGTAGTCTCAAGGGTTATTGGAAAGCTCTTTTGCATCGTGTTTTTTTTTCTCTGTCTGTTTTGTATGTTATTGATATCCATCTAAATGCGCTGCACCAAAAAAAACAACCCCTGACTCATGGCACTAAAAATTCTGATGATTCATGGAAGCTGAGCTTCATAACCAGTAAGCGTGACTTTGATGATTTGCTTTTTTATGCCAAATTATCTGGGTAAAATGCAAATAAAGAAATTTCAACAAATCTCATGCGTCATTCTTTGAAGAGAAAATGTTGATTCTTGACTTTCTTAAAAAAATTCTATAATTCACGGAATTTTTCTTTAACTAAGCATTTGCAACAGCATAAAGGTCATAACTTCAA
This sequence comes from Alitta virens, assembly GCA_932294295.1. NCBI lineage: Eukaryota > Metazoa > Annelida > Polychaeta > Phyllodocida > Nereididae > Alitta > Alitta virens. The sequence continues at coordinate 15,711,139 of OW028580.1, read as the reverse complement.
TAATTGCCAAGAATGTTTAAGTGACAACAATCCTCTGGAATCCTATATTTAAAGCTTTACTTGACCTATTTCTGTATTAAATAGGACAGACTACCAGACTTATTTGACCTATTTCTGTATTCAACTGGACAGACTACCAGACATGCAACTATAACATAGCACATTTCTATATGTATTCAGTTACAGTGACCTAAGACCGACAGAATGTTAATTGATTTCAACTGATTTCAGTGCAATAAAAAAACTGCAATTAAGCTCAGCAGAAGTGAACATTGTCTAAAGCTAATTAATGTCAAAATGAAAAAGAGCAACAAGTTACCAATCAGATTACAGATTGCATTGTACACAGCATAATAGAGTCTTTTCACTGAACAGCCCTGAATTCAGCAAGACATAAGTCTTTCCTCTCCTCTTCTTACTAATTTTGCTTTTCAGACACAGTAGGTAATAACTAACTGATTCCATAAATATAACTTTCTCAGAAAAATAACAAACATCAACTAAATGATAAAGTGTCAAATATACATTAAAATGCCCTTGAAATACTGCTGCTAGGCTGCACATTGCTTCAGCCAATCACAGCCATGGGCGGGAATTTTTTCAGCCAATAGAATTGCAGTATTCTGTTTTAGCCACCTGGTGGGAATACAGAGAACCTTCCGTGAAAATCCACTAAGGTCCAGGGTTCTATCCCCGGCCAGGGCACTCTTCATGAGCTACATCCCAGCAGCTGCATATCGATTGCATGAGACGTTAAATTAGAGGTGCCTTTTGCTCTGTTTCTATGCTGAGGCAAGTGAAAGACCCCACTCATGGGGTAAATGTGTAACATGGTATGGACTCAAAGCCTCATCATCTTATCATTACATTAGCCTCTGGCAGTTGGTCATATAAGCTGAATAAGATTCAGACCCAGCAGCATTGAGACATTGATATTAATATGGTGGGGGGTGAATGGGCAGATTTTGGGTACTCATTAAAAAGTTTATTTTACCCTCTTTGTCTGTATTAAATCTCTGGACAAACAGACAAAAACTACTTCACACCTGTTGCTAAGTCAACAGGTGTGTACTTCTCTTTCCTTACACCTGCAATTTCCTAATAAAACTTTATGCAACTTTTCTTTTTTTATAATTTGAGAGTTTAAAGCCATAAAATTTTTATAGGAAACATTTCAAAGTGAAAAAAATAATAAAAATAAACATATAGGTGAAAAAGTCATATTAAGTTTCTGAGTTTTACTTACATTTTACTTTATATAAAAACTAAATAAGTTTAAATGGAAAGAATTGGAATAAAAAATATCCTTGATATCAATAAATTTCTTCCTTAAAAAAAAAATCTGAAGAGTGTTTTTTTCGTATTTCTACATTTAATTCAAGTTGAATAAAATAATGGCTATAAAATATATCACACTGAAACAAACACGTACTTTTTTGATTCGCAGAATGATCCCATAAAACTATAAAGACCAAAAAAATAATTTCAATAAGTATTTGGATCTTAAATTCTGACCCACCTAAGGTCTTAAAAACCATTTATAATACAAAATGTATTTGAGAAAGGAAACAAATTATAAATTGCCTTTAAGATAACACAAAATGTTTGATCGTATACTACATGATTAAAACTAACATATTAAATGAGCTCATCATCTCATCATTACATCTGCTATAAAACTGAGATCGATTCAGTTAGAACTTTAGGTAATAAACAAAAGTGAGTACACTTTGCTAAAGACTGCAAAATTATATCTATATATTCACAAGAAACGACTTTTTGATATTTATATAACTGCGTTAAACATCAGCTGAAGAGCTCTGAAGAGAAGATTATGTAAGGCTAATCAATTTTACAAATTGAAAAACAATTTTATGAATGATGTCTAAAAATGGTAAATAATTCAAAGTGTAGTGAATGCTGATTTAGAATACATATACTTTAGTTGGATAATGCTGAGTAATAAAAAAATTAATCAGATTTAAATGACTCATTAGCAGAATTTTGGTTAGATTACAAAACATACAATAATATACAGCTCTCGAAAAATAATTATACATTCGCAGATCTGACATTCCTGGAAAATTTTAACTACTCCTACTCCTACTCCTACACATAATATACATATTCTATGTAAAACAAGGTTCAAACTATCACCCATTATTGAGGAATATTTATAAACTAAAATGTATTGTAATGTCCACAGGAGTGCACTTATACAACAACTTAACCAAGTGTGTACAACCAGGGGACATCGATTTCTCTTGACGGGTGGGGGGATGCAGGCCTACTTTGACTGTCCCACTGTGACTTTCCCTCGCTCGTACAAGTGGCCGCAGTTAATGCGCGGACAATGGCCAAGAGGTAACTTAATGGTGGATCATTGATGCCAAACTTTTAAACTTGTAAATGTGTAAAGTTGTTCAACAAAGCACAAATGTTCCAAAAACAAAAGTGTGTGAAAAAGGGTAATTTTCATTGTGTATTTTATTGCATTGATCACCCCCTTTTCAAAAAGTGGGGTATATATCCCCCACATCCCCTGAATTGACGCCCCTGTGTACAACACTATCATACATTTTCATTACTGATAAGCTTAGTGATACAACATGTACAACTTAAAAATGATTATTTCTACGCATAAAAAGTTCACTTAATTTGCAAGACCATCATGGAAACAGCTGTCACATGCTTAAGTACTTTCCTATAAACTGCGATTTTGCATTCCGCACAATTCACCTAACATTAGTCACTCCTTTGACATCATTTTTCTTCTCGTTAATACGTGTAAATTGTAATGCAACAGGTTTTGTTAAAACACATAAAAGAAAAATTACTTAAAATAAAAATTGGTTGATGATGTGAGACACAATGATGCTTAACATAGCTAGACAAAATTACAAGGCAAAAATCTTAACGAGCCGAACTATTTCGAGAGAGGGGATTTTTGTACCTGTTGTTCAGTTTTTATTCCGATTTCTTTTTAACATTTGCCTGAACAAACATGTTCCTTTTTTTTTGGCCATAATTTTTGTGCAGATTTACTTCTTTCTTTTACTTATATTTTACTTTTCAGAAGGTTTTTTTCCCCCCCAAATTTTTTGCCAACAAGGCATGACATCATAGATCGACATGGTCTTCTGAGCACGCAATAAAGTAACAAAAATTCCCCTCATGAACCAACCATATAATCTGCTCTGTATAAATTTATGGACACTCTTTATTTTAAATTTTCATGTCTTATAATACCACAACATTTTTTTTCTTTATTTTGTTGAACATTTATCATTTTTTATGTACCTTTTGAAATTTTCTAATAGCAAATAAATTAGTTACTTTCACCATTTCTATAGTCAAGAAATTATTACTGGCTATATATAATGAATAGGAGAGCACATAAACATATGAAACATCATAAATTCTCCAGCCTACACAACAACATCATTCAAGATTAGTACAGCAACTTATATTGCATAGTACATTTGTGCAGCACATGGTCAATTTCCATGCTTTGGGCAGAACAAACTTGAAAAATAAATAGCATGAATACATGCCAGGCATTCTCTACTTTTTCAGTTACATTTCATCATGGAGTCACTAGAGACTCTAGTGACTCCATGATTTCATCGTGTCAGACTCTTCAGAAATTGTCTTAAAAATATTTTTTAAGGAAAGCTCTTCAGTTTAAATGACATGTATTTGATTTTATGTGTTTTATATGTCTTCCCTACTGCCACAGCTTATTAAAATTTTTACTTTCTATATCAACTATATTTATGTAGGCTTCACTATGTATACAGATAATTTCATATGACGCATTCCGAGGCAGAGGTAATGATGAGATGGTACTATGCTATTGCTTCGTCTTACGTAAAGAGTCTAACCCGGGCCAGGAAGGTATCAATCCTCGGACTTTCACCAATGATGGCAAGCATTTTCACCACTAGACCACCCAGGTATTTTGGTTATAAACAATAATTCATTATCACTACCCACATTCACGATAGTTATTTACATCAGTTTAACAAGCATTTTATGCCCTTGTAAAAGAAATTTGCATAATATACAGTTTCACAAATTCATGTGATAATTGCATTTCCTGTGTCACCTGTAGAAAAGAAAAACAACCACACAGGTCCTTTTTTTGCTAAAGGCATAAAAAAAATCGACAAAAATATGCTAGTGCTTATGAAAAACGGATATATAAAAAGAACAATAACCTATTGTTAAGGAACAAAAGCATATATTTATACTCTGAGTACATAATACAGGTATGGCAGCTATATCGTGTATATAGAATAATGAAACTCTATTCTTTCCACTTTGTATATCAGTAGGTATGTCATATCTGTTATGAGTTCTTTATGTTGTGAAAAATTACAATTTATAAAGTGGTTTTAATTTTAAATTGAAACGGGTCTTGACGTATTTACTCGAATAAACGCCCCCCCCCCCCCCTCAAGTAAAGGCACCCTAAAACAGAATCCCCCTCCCCACAAACGGACAATATATTTGACCAATGAACTTGGCTCAAGTCCAGAATTTGAGGTCTTTCAGAGGTATTTTCTTCAGATTTTAGCATTTTGGATGTCCTTCATTGCCCCTAAAGCAATAGACGCCCACATCGAATAGAGGCCCACCTCAAATAAAAGCCCTGCTTAGACGCTCTCTCAAAAAATAAAAATAGAAGGGCGGGCTTCTATACGAATAAATAAGGTATATTTGGTATTTATCATGGGTGTACATCGTGTGCTTTTCTCCCATTTTTATAGTGTATCGATAGAAGGCCCATGTACCACATTGTTGCTGTGATTTATGTTTTATATTTCAATATCTTGTAACAGTGTACAGTGACATTTTAATAAATCAAACATATTTTTCTTATACGCTATTTCAAATACTTCCCAGTTTTCAAATAAAAAATGAAATCGCTATCTAATCATATCAACTTCGGTGTAAATTTTCAGGCGTTAAGGAAATGAAATCTCGTGTAGAGATCTAATCAATTAGCAAATATAAGGCCAGCTTCAATTTGAAAATGAGTTCCTCAAGTATGATCACTTCGATATTGAGACTTTTAGCAATTCCTCTCTCAACATACAATTTTTTATTAATATGAAATATGCCAGCATTTCCCTGAAATGAAGGCAGAAAACTTAACCCTTGAGAAATATACCAATATTTAAAGTGCATAAGTTCCTTAAGTAAAACAACATTCATTGGGATACTTATGTTTTAAGAGTGTTCCGGTATCTTTTCATTTTGTCCTTTAATTGTTTGAGGGCAAATAAATTGCTCTTGAGTCTTGCCAAGCCAAGAGGTGGTCCTAATTATGAGGTTCGACTGTATGTTTTTAAGACATGCAAAATACCAATAAATTTTCATCTTAAGGTTTCTTGGTACATTGTTGTGGCTTACAATGTATCATTACATTTTAACTAAAAAAATTGCAAAAATTACAAAAACTACCCCAAAAAGTATAAAAACGAGGATGAATGAGCTATTATAGAATGCATAATTAAACCATTTTTTATCTATATCTTTATGTACTGCTCTTATTTCTCTATTTTTCTCATTAAATTTTTGCAATGTTATATTTTTCTCCCCGGAAAGTAGCAATATGTCATCAGTCCTCCAGTGTGTTGTTTTTATCAGTAACATGAGTTACAAGAGTTATAAAATTGTTGTTTTAGTTGGTTAAAATGATACAGTGCGAGAGTTCATTATATGTAAAAACAATATAGTCAAGGTCTCCAGTAACCTGTCACAATTTCATGCAGACTTGAGATAATTAAGTTTTTGACTATAAGGCAATAAAAATTGTTAGTATAAGACCACTGAATAAAGTTTGTAGGACCACACCCAATACTGAGCGAATAATCAGGGAAAAAAAAGAGTTGCAAACTGACTTGATCGTGACAAAAGAATATTTACGAACACTACTTTACGAGAACTTTCTAACATTACTTTTCGAACACCTGTACATCATACTTTTTGTACTAACTTTGTACTGCTACTTAATAGTTTTAACTTCTCTTGAGAGAATATATAAAACACACAACATGCACACATTTAACGAGTAATTCCAAAGTAATTTGATTTTCAAATCATTTCTTGGTAATAAAATATCAAGGGGTAGGTAAATAATTTTATTTCAAATGAAGGATGCTCTTTAAAAAAGTTGTGACTTCCGAACCATCTAAAGGAAACCAAATGGTCCTGAAATTGGCCACCTTTCAATATTTGACGTTAAAATTGAAAACTATTCAAGCACTTACTATATTACTTATCAAAGCAAAGAAATAATCAAAAGTCTTAGAAAGATAGTAAATGATGCTGCAGCTTGTATATACTTCATACTTTCTAATTTTCTAAGCTGGTATGATATTTCTTTAACATGACACATATTTCCAAAAGGACAATACAGATTAAAAAAAACTATGAAAATAAGCAATTAAATAAAAGGTAATATTTGAAAACCAGAAATGTATAATGTCATATATTGTAATCTTCACAAATGATTTTAATTGCTTACAGTAACAGTGCCACACATGGCACACAAACCATAGCAACACTTTTGGTGAGGGACAGATAGATGCCTTGCATGTTGACATTTGATGAAGTGAATGCACTCATATATAAAATTTCTGTAAATTAAACTGTTGTTTTTTAAAATCATGTGTAAATAAATTTTAATATTTCCAATTTGCTGTGTGTTACTGCGTACGAAATAAAGATGATATATATATATATATATATATATGTAGTAGAACAGCTTTGGGATGATGTCACTAGGGCAACCACAAAAAATACAATACAGTTTAAAACTATGAAAATAAGTTTTTTTTTTTTTAAAGCTACATCTTTGAAAACCAGAAATATGTATAATGTCATATATTGTAATCTTCACAACTGATTATAATTGCTAATAGCAACAGTACCACACAACCATGGCAACACTATAAATAGCAGAACAGCCATGCGATGGTGTCACAAACCCTAGCCAGAGCATCACCATCAACAGAACCCCAGCAGCAGCAGCAGCATCCATTGTGATGCTGTCCACTGCACTGGTCAACTGGTCAGCTGGTCAAGCAAACAAAGGAGCATGGTGGGCCGTTCTGGCCATGCTGGACACTACAGGACAATCACTGGACAATTCAGTGACACATCCAACAACATGTCCAATGGACATTCACCGAACACTGGTCAAGCAATTAGCTGCAGCAGCACCAAGGCCCTAGGCCTAAGGTCATTGAACTCTTTAATAATATTATGACCAATGACCCAATGTTTATTATGAGAGAGGTGCATCTTCTGAACTGAGGATTTATTATGACATAATCATCACAACTGATTACACAAACACGAAATAATTTAATAAGAATATTGTTACTGTAATTAGTTCAGATACCAAGACTTCACATGACATAAACTACAGCAATCGTCCTTTATGTGAACACTAATTACAGAATTCTGAGGATGTCTCACATAAATTTATTTGGCAGATGTACTCACGAATGAAAAAGCTACCATTATGCAATTGCATTTCCAACACTCGTTGAATACATTGGATGCATTTTTACAGCAATTAAACAGAAATAATGAAACAAATGACCCCCCTCCCTACTCTGCTTCTTTTATTAATGAGCACTTCCTATTAGTTCCTAGTGATGGCCGTGAATCAAACTTCTTTTTTTTATCAATCAAAGTCAACGACAAATTCCTATTGGAACATCAGTTTTGTGCTTAATGCTTCAAATATCCAACAAATCCCAACATTCAAAATTACATTACAGATTGTTTGCAATGAAATGAAAAATGAAGCAAAAAGTGAAGTGAATTGACAAAGGGGAAAGTGATATTAGTAATATCACTCTTCCCTTTTTCCATTCAATTATAATTACCCAGTATACCAAAGTGAACATTCTCAAACCCCTCTGCTCTTGAACTCTTGAAACTCTTAAGACTTCTCAACTCAGCTCACTAGCCCATGTTTATTCTCCCTGAGCAGGGCAACCAATTTTCAGAGCAACCACAAAATTGGATAAGATTAAACCATTAGACACAAACCCTACAATTTATAATATCATTGCCACTGCGATTGTGAAGTCACATTGGTGACGTCACAATCACATTAGAATTCAACAGGTTCTCAATCATGATTATCATTAGAATGTCATAAGCATTAATTCTGGGCTGTTGTTGCTTCAGTGCCTACCAACGCAAAATGGCTAAATACTTCTTTTTTTCACTCCGAAAGTGTGAAAGTTTTAAGCTGAATTATAAATAATATGATCTGCCACTGTCATTATGCAATAAGCTGCTGGAGCGTTCTGAACATCAGCAAATGCATTAATGAGCTTCAGGTAAAACCAGCAGCATCCTATTGTCATTGTTGGCTGACAGTTAAAAAGCTCAACACGAAACAAACTTAAAAAAATAAATACAGAGAGAGAAAAATAGACGAAAACTGCCTGAAAAAATAGATGAAAACCGCTTGAAAATTGGTGAAAAATGGTTGAAAATCAAGTGCACTGACATCATCAGCCAGATTTAAGTTTCACCAGCCACAAAACGCAAATCAATGCAAAACAAAAACAATCTAAAAACCCACATTGACAATCTCAAGCAATTCACAAGTGCAATTTGTTCTTGTATAGAACCTGACACAACCGCACGTTTGGCCAGGCAAGTTTTATACGAAATGATGAATGTTAAATTTAATTAATTTTCTCCAAGGATGTGTTCCATTGTGCGTTAAAATTCAACAATAATGGTATTGTTACAAATACATCTAAGAAACAATCATGCTGTAAATAATTGTATACAATTGTATGAATTTCCCATTTAAGTTTTTTAATATTTCCTTATTCTACAACAAAGAATATAACCTAAGCAAAATAATGACATAAATTTGGTTATTTGATACATACACCTAACATGGTTCTCATTCCTACCTTTTGTACATGTAAAGATGCAATGTTAAAGACGTTAAATTGGAGGTGCCTTGCACTTGGCGTCTATGCTGAGGCAAGTTAAAGACCCCACCCATGGGGTAAATGTGCAACATGGTATGAACTCCCAAGACTTATCATCTCATAATAACGTCTGCCTTTGGAAGCTGATCTTATAATTGAGACATTGAAAGTACCATAGAACGCACCACACAGCCAGCCATCTCACGATTAAGACCACCTCGTGATCAACACCACCTCGTGTGTATAATAAGACCACCTCGTGTATAAGACCACATCGTGTATAAGACCACCTTGCGATTAACCCAACCAAACTGTCAGAAATCTTGCCCTTGAACATAACCTCATAATTAAGAAACTTCACCAGTACAGCCAGCAAATACTACTAAAACCTATTCACCAAATATGCAGTTAATTTTATAGAGGCTCTACACTATGTAACTGTAGTAGTCCTAATTCTCGTCAATTTAATGTAACTAAAGTTGTGGATAATCATTTGTGCCATTTATATCCATCACGCCTTAAAATAAGATGCTGCAACATGTGTTACATCATGTTACATAATGCTTTTTTACTGCTATTAAGAAGTACACGATGGCCTACAACAAAGAAAAATGGGAGAGGCTGCTGTCTCCATTGTGTGGGCGATTTCTTGGGTTATTGTGCAGCTTTTCCCCCACCCCCAGGACTGCTTAGTTATTGGGGTGTTAATTATTAATGGAGGGGCAAAGAGGGGCAGTGAACAGCAGCAGCAGCAGCCGCAGCAGCAGCAGCAGGACCAAGACCAGTGCATTTTACCCCACTAGCAGCAGTGACAGCGGTCGGATGAGGGCCTCACTGTGATTAACAACCTGTGTAGTCAACTGCAGCTGCCTGGGGATCACATTGACAATAGCATCGTCTTGAACAGCAGCAGCAGCAGTAGTAGTAGCTAACTCCGTGCACTGTGATGCAGGTTACCAGCAGCAGCAGCAGCAGTAGTGAGAACAACAACAACAACAGCAGCAGCAGCGTGGCTTAACCATCAGCAACAACAACAATACAATCAACGTTGTTTGTCATGTAAGTACTACAATCTATCAACAATATCCTCATCACAGCATAATATCATTTCTTGTGTACATTGGACCAATTAATACAACTTTTATCACACAATTATCACAATTTTATACTGCCATTGCATTGTACTGTGGCACTGTACACATGTATTGCACTGTGGTGTACCTTTGTTTTGTATCAAGGTCAATGACACCTGTACCCATGATGATGAGGATTACTAGCAACCCAAACAAAGGCCAAGGATGCTGGGTTATGGTACAGGTGGACTGCAAAAAAGCATTTTAGCCACGTCAAGTCAAAATATCACTATTTTCTTCCATTGTCTTTAACAATTATTTAGCTACATGAAGTTAAAACATGACTTTAAAAAAATGCACTGAATTTAGTTTTATCACAAGTCTTCATGTTATATTTTTAAACTAACACTTTCACAATGTTAAATTAAAATATGACCCCTTTTTTGTTTGTTACTTACATTGCTAATATAATATCTATGCCCTACTTTAAAAAGAGAATGCTTGGGAATTTAATAATCTTTTAACCTTGTATAGTTACTATACTCAGATATTTAACCATACCAACCAAATTATCAATCATCAAAAATCCATTTTAATTAGCAAAAAGATAATTTAGACAAAACCATCAGCCAGAATATTGGCTACACATCACTGTATCTTGCCTCATATCATAGTATCTTTAATAATCAATGGTATAGCACCCATACAGTGACAACTGATAGCACCATTTATGCTGTGGCATTGCTTTGGCTTTGCTGTCACACGTGGTGTCCTACACACTGTGACTCAGGTAGCAATGACTCAAGGAAGAGAGCTTCTGAGTCATCTGGTGACACCATGCATGAATGCTGCTATAGAAAATACAATGGCACAAATAAGAGCAATTGGAATGTTGTAAGAATCCCACGGGTAGGTGCATCTTATTGTCATAGTAAAGATCCCCACAGCAACAACCTCGCTTATACTAGCCACCCGGCTTGCAGGAAATTCCCTTTAGCTTTGTTGGTTAGAGCGTTGGAATTTGAGTTGCAAAAAAAAAAAATATATATTAGTATATAACAGTACGTTGCTATATATCAGTGAAGCATTGTTTTTTGGAGTTGCTATATATTATCTTAAGAACGTCTTTTCGTAAGACCTCTTCGGTGTATTCCAAAATCCAACAATGTAAAAAGTCCTCGATATTGACTCATTATTTGTTGACTCAATATTCACTGTATAAATATCTTGTTTACCCGAATACTAAGTCACAAATTGGTACTTAATTATTTATCTCCTAGTCTCATCATCATCTCATTTATAAATGGTTAGTCTGTTCGAATCACCATTTGGCAAAAAGTAGCAATGCAAAGAAAAAAGACATGCTTTCATGATGTAAGTGGTGGGTAGGTGGTGGGTAGGCAGGTGGTGGGTAGGTGGATAAGGGCTTGATGTCCTGTATTTCTGCACCTATTGGGCTAATTAGGACAGGCAGGGACCATGGCAATGAGATGATGGATGAAACAGCCATCCAACTTAGGCTCGACTGGGAATTGAACCCGGGACCCAGTGGTTGGAAGCCCAGCGTGCTACCACTGAGCTAGGCCCCCACCCTCTTCATAATGTAGGTAAATGAATTTAACTGAATTAGAATGTAAATTCTATTAAATGGTTATGAATCTAAAAAAAAAAAAAAAACATAAGTTGAAGCAGTAAGTACTGAAAACACAGTTTAAGACACACACAAATTAAAATAACTGTGGCCAGATTCCTCAATAACAAGGCCAGCTAATTAAAAATATTTCCAGCACTGAGCAAACACTTAATGAATCTCACACTTATCTTAAAGACACACTCAAAAAAAAAACAAGAAGAGAAAAATAATATTGCAAGACTAGTGCAGGAACCTAATGGAAACGAACCCAAGATGATTATCTTGCTTAACGAGCACTCGTCGAGTAAATTGACATGAAAATGCTGAGGCAAATACCTCACACTCTTAAGTACATTAGCAGAGAAAAAGAAAAGCGATGTGATGAGAGGAAAAGATTAAAAAAAGAAAGAGAATTTTGGGCAGCAGCGAAGAAGCGAGTCTAGTGTTTCTATTGATTGCATAGCGGAGCAGTGCCACTACGCCTTTCTACTTCTTTTTTTTTTTCTTTTTTCTTTTCTTTTTTTTTTCCACTTCTTGTACTTTTAGTTTTTTTCTTTTCCTTCTTTCTTTTTGTTGTCTTTTCGGTAGCCGAAATATGAAAAGAATTACAGGAAAAAGAGAAAGTAAGAAAAAAAAAACTAAAGGACAGAGAAAAGTATTATGAAGAAATATGAGAAAAATAAGCAATGCATAACAGCGGAGAAACAAAACTAGATAGACAAACAGGTACAAAAAGAGAAAAAATGACACGCACGAAACTTTCTGAAAGAACACACAGCCAGTGCAGTAGATTTCGATCCAACAAGCCTTGCATTTACTGCATCTAACAAAAGTGAGTGCGCTCCTTTTCAGCTACTGCGCAGCAGCTTCTGTAAGTTTAATATAACTGTTTACGGCTAGATGAAGTTATTATTGTCCAAAGCTAACCAATGGTACAAAATGATAAAGTGGTAAAGTGACTAATGAAAGGAAATTGTTATATATTATCGACAGGGCAGGTATTTTCGACTTAGAATGTTAACAAAAATTGTTAACATTCTAATGTGAGTGTCGAAAATACCAAATATTTGGCCATGTATTGCTAGATTAGCAAGTTCACAAGGAAATATTTAATAATAGAAATTTGTATATTGAGCGTATTGATCATTTACACTCACATTACCATCGCGTGTGGTCTTTTCTTGCCCCACCACAGACACATACAGGTTTCATAAGCTATTCTCAAGAACATAAATATACACCTTTCGCATATCAACATGGTGAGCACATAATCTGATGGCAATTTTGAATGGATAAAAAAATATTTTTAAAAGTCCATATTTTATCGGTGAAATTAATAATTCAAGCAAGGTTGTCCATTTTACTCAAGTCAGCAAAAATTAATTGGTGGTTACAAGGTAAACTAAACTGGAACAAGCTTACTTTCAAGAAAAACCACTAAAGTAAAAATAACATGCGATGTTAGCACATCCCTATTTAAGTGAGCCAATATTTTCAGTCATGTCAACTTCTTTCAGTTTAATATAACTGTGTGTGTTTATGATCCAGCTGAAGTGAACATTGCCTAAAGCTAACTAATGCCATGAAATGAACACAATTGACTCATGAAAGCAATGAAATTACTCAACATCTTGGCTCAATTATAATGCCTACAAAATGTGATTAATTAATGCTAATCTCAGTAATCTGCAAAAGAACACTCCAGACAATTACAAAACAACTTCGGATTTTTCCCATGACACAGACCGGTGACACATCTTACGTTTCTGAGGCAGGTGGCATTTCAAAACGCCAGGCACTATCGAAAGCGATAATCTACTAACGCAAAGCCCAATGGTCTAATACTTCACATATATTGTCTAGACACATCAATTTGTTAAGATGGTGTAACTGTGAACAGGTTTCTTCAAGAGCTGTAATTCAAGATATTGTAATGTTGCATGATTCATAACTTACAATAAATCAATTATATAGCATCAGAAAGACATCAATTTCTTGCTGTACATCTCATTTATATTTCAACTGAATTGCCATGGTTACCAGTAAATTGTTAATACTGTACAGCCAAGTGCACGTAAAACACTGTTTTGTGATTACATTACACACATACACGTTCTGTATCATGTATGAGATCTACATAACCAATTTAAGTCGTGTAAACAAAAATATAGGACAGCATTAATATCACAATGAAGTGTTATTGTCTGCCTATCCTGACATTTTATTGCTTGTATTAATTTTACAACAATTTTACAATAAACATGTTAAATTTATATTTGGTCGAATAAAAACTTATTGTCTCTGCTCTCCTTTCCTCTCCCCCCTCACCTATCCTATCCTATCCTATCCTATCCTATCCTATTCTTTCCTATACTATCTTATTCTATCCTATCGTTAACAAGCTTACCCTCAATTACTAATCCCACCACCAACCACAGATCTTTAGATCTTATCCTTCAGATCTACGAAAAGGTCATAAAAACAGTGTGATCCAATACACAGAAGTACACAGGCAGACCCAAATGAGCTGTTCATTGATTTCTTGTTTTGTACCACAGCCTTTGAGTGTGAAGGAGAACCACTTTGAATCAGCACCAGTTGGCTTTCTATTGATTAATGATAGCACCGAAGAGGTAAAAAGATAACGTTGTTGTAGAGCTCTGTGAACTACTCAAAGCAGCCGAGTTGTACAATGGTTGTAGGACATACGCTAGCTCTGTTTAAGGTTCTGGGTTTGATTCTTTGTGCTACCATATCTTGAGCTGTGACTCAGAGCAAAAGTCCGTACCCTATCCTATAGGAAAACCACGCGAGTCCCTGATCTGTTTGGCAGATCAGACAAGGAATATTATATTTTATATATTAGTCTGTCAAATCAACTGTAGTCGCGCACACAATTATTTGGCAGTACATGTTTTGTCCTTATTTGGAAAAAGCACAACTTAAGTTGCCTTATTTGGGCATTACATGAACGTCATTCCGTGTAGTATATATATCACCCAGCTCGTATCACCCGGTATTTCAAGTGATATGGCTCCAATTTGGGAATAATATCCTATCCTATACTATCCTATGCCTTCTACATGGTGTCTATGCTGAGGCAAGTAAACCACCCACCCATGGAGCAAATGCGTAAGACGTCGTGGAGTCCTGTGGATACATCCCTTATCATCTCATTATTACATCTGCCACAGTGCGTTGGTGATTATATATCTGTTGAATAAGCTGCAGACTAGTAGCATCGAGATAATACAAAGATTCGAAAGAATACATAAAGTCTATTCACAACGACAAGCAAATTAACCGCGGTTGCCACAAAAGTACAGTCTTGTAATTGCGGTTCTTGACACCAATACATTACAGTCTTCAATTACAAGATAATGAAGACAAACCATCCTGGAATTTGCAGGTAATAGGAGGTTTTTTTAAGTCTTCAGCAGAATGGGTGCAGATTTTGAATGAATCATTGATCCATCAGTTATTTTATCAGCAGCAGACCAAAGTTGAGAGCAGGCAATGATTGATGGTGCAGTGTTTTGCGAATCTTGTAGTCAATCAGTAGCTAGTTAGATTGTGATAACTTGTATGAAGCACTTGGGACTGTAACAAGAGTTACAAACATTTAAAAGACAATAGTATTCTTAGCACAGGGAATTAAATTCTAACACTTAACCTACTAAGTATAACCATAACTTTTCAGCATAACCATACCATTATAAGCTCTGTAAGTATTTGGTGCTAGGTAAAAACTGTAACTAGAGTCACACAACAAGACTTTGACAAATTTTGAGACCATATCCTTAGTAAATACAGGGAATCAAATTCAACAAAATCAACCTGCTGGGGCAGTAGGAACACTTCCATGTATACAGCTGTAACCATAATATGCACCCATGAGGGCCACGCCATAATATGCCATGGAAACAAAGTATTTAAGGCTGGATTTCAACCAAGGACTACAGAATCACTGCTAAGTCTTCTAATACAGAAATCAATGAGACAGTGGCCCAGCAGCTCTCCAGCTCATCTCTCCGCTGTTCTACAGACCCTTTTATACTTCGGGGAAGACCGGCTGGAGAACATAAAAGAGAGACCTGCTGGCCGCAGTAGCACACAAATTGCCTTAATGGCCAAATATGTATCAAGTACAGGAGAGTCAGCCTCCATCTATTTTCCGATTTTTTTTTTCTTTTCTCTTCTTTCTCTTTTTTAATATTTTTTTTTTGGTTCGTGTTATTTTTCGCTTCCGAAGTCTACGCTCTATCCGCTCTTTCTGAAAAACATTATCGATCCTTTTTGGCTTTTCCAAGCCACTCATTATATTAGTTTTTTTTTTCCTGCGTTTTTTCCTATTTTTCTTTTCATCATAAGCTACTCATTTTCTTGTGAATACACAGAAGTGGTCTTGCCAAGCCATAAACATCTATGTCCGCCTCACACGCGAAGGTTTTATCAGACAATATGGATTCCAAAAATGATGTCATGAAAAATGGATGATTCGAATCGATACTGATCCACTATTATCTGTGGAAAATGTCCATGCAATGATATCATCAATGCTGGATTTGTAATTTGACAAGCGCTTTTGATTGGAACATGATACATGATGATAACCTGTAGCAATTACTTAATGAGTCCAACAATCAAACAGCTAATTTCATGCCAGGTCAATACAGATTCACTAACCAAAACTAAATACATTTCAAAGTGAAGAAAACCTTTTGCCGTCATACATTGATATAAATGGTGTGTAGTATCCTACTAAAGTGAGGAGAAACCTACATCAGCACATTTCGTTTATTTCCCCTGTGCAAGGCTGTGTTCGTGGCCAGCTGAAGTGAACATTGATTAAAGCTAATTAATGTCAAAATAAAAAACACAGTGACTAATGAAGGGAGATTATTCAACATGGTGAACTCACTTTCTTTGGCTAAATCAATGCTGTAGGACTTCCAAAATTAATGTACCTACATAATTGGCTTGTTGGCAGTTGTTGCTCATAATTCAATTGCAACAAATTAATAAATGTGTATACCACGGTAGTGACTATCGATGAGATTAACTGGCAGTGACTGTTTCAGGAATGAATTCTGCAAACTGGTGTGTCGACTTACGAGAATTATTGTTCATAGACAGTCTTTGCGGATGCTAGACAGTATTTAGATCCGAATTGAATAATAAAAATTTAAAAAAAGTCTGATTAAAAAAATCTTTTTTTGCTTGATTAAAAAAACAAAAAAGATTTTTACCGACCCTGACTGAGTAGTAAATGGACATAATTAAAACATATAGTTAAAAAAATAAATCAAATCAACATGAATGACCTTTGTGATCATTAGCAAAGTCTCAATGACCTTTGTGATCATAATAAAAGTGTCAATATATACACAGTATACAAAAATAAGTGCACTCATATTCAGTCTCACCTATTTGATAAGTCACTTTTTCATTTCAATTAGATTTGGACAATGTTCAATTCAACTGGCCATAAACTGAGGTTTATGAATAGTTAGTTACATAATGTTAAACGATGTGTGAGGTCTTTCACGTCTGTGCTTTGTGTGGGATAGCTGGTGTAGTGTAGTGGTCCTGGTGTGAGCAGAATGGACAAGTGTCAGATTCCTGCGCCGGAAGAATTGTTACAAATGGTGCCCGATGCGAGTGTACCAGTGGACCCATGTATTGCTAGCCTGGAAGAGGCTAGGTGTAACAATTGCGAGGCTCGTGGTCAAGCCTCATTGTGAGGATTGTAGTGTAGTGGTGCTGGTGTGCAGAATGTTGCCCTTACACCAGAGAGTGACTATTTGGTACAATGGTTAACGTTCTGGCTTTCAGTACCAGGGACCAGTGTCTGATTCCAGGCATAACGGCAGTGTGTCAGTGTGCATTGCTCAGAGCCCTGTGTTTGCCATTGGGGTTTGAGGTCTTCATCTGCCATGACAAAGCCTTAAGAGGACTTTCAAGGGCTTATAAATATCAACTGAAAGAACTTATATATATATATATATAGCAGAGGAAGCTAAGTTTACAAAGAGGCAAATCATTATATTGCCAAAGATATCGATCTATACCTTGTTCAAGACTGCAAACTTTTTTTTTTCTTTTTTTTTTTTCCAGTCTTATCAATATTTAACAAAGCAATAAATAACTTAGGTTTCCAATGGTACAGAGTCCTCCAATTAAAGGGGAAAAAAAAATCTATATTCAGTGCATGGCTATAAAACAACTATGAAAAAAAAAAGCCCACATTGTTTTGGTGTGTTTTCATTATAGATTTATAATTTATGTGTCTATATCTAGTATCGACCTAGCCTGTCTCCCAATTGAATTGTTAATCTTGTGGACACCAAAATGTTACCTTGCCTCAAGACTAACTGGTACTGTTGATCCCACAGTTTTGTACTGAGTATCATCTCTTCATTACATCTGCCTATAGCATATATTCTAAATAAACTTTGCAGCAGCTGGCTGGCCTAGTGGTTAAAGCACACGCCAATTCCACACTGGTCAACACTAATGAAGGTCTCAGGTTTGATCCCTGATCACTCTTCACAAGCTACATCTCAGCTCGCACAAAAGGTTAAATTGGAGGTGCCTTGCACTCAGTGTCTATGCTGAGGCAAGTAAAAGACCCCACCCATGGGGGTATAATTGTAACATGGTGCCGACTCCAACTCATCTCATCATTATGTCTGCATCTGGCTGCTGGTCATATAAGCTGACTAAGCTTCAGACCCAGTAGCATTGAGACATTGCCAATGACAAGCTTCTGACTGTTTGATATAAACACACTTAGATGGTAAGAGATTTGTCTGTGAACCTAAAGTACCAAAGCGGTAGAGAAACTGATTATCTTCCATCTTATATTTGTCTTTTTATTTTCTTATTTTCGTATTCCGCTTCTTATTTTTTGTCGCTGCTGCTATAGCCTTCCAGACTGAAACCTCTCTGCCGCGTTTATTTCTTTTTTCTTCGGCGACTGCTGGAAACACTCCTCGGCTCATATCTTTTTCCCCTCTTTTCCTTCCTATACTGTCTTTTTCTTGTCTTTTTATCTTTTTTTCTTTTATTTCTTTTATTTCTTCCTCTCCTCTGCTTTATTACTGCCTTGCTCTAGTCATTCTCTCCCGCTCTTTACCTTTTTTTGTTCCTTTTTTATTTCTTTTACGTCGTTTTGCTAGCTTTTGCCACCGCTTGCTTTCTTGCAGCACTCTGTTTTATAAACAAGACTTTCTCTTTAACTTCCAACGACTGCACTTTTGATTGTCTCATCTTCAGTAAAGGCCTGATATAGATTGACCTTGAAAACTTGGAATTTTGCATCATCATACATTACAAATATCTCATTCAGATGACCAGAAAAACACCCCTTCTAAAATAATAGAGGCCTCAAACTATGTAAAGTGCATACACTACTGATCATTATCTCATAATATTAATTAATTTCGCATGCTCCTTTCATTAGTCACTTTTGTTCTTCATTTTGACATTGATTAGCTTTAGCCAATGTTCACTTCACCTGGCCATTAGCAGTTATATCAAACTAAAAGAAATTACTACTGTATTTGAGCAATTTTGAACGAGGATGGAATCACTTCGGTAGGATACTTTGAAGTCCCAACAGGTGTGGACTCGCTTTTCTTGGATACTTGGAGTAAAAAACTCCAACAAGTATCATTATTCTATTTCCTTTTTGTTGTATAACTATATTGTGCCAATATATATGGCAACCTAATTACAGCACACTCACTATACAATGACTATGTACCCCCAACCATGAAATCATCACATGTACTCAGTGCAAACAGAGATCCAAGAATCAATAAATCTTTTTGATGTATTTCATATTTCTTTCCGTGTACTCAGCGCATTTCACTAGCATGATCAATGACTGTGCTACTATTTTGTTGCATGACACATCAGCAAATTGTAAATATGTCTAAGAAGTTCAAATATCACAATAGATTAAAGATACTATAAAAATGTTTTGAGTCAGTATGTGGCAAAGATACATGTATTTATTTAAAATATTTTTGTTTCCGTCATGGTCTGCATTTAAAGTTTATGGAATATAAAATTTTGTGCTATTAATTTCAAATGTTCATCCTATTATAGTCGCCATGCAGCTTAATTATACTTGCAAGCATGGTTTTTAGGGGGACATGTGACCCACAGGCACAGTTGCTATGGTGCCACATGACATGCATCCATTCAGCCTCTTTCTGAAAGTGATGGCGGCCATATTGGTAGCGAGCATGTGCCCGCTTCCGGGGAAAGTAGGGGTAAAATAGAGGAATAATGTGTAAATAGAACGTTGTGCGTAATGATGACAGTTAGTTAGAACTGGAGAAGATAGAAAGAATGAGGTAAGCCACGGCACGATCAAGGTTCAAACTGCAGCGTGCATAGACACATAAATTCGGGCTTACACAATTATATATATAGATTATGACAAGTGTCTAAGCAATGCCATTCACTGCTATAGGTGATACAATGTAGAATGCAGCATTGCAGCAATAAGTTCAACAGAGAGCATCACATGTTTACAATTGAATACTCCCCACTACACAATGTAATGAAATTTTACAGCTACTGAGCTCAAAACAAGTAAAGCAGCAGAACAAAAAATACACTAAGAGATAGTTCTTGATCAATAATAAAAAGACAGTTGCAGCAGCAAACATCAGCATCTCCATCCAGCCATATAGAGATGTTACAGCCAAGATGAGGATGTTGATGTAACAATGGCATTCTGTAATTAATCAGCATAATTGTGAGAGGGCCAATTGCGAATTACAAGAAGGGGTGTCCATATATTATTTTGGAGGAAGTCCTTTAGCTTCCTTTACCCCGTTTCTTAATGAGACCGGTTTCTATTTGAGACTAAAAATAAATATTTATTTATTATTAATAGGTACGAACTTATCCATAACAACTATTTTATTTTAGAAATTTTGACCAAACAATTAAAATCTACCCATAATAGATAAGAGGTTGATCTCATCTGGAGGCCGGAATAGTGTTACAACTTGGATGAACTAGAGATTCCTCCAAGGTTACAACCTCGAAAAAATAAAATGTTATTTTCTAAATCTAAATCACCTAAGTGGGGAATTCTACTAATGCTGATGCATAAAATACATGAAAAAATAAAAATTTAATATAATAAAAACAATAATATTTTACATATTCTTCCCTTTTCCACAAAATTGTTTTGTCCTGATTCACGTGAATCAGGATACGTGTTCTTTTTTTTCTTCTTTTAATAGGGTTAAAGTCTAGCATTTACTGGCAGTGATAACTGTTTTAAATTTCTGTCTGCTTCTGACATTTTAGCACTGCTGGTATCTTTTTTCAATACAATTTTTGGTTACATTCCTCATACTATCAATATGCAAACTTGCGTGCATAAACAGAATATGGACTCAGTATATCAGGTTAATTGAAATAACAAGCTTGACAAGTGTTGACCACAAAATTGGATACCGCCATTGATGTACATGCAAGGCCAACCCAATTTCCATAAGTAAACATTATACCCCAACAGTGGGGTACAAGGAAGGACACATCATCAACTAACTAGGTCAGTCAGAGCCATATGGACCCCTGGTTACCCCTCCCCTTTCATGGCTGACCAGTGACCACAGCTTTGGTCAAGTGTTGATGACCACTGATGATGGATATTGCTGTTGATGCTATTCTGCTGCTGCTGCTGCTGATGTTGCTGCTGCTGCAGCTGGACTGAAAATTGCACTCAGTGACCCCCTTGCTTTGCACCTAATCATCTCTGCCCAGTGCTCAGTGCATCCCTGATGCTTGTTACAGTGGACCCTCAAAATTAAGGGTTTAAAACCACCCTATATTGAGGCAAATTTTATTTAAAATTTTATTGGAGCTCATCGGTGATGATGGCAGTGAGATCAGCCAATATGAAGAATGCGCCGAAACAAAAATAACATAATAATTAACTCCTTACGTTATTTAAATTGAAACTTTCTCTTATTTTTAAATTTTCAGCTGACCTATAATAAAATTGCACTGGGTGGATCCGAGAAGCTAAAAATGTTTTTAAAAAGTGGGGCCTTGGATGCTAAAATGTGACCACTGCAAATGTTCAAGTTTTGAGATCACCTACATATTAGGGCCTAAGACCACTTCATTTGCAAAAGTCTTGTTAGTGGGGTTTCACAGCAACACAATGGCTGAGTACTAGACCAATGGGAAGCTGGTGAACCCCTACACAGCATGGGGTAAATAGCCATTACCCCTCTGGCTACAGGGTTATAGTGCAGATGACTGGGCAGTGTGATCAGTTATTGGTGGGTCATACATGTAATATAACCCAGCATAAATTCTATGATCTTACAGCTTCTGTGATTTACTGGGCACAGAGGAATGACCCAGAGGGTCCACAAAATTAATAATTATTTTATTGCCCATGATTATGCTGCTACCAAAGCCTTATGTTCAATGGTAGCTTATGATAGACAGCTAGATAGATAGATAAATAGATAGATAGACGGATAGATCGTTAGATAGATAGATAGATAGACAGAAAGATAGATAGAAAGATAGACCAGATAGGCAGCTAGACAGACAGCTACATAGCCAGACAGATAGACAGCTAGGTAGCTACTAGCTAAATAGATAGATAGGTAGCTAGATAGCTAGATAGGTGAATAGATAGATAGGTAAATAGATAGTTGATAGATAGATGGACAGACAGACAAATAGACAGATACGGCAGCCCTCCATGCACTTTAGGAAAAGGGAAGTAATGATACTATCAAGAAATAATTGTAATTTGTTTTCGTGACCAGATTTTTGTTTAAATGTGTATTTAATTTCAGTATTTCAAATGTCACCACACACTAAACCCAAAGTAGACAATGCCTCTGCAATTACTGAAATGAAATTATTTTTTCTTAATTTTTATCAGCTATATGCATACAACTTAACTTCAGTTGACAAAACTTGACAACAACTACATGTGTTATGATTTTTATGAGCTATGAATAAAACGCAATTACATGGCTTACTTTAGAAAAAAAAAAAATCAATTTTCTGAAAGCCAACTACAACAAACAAGCCGCGGAACTTCCTTTCGACGCACATGCGAAACTTTCATTTCAGGAAAAAATAAACTTTTGCGAAACACTACCTATTATTTTCAGAAGACATTATTGTTCTTTCAAAACTTCGCAACTCATGAAAGATATTGCAGATGAACTTAATATCACATTTTACCTTTTAAATTCTTTGTGCATCATCTCATAGTTTCCTTTCTTCCAAAAGTTTTAAGTGCTTGACATTTAAAATGTTGTACTGGAAGACAGCGTCAAAATGCCAGTTTTATTCATTCATAATGTACTGCAATAAAACTATATGACAAAAGAAAACACCCACATAATAAATAATTTTAGAGATATGGACATAGACATATTGTGACATACATATTACATACACTGTCATACAGTGGAAACCAACAAATAAGGCCACTTTTGGAAAACATTCACATTGACCTGGTGGTATTAGATAGATAGATAGATAGATAAATAGATAATTTATAGATAGATTGATATATATTTATTTAGATAGATATATAGATTGATATTTATTTATTTTGATAGATATATAGATTGATATTTATTTAGATAGATATTTATTTACTTATTTAGATAGATATATAAATATATAGATAGATATATAGATAAATAGATAGATTGTAGCCTCTAAAATCATGGTTTAAAAATATATTTACTAACGTATACCTATGTTTCTTGACTTTTATAGCTTCAATGGGCCCCGAGATATACACACAAAACTTCAGATTAAAAGCAATCTAACTTCTCTTGCATCTCCTGTGAAAGGAATATGTGCATAGCAACACTTGAATGGACCTGGGTCATGGTCCAGTTGCTATGACAACAAGAGCAGACGTTGGCCATTTGTCATTTGTCTCTGGACCATTATGCTCAGCATCTCAAATGAGGCCTCATCATTACAATTCATTGACGTAGGTCATCGGTCATTTGAAGTGCAACTATGACAAAAGAAAACACTCATTGACAATATTTATCCACCCACATGCATAGATGTCATGGGTTTTTTTGTTTATGTGTGTTTTTTTTGGTTACTTGCGCATATCGCTAAACAGCCAAATGTCAATTCTTTACTAAAATAGACACTTATCTAGTGACCAGAATAGCAACCTATTGTTAGCAACACTATCTGGTAACACAGAGACGGATTATTGGAAATTTGTGATTTTCTTGGAACCCGGTGATTTGTTTTAGAAATATCCTGTATAAAATGCCCTTTCTTGTAGTTCAGTCAGGTTTATATTACCAGCTTTCATAAGCGGATGTAATGATGAAATGATAAGGCTGGTGTCCACACTATGTTGGATGACAATGACCTCCTGGGTGGGTCTTTACTTGCCGCAGCATAGACACCAAATGCAATGCACTGTTAATGTAGACAAGACTCGTTTCCATAATAACATTTCAAATATTTTAAAGATATCACACATATGCCAAATTATCATGAATACATGATGTTGCTTTTTTGCAATGAAATCAATGGGAGATCATGACTACCACTCCATAATTGCAATGTAGAAACGCTTTCTAAATTCAGTCTTTCCACCATAAATTAAATTAGCCTCACGAAAATCGGATTAGATTTCAGAATTCACTACCATCCCATTGTGAATTAAATCTTTAATATCACAAAATATGAAACATGGGCTTGGGGGGGGGGGGGGGAGGGGGTTAGCAACCAGGCCACCACAGAACAGCACAACAAAGCATAGCTGCTTCAACAACACCCCAACAAGAAACCCCCCCCCCCCCCCCTTTCAGAATTCTCACGAGCAGAGGGGGGGGAGGGGGGGGGGCGGCAAGAGAGACCAGATGCAGTGCTTTCTATTCATCACCAGGAACAATGGGCTGGTCCCTAGTGTTCCTCGTATTTCAGAAACTATGACTTTGGGGGGAGGGGGGAAGTCTGGGGGGGAGTGGCCCGTATTAATCACTGCAGATTGCAAAATGGCTACCAGGTTGCTGTGTTCTTCAATGGTGATCTCAACAGCGCTAGCTTAAGTAGTTGCACTGCTGGCAGTTGCTAATAATAGCAAATACAGTGGAAACCTACAATTGAGACCACTGAAAATCACTAATATGACGTGGTTTTAATTCTGGACC
The DNA here is from genome assembly GCA_932294295.1 of Alitta virens. Taxonomy (NCBI): domain Eukaryota; kingdom Metazoa; phylum Annelida; class Polychaeta; order Phyllodocida; family Nereididae; genus Alitta; species Alitta virens. Next base: position 15,686,247 of record OW028580.1, on the reverse strand, counting down.
ATTCTTGGAAGTTTGGAATGTGGTCTTAATTCTGAAAACCTTTACATTGTAAATTTATAATGGTACATTTGAGATTCAGTGCCCTGCATGGTCTGAATTAATATCTAGGTCGCCTTTAGATGCACGCCTGCTCCTCCGAAGGACCCAGGTTCAATCCGGTTACCCTTCATGAGCAACATCACAGCTGGATGTCGTTCGGATGAGATGTTAAATTGGCTGTTCCATGTACTCATTGTCTATAGTCTATGCTGAGGCAAGTTAAAGATCCCACCCATGAGGTAAATGAGTAACATTGGCGCACTCCTACTCTCTCTCTCTCTCGCTTCATCAAGCAACCCTCAACAGCGGCAAGTACTTGCTTTAGAGGGCTGCACTTTCCATATCCATCTATCTTTATAATCACTGAAGCGGTCTTAATATAGAAACAGTCTTAATTCTGGATCTTTTACTATGAGCTAATGTAACATCTTATTAAATTCTATCTATCTACATATAGCTATCACATTGTAATTTGTGATCAGTCAGTCTTAGTACCAAACAGAGCAGTCTTGAATCAATGTACTCTTGATTTAGGGTGCCAATGCATGGGTGGTCTTAATTGTGAGGTTCCAATGTATGCATATACAACATGTTATTGACATGTTGTTTATCTCACATGTTTATCATGTGGCTATTGGACACATTCTACAAAATGGAAAAAGTGGTTAATCCCAGTGATTTGCTCAGCATTTTGGTGATGCTAATCAAGGATGTTTACAACAAACTATACATAATTAATAAATAGTGATTAGTTTTATCAACTTCGGCATATTGAATGGCCTCAGCAATGTATATATAGTATGTACAATGTATTATATGATATTAAAACGTTGATGGAGGTTTATTCCAATAAAATTATAAAAAATAAGAATATCCCTTAAAATCATTATTTTTGTCCACTGAACTCGCACAAGCCATAATCATAACTACAGACCATTCATCCATTACTTTTTATGATTTTTATGGTAATAAAAGGTCTACACTCAACATCATTTCACACATAATTTATGTATTTTGGTATTATCGATTTACCATATAACTTCATTGAAGTGAGTGTGCAGTAGATTTTTATGAGCTTTGCATGTTGAATTTGTGGGAGTTATTTAAAAATACCACAAAAAAGACTCAAAGTCAGACATAGTACATAATATGAGAAATACACTAAATCCTTGAAATATAAAAGAACAAAACTTTCTGTACTCCGGCAACAATATAGTATTACAAAAGACCAGACGATATTCTGCCTTCAAGCCAAGTATCATTGTGCTTGTGCATTTTAACTTCAAATATAAAACAAATTATTATAAAAATTTGAACAAGTTAACAAAGTTTGCACTGAAAAGATATGACATTAGTGATTGAGCTGTACAAAGAGAAGAAAACAGCAGAGACAAATAAATTCATGTTGCATGTTTCAGTGTTTCTAATAAATGTATTGTTTATATGACAATCAGGCAATAAAATATATCATACAATATTCAATATAATACATGGTATTACATATAGCTATTCTAAATTTATAACAAATGTCCTCTTGTACATAAACATGTGAAACATGTTACTATCTGATTAGGGACACCAATTAATTCCTACCAGGGCTCTACCATCAAAATTGGTCCAAGTCACAATAGACCCCCAGCAGGTGAATTGGGTGTCACAGACTGATATTCTGTTATGCAAATGAGATGGACTGCTATGACGGTTACCATGGTAACTGCTATGCATTGTCAAGAGAAAGTGAAAGTTTATACTGTACTCTAGGTAGTGATATTTACATATGTTGAAAATCAATTTGATTTCTTAGTGATCACAAGTTAAAGAAAGTTTGTGAATAGACAAATATGACACAATAGAACTCCAAAATTAGGACCATGCTTGGTAATAATCAATGAAGTGATCTTATGAATGTTCACTTGTTTTTTGGTCATATTTCTTTTCATCCCAATCATTGAGAAGTACAAAAGTGACAGCAATAGATATCTCCCTCTTTATTCAATTCAATTCAAATCTATTGACCATTTCTTTTAATTATTTATCACTGAGGTCTTTCCATAGATAACGTTTTGCCATCTTGTCATCACTATGCCACAATAATGGCCATTGTCATGGTAACAGCACAACAGAAATTGCAAAAGAACGTGTATAGCAGTAAATGGAAATTGTTACAGAGGGATGTTCATTGGAAAATTTATAAGAATTCGTCTATTTTGCTGCTCCAATTTTTTGTAATTAAGTCCAGACGCACCAAAGTGGTTTGCAAAATTGAGAGCTATGTGTATTGAGGCAGTGTTGATGTAGGCCTTATAGGGTGTAACATGTTAAATGATGTTAATGTAACTATGTAATAGTATACATTAATGCATGTACCCTGATAGTGATGTATGATTCTGTAACCGTTACTGGGGGCTCGTAAGGGTAACCACCCCCACCCCTTTTGGCCTTCTCAATCTCTTTCGCTCTATTATGATGGGGCCACACCTTTACCCCCTCAGCCACCTGTCACCCTTTGCTGTTGATCAGGACACTGTCAACTGCAGAAAGTAGGTCAGGTCAAAGGTCATCACCCTCCCCTCTTTGCCCTTCTCATAGATCTGAATTACCTCAGCGGCCTGTTGTGTTTACAAAGGAGGCATGTGTCAAGGTCGTGGGCTTCAGAGCCAGTTTAGGGGCTTACTACTTTCGGGGTCTGGTATTGGATCCAAGCCAAGGTTTTGCTGGCAAAGACAGCTGCTGAAATACTATGATGTGCAAATTGTGCATTCAGCATTCGAAGAAGGCCCCCTGTTATTGTACTGTGTGCAATGTAGTGTACTGAGGGCAACATTTCACCAGGGGCCAATGCTTTTATTACATGATTAAAGGGTAAACTGACTTGAATACTTTAAAGTAAACATGATCGTTAACTGCCTTGAGTACTTTAAAGGTGCACATGATCGTTAATCAAATCAACTGAGGCATCAACAATTTCTTGGCAGGAATATTTCAATCCTCAGTATTGCATGAATAGATCTTATAACAGTAACTCAACAATGCATTTATGTTTTGGCGTGGAAAGATCTTTAAATATCCATGGAGAAAAGAGTATGAAATATCCAACATTTGAGTACGTCTCACCATGGAGTCACTAGAGACTCCATGATCTCACACCCATTTAAAGTAGAGGAACCCGGATAAAATATTAAACCGTCTCAGTTGTAAGATCACCTTGAGCAATATTAGGATCACCACAATGATTTTAGCTGGGTATCATATGTGGGATTTCAATGTATGTTACCAATTTCATATTTACAATTTCCGATTAAACAGCCTGTATCATGAAATCTGTAGGTTTCACAATAATAAAAATATATATGTATGAATGCAAATGTATAACAAATGTCAGAAATCAAATGTCAGAAAATCAGACAAGAATGACATTTCGAAGTTGTGAATTTCGTGACATTAAAAGTTAATTCATATTTCTTGCCAGTCTCGGTATTACGTTTCTCACACATAGGTTAATGTCGTTGTTGCATGAGTGTAAAATAGAAATAACTCAAAATTCGTCTCTTGGCAGGTTTAGTCCATACTGACTGACTGACTGAAGCACTTTGTATTTTTAATTGTCTCAAAGCTGTAGCTTGTACGATAGGCTGTGAGAGGCAGACATAATGATAAAATGATAAGACCCAAAGTCCGCACTAGGTTACACATTTACTCATCTTGGGGTTTTTACTTGCCTCAATACAGTCACACAATTCTAATCAATAATTCTAATATATTATAAAGAATGAAGATATATAATTTACCAAATGGGTGGGAGAATAATACCTGCCTCACCATAGAACTAGACAAAAGACCACATATTAAGATGAGGACCTACAGGGGCGCCATTATAACCATAACTGTAAGCTTTGCACAACAGACTGACCACAGCCCAGCCCATAAATGGCAGGAAGATGACCACTAGGGCGAATGAAACTGACCAGCATCAGACAGTTATGGCCATTGTGACTGCAGATAATGGCCAGTGTTAAATATTGTGGTCCATCTTGCAGATATGGTCAGTTTGCTGGCAATGTTACCATGCTCACATTGCACTGACCATGCATTGACCAATATGACTAAGAATAGGGGGGTGATTTACTGCAAGAAAGGGCAGATAAGTGACAATACCACCCCACAACGGTGAATAATCAAGCAGGGTGTTAATCACTTCCCTGACATGCATGAGCGAGTGGGCTGTGATTTGTGGGGGGCCAAATTTGGCCTGCTAGCATTGTGACTGAGACCAACTTTAATTTGGGAATATTACTATTGAATATTTCTTCGCAAAAATTAACTTTATAAATTACCTATAGTAAAAGTAGTAGACTATTAGTAAGTACAGCCATGACATTTCATCATGAACACAACAGTTATGTTGAAATGATGAGTAGCACTATAGCTCATATTTGAATAAATAACCAAAATAATGACAGGTGTATGTTTGAATTTATGTTTCTGCTGATGCAAATCTATGCTATATATATCCTCATTTATCCCCTACCAATTTAATCATTGTAATGACTGTTATCACACTTTTCCCTAAATACACACACATTCAATCAATTTGATCATCTGAAAACGACTCCCCATAAAACAGCCAACCAATTATGATAGCTCCCATCACCGTTTTAATGTTTACAATAATGAGACTCGGAGAAACATCTCTTGCCTCAAATTCACTCAAACAGCAACCAACAGCAGCTGAGCAGCAGGCCAGCTTCCCACATCAGCTGAGTCACATCATTGCTGTGGTGTGAAAAGGTCAAGTCATGATAATGGCCCAGCAGGGGTCGCTCGTGTGCAGATTTTGGAAGCTGGTTGCAACCATGGCTCCTGCCCGCCAGACAATGGTCTTCTAGACCAGCCTCAGTTTCAGGCTTCAGCAGACTGCCTTAGTCACCTAATGCACTCCAGTCACAAGTCTGTCCACTGGCCACCTCAAGTCATCCATGAGGTCATTCACATGATGTCAATGACAGTGCACTGCAAATTGATAAGTTCCTACAAATTAAAATCTATTTTAACAAATTTCCAAATAATCTACAAAATTCCAAATAATCAACAACATATATATATTACAGTGTTCCAGCTAGGCCATTTTGTGAGCGCCATGCCTTAAATTAAGTGAAGACCCTATTTTTGTTTTCTGTACACCATGCCCAATTCAAATCCTATCAGGAACACCGATGTCCAGCATACCATAACCTACAGCTTTAGAGTAACAATGCCGAAGATTTTCAGTAGGCAACAACACTGACAAAAGCTTCCCCACAAATTTGTCAATACACAAACATTTGTAACTCATGCAATTTGTGGTGACATATCTCGCTTCAAAATAGCAGAAATACAGGTATGACTACTAATCCACTATGATACTTCTAAAGCGGTTATGACTGAAGCCATTGGTATTTGTCCATTTTCTGACGGGGAGTCCAATGCGCTAATCGCTGACACAAAATTGTATTGGTTTTACAATTTACCTGTATTTTATCAAATCTAAGTACCAAAAAATACTACACTCAGGTGGTCCGCCTAACCTCAAGGGGGAAGCTAGAAATAAAACAGTACAGAATAAATAGAAGACTTCAGACTGAGTGCATCAATAAATAGTTGTATTTTCATGTTTAGTCAGACGATCATCAAAGCTAAGTCAGTGCTATAGCCTATAACCATACAGCACAAAACATCTTTGATATGTTGAGAGAACCTGAACAAAGCATTGCTCAGGGCAAATGCTGTTTGTGTAATTGCAGTGTTACAATCGCTTAAATTTCCATTTCTCTCCTTTAAATGTTAAGTTTTCATGGTGAGCACACCAGATAATTTTCTTGCATCATAATCTGCAAAACAAAGGAGTGACAGCAACAGTCACTAACTCATCTCAGATGGTGCTAAGGATGCAAATATGACGACCTGCTGTTTCTGCACAACATCATGGGGAGAGTAATTCGAGCCAGTGATGAAGACAGGGGTCAAAGGGGTCACTGTTGATGGCTTCGCTCTGACTCTTCTCCTCACAGCAGCAGCAGCAGGTTCCCCAACAGCAGTATCAACCTCCAAGCAATGGGACCAATGAGTCACCTACCAGAAACTATGAACCTGGGTTGGTGCTCCAGCTTGGTGCAGTGGTGCTGCTCCCTGTTGTGTCTGCATAATGCAGGGGTGGATCCTGGAATTTTGGTAGGGGGGAGCAGATGTGATTCCTATGCGCAAATCATATGCAAGACCACTTACTGTAAAGTACTTAGATCTATTATTAATCTATCACATTGCATTTAGTGCCTATCATAATATAGTTTTAATGCTGTGAAATCCGATTACTTGACATCAAGACCACTTTGATTCTCAGACCAACTCAATGGGTTCAGCACTGTGACTGGAAATTTTTGATTCTCAGACCAACTCAATGAGTCCAGCACTGTGACTGGAAATTTGCAAAGGTCCAAAAGTCCAGAAATAATCCCAGAAGCAAGACCACCTAAATATCACCAACACTCATTTCTCAGTGGAATTAATTCAGTTAATTGAAATATATATAAATAGATATTACATTTTCCACTTTTCACTTATTGTACTTTACCTCTCTTTAAATGTAAGTAATATATAAATTCCACTGATCTTATTTTACCAAGCAGTTTGTTTTGTAATTCTCACTGAGAGGATGCATGATGCAGATCCCTCATCGCCCCCCACCCCACCCTACTCTGGATCCCAACCTGGCATATTGTGACAGCAGCTTCCATGCAACTGATGCTGCTGCTGCTGCTAATCACTGCATCAGACAAAAGACATCATCATGCTTGTTCAGTAGCCAGCAAAAACAATGGCAGTTCATCTGCACCCATCTTGACATGTCATGCCAATAGCTAGTGTTGTTAAGGTGCGCTGTCTGAGTCTCATGAAATTAATACACATTGTGTGACAGTGGTGCACAGTGCCACTATAACCTTTGCTGCTGCTACTACTACAGAAATAGTAGCATACTAGCATCCCTTGATAAGGCTAGTCTTGAAAATATTCCTGTGTTGCGGTTGACGAGACTGATAGAAGAAAAAAAAATCGGTGCATATGACAAATTTTTGTTTGTCCATAGAAAATAAAATTTTCTCTATTATTTTGTCCAGAACATATTTTTTATTTGCCTTTTTTTTATGGAAGCTTTTGAAAATAAAGTGGGTTAAGTTTAAAACTTACTGCGTTGTCTTATTTTTTTAAATATCAGCGCGACTGTCTGTGTACCCGTTAGTTAAACGGTTACACTGAGGTAAAAATAAATAAAAATTCCTAACTACCTGATGGACTTTTTCAAGTGTCAGACTGGCCTAAAGTAATATTTAATCTGCCACTGTTAGAGGAGAGTGGAAAGCTAAAAGTGACATAAGGAAATGTGAAGTTAAAATTAAATTTTACAGGTTGGTGACAGTGGTCCACTATTAGTTATTACCTTTGTTATTAGCACAGAAATAAAATCATACTAGCATCTCACATGTACTTGATATATTGTAATGATTTTCATTTCAAAGATTAATCGCAACTCAGACAAAACAAACACCTATGAATAGCTAACAATATTAAAAGATCTATACCAAGGTTGACTCTGGGGCGATTTTAAAAATACAAATCAAATAATTCTAGACCAGGAGTATGTTTAAAGTTGGAGTATTTTTTCTAAAACAACACTATTTAATTAACTTCTCGTTAGCAATCAAGATACAATATAATAGGGTGTTCTAAATGAGTTGCTCAACTAGAAGGAAAAAGATCTTTGTTTAAGACATTATTGAGTGTCTTTAAAGATCCAACCAATTAAGCATAATTTCTGAAGTATTTTTCCTTAAAACCTGGACTTACAGCATAGAATGTTTTCGTATAGTGGATTTTCACGGAAGGTTCTCTGTATTTCCACCAGGTGGCTACGGCAGAATACTGCAATTCTATTGGCTGAAAAATTTCTCGCCCTTGACTCTGATTGGCTGAAGCAAAGTGCATCCTAGCAGCAGTATTTTTAGTGCATTTAAATGTATATTTGACATCTTATCATTTAGTTGATTTCTGTTATTTCCCAGAGAAATTTATATTTATGGAATCAGTTAGGTATGCCCTACTAACGTCTGAAAAGCAAAATGAGTAATAAGAGGAGAGGAAAAAACTTATGACTTGCTGAATTCTGGGCTGCTCAGTGAAAAGACTCTATTACGATGCAGTTTCAAAATATAGTGCAACTTGACAAATGGAACCGAAAGATTTATCAGATGCTGTTACTTTGTGACTGTACGCAATTTAATAAAATATTTTAAATGTTTTTTCTCATGCTGGAACGACATTTCAATCCGTTGCTCAGTTTTGTCTGGAGTACAGTTACGTATCTGTAGATGTCAAACAGGAAACTTTTGTTGGGATTTTTCAAAACTAGGTTTTAATCATAATTCCACCATTTATTATAATGAGGAAGAGCAACTAGTGTGTTATTCGCATGATCTAGGCAATTTCAAATGATGTTGCGAGTGCATGGTGTTCCTTGATAACACAATCTAACAGCTTACCAGACTAATCGGATCACGGTATTATAATGACAACTTCTCAAATTCACTGGAATTTAATATTGCAATGAAATAAATGACAAAAACAAGTCTGTCCTGGTCCCAAGAATGCAATACATCATATTGCATGCTAGTAGAAATCACATTGGCAGTATTATGATAAGGTTGTTAGACCTGCACTTTTAGCTTAAATAGTTGTAATAATAAAACATGAACTTTGGTACAGGGTTAAGAAAATTTTTGATGAACTTTCTAATCAACCTTTGCTAATAAAGTTATGAACTTACTACAAAAAATATATGCATCATGCAAACTGTATTTCCAAAATGACTTACTGCAAAAATATACGCATCATGCAAACTATATTTCCAAAATGACTTACTGCAAAAATATACGCATCATGCAAACTATATTTCCAAAATGACTTACTGCAAAAATATACGCATCATGCAAACTGTATTTCCATAATGTTTTTACTGGACTCTTAAACATGTCATTATTAATGTTATGAATACCAACTTCCTCATTCACAGGGAAGCATATAAATATAATTTAAAACATAAAACAGTGCCATCAGACCATAAATAAATATAGCTTGATATTCTATAATGACTTGGATAGCATTATCAATTCATCCCACACTTAACATTTTTAGTTTAAAAGAATATCTTATTACCTCAAAACAAAGTTCCATATATTGCCCAGTTTATAAAGAATATTTGATGCACATTTCTGTTGTTGTTCTTGCTTTATTAGCTGAGTATTAAAAAAATAAATCAAATACAATCCCAAAGATGCCAAGTTCTGGAGTGGTGAGAGAGTAAGTTTTGGCCCTTTTCAATGAGTTTACATCAAAATGTAAGATTTATTCTGGTTTTCTTGGAGCTAGACAAATCAAAATATGAAGAAAAATACTCAAGTCTAGACTAGAGTAGTGAGATAGCAACCAAATGAGTGAGACTCACTCTGAATGAGACTTGGCATGTCTGCAATCCCAAGACATAATCACCATTCACCACCCTGTCTGTGGTAATGTTAACAACCTAACACTAAAGCAGGTCATCACTGATTAGGAAATAAATTAATTGAACATTGTGTCAAGTGCATATTCTTGAGTTCATTGGCTTTGGTTTAAATTAGTGAACAGCACAGAATGATCTGTGATGAAACAAAACCACTAAATGAACCTTGTGGTAATGTGTTGTACATATTCAGTGAATGTGAGCTGCATATAAACTATCACAAGCCACAAGTATGAATGACATTGTCATTGATTGAGGAGATATGAGAATGAGAGTCCATCAAAACAAACACTGAAACAGTGCACATTATGACACAATGACAGTCATTGACATTGTATGTCCACAATCCCAAACCTTGACATATTGAAAATACACGAAGAAAATTGCCAGTATGAAATCAATTTATGCCAGGGGCGATATAGGCTTTGAACAGTAGTTACAGTTAGACTTATTTTGCTAAATACACTGCTTGTACAAACTAAAACATTGTAGTTCTGGACTCCCTCAGTTCATGAAAATAATGAAGCCACATCACAATAACAAGGCAACTTCAGCGGGATATTTCAACCTGATAACTATGACACCAGACAACAAAAGGCGTTGTAATTCTATAAAAGAACCCTACAGAGTTTGTTTAAACAGTGGAGCGTCATTGGGTTTGCCCAAGAAAACGATAGAAGAGCACAAACCTTGAGAGTAGGATGCTCAAGTGACTTCACGTCCGCCATTTTTGTTGTCGTCTGCTCGAAGAAATGTTATTAAATTTTTAAGTAAACCATTCTTTCAAACTACAAAAATCAGACTAGATATCATTTTCCCAACTGAAATGATAGGCAAAATTGACATAAAGTAAAAATGATGGGTATCGGGCGAAATAATTCTGCGTACGAAGTCTCGCCATTAATTACGAGAATGCGCGAGACTTGCCATTGGGAGAGTGTGAGCGAGAGGAGGTCGATCGATGCTCAGAGCTGAGTTGGTTTTCAAATTCCCCTCTTTTTGTTTAAAGTACAGTTTTCGTTTGGAAAATTTTATCGGAAACGGAGATTGCACAATATTTTCTAACTGGCACTGATTATATACTGCAGATACGACTATCAATAGTGCGTGAAAATCTTGTTTGATTTTATAGGAAGTGTCAGAAGAAGCGTTGGCCTTTGTTTAAACGCGAAGGCATCGACATAAAAAGGTAAGACATTAAATCGTTTGTTGATCATACAAATTGATTTGCATTACTCAGGTAAATCAGCCTAGGGAGGCTGCAAGTAAGATCGACCGTTAAGGTGAGTTAGTATGGGGTTAGATTATGTATTTGGCGCTTGTGGATGATGCCACGCGGTGAGGTTTTAGTTGGGAATTCTTGACAAGCGCCGGTGTTTGAAGGAATGGCCGGCGACTTGAGTGTTACAGCCGGCGACATGCATGCTGCGACACAGGCTGTAGTACAGCGTATAACCACACTCCTACTCTCATGGCATGTGCTTACTTTGCTGATGTTTCTGTAGCATAGTTTGAGGAATTTGCAAGAAAATGGCGGTTTGTGTTGCTGCAAACGCCAAGGGGATGTGCTGACATTTTATGCAAATTACCACCACCAAAGCTTGTGTAGCGGGAAGTGTGTCGCTGCATTGATTGATGTAGGTCTGAACGTGATATTTTTTTTTCTCGCGTGGTTTTTTCTTTGGCTGCTTTGCCCCTGGCCCCTCATGCATGCTGACTTGGGTTATTCTGGTACTTTTGGCCCAGCCAACAAGGTCAGGCGCTTGGGCTGCTTTCTTTTTTGACAGTTTGACACACGGTGGTAGAACAATCATGTGTGAATCCACATCATGGCAGCTAAACTATGCTACACAACACACGAAGTGCGTGCACTTAAAAAACCTTAACAAACTCATCTCTTATTGATAAAACAACTCAATTGATGTGTCACTCATGGACTGAGCGTTCTCCCTGAGCTAATTGACACAGTTTGACAACTCATGCAGGCTGTTGAGTAGTCTAGACACCGGTTGTATACTGTATAGCTAGGCTGACTCGCGTTTGCCCTTTGACCTATTTGTGGTCACAGTCCATTTCCAGTCCAAAGATTATGTAACGAATGAGCGTAGTTTATCAGAATCGTGTCTACTTTATCTCTTATCACATTTAAGCATACACTGATATTGTTTTTGTCTTTTCTCCTTTGTTGTACCTTATCTGCTATCTTGAGTTTCTCCATGTGAGGTTAGCCATGATGACTTGATATCCTAACAGTGAAATGTGAATGTAAACAAACATAACTCAGCAGTTCTACATTTGAAGAAAAAGAGACAAAACTAGAAAAGATACATATATGTGCTCATAACATGGGGTAAATTGACCCTAGTTTGTTCAACTTTGTTTTTCTATAGCAACTTCTTTCTTAACATTTGTTGCTGTTATACATTTCACATCATATTACAGTTTATCTAGATGGGTCTTCAACAATAATAGTTCAATTTTGCAATTAACATCTTCTAAAGCACCTAATGTCCTCTATATGCAATGCTCAGTTTACATGTGTCACAGGTAGTGTAACTGAGGCCTTTTAGGAAAGAATAGTGAACTTAAACAATGCCATGTGTTCATATGATATTTTGATAATTAAAACCGGGAAGAAACCTAGACAGTGTAGGCCATTGTCTGGTTTTTTTTCTTTTTTATATTTATTAATAACCAGGTTGATTTATGGGCAATTATAGCAGGAAAGTAACTTTTCGGGGTCATGAATATTGAATAGCAGCCATTATCAGAACATTTTTGTGCACACACAAAATAACTATATTTAACTGATATCTTTGTGGTTCAAATTGAAAAACTTCAGTGCCAGTTCTTGCAGCGACATTACAAATGCAATGACATCTGTAATCTCATTGTCTCAAGGTTTAATGTCCATTCTACTTGATATATAACTGATTCTTTTGTTCTACTTGGATAGCTCATATCATAACACACATGATTCAATTGAGTATCGATTTTGCTTGGTTAAAGTTTTAACTTCGCTGACCAAAACATATCACAACCCATAATGTTTGTTAAACCTACAGGAAACTTTGACTCTGTACTCTGTACAGAAAGTCAATGAAAAGGTAATATGATAAATTTTGTGCTTCAGGATGTGTCTGAACTTGTGGAAACAAAACTTTTCAGATGAAGTTTATCGCACATCCATGATACACTTTATTAACCACAGATTGAGTAAAAAGTTTGCGCTTGACAACTTCAAGAGTTAAAAGTGTTGGTTGACATTCAAATTTGAATAATTTAACCTCATTAACTGATGTTCTGTCTTTCCTCTTATTTCAGACCGATGTTGCATTATGCCGACAACATGTGGTTTTCCTAATTGCAAGTTCCGCTCAAGATACAGAGGTTCTGACGATAGTCGCCACTTCTACCGCGTACCAAAGAAACCGGCCGTTCTCAGAGAGCGTTGGTTGCTGGCTATAGGCCGTACCGAGGATACCATTGTCAACCAGGTATGATGCTTAAGAGGTTTTATTTGTCATCTACTTGTTATATGTCATGACTCATTGACACAACGTTGAGGTGACAACATAGCTTTGAACCACTATATACATGAAGGTATTATTTGTGAGACATATCTACAGAAACACCAGTGTTTGTTATAGAATAGGAACTGCTATGATTTGAATATATGCCCAATGTTTATATGATAATACTTCATAATTTGTCATAATACTCAGGACTGAATTTCATATTCAATGTACAAGCCACATTAACAACACCTATAACAAGCTCAAACTTCTGCCGTTATGAGATTTACGAGCTAAACGTATACATAAACACTGCTAGGTTGGCATTAGCTTTCTTGAACCATCGGACAATGCTCTTGTCTTGAATTGATATTGTCTATAATTGTGTTGATTCTGTAGCCTGAATTTGTGACTTGCATAATAGACAATCACATTGCAATGAATATAATTTATGTATTTTGTAGTCTATGGGCAGTCTCGTCATAAAAAAGGCTAGGTACCACAGGAATTTATTAGTGTGTTGTTCAGATCAATTACTTGTTTCTAAGCAGTCTGATATTTCTTGTTGTCGACAAGCAAGGCTTGCTCAGTTGCATGTTGTGTGGCCATTTCTACATTGTTTCTGTCGATGGCAAAGTCTGGTATTTTTTTAAACCTGCTAGGTCTGCGTTAGTTATGATGTGATATTCTTATTGAAGGGAAAGAAAAGAAAATTCATTATAAAAAGTTGAGTGGGAAAAACTGCACATAGGTACATGCAGCAGTTATACATGCTTGGCTCCCTGCCAGGTTTCCGGCCAAGGTTTTCTCTGCTAGCTTTTATGTACTGCCTCGTTTTTCTTTTCTTTTTCCTTTTTTTTTTTATTCTCATTTTTGGAAACGGTATAAGCGCGCTGCATAAAATAATCTGCATTCATTATGCATAGTTTTGTTGGGAACGTTGGACCATGCATTCCATTCTAACTATGACTAGTGAATCAAATTTGATACTTTGTATTTGATATGGAGGGATAAGAGACAAAAAAAGTGCCTGGAAAAAAAAGAAGAGGGAAAATGAGGACAAAAAAAGAGACGCACAATGTAATTATCTAGGACAGTGACATGCATATTATCTGCACTGATATTCAAATTACATTATACCACATAGCTAACTATTAAGCGGATATTGATTATTGCTGCGGTATGTATTCTAAAAATAAGCCATTTCTTACAGCAGGTTGGAGTGCTCTAGGCTCTCATTATATACAATGTATTCATGATAAAAAAAATCCTAGATTTAGGTGAATGGCATTTATGTAATATCATTGGGTGACATTTACTCGCTACACAAGTCGAGGACTCTAAGGTCAAGTACATGTTTGGTAGAATTTGTTGGGTTGAGGAATTACAAGGATCAAGGGGTTGTTTATACTGTTTAATCCGTTTGTTTTAGGATAAATATACTCTATTCCTTTCTTTGCATTTGCTTGCACGGTTTAGTGATTTCAAATTTGCTCTGTAGCGGTTGTACTGAAAGAAATTATTTGCAGAATGGCAGGAGTGTTCCCAAGGCGCTGCAAGTCGATACAGATCAGACCTAGATAAACAAATTATGCAGTAGGCATAAGAAAAAATTCATAAGCACCATGCTCATGAAGTTTATCTCTTAGGGAAGCATTCGCTCAGGTATGAAATTAAAGAATTTGATTGTGGCATGCTGAGATGAATTGGGAGAGCCTTGCGGTTAGTGTGAGGACATCGTGTAACAAATGCTTGTTGCAAGGCCGTGTAGTTTTATATTAGCCACAGCAAGTCTCTTAAGAATGAGGTGCTAGGAATACAAAGTCGCGTGTCGACAACACTGACTCCTAGAGTACAACTTAAGACTACAAGGACTGTCATTATCGCAGAATATGTCTTTGCGACCGAGCGGAATTTTCTCCTTGCAGTACCTGCCACAGTAAACCTTGGCTCCGAAGTGTTTATGCCACAAGAAGGATATAAATCTCCCCTCAATGGCGGCCTTCTTCCCTGGCTCTCTTTTTTATCCTTGTCTTCCTCTGTTCTGTGTTAGTCTTTAGGCTGGTAAGGATGGGCTGCCTCAAGCTTTTTTGTCAGTCTCTCTATTTCTTCTCACTTTTTTTTTTTTGTCTTCAGTTTTTTGATTATAACTTTTCCATTTTTTCCATCCAGACATTCTTGCTTCGCATTGCACTCGAGTTTTGAGTTATGACAATGGTTTTAGCCCTGGCGAATCAATAGTGTAGGCTGTTGGGGAGAAAAATGAGTTCATGGTGTCTGAGAAAGGAATATGAAATAGAAGAAAAAAGAAACTCGATTGGCTGTGTCCTCCAAAAAACTTCCTCCTCGGCTGATATGTTAATACCCAGTCGATACATGCCCAGTTCTTGAGTGTAAAGTTCTTTCAAAAAATCTTGGAAGAATTATTACATTGTGTATGTCATAACATGTATATAATTTTAAATTAGTTTATTGGACAGGAAACCTCATCGTTAGTGAATTATTTTGGTGCATATAATGGCAGCGATACTGTAACTACTGTTACATTGATTACAGAGTGACTGTACATAGCGATTTCCTGATAAGGCAATGATAACAAAAAAGGCAAATAATGAAATGTATAAAAATCATAGATAGGAAATTCTAAAATGGCGCAGTATAAACGAAGCATCAAAGAAAAGAAAAATCATAGATAGAAAAATGTAGCCGCATTATGACTCGTTTGTTGTAGCCATTGTTGATCAGTTCGATATATGGGGCGGTTTAATTTCAGTCTAGTTTAGCAATGATTCTTCTCTGTGATATACCTAATTTTAATCTGTTAGTGGGCTGTGCTATCATGATGTCAGTGGCCATTCTTGGAAAATAGGACACAGTTTTATTGTAAATTCTGATTGCTCATGTTATATGGCTGCCAACATCTGTGCTCGGTATTCTTTTTTTTATATTTTGTTTGTTTTTCTGCTGCTATTTTGTGAAAAGGTCGGATAGGGGAGGGGCTAATAGCCAGAACATGTGTAGTGTGATGTAAGAGTCATGTTCAATTCAGGGATTGTGTAGCGAAAAGCCTCACATGAGTTATTGTATGTGACTGTATGGAATTTGAAGGCTATTTTCTATATACAATATTGGATTATCAAGTGTTCGTTTATTTCAAGTGGAACTGAGTCATCTTAATATCGATGTAATGAAGTATTGGGAAACTTCACAAGGTTTGTAATTCTGCCAATGGAGAGTTTCTCAGTAATTGAGTTTCTCAGAAATTTGGGTTAATATATCTTGAGGTTTCTTGGTCAAGGTCTTGTATACATGATCTGTATGCTTCAAATCTGGTTATATTATGATTCTCGTTCATGTTTACGTAATCTGAATTTTCGATTTTGAGTGGGGGTCTAAGTTTAACGGTTGATCGCAATATCTTTAGATCATTTTGAGCAAGATGTCACATACAATACATAATACATTAGGATAAATCATATATGGTGTTGCTGGTTGGCTGACACCTGAAGGTGTATGTGCCTAATTTGTCCTAGAAAAACATAGGAATGCCATTGTTTATATCTGACTAGTGGTCTAGTACATACTTATGATGTCATGAGGCCCCGGATAGTAGTCACTAATTTCTGGTTTTTGTCACAAGTAGGAACAATAGATGTTCAGTGGCCTTGTAATAAATTTATTAGATGGGCTCTAATATCTTAAGGTCTGTTCAATGTACTTAGTATTTACGTTCCTGGGGTATGAAATTTTTGAAGTCTGGTCTTTTTTTGTTGATGTATATGGGGCGATAAAAGCTGCTACGTTTATTGCCCCTTCCAGAATTTATTGTATACATACAATGTGGGGTTAGTGAAGTCAGAGGGTATGTCTGTTAGCCCTTTGATGTTCAGAACCCCCCCCCCCCCCCCCCCCAATTGAAAGGAAACTGTGCCGTGTAATATTAGGTTGGTGTTTTCGTCAAGGGTGATTCAAAATCTGGGTCAACAATGGCTGTAGTATCAGGAGATTTTGTTCGTCAAGTCAGTGTCAGGCTTGACTTGACAAACTGTAAAAAAGGTATCTTTTTGTTTAGCTTGTATTTTGTGTCACTATTGTGAGTATTGTCTTCCCTGTAACAACAATCGTTTGATAAAATAATATGGGTCATGAGCTTCTAGTCTATCACTTCCCCAAAACATTATCATTTAGTCATCAGCACTTCTTGAAATGTACACGTGTTACATTGGTCATCTTCCTTGGAGTTGCACTCAAAGCTTGAATACCGTGGTCTGTATTTTGTTGCCATCATGACCAAGTAATTTTCCATAAAAGTGTCCCCCTTCAAAGGCTTTTAATCTTTCCGCTCATAATTTCCTTATTAGATATGAAAAGTACACTTCATGCTCAATTATTGTAATAATAAGTCCTGCTTGGTCATGATAGCATGTAATAGTTACATCGTAGTTACTTTTGTTTAACATTCAGGGAGTGCATTAACAGTAAATTTAACACTAATTCAAGTTTTTCGTGTTGTGAAGAGTCATCAGAATAATGACGTCTATTTAATTGACCAAATTTCTTGGTAGCAGTTAGATTATGCATGCCAGTCTGTCCGTATTCTTGGTCTAGGATTGGATGTTACATGTGTGTTTACAATTTGATTCTTAGCTGTATGACTGTATATGGGCATTCTGCGAAATCTGACGCAAATGAGGGCAATGCTGTGTTTGGCTAGTGTATAGCTGAAGTATTTTTTGCCGTGTAATGCTGATCTAGTATATGTTAGCAATACCTGGTATCATACGTTATTAAATTTTGATCTACAGATTGTCCCTGCATGCATGTTTACAGACCCAAATTTGGAGGTGATTCTGCTAGCTTTTTGTCATGATTATAAATAATATGATTTACTTAATGTGATTTGGCATGTTCCACTTTCGATGGATCATTATGACATTGAAGCATTTAGCAGAAAACTTTTTAGCCCTGGCAATGTTTCGCCATTAGGGACAGTTCTCTATTGCAATCTTGACCATTACTATAGGAAATATTTGAACAAATCGGCAAAAACTGTCAACATTTAGGACAGGAGAGAGAAGTCCAATATGTCACAATTTATGATCGTAGGTTGATCAATGATGTGGCATTTTGTACTGTTCCACTACTGGACCAACTCAATATGTTGCACTTGTAATCTTTTCAACTTTTAATATAGGCGTGATACACAAGTGTCCTTCACACCACAAGTGTCTGAGAAATGCACTAAGCACTGCCTGGTGTACCATCCACTAGTTAAGAGCCAGTTTTTCTAAGATTCAGGCAGGGTGTGATACACCACGTCTCAGATTTTGCCCAAAATTTTTTTTTTGGTAAATATTTGCTAAAAAGTGGGAAAAATCACATTTTTTGAAATATAAGGGCTAAAAACGTTTCCTGTGAAAATCGGGATTTCAAATGCAATGTTTTCAGTGCGCCCTTAGTGAACCTCTGTGATATTTGAATGGCTAAATATATGGGGTCAAGGGTTTCATTTGGTATCAAATTAATGGGGGTTGACTTAGGGCGCAGACAATAGGGGGCTCTCAAAGTTACTACTTGCGACCATTTTATGCCACATTGCCAGGGCAATTGTGGCTTGCGCCCTAAGTGTACCTCAATGTTTTGTGCATGCATATGAAGGAAGGGTCCTATACTATAACTTTAGATGAAAATTAGGATGGTACACTGAGGGCGCATGCCCACAGGGGGCGCTGTTTCCTGTAAAATAGTGAAACAGACCCTTTTTCAGGGCTCCCTCTCTCATTGCGCCCTAAGTCAAATTCAATGTAATCAACAAATTTACGTTCCAAAACATCTCTAGTTTCTGTGGTATAAGAATCACTGAGGTACTCCTGTCCATTACCTCTCTATAATTTTTTATATGGACCATTGATGACAATTTGCTGTGTTTTGTCATTTAATTTTTGGTGCGGATGATGTGGAAAAGCTTAAAAAGTTGTTGAAACTCTGAACCTTAACAAGAAATCTCTGAAGCATTCTGTCAAATTTGTTGTGCTTACGACTTAATCATGCTGGATGCACTCTCACCAACTTCCATTTCAAGTTATTTCTGTGAAAGACTTGAACAAGCAGTTCGATAGATGACAGGCCCCAGAAGCTATTACTCCGTTTGATATTGTGATTGGCTATGCATTTTCTCTATATTTAGCATTCATATTTTGAAATTGTTCAATTTAAGTCTACATTTATTCAGATTTTATATTGCACTCATTCATTTTAAAAACAATTGACGGTTCTCACAATATGGCAAATGATAAAAGTAGAATATATAATGGGTAAATAAAGCACAGTTTGTAAAATTAGGATATACAGTTGAAATTCATTAGCTGTTTTTAAAATCATGATTATAAAACAGTAGACTCACAGTAAAGTTATAATTTAATAAAATTACAAATTTTCCTTAATTTTAAAAATAGATGTGATTTTAAATTTTGAGTTAAAAACATATAGGAGTATTCCAGACTTTGTTGATGTGCATTTGGATAATTATTTTTAAAATTTTTGTCTGTTGTACAATGTACACTGAAGTGTGCTTAGTCAGTTTTATGTGTATATTCCAGACTTAGTTGATGTGAGCATTTGGATAATTATTTGTCTGTTGTACATTGTACTTATAGTCAATATTGTGAGCAGAGCAGTTATAGACATGTAGACTGTGTAATGCCTGTTACAGAATAAAATCAGGCATAAAATGTTCAGCATGTGGTAAAAAATTACAACTAATTAATATTATAGGCAGTAGTTACTGTCTATGTCTCATGCATTGTTTTGACAATAAATCTTTCTTTGTTTTCGTTGAATTATAGGAGAGCTGGCATTTTTATTTCATTTTTGTGTACTTGTGGCATCCCCCAATGGCATGCACTCTTAGCATTCCAAACAAATGTATTCCTCACAATCAAAAACCTGTAGAAACACAACTTGCAAGACTTTTAGGACACATTCTGAAAGCATCCTGGTGATTTTCAGAAAAACGGCAAAATCTTCATCAATGGTACATATAAAAAATTATAGAGAGGTAATGGACAGGAGTACCTCAGTGATTCTTATACCACAGAAACTAGAGATGTTTTGGAACATAACTTGGTTGATTACATTGAATTTGACTTAGGGCGCAATGAGAGAGGGAGCCCTGAAAAAGGGTCTGTTTCACTATTTTACAGGAAACAGCGCCCCCTGTGGGCATGCGCCCTCAGTGTACCATCCTAATTTTCATCTAAAATTATAGTATAGGATCCTCCCTTCATATGCATGCACAAAACATTGAGGTACACTTAGGGCGCAAGCCACAATTGCCCTGGCAATGTGGCATAAAATGGTCGCAAGTAGTAACTTTGAGAGCCCCCTATTGTCTGCGCCCTAAGTCAACCCCCATTAATTTGATACCAAATGAAACCCTTGACCCCATATATTTAGCCATTCAAATATCACAGAGGTTCACTAAGGGCGCACTGAAAACATTGCATTTGAAATCCCGATTTTCACAGGAAACGTTTTTAGCCCTTATATTTCAAAGAGCCCCCAAAAATTACCTAAAAGGTATGGGGGGCTAAAAATGTGATTTTTCCCACTTTTTAGCAAATATTTACCAAAAAAAAATTTTTGGGCAAAATCTGAGATGTGGTATATCACACCCTAATGGTTAAGTGCCTGAATCTTAGAAAAACTGGCTCTTAACTGGAATTTCGTGAAAAATTGTCAACCAGGTAAAAATGTAATTTTATAAAAAGTAGTGACAGAACGGATAGCTCTACAGTAGGGCTGGGCTGTACACCGGTTCTCGATATACGGTTTGTACCAGTACAAGGTTAACAATACGGGTATTGATAATCTTTATGTAATAACGATACACTTAAACGGTACACAGAGGAGCTATGATGCAACACAATATATTGCAGTTATTCAATGAAGATTTGCTCATTAAATTGATAGTATCTTTTGCATTATTTTAGGTTTATAATAAACCTTTATATATGGATGTACTAAATTACTAATTGACAAAATTTAACGATTGGTATCATGATACGTATCGTATCGGTTTTACTGTATCATGATATGTATCGTATTGTTTTATAGATAAAGGTGTACAGCCCTACTCTACAGGATTAGTAAATGAAGGATATCTTGAATTGTTCAGGTTGAACCTCCAGACTTAAATCGATATTTATGTCAGAATTAGTCTAGTGTAATGATGGGAACAAACAATGAAATTACGAAAGTGATTAAATATCGTTAACCAACTCAAAATTATTTTTTAACATAAATAAGTATTGTTTTTTTTTAAAAATTGATTTAATTCTGTGACTAATAAATCAGGTGAGCTGTCCCAGCATGTTGTAAGTCGCCATAATTATGCAGGTCGAATATTTCAATAACTTTTTTCTTCAAAACTTCGTAGTGCTTGTCCCTGTGAAGGACACCGATGCAGTTAGCTTAAATCAATTTTAGTGGAAAGCATTAAGAGTCCTCGGTGATCCTGTGAGATGATCCTTACTCCCAAGTTTATTGAAAAAGTTGGTGTTTGCTACTACTATAAAAAGTGACTTTTCTGCAAGTGGTTTGGTCATAGATCTGTTGGTGCATTTGTTAATGTCTTTACTCTTTAGCCTTGAGTACCATCTGCAGTAAACATCTTATGAATGCCTATCTTCAAGAAGAGATTTAATTGAGTGAGTTGCACCATTTTCGTCAAAAATCGATGATACATGTGCATGTAATGTGTTTATCTCAAAACGGTTGTGATAAGGAGCATGATATGGGTCGTTGATAATAATTATGATTTTTGAGATTAATCTTTTCAATTTTAGGCACACATCTTTTTTTTTTTTTCTTGAGAAATAGTTTAATACTACAAGCTATTGCAATGGAACCAAATTTAGCTTTTCTTAATACTGATGGTAAATTCCAGTTGTTTATGTCAAATTCAGTTCAGCATACTGCAGTGTTTCTGTTTAATGTTCTCCAGAGACGTAGATCTGTTATTTACACTTAGTTACCTTGACTTAAGTGTTTTACATGTTACACGTGACTTGTAAGCCACTGGTGGGCTTGGTGCCTAATATAGGCACATGTCAATAAAGAATAATCGATCAATCTGTTTTAAGCAGCACTTTTATTAGCTAGTCTTAAAGAGTATGTGTAGTGTAGGGTACTGGTTATGGACTTATAGTTAATTGGCTGAAGAGAGTAGGGTACTGAGTTACAGTTAATTAGCCCAAAATTGCTGAAGTTACATGTATATCATATTGAAGAGTGCATTAGCAATGATGTTTGAAAAAAAAAAATAAGACACTGGTGGTCTGCCTTTCTCGAAATTGCTTCATATAGGCTAGCAAAAATTTCTATTCAAGTATTTTTGGGGAAAACAAAAGGCTAATTTGACACTGGTGGTCTGCCTCGTATAGGCTAGCAAATTCAGACAGTGCTTTATTTATGGCATTTGTACTTTAGTCTTCTTTACGTTTGATATTGAAGCATGCAACAAAATAAGATCCAGGGACCTGCTTCAGCAATATTTCTGCTGAAGTTTTTATCATCACAGCCACACCTTGGTCTCATTTGAACAAATAGGACAAGTTGGCTTGAGTTCAAATTGATATTTATCAGACCATGTCCTTGATTATGGAGGTTATTTTTGCCAGAAGTTGATTTTATTTTACTTCGTTGCTGTATCAATAAAAACGACCTGATATCTTCTTAAATATAATATTGGTTTCTGTGTATGGCAGTTCTTATATTTCACATTCACAAACACAGACAGCATCCAACAACTTATCTGCCTATAATGTTTAGTCTTTCATGTAAATTCTTTAAGTATATTTACAGACATTGCAATTTAAATTTTTGTGTTATTATCATTTGAAAGTTTTTTTACCATTTGTTTAATTTTGAGTACAATGTCTAGCAGTGTTATAAATGTAGTCAGAATCTTTTGGCTGTTGTGATTTGTTGATTCTTTCAGCTCTTTATTTTGTGGCATTTTGTGTTTAATAGTTCTGGTTCAAGGTCGTAGGCGAGCCAGGATTGTAAAATATTTGTGCCACCAGAAAAGAAATGCCTCAAGCAGCAACAATTTTTTGTCCATCCATGTGTTGTTTTATATATTTGTTATGTATTGTTTTCCATTGTAATATTGTCCTGTGTGCTTAATGTTGTATTGTGGTAAATCTGTCGTAGACGTGAATATAACTTTTGTTTTGTTTTTGCATGTTGATTTGTAGCAGTTGTTGAGAGGCTAGGTGTCTCCCAATTCCCGGTGAATCTTCTAATCTGCAGATTACATACCTTTACAGGTAGGTTAAACAATAAAATCTAACACGATTGGGCACATCTCCTAGGCAATAAATGATTTTGCACTGCTGCTTTGTCATACAAATTAAATGCCTTTTGCTTGATACCTGAATCACGGCTTATGCGCTTAACACTTACTTGGGTTTGGGTTTCAGCTAATCATTTTGCCTTGTATAACATTTTTCATAACACATTAATTACTCTTACTGACCTTAGATTCTTACTGACTTTCACCTGAAGCTGATCTCTTTGTAATGACTGTCTCTGGCTTATTATAATTTCTGATTTTCTAAACACCTTGTTATTACTGACTAGCGAATGAATATATTTTTGTAGTATTATATCGTTACCTATTTACCAGGTGAAATACCTGTACTACTCATATGGTGGCCTATTTAGTTACTAATTAATGACAGGATATTGGCACAAGCACCAGTCACCATTCACTCGCATTAAACTAAAGACATTTAGTGAATCTATTTATTTTCCTTTTATTGTGCCATGAGTTTTAAATGGAATTTAATTATGTATGCTCCTGTATCCAAGTACAGATACTAAAGTCTTGTAACCTTGAATTTGCTGATCTTCGAATCAATTTGTAGAATTAATACAACATTTATATAGTGTTTGTGTTGCACATAGAGTCGAATAAAAACACCACAATAAAATGGGGATGTGGAGGTTTTAAAATACTTCAGAATAGACTAAATAGTACACTTGTAAATTTTACACCAAAGCTTGCTATGTATAGATTAAATGGTTGAAACAAAAATATAACATCCTGATTCCTACTATGATGTTTTAATACTTGGAAATCAAACTCTAATAATCCTGATTCCTTTTATGGCTTTATTGCATTGTAAGTTATTGATCGAATTAGTCTTAATGTTCGTAGCAATTATAGTTAGTGCTATTGTTTTGCATGAATTTGGTATTGTTTCGGTTGCATGGTGTATACAGTAGTATACTAAACTGTTTTGGTGACTGTGATATTTGTTTATTTAGTTTTGCTTTGTCTTTCTTTATAACTGATAAGTTTAACTCATTATTTAAACTTCTAAAAAAACGAAACTGGTTTTCTGCGAAAAAAAAGTACCAGTATTTAAAAAGAGAAAATGGGTGTCGACCAACGGTCCTATCATTTGGAACCTGGAAGACTTGGCTTAATTTGCGGAACACTCCAGCTTGCTTTTTAACACCTCGGTACACCTCACTTTGCAAACACGCTTTCACTGCACAAACACTCCAAATACAAACGCTAACATTTACCCCTTTCTTTCAACGCTTCACACACTTCGCTTGACTAGATTAATAACATATTAAGTTGAAATATGTGACAGTTTTGTATTCATAACATTAGTTGTTACAATCTACTAACAAATTAACTACAATGTATTGAAATTAATTTGTCTCTGTAATAGTCTGAGTGATTAATCAATTTTCAATGAAAGAACAAGTAATTTGGCAGTTGCCATTAATTAATGTGATACTGAAATACCATGTTTTAAACATGCTATTAAACTTATGTGGCACTGAGTGGTATCATTAAAAAAAGATTTTAAAAGTTTGATTTGTACATGATAAAGATATTGTGTGTAATTATTGAATTCTAACAGGGAAATATTGTTCTTTTTATCTGTTTTGTCCATGTCTGTGTGATTGGGTGATAAACGTGGTTTACTCTGTTGTCCCAATTCTGTATCCAATAATTTACATTTCCCTATTCCGATTTTTTGATCGTCTGATCAATTGTGTGGATGATTGCTCTGATTCTTGCCGAAACGGATGTTTAATGAATTTGAATGATTTTTTGATTTACTCCTGTGTATTCCCACCTGTAACTGACCCTACCGTAACTGACCCTACCGTAACTGACCCTACCGTCCTATCCATGTACGTTTTATGTGATAAAAGGAGTGAGGAGGGAAGTGAAAGTGTGTAGCTGACTGATTGTTCTGTCCTGTGTGTGCGTCTAGCAACTCCGTGTGTGCAGCGGACACTTTCACGGAGGAGAGAAGAAAGAAGGCGACATTCCCGTGGCTGATCCGAACGTCGATCCTCCCGTGAAGATCGAACTCCCCCCACCCTCGCCCAAGAGAGCAGAAAGACGGACGTCGCTCCCGAGCCACGTCCCCAAGAAACTACGCATTGACGCCGGCGGATCAAGCAGTGACTCTAACTCCCCAACCAGTAAGGGCCTCAAGTTTTATATCCATTGTGACTGAGAAATAAATTGAGACTGAAGAAGTTTTTCATCATGTGTACATCATGGTTTGAGTGCTCATCATCAGTCAGTTATATTCTCAGTTGACTTGTGTGTCATTAATGATGTACAAGCTGTCACTGTGTCAAACTTTTGATATGTTTACAATGAATCTTAATGTACATCTAATGTTGATCGTGTGATTCCTGCTGTTGCATTTGTATTAGCTTAGAATTAATCATAATGCCTTCCGATATGTCCGTTTGAAAAACTTCAGAATTTGGTTGTGCTGGTGACATTACATCTCCCCTTTTAAAATGTTTGCCTTTTTGTTTACAAAATTATCTTTCCCCTCTCTTAACAACGATCAAAGAAATGTCACAGGAATATATCCTCAATAGTAATCTTAATAAAATAATTTTAACATTGTGTATTCGTTTTTCAGTGTCGGTAGGGCGAGGCCCCATCCCGAATGGTCCGATGCACCCTCGGCCACTTATAGCTCTTCTTGATGGCAGAGACTGTTCAGTCGAGATGCCCATCCTCAAGGATGTGGCCACCGTAGCTTTTTGTGATGCTCAGTCAACCACAGAAATTCACGAAAAGGTAAGACGGACATGATGCTGGATATGGTGGTCTTTGAATTAGTTGTGCATGCGCACCTGTTGAATTGCTGAGTTATTGTTGGAAATGTTCTGAATTTGATCATGCAAGCTTGTCATTAAGACGTATATGAAACTGAGGGAAACTTGTCACCGTTTTGAACAGTCTTTAAATAGGTTTAATTACATACAATCGGGGCCAAAAATCTATATATACTTCAGTACGGTGTTCTAAAGACATTTGTGAATAGAAATGTCATAAGTTGGGAAGTAGTCATTAAAACTTTTGATTAGAAACGAACGAGCATGGTTAAAATTTGTATTGAAATGCAAAGAAATGTGATTATTATTTATTAAAAAGATGTGGGGAGGAAAGTGTATGGTTTGTTTAAGCATATGTAAACTTTGGGTATGACTGTTTATGTTGGATTATGTATTCCAAACAATTTTACTGTGATCTGCTCAATTGTAGAAATGTTATAGATAGATCTCTAACAAACAGGTGAAGTGATATGGGCCAGTATTTTTCATCTGCTCAAATAATTTTGGCATGTTGCTACATGTTCAATGTCAATATAAATAATGTCGATCCTTTAATTGATGTCTCAAAAACCTAAATAACGAGTTTTTTGCTGTTTTCAGGTCTTGAATGAAGCTGTAGGAGCTCTGTTATACCACCACATAACATTGTCACGAGAGGACCTCAAGAAATTCAAAGCTCTTCGAGTCGTCGTCCGTCTCGGGACGGGTATTGACAATGTTGACGTGAAAGCTGCTGGAGAGTTAGGTTAGTATTGTTAGAACATAGAGAATTTTCACCTGTTAATTGCCTTCACTCTTAATTGAATTCCGTTATTATAAAGCCCTTTAACTTAGTATATGTTGAAATGTGATTGAAAAATATCTGAAAGAATGTTGATGTTGATTATAATTATGAATTCTCTTCATGTTGGTCCAAGCAAAATAAATATGCTAGCAAAATAAATATCTGTCTATCTAGTAGTCACGACATCTATGATTCCATTTATTGTCGTAAGTTAAACGCAAATATATACACTTCGAAATTTATACCTCCGACCAAATTTATTGCTTGTTGTTTGACCCATACATGCCACTAAATTTAGTACATCACTGATAATGATGAACACTAAATTCTTATTTTATATTAATCACATTGCTGTTGCTTTATGATCCTATATCCGGCAACTATTTGGAAATGATGTTGAATTTGAATGAAATTGTTAAATGTAAATTGGTATGTATGTTCACTGACGGGATGTTTCTTTTACAGGCATAGCTGTTTGTAATGTACCTGGTTATGGAGTAGAAGAAGTAGCAGACACGACATTGTGTCTTATCCTGAACTTGTACAGACGCACATACTGGCTTGCCAATCATGTCAAAGAAGGCAAGAAAATCACTGGTCCTGAGGCACTCCGCGAATGTGCTCAAGGGTCAGCCAGAATTCGTGGCGACACACTTGGTATTGTAGGGCTAGGTAAGTGGTTTGTCATTTGCTAAAAATCTGTACTCAGTGGGGAGAAGAACTGACAGAGGGCTCTGCCACCGAAGCAGGTAGAGCACAATTAGATGACGTCATCTTTCATTGTAACATAAATGACATCACTGAATAGATGACCTCATAGAATGGTTATCTGCTTTGGTGGCAGTGACCTCTGGTGGTACTTCTGCTCTTCCAATAATTTTATTATTTTGGGCATCTCGTTGCTGACGCAGAACCAGCTGGAAGATGGTCCTTGTTTATTATGTTTAATGACGTAATCATACAATCGGGTCAATGAGCGCAGTTGATGACATCACGTTTAAATGACTCGGGCAAACGGTGGTTTGGCCGTCTGCTCGTTGATTTTTATTTTAATGATTTTGTATATTAAGCTGCTAAATAAATCGGTCAACAAGACCGCTGGACAATTTATGCTAAATGAAAATTTAATTGCTTGGTCAAAGAAGTCTTGGCATCCCATTATTTCTGAGACATGATGTGTAGTGAAAGCAGCTTTGCAGTATTTATAAGTTAATGATATCAAATGCTCTATTGACAAAGAAGTGTTGATGTAATTATTTATTTGTTCAATGTCTAACTTTTGTATTTTGTTTGCAGGACGAGTCGGCACAGCAGTTGCACTTCGAGCAAAAGTTTTTGGTTTTAACGTCATCTTTTATGATCCATATCTTCCAGATGGTATTGAGAAATCGCTAGGTACGTGAAAAATAAAATGGCTATACAAATTTCTTTAATTAAATTACATTAAATACAACAACTCTACAATCATCTTGTGCATTTTCAGCATGTAACTTTTGTCTTTTCTTTTCAGGAATAACCCGAGTTTACACATTACAAGACTTGTTGTTCCAGAGTGATTGTGTGACTTTACATTGTTCTCTCAACGAACACAATCATCATCTAATTAATGATTACACCATCAAGCAGATGAGACCAGGTATGAGGCTTACTAAGACGAAGCTATATTTCTGTAATATGTTGTAAGTTGATCAAGATCTTAGATCGTTCGCTCATGGACGAAAAGTGATCAGGCTTCAGATAATAGTGCGAAGATCCTTTGAATAACACCCAGGAACGAGTACCCCAGGCAAATCCCACCAATTTTGGGTATTATCATGATATATTCATTTGGTCCACGTGGTCAGAGCTGTCAAACTAACAGAAACAATTAGATGGGCTTGTCCTCCTTTCACAGTGTATGATATTCACTCGTATGGAATGTGAAAACAATGTACATACTTCAAAATCACTTTTAATAGCTTCAATTGATGTGTACACACCATTTCTCTAGTAAACAAAACCCTCGTGGTTGATGGTGGTTGTATCCAATGCAATGGAATTTTACCATTTTGAGTTTAGGGCCTGACCTCATTGGCCAGGGGTAGTGGTCAGGCCGTGTCACAGGAGGGTCAACCCATTTAAATATAATGTTTGGCTCTCTGCTGATTGGCTAGTTTGGAGCCCAATCTTGACTTGTTTACTGGAGCCTTTGCTGGAGTGGTGAATAATTGTCGGGTCCGTGAAAGGATTAGCACTGGAGACTACACACAGAGAATTGCATGTTGTGATAACATACAGTCAAACCTGCCCTAACGACCACTTGTATAGAAGTCACCTGTTGTAATCGGCTACTTCCAGTTCTCCCACACTGTCTAATCATTGTTCAACCCTTCGTCTTAAACGACCAGTTTGATCCTTGAGTGAATGCTTAAAACAGGTTTGACTGTAATTCATGAGCACTATGTTCTTAGTAAATTAAGTTTTAACTTTTTGAATGGTAGCATTATAGATAGTGATATTTCAATGCTAACGAATTCTACTTAATTTTTTCCAGGTGCTTTTCTGGTGAACACAGCCCGAGGAGGGTTGGTTGACGAAGTTGCTTTAGCTCAGGCCCTCAAGGATGGCAGAATCCGTGCTGCTGCACTAGATGTTCATGAAAATGAACCTTTCAGTTTTGCTAACAGTGAGTACACACCTGATAGATAGATAAATAGATAGATACATTGGTTTACCTGTACTGTTCCCAGTTGTATTGATGTGTGTGTGATTGTCTCTTGTGAAAAGTCGTCTGTAATGAGCCTTTCAATTTGGTCATGGCAATAATTCGGTGGATACTTCAGTTTGAGATAGTATGCCATGTACTCGTGTAAGAAAATTAAAATTGGCCAAATGACCCTCTTTGAATCATCAGTAGTTTTGCATTTACTGCAATTACTGCAGAAAGACAAAGTAGATACAACAAAGACTTTGACCAAGAAGTGGTTTTTCATCTTCCTCTGATGATCCTTGTAGTCACAATTAATGTCAATTAACAAACGGTTCATTGGGTGAATGCCTGTTTTTACAGGTCCATTAAAAGATTGTCCAAACGTGATCTGCACACCTCATTCAGCATTCTACAGTGATCAAAGCATCACAGAACTACGAGAAATGGCAGCTGGCGAAGTAAGAAGGGCGATAGTTGGTCGAATCCCTGACAGTCTTCGAAACTGTGTTAACAAAGAATACTTCACATCAAGTAAGTAACATCTCTTGTTTTAAAAGTCATGAAAACAATGTATTCTTAGGCATCTGCTGATGCTCAGGCTGTTCCCATGCACACAACTGAATTCTTGGAATGTGTCTGACTATTGTTTTTATAAATGTTGAGATAACTTTTAGACAGGGATAAATGTTAGCATTCTTTCTGCAGATCCGAGATCGTATGAAAAAAATGTCAGTGTAGATAATGTCCATGCCTGAGGTGCAAGCCAAAATGCAAACTGAGTGATGATCCTTTTTGCCTACCTAGTGGGAACTACTACTTAAGTCATTAACAAATGCCCGATACTAATGACACTGCTTAACTCCCACACTTCTGTAGAATCAAATACGTTATAACAATTGCGAAAGAACATTATAATGCTACATGACAAATCCAGCATGTGTTCGTGCGTAAAGTATATCACTGTTATATGCAACAGGGTTGATAGAAAGAACTAACCTGTGAGCTCTGATTCTTATCACTTTGATAGATCACTGACCAGGATAGAACCTTGTACAGATCTTTGTAAGTCAGGTCAGCTCCATTTCCTATTAAATTCCAAATTTTATCTTGTCATTTCTAACCAATGAGTAGTTCGCATCGGGAACTTGTGCACATCTGTGTTGCAGATCACATGACTTTAGAAGTAATTACTTAAAATTTTTGATGGAAAATATTCTGATGTCTGTTGGTTATTTTTGGCAAAAAAAACCTGCAATTTGTCTTAAATTCAGAAAGTACTGTGAAATTCATGAAGATTTAGGGTGATAATTCCAAAGTCTTCTTAATTATTGCTTGTATTGTACAATTATCTGTGATGGTTTCTTTCTTGTTTGCTTAAGATTTATTTCATTAAAAATTAAATTCCTTGGAAGATCTCATCTTGTATTTGTTCCAACACTGAAGAAATGATAGAATAAATATTCTGTGAGGTCAAAAAGTGCTTGATTTATTGAAAGGAAAAATGCATCTCATGTTTTTGGACATGAAATCATTAAAAATTGCAAACATTTTGATAAAAAATTAGCTGTAAATCGTACTGCTCTTCTGTGAGATGTTGGAAGTTGTAGCATGCAATGCTTGAATTCTGGTAGTTGCTTTGATTGGATAAGCCGCGTAGTGTTAAAAAGCAGTGTTGAAACTTGACAGTCGTATTAAATGTGGTTTAAAAGGTTTGTCTCTTTAAGGATGATGAGTTGTTTTGCACAATTGCAGGTACGCCCAACTCAGACAATCTTAACGGCGTTGGAGGATATCCTGGATTCGGTCTCCCCAGCGGAGTACACTCCACGACCGCCGAACTTCAGCATCCGGCAGCAGCTCATCTCGCGGCTGCTCACCTGCCCCACTCGACACACGCGGAAGCCAACAACCATATGGCTAAGTCGGAGGCTTCAGACGTCCACTAACTCTCGATTTTTTGATCCCCTCCCCCCCCCACCTCACCCCCCCAGTCAGTCTGCCAGCCAGCCAAGCCATTAGTCTTGCGAATAAAGAGCCCACTCATCTGACCACGACAGACTGCACTCTTTTGACTTCTCCTGGCCTCCAACCATCATCTCAGTCGCTGTGTATATAGAATATGACTCCGCTGCTCACCAGACCTACTTAAGCTGCTTTCCAATGTACTGGAGATTTACCGATTAAACCCGAACTTGTGTTTTATGCTTGTTGTTCTGGGCTTCACATGGAAAGCCTAATAACAGGATGCAACTGAAATTAACACACAATTTTACGCAAGGAGCAAGCCTTTTACCCTTGGATGTTGGTTCATTAAAGGGAATACAATCTGTGGACTTAAACCGTTTGGTGATTCTAGATGTGTGTGCTTAAACTGGAGATCTCAATGTGGCTACGGAGAAGCCAATTAGTCTGTTGTTGTGCATCTGGAAATATGTGTGTACACACACAGCCTTGGTCTGGGGGCTGGAAGTTTGCAATGGAGATCTAAGCCAGTCCAACCCCTTGATACGGAGCTTAGGACTCGCTCGATTTTTCATCTTAAATTTGTTCGAATTGCAGGTCTGTGTAAAAAATAATGCAGATTATTGTAGTCTCCTCCTCCGACGTGTAGATGGGGCCCCAGACAGGCAGCATCACTGTTCATATTCATAAAAAGAGTGTTACCAGAAAGGGGCCCTGGAAGGAAGGGGAAGGGCTTTAGCACTATTGGGGGCCTGATTGGTTGTTTGGGCTTATGCATTTGCTAACTTTACTTATTTAGCCATCAGACTTTTCTCGGATACCTGATGTTCTGGCTTAAAAGGAGCTCCCAGGGAGAATAATATTTTTGATTAAAAACATTTTTTACTTAACACAAAGCTAAAAAGCATGTTCAAAGAGACAGAATTATGTAATGGACTTGTTTTTTTACTTGTATAGAAAGTAAGGCAGCAACTTAGGCTCTCGGAGATAAGTCTGATGGCACTCGTCAAAACTGGATGCAGAGAGTGTACGGACGAATGTCAGGGATATACTAGCGTCATGCATATTCATGAGCAGCTATGAGGCATAACATTATTTTAGCGTCATGAATATTCATGAAGTAATCTGGAAATGATTGTTAAATGGTAGATTATCTCAGAGAATTGTGTGAAAGGACGGATGTGTCAGATTATGAGTAATAGATATATTATATTTGCTGTACTCCTACATATTTGAGTCGTCATTTCAGTTCATTTCGTACCTGGAGTAAGATAGTTTGAAATATTTTTTGGATGTGTAATAATGTTTGATTTATATATATATGCTGGATAATTATTTGCTTTGATCTTTGTCTTGTTGTAAGCCTCTCTCAGAGAGTTTTCTTTACCATAGCAGTGATCTGATTCAGCAAGATAGTTTCATCACACTAACGTAGCTGGTATGATATGTATTGATATATAAATATATATATATAAATGTATAAAAATTATATTCCATATGTGACAAAGTGTTTTTGTAAGCGTGCTGACTTTTCTACCAGACTTAGTTGTTTCCACGTTTTTTCTGCCACATCATTCCAAGAAGGGAAATCAGTATTTGAGCTAGTGTAGTTTTCTAGCCTCGCCCTAGTTATGTGTAGGTTTGTGTGTCTCTTCACGTTCCTTCTCGGTGTCAGTGGATACCACCAGGTGTCACTTAAAAATATGCCCCCTAGTGGTTTGCACTTGTTAAAGAAAAACAGTCAGGGGTCATCAACCTGCAACAAACCTCGTCACCACGGCAATCATGCTTCGTGCAGATGCATTAACAATTACTGGGAAGGCGCCCGGTCACTTTGTCATGATTGCCAGTGCCTCATTTATCGAAATTTTCATCAAACACAGGATTTTAGCTCGTACTAAAGTTCTGTGGCTTGCGCTTCTGAAATCGTTCAGATTCTGAACAATATTGTGGTAAGCAAAACCTGTGGACTGCAGGAATATGACTTAACTGTCTTCACAACCAGCTTATATTAAAGCCATTTGGATTACATGCATTTCTTGCTGCATATAGAGAAGGTGTGCTACATACACTGTAATTGTGTATTCAGTCAAGTGAAATGAGTTGCTAAAATATCTTCCATAATCAACACTTCAGTACGTCATCTTAGGATGATACATGTCAGCAAATTGTTGCACAATTGTGGTCACAAACATGGCTGCACAGAATAATTATCTATTTAATGTGTATTTGTATTTCTTTGCTACCACGATATGTGCAAATTTAATGAACAATGTTGCTAACGACGGCAACAAACTTGTCTTTGACCCCTTTTCACCTCGTTGCATTGTATAAGGGCCATCTCATGGGTATGTCATATTTCATTGTAAAGAAAAATATTCAAATGATTTTGTCTCCTGATGTTTTTAAGATGTAGAGCTCTTCACATACTCTTTGTAGGCCTACTGGACCAAAATGCATGAATATATTGGCTTTATTTTTGTGTGCTTGTGAGTTGTAGTTCAACTGGTAATAAAAAGAAAAAAGGAACTGCTATGGAAATGAAAATGATTAAATAAAACTTGAATGAAGAACACAATAAAATTTCTGTCTTTAGATTTGTGTTTGTATTTTATATAATTAATGCTGTTTTACAACATGAACTTAAAACTACAGTATCATTTTGTCATTGGCGGATAACATCTAGAAAGTTCATTGTATGAGTATTTCCATTTATTTGGCTTCAAGTAGGGTTGCTGGGATACAGCAAGGACCTTAATTGGAAGACGTTTGTGACTAGACTTGTCGTCCCACATTGTGGTTGAAGTCGGCAGTTCTAAGGCGCCCTCTTGTGGTTGCTTGTAAATCTTTGGAAAGCGCCGTCTGACTGGGGGCTCTGATGTTGGTCTACCTTTGTAATCGCCACCGTAAATACTGTCGTACTCACAATTCGTTGGGATAATGCTGTTTTGGTGAAGGTAGTCTTTCGGCGTGAAATGCTGTCTCTCAAAGGAAGAAAAAGCTCGTCTTCCCAAACTCCGACTATCTTGACCCTGCAGAATGAAAAACTGCATTTAAAACGTGTGGAGGAATTTAGGTGTTAGACAATGTGATATTAACAAAATCCCCATCCCCCTCAAACTTATAATAACTATTTGGATGAAAACAAATCTGTTAATATGTATAATAATAGTGGTTCTTCATCCCTCTAGAAGAATGAAGACTGGCTCACTGGCTATTACATTAAAACCGTGAACACCGCGATATTTTCAAGTGTCAAAAGATCCAAAATGCATTGCAACAACGGATGACTTACGTTACCAAAGTAGACGCCATGATCTTGGAAAGAGTTCCTGTTGTCGTGGTCAGAAAACTTGTTGCTCATTCTAAAATTATCCTGTAAAAAGATAATAATGTTCAGTTGGATTCAAGGTACTTTTCAGAATGACATATTTCCATCATGACCAGTGAGCATAGTAATAGCTATGTATATTAGACTTACAACATTATTTTTATGATAAGGCTTGGGAGGTGATTGGGGGAAATCTGCTTTTGTAAATGGTTCGTGCAACATGTAGCCTGTTGAGGTGTCCTGCGTCCTCAAAATTGTCCCCTGGTCAGGAATACCACGATGGCGATACTGAAATGAAATTAAAATCAATTCCTTACTGACATTAGTCGAGCAATAGAGTTATCAAATTCAAACGTAGTATAAGTACTCTAAATTTATGTTTGCTTATGGAGCATTTCATAAAAGGAAGGTTGCATGTAACTAATTGGTATTATATGTACTGTATTACTATTAGTAAAATTTATCCGAAATATAGCCTTTTTAATTTATTTGGACTTGTCAATTGAAGTTATGGTTTTCTAAGTGCATTAAAATGATTAGACTTGATTAGTGCAGATAAAAAAAAGAGTACATTGTATATATATATATATATATATATATATACTCATTACTCACCCATATGCCGTCATTATCAGGAGCTGGAGCAAATATCCTACCCTTTGGCATCTTTATATGGCTTATAAAAATTCAATAGGGAATTTGTAATGAATGGAACTCTTGTACATGTACAAATGAATTAGTAGAAAACTTTCCAGAACTTTTCAGTTCACCATCACATCACTGTCATCAGTCACTGAAAAACTTCCCATGATTATGCAAACAAAAGCTACTTCAGATGGTAAATCTAACTTTGGTGTGTCTTAAATCGAACACAACTTTGTGAGTCCAATTATAGGGGATGACAACGCCAAATTGAGTTACCAATCTTCTTGAGGTCCATGTGGTTGCTATCAACAACATAGCAGAAAATTAAGCCACCGCTGGTGGCGCCATGGATGAACATAGCAAGAACTAATATTTTGCATTCAAATTTCATTGTTTAAAAAAAAAACATAAACTGGAACTTTAAGTTAATGCAAGAAAAAATAGCTTACTATACCTGCAAAGATCTTGTTAGCCTGCTGTATTACATTTTGTGCCTGTGGCAAAGATTTTTTGATATTAGTGCTGCCACCTAGATTGCCATGAAACTAGACTACGGCGTCCCCTGGCGTTTACTGCGTCGCTCCACGAGGCAACTTCACGCACTTTCAAAGTACTTTGTGGAGTTTATCAAATAATGATTTGTGGGAAAACGTTACTTGTCACTGTTAATGTATTTTGTCAAGCATGCAGTTATGAAATTAATTTTTCTTTTTGGAATTTAAATTATCCGAGGCAATAATCAGGGTTCGCGCGAGAGATGAAGAAGAAGGAACAGGTGGAAGAGGACCGGTCTTGTAAGATGTTTTAAAGTGGGTATATTAGTCTGACATTTAATGAAAATCTAATAGTATTACCGGTAAAGTTATATTCTACCAGCTTAGTCTAAACTTTAGACAATGTCATTGTGTTATGTCGTTCTAAACTCAAATCAAAGTGTTGGGAAAGTGACCATACACATACACACACACACTACTGTTTTGGATTATTTAAATAACGGAACTTGCAAAGTTACATTGTATCATGTTCCAAATCTTTAATAGTCTAAGACCAAGCGTTACATTATTTTGAACGTAAATTCAGTGTTTTATATTCAGTCAACTCTTTCCGAAATTTGCGGAGTTCCCGTTGCAGGCGTCGGGTCAATAAAGTTAAGTCTTAAGAGCACGAGCGCTTGAATTTAATGGATATATGTGCCTATTACTAGTATTAGTATTACTATAGTATACCATGTATAATTAGTCTGAGTCTGTTATAACAGAAGAGTAAGAAGAAACTTGACCTGAGCCAGATATGTACCTAACGAGGGATTTCCTTTGATATATCAATGTTAACAACTAATTGTGGTGAACAAGTGGCACAGAAATTTTTGACAACAATAAATGTTGACAAAATGATTCTTTCAGTCTGATAATATATATTATGATGGTCTAAGAAAATGTCTACAGTATACCTTAGACTTAGTTAGGTTCAGTTTGGTTCAGTACTGGACGCAGCTGCCAGCAATTTTTAAACTTGAGATATCATACAACTACACATTTTGCTTTATATTAATGAAGTTTTTTATTACTCCTGCAAAATAATACTTACGTAATTTGTTTAATGAGACTGCTTATTAGACAGATTTATCTCCAAAATTGTGGTTAACTTTTCTGCTAATTAATACGCTGGGTGATTCGGGCGCTTTGAGAAAGCGGGATTAGTGCAGTATAGCGGACCCAAATTTATGCCCATATTTGGCACCCATTAAAAATTAAATTTTATCAAATATTTCAGAAGTTTTAAGTTCTAGCACAGTTAAAATAACATTTGGTGTAGAAGAGCAGGGGTTTGGGGAAAAAGCAAAAATAAACGCTGTCTTTACCGTGAAGATGAAGACCGCCGTCATAACTACATTAGTTTGTGATGACATAAATATATTTCAAGCATTTTTACGTCATAGGCCGTGCAATGAGGCTCGTTAAATATGGTCATAAATGAGGGTCCGCTATACTGCACTAAACCCGCTTTCTCAAAGCGCCTGAATCACCCAGTGTAGTAATTGGCAGATTCGGCAGGGGTGCAGTGGGTGGATGGTTGATACTAGTAGAAATCTTGACAACATTTGTATTGCAAGCGTTGACAATGCTTAAGGCATTGCTCAAGCAAAATAAGGAAAAGGGCTCCATCAGCAGCGAGATAATGTAGTAAATGCTGAGACAGGGCGTTCATTAGGGCTGTGCCCTAGGCGGGACCCACATCTCCAAAGTAAAATCATCCAATTAAGATTATCCCACTGCTGACGGACCCCTTACCCTCCATATTTGCTTTCATTTTCCTTCAAATTGCTGTTTAAAATCTCATCATAATTCTGTCAAATTTGGCAGCTGCTTGCAGTGCCCTCTTTCTTATTCTCAATCTACTAACACTCCCCTGTTGCTGGATTGAATGGCATTCATAAAATGAAGCTATTAGATTGAAATAGAAATGATGTCCTAAAGGATTCACTGTTAGGTTAATTGCAGTTGTTTAAATTTATTTTATTTCTTTCACACAGGGTAAAGAGTAATCGTTGAGTGTCTGTCTCTCTTCCAACACTGTTAAAGTGGAGAAAATTGCAATTTTGGAGCAGCTGACTTTACCTTCAACATGGTCGACATATACCAAACTGAAGATGTCAAGCAACTTCTCAACAACAAATTCATTGTTATCATCGGCGATTCAAGTATGTTTTAAGATGTTCTGAAGATCCTATGAATTTTTGATATTTTTGATATATATATTTTTTTGATATTTTATTATTTGATATTTTTTTTGCAATATGTGCTTTATATTTCATTGTTGAATTTTTTTTACTTGTCACATTGCAGTTCAGCGATCAGTCTACAAGGACATGATTAGACTTCTTCAAGATGACCGGTACTTGACCCCTTCACAGTTGAAAATGCGGGTGAGAAAACATTACATGTTTTACCTAAGACTAATTTTAAAACATCCCGGTTTTAACTTGTTGGACTGGAGTTAAACTGAATTGATTGTATGGACGTAAGTAACAAAATTAGTCTGTGTGTTAATGATATTTTGGTTAGTGGCTCTGCAGCCCTTATAATTGTCATGAAGGAATGTTTAAGAAGATAGTGATTAAATACGGCGGTCAAGTGAAACAAAAATTGCTGTTTAATCTACGGCAAATTCTTATGATCCAAATTGTACTAAAAAAGAAATCAAAAGCTTGTAGATAGATGTAAAGATATTGTCCGAGGACAAGCAGAAATTACAGTCGCAGTAGCAAATGTAGTGTGAAAAATTTTTACATCTACCCCTAAACTACCTTTCATAGTCTTTTTCTCATGTAGTAGTTATTTGCAAATTGCAACAAATTATTTGCCAACTGAAATTTTGTGCCAAGTTTGGTATAACAAAGGCATTATCTTTGCAGGGCGTGAAATCGATACTTGGTGACACATTATTAGAAGGAGGTGTCCTGGGGAAGCTGCATAATGGCAAAGATTATCGTGAGGTCCGACAGTATCACACTGAAATTCATCTTGTCAGGTGGGTTTCAAATTCAAGCGAATAGATTCATTAATTTTGATGATCCCTCTGCAATAATTTCACTTTTTGCAAGACAAGTAATGTACAAGGGGGAAAGAATGCTAAAATTTCAAAATATTAGAGAAAGTATAATCTCTATACGTATATCTTGCAATTTCATGGATTGGATCATTGTCAAACTCTTTGGTATATTTTATGCTTATACCAAAAAGTGACATTCGCATAATACCAAGTTACGTACACAGGTCTCTCTGCATAAGTAGGGGTGCGGTCAATATTCTCGATGCATTACCAGCTGTTAGAGGGAGATGTAATGATGAGATGATTAGGCTTGAGAGTCCACCTCAAGACTTTTATCACTATACTGTTGGTCTTCAGTTAATCTCTCCACTAATTTTTACTTCTCAAACTTCATATGTACATACTCTTTTAACATATACATTTATTTATATCATTACTTGTTTACTATTAATAGTCGGGGCTTGACTGAAAAACAGTACAACTGAATGAAATTACCCTGTTTAAATTAAGGTATCTTTGACTTACGTGAAAGTATATTGCATTCCCCAGTACATGAAATTTTCCTATCTTTCAGGTATTACTATGTAACAAGATGTTACGGAGAATACATGGAAACAATTCTTGAAGACCTAAAGAATCCAGATCAGCCTAATCCGGATGTGATCATCATGAGCTCTTGTGTATGGGACATCACCAGGTATTATTCTGCACTCCTTGTTTTCTTGAACAATTTCTTAAGACTTGACCTCACAAATTAATGCCTCTGCAACTTGCTAAGGTGGTGATCTGTTTTACCAGTAGAGGGAGCTATTAGTAGCTGTTCAAATGTGACGTCATAATTCAATTGCCCTCAATGACGTCATTGCATGCTCTTGCTTATGTCGTGTAGGATGTTGTTACTGGTAGCTCCCTCTGTTGATGAAAAGTAGCTCATTAGGTTAGTTCGTCAAAATATGTAGATCTATTGAATTTTAGCTTGTTGTGACAAATGTATTATTTATTCGCCTGCAAAACTTTTAATTAAACAGCTTAAAAAGGTAAGTTTCCCAAAATTTTCTGTAATTGACATACCAGTGTGACGACAATCCATGGCCATTGGTATGATGTCATTCTGAGTGAATTCTGGTGCAGGCCAAGTAAAAAATGATTGATGAGATATATCTCTGCGTCTAGAGTTACCATGTACAACTGATGTATTTCTGTTAGTTGTGTTGGTGAAAGTTTCAGTTAAATTTATGTATTATGGCATTGTTCTGTCTCTACACTTCTTTGAAACAACTACTGCTTTACCAGAGAATGGATGATTTGAAGGCTGACCAGAATATAATTGCCGTGATACAGCACCCATCAGCAAAGTTGCGAATGTCAACTTCACTGACGGGTACTGCAGGTCACGATATTGCACTGAACATGCAAGTTGCAGAGGATGTTTGTTGATACTA
Organism: Alitta virens; assembly: GCA_932294295.1. Lineage (NCBI taxonomy): Eukaryota > Metazoa > Annelida > Polychaeta > Phyllodocida > Nereididae > Alitta > Alitta virens. The sequence continues at coordinate 15,645,523 of OW028580.1, read as the reverse complement.
ATCATATATGCTAATAAAACTAATGTTACTACTAGTATTATGGGATTGTACAATGTTATTACATATATTATGCACCTTCTAATTTTATAATAACTAATAAATGCATGGAAGCTGGTCCTTAAATCATTGTGCGAAACCTGCACACTATCCCACCGATGACGGACGATTGACCGTCACAAATTTTTGGGGGCTCTGCAAGGAATTGTCCTGCATACCATGGCCTTAATGAATGATGTTATAATTGTAAATAAGAATATGCAACAATGCAATTTGAGTGTTTAAATTTCTTGTCAATCTCCAGGGCTTGATAAAAAGTTCAATGACGAGCCCGATGCATAGGATCTTTGATACAGGGATGCGATTTAAGTTATTGACGACTGATTATTTGTAGATACGGACCAAATGGGTTGCAGGAGTACAAGAAGAGACTACAACAGTTGTGTCATCGATTGCATGAAGTTTTGTCGGAAGACACGTTGTTTATTTGGAGTGGGGCTCTCCCTGTTGGCCGTGAAGTGAAAGGAGGATTCTTGCTGTCAGAAATTTCTTTCATGAGTGAAGTGCTTCGTAGTGATGTTGTTGAGGCTAATTACTTCGCTAGTCAGGTAAATAAAATGTGAAGTTTAATAGTTATGTGTGATCAAACCAATGCTTATCCAGGCTGAAGTATGTATTAGAAATGTCAAATTTCCCATAACATGCAAACGAGAATATCTGATAGAAAATCCATATGCAAAGACAGCCAATGATATTTTAGTTTCATATGACGTCAGTGACTTCTATTTTACTAACTTTCATTTAAATGGCTATTAAGTGCAATTTCCAAATTTGAAGGTGTAAATTTTGATGTGACAGTATAGCTTACGGAAACATAGGTTTCATCAGAGATGGTCTGTTATGTTAATTAGAAGTAGTAGTCATACAGTGTGATAGTATAATAAAATGTCTGAAAATCAGTCTGTTGTCAATTACTGGATTACCTGTTTGTGTGGATGTTCTTACGTGTACAATAAACATTCAGTGTTCCAGCTAGGCCATTTGAGCATGGCACTGCGCCATGCCTGAAGCCCGTTGCGCCATGCCAGATTTTGTCGGCGCCATGCCCAAAATATTTATTTGCTTTTCAGCTAGCTGGGCGCTCTGGGCATACGAGTCTATTTAGGTGCCCTAATATCCTTGTATGCCATGCCTAATTCAAATCCTAGCTGGAACACTGACATTGTCTTGAGTCAAATTCAAAGGGATCATCTCATTTTATATGAGTTAAGCAAAGTTTTGGCTGAAGCCAAGATTTATAAAAGAATTAATAAGCCAATGAAATTGAAATATTCTGTTAATTTTGGTTTGGGTAGTACAAAAATTTTAGTTATGCACATCAACTTAGACGACTCTTATGAAAGTATTAGCTTCTCAGGGGGTTCTGATATGACTAGAAATGTGGTGCCAGAAAATGATATAATAGGTCACAGTGTTATTTAATGTAAAATTTTATTTTATTTTTACGACCGTTTAAAATTGCCCTGAGAAGATCCGAGAAATATAATATGGTCGAGAGCACATTCCACTTTAGTAAGGTTTACTATACTCTTCAATAAAATACATGATTCACTTAACATTGTGATTGCAGGTGATGGCGGACCAAGGGTACGACATGATAGACTTCCACTACTATTTCCGACATCAGATTCAACACAGACTCTTGGATGGCATCCATTGGGACGAAGTGGCACACAGAAGAATCTCAAACATGTTGCTGACCCATGTAGCTCAAGCCTGGCATGTGCCGCTGCCTAGCATGTACAAGAACACGTAAGAAACGAAAGCTTTATTCGTATAATGATTTGGCTGATATTTGGTATATATCTGTTTGAGCTCCCGGTCCCAGTTAGCCATTTATTGCTCATAAGGCAGTAGCTAAGTACGCATAAAAAAACAGACCCTATAACCTCCCTGCCTCATTCGAAAACTTCCGATCAGGACTGATGGACCGGCCCTGTTTGGTCATGAAATGTTTGTATGGTGTGGGTTGTGAGAATTTCATGATGTTTAATAATGCTATGCACTGTATGCAGTGTGACGTACCATATTTATTCAAATAAACGCCCCCCCCCCCCCCCCCCCCCTCAAATAGAAGCCCACCTCGAATAGAAGCCCAGGGTAGTTGCCTTCCCAAACAATTAAAGGCCTCCCTCAAATAGAAGCCCTTCCAGCTCTTTCAGTTCACCTACCTGGATACTACAGGTCACAGATAACATATTACCTGTTAACTGACCTAAAATATCAGACTCGGTGACCTGCACTAATCTGAAATAATAGAGGCGCACCTCGAAAAGAGGCCCTGCTGTGATGGCCTCCAAATTTTTTTAGGAAGGGTGTTTAATCGAGTAAATATGGTAAATGGAATTAATTAAACACCAATGCAAGAAGAAAATCACTTGGTAATATCGTCTTTATATTTTCAGACTTGTACATCAACAAATGAAGAAAATCCAAGATATTTTGAACAAAGTTCAGCCGTACAACGAAGAACCAATTTTAACAGAAGAAGAGAGACGATATGGTGGTCCTATCCGACCTGCATCCTACATGATGCCACCTCCTGGTCAAGCTCCGCAACGAGGTGAGAACATTTTGACCTAATAGTGTACTTGACAGTGTAATTGCTGACACATGCTTTTAACTTAAAGGAGTACTCACTTAAACAAAATGGTATCTAGATTTGGAGGAGACAGATTCTTTTGATGATTGTGAAGGGGATCCTTGGATGTTTTGCGTATTAAGTTAATGGATTTCAAGTTGGTTGTTTATAACACAATTTGCCTGTAATGAACTGAAATCTTGCCTCTTATGACCAAACAATTCTTAACCTTAATGGTGATGTTGGTGAGGTTGGTGATGTTGGTGAGGTAATCATGTCTTGATGAAGATTATTGCAAGCATAAGATAAAACAGTGGAACCTTGATCTTAAGACCACACTCAGTACAAAAGTTGGTGTCCTAATCACTAATTACATTGTGGTTGTGTGGTCATAATGCTTTGATGGTTTTAAGATATGAACATTGTTTTGCTGACACACTGTAAATATTTTCATTTCAGTCCGTCCTAATCGCGCACCTGGTCAACGACAGCGCTCACTCAGTTGTCAACCATTGATCCAACAGTCGACCAATCGCTATCTCCTGCCAAACCCTCGACCTCAGGGAAAACCCCGATCGTTTATGCCACCCTCTCCAAGAAGTCAGGTTGGTGAAAGACTTCGTAAAATCGCTTACGGTGATTCGGGTCAGGCTGTTTCTGGTAATGGATCCAGCGATTTCACTAGAAGCAGTAGTCGTAGTACTTCTCCCGAGTCTCATAAAAGTGATTCAGATGAACGTAATGATCCAAAAGTGCGCAATGATGATTCTTGTTATTGTGGCTCTTGTGCATCGAAGGCTGGTAGTTCATCAGCTCATGATGAAAATTGCGAGGAAAATTGCTTGTGTAGTTCTGTGAACAAACAGGTTAGTGCATGGAAAGTTGTTGATGTTAAAGCATCCGTTGATGATTTTTTACGGATTAGTTACGAGTTGGCTTTAACATTTTGCAGTCAGTGCCTGGGGCAGTTTTTTGTATGACATGGCCCTCAGCTTCTCAAATCGCCATATTCACTTTCGTTTAAGTTGTTCTGCTTTTAATTTAATTAACTATCTTTTTAGTTGAACGTTAGAACAGTCTGATTTCTTCTATTTACTGCAGAATTGCGACTGTTTAAGAAACTTTTACGTGGTTACTGATAAGGCGGTAAATGCCAAATTTTAGTGCCTGAGGTCTGTTTTCATATGATCAGTTCACTCTTGTAAAAAAACTATAATTCTGTATTGTACTAAATTCCAAATATGTGTGTGAAGACTGAACATTACAATGGCAACTTGCATCTAAATGTCATCGCCTGAAACTGTTTTGTATTGTTTACCTGAGCATGCTGTTAACGTGCGTTTTAATTTGTCATAAGGTGCTATATAATATTCCTTATGTAACTCTAATATTTTGTCCGTTTTCAGCCTCTCCTACCAACCCCTGTTAACTACAACAATTACCACATGATGTCGCCACAAGGCCCACACATGAATGGAAGACAGATGACGTTATCTTTGCAAGCAGGTCTTGATGCTTTCAACAATGCCCAGTTTAACAATTACGACAACTATGTCCCGAATAATTATCGCCCCCCTCAAAGATCTCCGCACGTTATGAACAATAACATGCTGCGAGCTCGTAGACAGTTGCAAGCGCCTTATTGATACACGATGGATTCCAAGATGCCAAAAATCTTTGTTGGACCAGAAATTAGTCCTCTAGAGTTGTGTTTATATTGTGGTTTGATGTCATTAATACTAATATTTTTGTACTTTATTATATTTGCTATGGGAACACATTTTTATACTGCGTATAAATTTATTACACTTGAATTTGATGAAAAACGTGATGAAAAGTCTAAAATGTTCCTACTGTTGATTTGTAGTTACATTAATGCTGTTAGATAGTTCGTGACAATTACTAGTTTAGTTAGTGGTAGGTGATAGATATTTCTCCTGAATTTTATTAAAAGCTTTAATGATTTCTAGCATAAGTGCATTTAGTGGAGTGGCCTTTTTGGTACTCTCTTATGGAGATCTTAAACAACATTTCTAAGTCAAAAACCTAAAAGGAAAAGAGTCAGCTCAAATAGTATTTGGTGCTCTTGTTAATAAGCAATCTCTAAGTTAGTACGAATTGTGTGGAAATAGTGTCAATTTCATAATGGATATTCCATAAAGTGCTATTGGGTGGTAAATGATAAAAGAACTCCTTTTGCATTAAAATTCTATTAAAATGATTTTTTGAATGAATGAATTTTTGCAGGAAAAATTTGTTCCCACCATTGTGTTTGTGTGTAACTTGGTGAAAGGGAAATTTGTGGTGCTGGTATAAACTGTGCACAGTTGTAATGTTACACTATGCTTGTCTGAACGGCAGTAATTAAAACTGGATATTGTCAATTAACGAAACCCTGAAATATGGTACATTTGGTGGTCTTGTAATGATCTGGTGCTCATGTAAAATTGGAAATGAGTTTTATGAAGTATTGAGTTCCGAATATGTCATTAATGACTGCATAGTGTCCTAGTTAAATATATTACAGTAAAAAGCCCACAATTAAGACCTTAATATCACCTCAATTAAAAGACTTGTGGTTCCAAGTCTGATGACCATATAAAAACATGGCAATTTACACCAATTAAGTACTAATACAACTTCACAGATTCTGACAGGTTTGACCTGGAAGTTAATCTCGATAAGCTGGTTGCCAAAAATGATTCTTGTGTAAATACATAGTAATATCTCCTTGACAGAAATACCATTTCATTGAAACCTTGGCAAGATCTTAACTGTCAGGCCCCTCTCGACTGATATCTAAATTTTTCATGATTTTATACTGCAATGATTTAAACGTCATCCTGATGTGTGAAGTGTTCATGTGCGTTATAAATTTGATTGTTACATTCAGAATTTGCTTGTTAGGTGTATGTGTCATCAGGGACGGGAACGTTCATTCCCATCCCTGTGTCAAATGTCCCCATAATGCCATAGGTTTTTCTTTAATTTTTTTGCTAATTTAAATGCTGTGAATTTCTGTGTACAGTTTAGATGCAAGCTTTGTAAGCTGTAAATTGTTTTGATAGTTTTTAAGTTCATGCCATAAATATATAGAATCTCTGGTGTGTTACTCAAGCCAGGTCATTTGAAGGTGACTCTTGAAATCACGCATGTGCCAATGACATTGGCAGAAAATTTCTCAAGAGTCTGAGACTCGTGACAGATATGTTGTGCTCCCGTCTCATTGGGGGTTGCTGCATACTGCCTATATATTTTTTCTTTCTGTTTTTTAAATGTGAATTTTTCATGTGACTGCTGAGCGGTGGTGTAACTACAGAAGGATAACAAAAAAACAAAAAAAACAGAAGTGTTGAGAGATATTGTATTTCTTGAAAAACGCTGTGTGAAATACTCTGAAATGGGAGTTTCCGTTATTACTAAAAAATAGGACTTATTGTCTGTGTAATCTCAAACTAATAAGATAACTGCAGTGAGTTATACTTTTGTATGTTTAATAAAACTGCCAAAAAGACTTTAGTGCGATCATAATGACAGCACATTTTGACTGATGTTAACATTCCGACCAATACTGAGCTTTACCTCAGTATTTAGAGTTAAATCATATCGAAAAGCTGTGTTGATTATTGAAGCATCCTTTGCCTAATATGTATTTTGTGTTTAGTCCTGCACAGTTAACCATGCCTAAGTCGTAATTTTAATCAACTGTCTGATTTAATCGGAATTATTTCTACTTATGCAAAGATTTATACATAGATTGAGTAATCAGTTTTAAAATGCTCCATTAAATTTAAATGCTCCTTAGTAATTGTTGAGATATGCACTTGGAGACTTAGGTGCGGGTTACTGATACTCTTGTCACTTGGCGATTTATCGAGTTGTATGTTATGTTGAAATTCTCATTCTGCTATTCTTGCCTTATGTTAACTTAGATTAGTATTAATCGATGAATTTACCTTCAGTACAATTTTAAAATATCAGTGCCATAATTGTCAGCATTTTCTTCGTCAGTGTTATGGGCTAAGGTGTCACATGACCTGTGAGAGTCATGTGACAAGAGTGTCAGCCACTGACGAAGACGACGAGACATCGCCAAAGATTATGGCATCGATATTTCAAAATTCTCCTTAAGTTAAATTCATCGATTCTTGTGAATTCGGAGATTTTGAATCTGCATTCTAGATTAAACTAGTATTGTGGTCTTGCCTTATTGGTGGATTTTTTGTCTTTTTTTTTGGTGGGGGGGGGGGGGGGGGGTAATATTACACATATATGTTTACATTTATCGTTTTGTAGATTGCATGTACAAAGTTTCATGATTTCTTCTTGTGAAGCTCAAAATTTATGTTGTGTTTAAACTGTTATTTTGTAGAGTTGACATTATACAATATTGTTATATACTTAGTATTAAAAATTAACATTAGTATTAAGAATAACCATAGTATACAATATTGTAATATACTTAGTATTAAGAATTAATATACTAAGTATTAAGAATCAACAGTATTAAAAATTAACATCATATAATAATTGTTCATATGGTATTAAGAAAGGTGTCAATTCCTGTAATTCTTTCTGGTTACACATGATTAGCGTTCAATTTTCATTGCACATATTCAGCAATTACTAAATGCTAGTTGTACTTGCGTCCATGAGCGAAACTGATGTGGTCATATTTGCAGATTCAGTAATTCGTCTCAAGAATATTCTGGTCAAATTGCGCTTGTTTAATTAACATTACTGTAGCATTTATTGACCGTTATGAGTTATATTTTGTCTAATATATTTATTGAACATGGCTTATTCCAAGTTAATTTTTTCTAAGCATAATACCGATCAAATGTGGCTGTCTGGTTTTGCCCATTGACAAAAATGTGTTTATACTTATTTTGCCCATTGACAAAAATGTATTGTTTGTACTTATTTCACGCATTGTTGCATTTAATAAATCTTGCTGCTGAGCGAACTACTCTATTGCAATGTTCTCAATATATTTACTTTGTCACTATTAATTCAAAAGGTTTTGTTGACAGAGGGGAAGTATTTCCCTCCGTCTTTGTGCTCTATGTGCTTTATGGCACATGAGCAAAGCTGTCAAGTTGGTAACTAATATGTGTTAATTGCACTTAGTGTGCCCAAATTAAATTGTGTTTAATAGACCCTACCAAGTTTGACCTCCCCTCCATCTGCTATAATTGCATATAGCTACAAATTGCATTAAGCTTGGGAGTGATCAACTTCTCAAAAAATCTAGGTAGCATCTCAGTAGTCTTTTCACTCGTTTCTCAGTCATGAGAGCCATCAGGTCCAGTAATTGAATGTCAGTCATTCAACTAACTAATCATATCCACAAACTATTTAGCTCCATTTCCCCCTGCTATTTTTGTGATTATCAATCGTAATTAGTTTCGCCATGAGCACCTTCAGGTCTAGTTCGTTATATCATAGTTGTTTATTCAGCATTACAACACAGCAGATATAGAATGAAAAATTCAAAAGGCAATATACACGAAGTATTACATGCGATGTACAAATTTGTCATTTGCATAAATTTGTCATGAATGCACTATATTAACATTTGAGGTAAGAGAGAATGTCCATGATAAAATATGCTGACAAGAGCTAGCAACAGAAGCATCACAGTTTCGAGGTATCTTTAATCTTTGATTGCTATGCATTTATCAATGGTACTAGTTTGCCAGATCCAGCCATCTGTGCGGTCTCGTCGCCCCCACCGATGCATTTGCCGTTGATGAATACTCGCGGAACCTGAAAATAGAGTAAAATTTAAATGTAAAAACCTTATTTAAAAATTATAATGTACCAGGCCAAGGAGCGTTAAAACCCCCTAAAACCCCCCCCCCCCTTAAATCCGCTACTGTTGCCAGTTGTATTTGGTGTCTGATGTTAATTATGCCGGTCATATATCTACTACATACAGGTTACATGTGGCAGATGTAATGATGAGGTCTGAAAAGGCCTACAATCTAGTTGCTGTGATATGTGAAACCTCATTTAATGGCCATATGTATGTTGAGTGTTACATGCATTGTTTGCTCATTATGTGGTGTACAATAAGTATTGCATCACTATTAGCATGTAAATGATACACTTGTTATTCAGTTTTTTATGTTAAGAGGTATAATATATATGCATCCTTTATTCTTATCTGAACTATCAATATATTCTTAATGATAAGGGCAAGACTGATAAGTTCTTTTCAGTACAAATATTTTGCTGAAGAAAAAACAATGTGAAGTGTATTTTCCAATTATACTTTCGTTTTGAAATTGTGACGACCTCAGGCTCTGCACATGAGTAATTTATTAGTCATTCCAGACTTGCAGTATTGCACAAGGAAGTGTAGAATTGTGTAAAGCAGTTTCATTCCACACACGTTATTAAAATAGTGCCAGTTTTCCTATTAAATAGGATATTATTAACAAAATGTATTATACGATAAATCGCTATCATTGATATGTCAATACATTAATTTTGAGCTCCAGTACTGGCAGTAGAAAAACCAATCGATTGAAAGTTCAATTCTCATTGTCATTCTACTATTGATCAATGTTGATACTTACTGATCTGGCTCCAGTAACAGACTTGAGATAGTCCTGGATAGCATCACAATCGCCTCTGTCCTCGATCTCAAAGACTTCATAATCCTCGGCCGATAGTTCGCCACTTTTTAAGTAATTCTGAAAGACGTTCTTTGCCTTGGTGCAATACGGACAGTAGGATTTTGAGAAGACCATGACTTTCTTCCCAGCAATCTTGCCATCAACCAGTTGCTTAGCTGCAGACATGTCTTCTTTGCTTGTTGAGGTACCTATGGTGATATTCTGACGACAACTAGCAGAAATAGCCTACTTGTAGCTTAGGACGTCAGCCAAGTGATTATAATATCTGATGATGATGGTGAAATGCGGTGTCGCAACACATGGCTGACCTACTTATTTGAGCGACATCTTGAGGAGCTATGAGGAATTAATGATTCTACTGACCTTGCCTGCCCTCTAGTGGCGAATGGCAGGGCGTACAGTCTAAAGTTATCTGATGCCTTGGAACCTCTTTGGGGTTCTTTTAATGCTAATTAAGTAGAAATTGGCTGGTCTTGACTCTTCAATGTGGTGGTCACAGTTAAATACAGCAGTTTTAGAGCGAGCATGGACAGTTCAGGGTTGAAAAAGACTGATCAGAAAGATTGTAAAGTAATTGACCAACCTTTCTGGCCTGTTACTGATGTCCTTGTCATAAAATACTGTTCTGTGCTATACAAGCCATTGGAGGAGAAGATACAGAAATAGCATTACAATTGTACAGAAAGGTAAACTTTGGTCAAAGGAGGTGAAAACAAGTTTATGGCCCAGATGTTGGGTTGATTATTTCATTCTTATCAAATGTTTCCATCAGTTTGAAAAGTCGTTCTGAAGATACAACTGTCCATGCTCGCTCTTAAACTGCTGTAATGGTTAAGTGTATAGGAGTGATTAAACAATGTTAAACGAAGGACTTTAGAAAAGGTCATCAAGTGGTTGACCTGAAAACTCCACGTACAGTCACCAGTGCTTGAAAACAGTGCACAGTACTTGCATGTTTTGGCTATTGACACTACAGATAGTCAGATGGACAACAGTTCAGCTATAGAATGGCAATGCACTTGCAAACTTTGCAGTGGCTGTTGGCAATGCATTTTTGTTTGACACTGCAGTAGTGAGTAGATGCTTTACCGTGGCCATGACACCATGGATGAGGAGGACACTCTTTCGCGAATGCCCCCTTACCCTTTGGGCTTGTCCTTAACTGGAAGTTTGGCCCTAGCACATGTAGGCTGGCCCTTCATCACTGGGAGGCTGGCCTTAGCCTGAGGTGGGGGGGGGGGGGGGAGAGACACCAGTATCCCCTTCACCAAATGATTGCTTCTTCGCTGAATGATGCCCACTTCACAAAATGGATATGTTTTTTCCATCAGCAGTATCAGTAACCAAAGCTGTCTATAAAATAGCTGCAAATGCAGTGCCAATAGCCAAACTATAGTAGCCACATCATCTGCCTTGCTAATAGCCAAATTCATCTATGGACACCTCAGTGCCAAATGCAGTGCCAATAGCAGAATTATAGTAGCCACATCATCTGCTTTGTTAAAAGCCAAATTCATCTATGGACACCTCAGTGCCAAATGCAGTGCCAATAGCAGAATTATAGTAGCCACATCATCTGCTTTGTTAAAAGCCAAATTCATCTATGGACACCTCAGTGCCAAATGCAGTGCCAATAGCCAAACTATAGTAGCCACATCATCTGCTTTGTTAATAGCCAAATTCATCTATGGACACCTCAGTGCCAAATGCAGTGCCAATAGCAGAATTATAGTAGCCACATCATCTGCTTTGTTAAAAGCCAAATTCATCTATGGACACCTCAGTGCCAAATGCAGTGCCAATAGCCAAACTATAGTAGCCACATCATCTGCTTTGTTAAAAGCCAAATTCATCTATGGGCACCTCAGTGCCAAATGCAAACTATAGTAGCCACATCATCTGCTTGGTTAAAAGCCAACTTCATCTATGGACACCTCAGTGCCATATGCAGTGCCAATAGCCAAACTATAGTAGCCACATCAGCCGCTTTGTTAGTAGCCAAATTCATCTATGGACACCTCAGTGCCAATAGCCCTTTTTCTATGGCCATTTCATAATACAGTATTAAGTCTATGCCTTGCCCATAGACCCTCCCAATGCTAATGCAATCAAGGTGTTTTTAATTCAAAGATTTCACTGTCAGACCTGTTCACAATGAGCATGCTTCAAAAAGGCTTATATTGAGGTCATTGTCCAGGACTGAATTTCTACTTCTACACCACAATTCCGAAAAGATCATTATAAGCAAGTCCTATATACTGTGATCAGGTTTGGAACCCGGCTAAGTAATCTTAAATTTCAACTGGTCTTATGACTCTTATCATATATTATTAAATGGTCACAACTGTGTTTGATCAACATTTTATTACTGTTTTGAGTAGTCAAGCTGTATTAATATCAGCTATAGAATCAGTTCAGTGATCCAATGAGGTCTGTACAACTGCAATTCTCGTCAGAATTATAGTGGGAGGGATTAGGTTTTGCCTTGTCCATGTTTGTATGCATGACTGGCCACTGTTGTTACTAAGGCCATAACATACTAATGCTTAATTTGAAACTTGCAACAATGTATGCACTGCTACTGCCATTTGGCTTTCAAAGGAATTCAGTGGTAAGCTTTTTAGTAAGTGTAACTGGTTAATTATTTGTTCAGATATTATTGAGTGATGAATATAACTGTTCAATAATATTCACTTAATGTGGTATAAATTAACTAATCTCTGAAAATTGTGTGATATTATTAAAATGCTGACATGTCTTTGGGAAATATAATGTTGAATCATGAAGTTCAGGACCTGAGTCCCATTACTTCGGTTAGATGTTATCTGTTTGGTTCTACGTACATATTTTATATGTATAGATTATTGAATATTTAGTGATCTTAAACTCACCAGGTAGTCTTAGTCTTGTGGATATGCTTATTGAATGTATGATCATACTTCAGGTTGATGTCACATTTTGTGGAAACAATCATACTACATACGGATAGCACTTCATCATGGGTGTCACAGTGAAACAGAGCACAAATTTTCTTCATGTGCCAGGAATTTTATTTTCTCCCGCGCCTGGTACACCAAAAGGCGATGACTTAAACCGTCCTTCATCTGGGGTTCCTAGTAATCTTGCTCGTCTACTGAAAACCCCAGATATCCGTCCAGTGACTCGATCTGTGACTCCGAGAGCGCAGAGTGGAGCCCTTGTGACCCCTCGACCCCAAGGTGTTTCTGTTGCGACAAACAGGACACGTCAAAAGCGAAGAGATGAAGAAAGCCTACGAACGAAGATATATTGGGAACAATACACAAAGGATGTTCAGAGTGAGATTCTCAAGGACACCAATGAAGAAAAACCAAAGTCTCATTTGATATACAGTGGAAATTGTGGTCCAGAGCTTAAATTTCAAAGGGCTGATAGTTGCGAATCTTTAGAGACAAACTTATCCTTACTTTCAACTTCATCTCTTGGGCATAACAGATCAATTAAAGAGACAAAAAGGAGGAAAAAGAAAAAAGAGAAAGAAACACCTCCAGAAATCAAACCAGACTGGGTTCGTCTTGCGAAAGAACGTCGTGGTGCATTAGATAGACTCATAGCCAAGGACGCATCAAATATGCAAGGTTTAGCTCAAGTGTCTGGGGCTAATTTCATCATACAGCGGGCAAAAGTGTCCGAATTGATGAGTGAGGAGGAGAAGGCCCTGTTGCACAACTGTGGTTTTCGACAAGGTATATCAGGAAAGGTCAAAAGTGGGAGCACTGCAAATATCTTGTCTATCATTGCAAAATCTGACCAGACAAAGCTGAAAAAATATGGTTCTGGTACAAAAAGATTAAAGGGGTCATCAGGGACACCTAGTGTTTTATCATCAAGAGCACCATCCCCTAAAGTTATCGGCAGAGAAGTACGAGCACAAAAAAGATCAGAGTCATCGATAGCTGTGTTTAACGATAACCAACTGATGTCTCACCATCGGATGTCAGTTTTTAAAGGGATGAAACCAGAATATCAAAGAAATATTGAAACACCCTTATACTCAATCCATGGCTTACGTGACTTTCAGGAGTCAACTATATTAACACAACAAGTCAAAAGGAGGATTACGAGGACTTTAACAAACATAGAGGACATGACTGGATTTGGTGACCCAGCGGATGCTCAAACTGTGATGTCAGATGAGCGCAAATTCACAAGCGCTGATTATGCTGTCATCCCAAGATATCCACAGCATGTGCGAATCGCTCCTCAACTAAGCAGAGTTATTATACAAGACATTAGGAAAAGAATGGGTCGTCCGAGGTACCATGAACTTCGTAAAGCTGATATCGACCGGCTCAACAGCAGTTTACCTGAACTTGGAAGGTCATCTAGGAATCTCATGATTTTTAATTGGCTCGTCAGTCTAAATGAAGATTATGATGATAGAACAGTACCAGGAATATACGACCTTGAAGGTTGCCGACCACATGATCGATACCCAGTTATCTACGATGAAATTATTGGTGTAGCTTATAACAGCGATGATGGAGAGACTGAGTATGAAACTGAAACTATTGGAGCAAGCAGTGTTGCTGCAACTTCCACTTAAATCGACTTCATTTTATTTCTGCAGTTTAGAGTTATTAGCTGTCTGATCTGTTAAACGTTGTTCATCATGATGTGATACAATCATACTGCCACAACAAATACATATGGCAATGGCACGTATCATGTTAAAAGCATTGTTATACTCTTTAAATGTACTCCGCTTAGACTGAAAGATATTGTTGTGTCATAAATTAAATAAAGAGTGTATATGTGTGGTCTTATTAGTTTGTTAAATGCATTTTGTGTATGTTTATTTCGCTCTCAATTGATGGGCATGGATTGATATTTGATACATGGTGACAAGCAGTCATGCATTTGTGTTGTTTATCATTAGTATTTATTTGGGTTTGGGGTGCACATGATTGTAAGATGCGAGCAATTAGATGCTGTTAATGAAAGAGGAACCAAAAAGATACTGTAACAAAGTCTGAAGCAAAAAAAATTCATTTAAAGGTGGCCCAAAAAGAGATTTGCACTTTCTCAGTTTTGTGAATCATGTGAAAGAATATACCCTAAAATGCTAATTTCCAGAATCCTAGTTAATTTGTTTGGTTAAGCCCTAAAAAACTAACCTTAAAGTTGACATTCTCCAGTCAGAATTACTGTAGTTGAAGTTGTAGCTCATTACATATGCATGACGTCACATCAGGAAATCATTACCCTGACCAGGGGTCAAGTGCCTGGGAATCAGTGAAGTGTGACCAAGATGCAAGGATGCAACCCAGCATCACAGCTCACCTGTTGGTTATTGGCTGGCTGCTGCTGACAGGAATCATGGGATATCCTGATGTGACGTCACTGGCTCACTAGAGGGCACTGTGGCATGTCCAAAAGTTTAAGCAGGAGAATGACTCTAAATATGCATTTTTAGGGTTTCGGAATCACCCAATGGCAGTGTGATTAGTGAAAGTAACTAACTATGACTATCTGTCAGTTCTTCTGAACAATGCTGAAGGTCGTGGGTTTGAATTCTTGACCCTGACACTCTTAAATTGATGCTGCCTGGTTTATGTTGAGACAAGTAAAATATCCTGCCAATCAGGTAAATTAGTTGTGTGGTATGACTCCAAGCCTAATCTCATCATTATGTCTGCCGGTGGTACCTAGTCTCACTGTACATGCCCACTAAGCTTTTAGCAGCTGGGTGGTTTACTCCGCTGGAGGTCCAGGGTTCTATTGTCACTCCAAGCTAGAAACTCTTTATATAAGCTTTGATATTGAATGGGATACATGTGCCTAATACTTGATGTCTGAGGAAATAAAGAACTCACCCATGGGTAAAATCTTACATGGTGGACCCAAAGCCATATCATCTAATTTTTACGTCTGCCTCTGGCAGCCAGTCATATGAAATCACAAAGTTTCAGACCAATGGCATTGAGAGATAAGCATAGCACTGAAGCAAAGCATTGAAGATGAGGACTCCCCTAGTGGTTACTTCCTCAATAGTCATTGGCGCCCTCTGGCATTTCTTTGAAGGTCGCAAGTCATCATAGTTAAAATGTTAAATAATGCTATAACTAGTGAGGTCAGTATCTTGAGAGATAGTGCTCTTTTCATGGTCTTCAATCGCCTCTGAAACCAAGCTTCATATACAAGATGACTTGCAACTGGGATCTAACCAAAAGTGGATTTTCCAAAAGCTTCTTGCTATTTCCGCTAAGTTCCTATTAGTAGAATGGTGCAAAAGTATTTCTTGTGCATTTTAATGTATATTGGATGCCTTATGTTTTAATGAATTTAGCTTTTTTTAAATTTCGTGTGTGTATTGAATCATATGGCAACACTAGTTTGCTCTGAAATGCAAATTGAGTAACAGAAGAAGGCAGACTTATGAAGCATCAAAGTTTGAGGTGTTCTGTGGATCTAACCTTATATGCTATTAGTAAAATGACCTGACCCCATCTGTATAATGAGATAAACAATGTACGTCGATGCATGGAGCAGCAGGGGTAACTACCGAAGACCTCGAGTGCACAGGTCCACCACGAAAGTCATGAAAGGGGTGAAGACTGAATCGCCGTTTTGGCTGATGACACTAATTAGGTCACTCAGTGATGGTTGCACCTGGTGAATCCAAACTTTGTTCAGATACTAGCCTCATACAGTTAGTTTCATAAAATACAGCAGTTTTAGGGCAAGCATGGACAGTTCAGGCGTGAAAAAGACAGATCAGAAAGATTGTAAAGTAATTGACCAACTTTTCTAGCCCATTCCTAATGTCCTTGTCATAAAATACTTGTCTGTGCTATACAAGTCATTGGAGGAGAAGATACAGAAATAGCATTACCACTGTACAGAAAAGGGGTAAACTTGGGTCAAAAGAGGTGAAAACAAGTTCATTGCCCAGATGTTGGGGTGATTATATCATTCTTATCAAATGTTTCAATCAGATGAAAAGTCGTTCTGAGGATGCAACTGTCCATGCTCACTCTAAAATTGCTGTATGGTTGAATCTAGACAGCTGTAGTGACCTAATCTTGGCTGTAGCTTTAACTGGCTCAGGCCAGCTGCTTCTGCCTACTCCTTGCTTATAGTCGGCTTACACCAAAAAATAGAAACCTTGGTAAATGCATGGAATTTGTCTGATATGGTGCTGATCTACTTTCAGATCAGGCTTTGAGTAGCCAGCTATAGCCAGACAGTTTTGGTTGGTTGCAGGTAGCATCGTATAGCAGAAATTGTCTAATTTTGTCTAGGTTTAATTTGACAGGCTGTATTTAATAAAACTAACTGAACATCACAATATCCATGAGTTGCAGATCTATGATGGAACGGTGCCTTTGGACCACCCCGCTATTGAGATTTTTTTTCATTTGAGACCACAAAGGGCTTGATCTAACTCTGCTCTTATAATACTGTTGTATTTTACAAAGGCCATCTCTTGAACCATTAAGGCCAGTAAATATTGTACCCAAGGTTGGTCTCATTGGCAAGGTCACTAAGTGCAGTTTTAGGATCTAGAATTAACCTTCTTTATTTTGCTTTTAAGGCCTGCTTCCAAAGTATGCACTTTCATGTGTTAAATCAAACATAATTTCTGATATGCCTAAACAATGAATATTGCCTATATTATTAATAACATCGAAGTATTCCCAAGAAATGAAAACCATGACATTCATTAACAGTATGTAATTCATAATTTTATACACAACCATCATCATACAAAATTAAATCTATTACAGAATATACATAAACTAACTTTATAATATACAAATATGTAAGTACAATTAGCTACCACATACTTTTTCTTTTACAGTTTCTATGAAACAATAATTTACACGTAATTACAAAATGTACAAACCCTGCAATGATATATAAAAATGAAGTGTTTGTTGAAACTTCAATTAGTGAACTCTAAAAGCATATTAAAAACATAAAATTGACAGTGTTCAAAATCATCCATTCAAACAATTTATAATATAAAGCATAGTTGAATAAAATATTACAGTAAAAACTAATTAAGTGTTAATTTCACAAAGTGTTACCCTCAATTATATTATCAGTCTTTAAAGTTCACTTGTTCAACATTCATGCAACTTTCATAACAATATAAGTCTAATAATACTTTTAATGACAGGTATCAGTAACTAACCATGATAATATCATGCACATTTTTGTTAGGCTAGGAATATTTACAGGTTGTCTATAAGTATTTATCACCATGCAAAGGAATTGCTGTAGTAAATTGGTCCTGTTCTGATTAAAATTCATTAGGTTTTTATAAATAAATGCTGCAGTCATTAAAAGAGAATTCCTTCCCAAGGACACTGCAGTTTGGACATGGCATGTGGATAATTTCAAGCAACTACTGATCATGAAATTTCTCAAGTGATTATATTAAATTATAAGACGTGTTAATCATTGCATCCAGAATTAACTGATGCACATGGATGTTAAGGTTGCTCTATTTTCGCGAGATCTTTTTAGTCTCTGAAAGTCTTTCGGTATGATAATGAAGTTGGATATAATGTCTTTGAGCACAGATTGAAAAGTTAGTACCCTTCGCCTTTAATGTGGTCAGTTATCCACTGCAGTTCTCTCTTGATTTGTTTAGTACCTTCGCTGTTTCCTAGGAGCACCACGACATACTTGCGGGTGGTGCTGAAAACAATTGCGTTATTGGAGTTGTGACTTGAAACACCGAGACATGACTCGCCATCATTCTCCGAAATGTAAAATTCGCCCAAATTCAAAAACAAGGGAACCTTCCTCTTGCGAGAGAAGAGAATTTCCTTGCACTTTTCAGCTTCTGTAGCAGTAAATTCATTCCAATCAGTTGTGTAAGCGCTTGACCCTCCATCGACGTCAACGATGGAGCCTGATTGAATAAGGCCGCTGCGCTGAAGGTCGTAAAGGTAAGATGTCCATCCTTCCATTCCATTCTTCTGAACTTGCATTGTGTATATCTGAAAAATACAGAAGAGCATATTGTATCCTCCAGAAATATGTAAAAGGACAAATGGCAGGCTGTTCTCTGTTTCATCGTGAATGTTTGCCTTGTTTGCAATTGCAATAGTAATGCTTAGTTGTGAATATGTGAATGAATATTGATATACTAGTGTGTTCCAAGCACTGCAATGTCAAATTGCTGATAATACCTTGGCATCATGAGATGCCTTATCCGGATACATAGATCTATGCTATTATTATTCACTATCATGAAGGCCAGGAAGAATAAGAGGGTGGCATCCATTATAGGTGTTTTATTAATTAAACTTATATTTTGGAATTGACAAACTATGCACAAATTTAGTTTGCTGTATAGTTATTTATTTACTGCTTTGTGTACACAATGTGTTATTACTATAACTGTATTGTGTGGTGGAAGTCAACTAAGATCCTGTTTCTTGATTTGAAACCATAATCGTGTATAATTGGTTATTGATGAAAGGGAAGGGCACCGTGCCAGCAATGTGGTGGTCTTCCTGATAGGGTGACTCTTCGGCCAAATTTTGATTATTCATGGGACCTTGGAAGGTCGACTGCTTTATAAGGAAATTACTGGTCATGACTTTGTCGTCAAGGAAGGGCTTATGCCAACCATGTATCCAACCACATCTTAAAGAAAGCACCAGGGCTTTTTTTGTATCTTTTTGTATCTCTTTACCCTTTCCCAGTGACCTACCCAGGGGTATGTGTGAGTTACCCACAAAGGCATGCATGCATGCATGCGCATTCTGCGCTTTCACGAAGTTTCCCAACGTGACAATTTTACGACAAGTAAGGAAATAAAATCTTTGCGACCTTAGAAACTACACCAGGAAATTAAACTTGGTGGTCGTGCAATGCTTTATGATTGCTTTACCCTCTACCATGTATAATTTCCTTCAACTATCATTGATATACAGTGTTCAACAACATGTCAGAGCAGTCCTCATCAGTATCACAATACTTTTTAACAATTAATTCCATCACTTTTACACAATTCTAAATCCATTTTTCATTTTAACGTAGTCATAAAAATAAATCAGTTAATGGAGAATATGCCATTTACTGGCAGTCTTTGATATAAATGTTAGCACTTCAGTACAATATCATGTCTGCAGTGTATATTTTGACTTAAGTTGCTATTGCGCTAAAGTTCCGGCCCATTTTTGTGCCACTCCATGACTGTCAACATTCATTTTGAATCCTACTATTATGTAAAAGTCACCAATCGTCCATACACTTCCTTAATACTATTTGGATACCATCTGAAGGCTACTCATGCTAGTATCTTTTAAATCTTTGATTCATATTGTTTGGATGTGCTTTGCTACATGCAATGTTGTACCAGCCATATGTTTGAACGGACCCCCAAGGTTTGCTAAATATAAACTCGAGAAACCAGTCTTAGGTGTGAGAGCACACTTTTCTTTAATTTAGTTTTTGTTCCTGATAATTCTGAAGTACTTGCACCAGATACAGAAAGGAGGTTGCAAATATTTGAATGTGATTCCCTTTTGAGAGTATGAGGACATTGAGGCGTGTCAAAATACAAAGAACATGTACAAAGAAAGCACTCCAGTTTTTGTCTCTTTGCTTTTTCTGCATTACGAGTGGGCAGTAATTTAAGACACATCTGACCTAAACCACATTTTTGGCGCTGTATACTCAAAAGAAAGGAATAATTTTTGCCTTTAGCTTTTCAAACTAGCTCTATACATATAAATTGCAAGCAGGCTTCTATAAAGACTGAGTATATATGGAACCATCTTTTTTCCATTAGAAGTCCCAACAATTCAAGGTTGCCAATGATATTAGGATAACTACTACTAGTGTAATGTAATGTACATAAAACCCCGAACTGTAGCAAATCTTACTAAATCAACTTAGTGCTGCAAGATGAAAAATATAAGCTTTATTACTAATGAAAGGAAAAAGAAACTAATTAGAGATTTTAGTGATACTGAATAGAGATGTACTCACTTTAGCTGTTTAGTTGGGAAATGTGTGACTTGGGCCAGCTATATGCCTACTACTTTGGTTCACAATTAATACTGGTCAAAAGAAATAAGCTGAAAATATTTACTAGCAGCAAGAAATGAGAGGTATGTTTACCTGTTTATCATCAACAACCGTAACTTCCTCCGTTCCACCCACGACTTCAGACTGGAGAAGGTCAGGTCGAGGTCGTTTGACGGGAGCACTGGGAAGACCTTCCTCAGGGCCATCATAGTGACTACCTCTGACAGTCTTTTTGCGGAAGAAACCACTGAATGCTTGCGATAGGGTCTTGGTTAAGGTGTTTCTGTATCTTCTGTAGGTAGATGGTCTCTTGGTGTTGCGTTTCAAGGTTTCTGCGAGTTCATATTTGGCATCTGCTGCTTCTCGTTCGGCCTTCTTTCGGCGTCTGTACATGACCACTGAAATGATGATGGCGATGATGATGACAAGCAGCACACCTCCGCCTGCTGCACATGCAATGATGATGATTAACATCTTATCATCTTTTTTTTCAACTTGCTCTTTTGCCTTAATTGTTGTAGTTGTTGTGGACATCGTTGTCGATGTTGGTTTTGGTTTTGGTGTTGTAGTTGTCGTTGAAGTCGTTGTTATTTTCTCCTGGCAATATTGCCCTCCCCAACCATAGGGACAAACACATACAAAGTTGTTTTCACGATCTTCGCAGGTTGCGTTATTTTCACATAAATCCATACCACATTCATTTGTCGTTTGGTAGCAATAGCGTCCTTTAAATCCGAAAGCGCATGCACAGTAATAAGAATTTGGTCGATCGAAACAACGTGCTCTTCTATCAACATTACATTGATGCAATCCATCCTGGCAGTTGTTTTCATTCAGAGAACAGCTAGCTCCTGAAAATCCTGGCCGACAAATGCATTCTGTACGATTACTGCCCAGGTTCACACATTGCTGCCGAACTGAATCACAGGGATTGTTGGCTTCACACATGTTGTCATCAATTGCTGAAATTATAAAAAGGTCAATGAGGTCTTATGAAAAGGCTGCATTTGTATAACTTGAAATAGTATTGGATGATCACCCAATGGTATTTATTTATTTTTCTAATTTTTAAGCCTCTTCATTTGTTAACGTGCAATGATGTGGTCAAATTCAAATTTGGTAGTTTCATGTTCTTTACACACAAAAAAACATACTCCCAGACAGCATGCCAACATGGGTCAACATCGGGTGCACATTTACACAATATCGGCCCGACATTGGCCCGACAACGGCCCGACATTGGTAAGATTTGTAATGCTATCTTGGTAGTATGAAAGTTTTGGACAGTCAGTCTATTTGGTACACTCATTCTGACTATTTTTTGTTTGGAGTCTCTGTAGAGAAATACAGAATAAAAATATAAATCCCTCTTCGGAATGAGTGGAAAACTGAAGCTAAACGTGACCCTTTCTGAACCACCCATAAGGCAGGTATGAATTCCAATACTTCAAAAGTTGTTCAGGTAATTGCAGGTTTTAGTTTCACTTACATGATGCATCACATGTTGTATCGTTCGGATGGCAGACACATCCAGTCTGACTTGAAACCCCATCTGTTCTTGTGACGTATTTCTCTGGACATCTTGTACAGAAGTGATTGCCATTTTCTTCCTTGTAATGATGGAATGCACACTCTGAAATAAAATAAATATACCATCAGAGATTGTTTCAACTTCATAGCATCACTTTATTAAAGTTAGACAGTGAAGTTGAGATCTACTCGACACAGAATTCCCAGATAGCATCTGACATCGGATTGAAGTCGGCCCCATGTGGGCGACAACGGGCCAACATTAAGCCAACACCGGGCCGAGGTAGCGTGTTATCAGGGAAGTGGTGGTTTTTAGGAGTTGTACTTTAATATATTACAATATACCATGGTATAAGGTAATTGAATTATAGGGCTAAAGTGAATGTGATTGAGCGGTTTTAAGCAATTAAGTGGCTCAGAGGTAAGAGGATTGATCAGCTCCCTTTCTGGTTCTGTGGATGGACCTGGATGTGATCAAGGGCAGTCTTCAAAATTAACTAAGACATCACATTGGGGGGGGGGGGGTGCCTTATACTCGGTGTCTATGCTGAGGCAAGGGCAAATATAATCCCCCCCATGAGGTAAATATGTAACACGGTGTGGACTCCAAGCTTATTGTCTCATCATTACGTCTGTCTCTGGCAGCTGGTAATGTAAGCTTATTAAGCTTCAGACTAAAGCTTAACTTGGTCAATTGATATAATTCTGATTAGACATGATATTGAAACTATAAATATGTGAACGTTTTTGAAGGGCATCAACCATGTAAATGTAAGGCACATAGAGTGTGGCTAATTTCATGATTAAATTGTTTAACCTGTTAGGCCAGTTGAGTATCTATTTGTTTAACATGTGAAACCAATATTATGGTTAATTAGTCTAACTTGTTTGACTATGGCCGAGTATCTTCAGTATACATATATTTGAAATATTGTGGTTAATCTCCATTTAAAAAATAAATTAGCTTCTTTCTTTTAGTTATGTCATAATTTCAATGTAAGATCGCTCCAAAATTTAGACCACCTCAATATTTTGATCATGTCAGTGTTTCCAGTTGTGAGGTTCATTTCTATTAATCTCCTATGATTAAAAATGGACCTGTATTTACATATGTTACAGTATTTAATGATATGATGGGATAGGATAGGATAGGACAGGATATGATACACTATCTAATAATGAAATATGGAAGAAAGACAAGTTGCAAAACCAAACTTTCCAGAATGATAACAATTGGTGTAGGATCTAGAAAAGAATTGGAATATTGACTTAGCTGGCTTTCGAATGATCCTGTTACAGTACTTCTATAAACTGTTTACAGCTGACCCCAGTCTCACAGTATCCTGTTAAGGATTGTCTGTAAACTTCGTGCATGTTTAGTGCATACTTTTTTGTACAATGTGACTTTTATCTTGGACATAATAAGGATTTTGTATTGCATAAGATCCTGAATTAACAGATGTGTCGTGCAATCATCACCTATTTGAGTACAAGATTACACTTTATTGTACAATTGTTTAGTACAGTGTATAGACAATGGTTGTAAGTGATAACCCTCAAAAGGGGTGTTTTGCCCTTGAAATGACCTTCAGAAAGGGTGCAAAAGTAAAGTGGTGTTGATATTGTCAATTTGCACCCCTCTGCTACTTAATGGGGTACATTGTATACCACATTGTGAACCTCTGTGTCAATACCCCTTCTAAATTACCCCATACAATTGTTAGTTCAGGCCATTGTCCATATAATACATGCTTATACATTGCAGGTGTGTACAGAAAATGAGGTTTTGACATGCACAAGATACAATAACATGTACAGTGTAGACCACCTTCAGGATTTACTGAAGGTAATATGGAGTTGTCTTGTAATTGTGGAAAGTTCTTAGATTGACAACACAGTTTCGAGATGTGCTAATGCTATCAGGGTAATATTGAGGTTGAATTATGGAGAGTTATTTTTAGATTCAAAATTTTGAGATTCAGTGATTTTGTCTCACAAATTGGATGGCCTTGTTTTGGGGGATTTAATTGTGGGTTTCGATAGTACTTTACCCTGTGGCAGTGTTCGAAATAAGGGCCGGTCTGTCGGTCCTGACCGGCAGTTTCAAGGCAGGACCAACAGGTTTGATGACTTCCCGGTCCCGGGGACTGGCAGGTCTGAATGAGCTAATGTTATGGCCTGGTAGGGACCGGCGGGTTTGCTCAAGGACCGGCAGCTTTCCCACACAGCTGGTCCTTGGGTCGGGCAGCTATTTTGTGCTTACCATGAACACTGCCCTGTGGTACTATGTGACATGGATATTGGCATTATTCAGTTGGCTGAATACATAAAGTAAGATGCCCTTTGCCAATGCATTTTCTAATACAGTGGCAACCCAAAAATTGAGACCATTCATTATTATGACTTCGGTATCCAGTAAATTCCACCAGCTACGAAGATCACCATATTTCAGATCACTATTGGTCCCATAACTATGATTAGGACATAGAAAATATTGAATCATGACCATCTTGATAGTAAGATCATAACAATGATTTCCAAAGCTGGTCTTAATTGTGGGGTTCCACCGTACAAGAGTCCTATTATTATGAATGGACCTGCATAGGTCAATTGTATGCTGAAGCAGTTATTAGGATAATAAACTTCCTGTGGACTTTCTACTTGTTAAGAAATGGTAACCTAGACAACCACTATGCTGGTTTTACAACAATGGGCAATAACTTTAGCACAAAGACTGATGGTCCACAAATAAATTCCACACAAGGCTGTGAGACCATTGTATCATACACGTTAACTCCATGGGTGGGGTATTTACCTTGCCTGCGGGTGGACCGAATACAAGCGAATACAAGAAACCACAACTGTTGAAGTAAACACGTATCCATGCATTGCGAGTAGTGTGAGCGACAAGCTGTAAGGACCTAGTCCGAGAGAGGTCCAGCTAACTGATGCTCAAATATGATAAGCCATATTCTTGTTGTGCTGTATCTGCTATTACATATTAATATTAACATAAGTATATCTATTAAGATTATTTTCAAGGATGTTGATCCATAACTATTCATTGTTTTCCATGGGTTGATTACTTCTGAATAATATACTTAAAGGTGTACCACATAGCATTTATATGACTAGACAGTGCTTTTTGTAAGCCACAATATACTTCGCAAGAAACCAAAAACCTTTAGTAGTAGTAACTTGAATGCAAGACAAATGTTTGTGGTGACTTCAATGCTGTAAATAATACACATTGGAGACTAGTGCAAATATTTTAAGAGTACATTTGAGAAGGTTTACTTACTCGTGCACACTCCATCATTGAGTTCATAGCCAGGATCGCATCTGCATTCAGCATAGCCAGTCAAAGCATCGCAGTAACACGCTCCATTGGTGCAGCTGTTGTTGCAGAATGTTTCATTGATGCTGTTCCAGATTGAGGGTTCATCTGAAAAGAGAAGAAAATGTTCATCAAATATGTGTCAAATACAATGTTTGAAGCTGAAATACAACGGTTCCTGAATCATATACCACCTCAACGAGATACAGAGAAGCCTACAGTCTGAAAAAGCTTTATCAAGAATTTTTACTGAAATTAAAAATTATGTTAAAGCCATAACTGACCCATGAATGAATGGTGTGCTAATTTGTGATAGTCGGTTATTTACTATGTCGCGTGTAGCAACTTAAGGTCAGTTTAAATCTTACGCGTCAATATTATTCAGCTTCAGCGGCGTCTGAATTTCAGCCATTGATATGCTGATAGACAGATAATTTATTTTGCCATACGACATACATATACATGATTTCAAAAACAGAAAGTATAAACATGATATAATAAAAATTGGCAAGGATGCCTAGTAACTAAGAGGTTGAGGTAAGGCATCCCGTTTGCTGTTGCCTATGAATGGGGAAAAAGGAGGACAGTGAACCACTGCAGATATGAGATCAATCCATGTTGGACATAAGTGCACATAAAATAAATTGAGCAAAGGGAGGAGATCAGTTCAACTCTAATTATTTTGGTTACATCTAGGTCCTACAGTTTTTCTGCCCAGTTTGCCATATCTTTGGTTTTAGTTGAACATGTTGAACTGGATGCCAAAAGACCTATAATCTCACGCTGTAAGACTGACAAAGAAAAGAAATGAAAACGTGTGTACCGAGAAAGAACAAAGCTTCAAACAACAATTCAAAAGAGCCAAGTTAACTTTCCAACATTTTCCAGATCTGAATACTGATTAAAGTCATTTTCACAAAGGTCCTTTCCCTTTGTGACAACAAGGTTCCCATTTCAAGTAAAATGTTGTCATTATGGGCATGAACACAATAGGTTAGTTGTCCTGGCAGAATAACATAGCGAAACCTCACTAGTACGACCATTTGAGATTGACTACCTCAAAATGAAGACCACCTTGTTGGGTCCAAGAACTTATTACAATGTTAGAGGTACCAGAACCACCTCTATAATTATAATAGACTATATTAAGACCACTTCAGTGATTCCTTAGAGCGAATATGTTGTCTTAATATTAGGGGTTTACTGTATCATAGATGAAAATACATCAGTAAAATTGTCCCAACTGAATCACTCAACACATTTCCCCATTTTCAACAGTTCTCACTTTTTGACCTTTTTGACCTTTACTACAATGATAGCATCACCCCATGATTTGAACAATTTTCCACTTACTTCAAAATTACATATACTTAACATAACTTTGATGCCAAATTGCATGGTATCAAATCTTACATACTCTTTTGTAATAATTGATATTTTTCTCTGATTTATTCTAAACAATGTGAACTGGCTTCTTCTGAGGATGATTTAATCATTTGATGACGATGTAAAGCATTGAAATCACTAAAATCTTGTAATAACTGTGATATTCTTCAGCGTTTTCTTACATCAATATGTCCTCTATTGAAGTTTTAGGTTATCAGTGTAACACCACACAAAAACTCTTAACATTGTCAGAGCTCTATTGTATTCCAAGGTGAAAGGGTTTAACTTTACATTGTTCGTGGACCATAACAAAGCTTTTGCCCCAGTTCTCACAATACATTATGTTCGTATTGTGCAAATTCTTAACTGAAATCATCAGACTATTTCAACCAATGAGAAATACAAACTTTCACACTGTATTTGTGCTAGTGTTACTGGTCCTATTGCGAGGAAAAGTAACAGTGCCTACAGAGGGCACTACGACTGTAGCACATAAAAAGACAATGAGGTGACATCACTACATCATTGTTGCATGGATGATGTCACAATACAGATGACGTCATCAAACAATACTTATCCGCTACGGTGTCAGTGACCTCTGGTGGTACTTTTTTCTCCATTGGTGAGGTTGTCTTTATTGAGAGGTTAAGAACAATGTTACAAAATGGTGGTCTTAATGATGAGGTGCTCTCAAAGCGAGGGTACCACTGTACATTCTGATATGGTTATATCTAATATATATAACTATATATATATATTTTTTTTTTAATATTTGTAAGACATCAATAGTGCACAATATGTCATTATAATCTGTTTCCAGAATGTCATGTTTATGCTGTTGATGTTCCTACATTTTCACCTGTACATATTTTATCATCCCTGATTTCTGCAGTCTTTTATCTTTTGTGAGTACTCATAAGGTTCTTTTGTTTTGTCTTTGCTTGTGTCTATGGCTTTATCTTTTACATTCCCACCGTTATGTGAACTGTCATTGTCACATGCTCCATGACACATTGTCACACAACTTCCATGACATTCACATTCAACTCTTGTCAAATGCTTTTGTTTGATCAACAAACAATTACTCAAGAACAAAGCTGGCATATTGATGGTTATTGCAACATCTTGCAAAATTTGCATAACTTTCATTTGCCTCCTGGCACCTTTATTGAAGAGTATGGTGTTATTATTTTGAATACTATCATATGTGCATAATTATAAACATTATTTAAACAGAATAAATAATATCTTCTGACATGACACTACAAATATTGTAGGAGCAATGATGTATGTGTATCCAGCAGCAGGGTTTCAAAATGGGTGATTTCAGAGGCTAGTTAAGTATCTGTTAGCTGTTATAGAGAACGAAGTTTGTTAAGCACTTTTATTTACAGATGTGACTACATATTTTACACATCCATATTGATATGCAAAGAACAAATAAAATTAATTTTTTATGACAAATTCACCCAATTGTGCAACTTTCACTTATTTTTGCAACCAATAGTTCTCTTTATTCAAGCATCATAGTGATTTATCAAAAAGCCATGATTTGAAAATAGGTTTCAGTTATGACGACCATACTTTGGCACAAGAAGGTGTGGATACCAGGGGCCATCAATGTTAGAATAGTTTCTTTTACAATAATAGATATTTAAATTGATATAATATCTTGTAATTTAGGTAGAACGAGGAAACTTACATACATTTACTTCCCTAAATAAGATTTAATTGCTTGAGGGTTTCTATTTAATGAAAGTTTTGGCACATGTTTTGCTTTTCCTTAACTACACAGATATATATGCATTCATAGGTGACTCAAACATTAACCAGACCAGACAATTAACCAACTAACCAACCTATTCACTCCTTAAGGTGGGCAAATATTCTAAAGACACCAGACCTACTGGAAAATATCCCTCTGTTTTCACCCCTTTGTTTGATTAGCCAGGAATAAAACACCCCGTGACCCAGGTCAACCTCCAAATGGTTGTTTTCCCCCAAGGTCATGAAAGAAAGTGGCTTAAGTCTCATGCCACCTTTTTGGCAGCAAATTATCAGGTGGTAGACTCCTTGAATTTCCAAAATAAATATTGGAAATCTACATCAAAATCTTTTTGACTGATAACTTAGCATTGTGACGTTCATGAGTGTCAAGAATTACCGATCCCCCATTGCCATTTTAGCTAACAAGTTAGGCTCAGTCAATATCATACATTGTGTTGACTGAGGTGGCTTGCTTTGGACTAAGAAGTTGGTCGTTACTTACAACTTATCATCTCATCATTACATCTACCTCTGGCAGCTGGTTATATAATTAGACTAAGCTTCAACCCCAGTAGACAAGACATTGATGAATGGAGGTGTTGAGACATAACCCAGACCTGCCTGATAGCAAAAAAAAAAAAAGAAAAAAAAAAAAGATTTTACATTGGGCCAGCAACAGGCCGATGGTGCTGACACTAGCCAGCCCTAAGCTAACATTTCATGTTATCTGGGACAAACGTTTTACATGGCAAAACTACTTATAGGGAAGGGCAGTAATTCTTCACATTTTTAAAACCCCGGTTACAAAACTTGTAAATTTCTTGTGAAAAAACATTCAGTGAATCGGAATATGACTCGATTCAGTGCGCTTGTATACTTTACCAAATAGGACATCGCCACTGCGGATGGTACTGACCGAATTATGTCAAAATCTTAATAACTAAACGCTTGTCAGACCTTCCAGACTTTACACCTTCCTTACAGAAAGATAAAAAACAAAACACTCAACATGAAATTTATCAAACAAGAATCTAACAACATTCTGTTGTGAAGACATAAAAATATCCTCACAAAAAACACAAAGAACAAGCACCCTTTAATTTACCCTCATATTTATTGCCCTGTTTTTTTTTGCCACATGCAATAAACCTATTTATTGGGACGCAGGTGAAAATGTCCTGAACTGTAACTCGAGACTATTATTTTCACCTATCAATGTCAACAGGAAAAATATTATACAGAGTATACGTGCTGTCGAACATGTTGGTTTTTGTTCTAGAATAGAATAGAAAGGAATAGAATAGAATGGAATATTTGCACTGTCGTCCGAGTGTTTAATATTAAATATAAATACAGAATGTTTAATGTTTACTGTATACTTTTTCTTTTTGAAGTATTAGATGTTACTGTTTAGTCACAATTTTCTTATTAAAATTACCATCCTGATTAGTCTTTCCATACTTTTGTGCTATTGTGGTACGAATAAACATAATAATATATATAGCTTTTATTGACACTTTTTCATATCAGAAAAGATACATATGTAACATATCTACTCACTACGTCTATCTAAAACTAAATCTACAAAAATCTGATGTACAAGTTCTCATTATTTTATACATAATATACAGCTTAACATTTAAGGTCCCAGTTGCGATAATAATAATAGCACGCCAGATCCGCTCGACGTCGGCTAAAGTTGGTCTTACGTGGCCTCGATCTAGTGTATATTTGCTATATGGGTACAGTTAGTTTCATAAAATATGGTCAACTCTAGCTGTCTGTAACGACCTATACCTGGCTGTGGTCTAAACATGCTAAAGCCAGCTGCTTCTGTCCACTTCTGTAGCTAATAATCGACTTACATCTATCACCAGATAAATATAAACCTTGGTAAATGTAAGTAATAATTTAATATATATCATAAATGTGTACTTTTAGGTCCGGTTTTGAGTAGCCAGCTTTGACAGCTTTGTCTAGTTTCAATTTGACGGGCCGTTTTTAATGGAACTAACTGTATGGTGCAACATCGAGGATAAAATATCTGAGATTTCATATTACATGAACCAACCAATCTATTGTAAAATTTTGAATATTTCATGCACTGGTGGTACTGCCAATACATTTGTAAGCACAATTATGCAGTTGAATATCAGTTATGCAGTAGAATATCAGTGACCCGTTAAACGTCCTTCAGGAAGAAAGAAAAACATGTTCAATGCTCTTAATCTTTGCCCCAGGTGAAAGTTTGGAAACTTGGTCTTAATTGAGAAGTGTCAGAAAGTTCTGGTGATATACTTCCTCAACCACAAAGTTCGGGTATTCTAAGCAAAGATATTAATTGATGAATCATACCCCTGATCATGCCACATGTATCCATCAATGTCAAAGTGAGGTCAGTGGAAGTCTCAGTGACTTATCATTGTCACGCAGGAAGAATAAATCACCTCAACCCTTTCTTGTCTACCTAAGGACATTCTCAGGTTAAGGTATCACATTGCATGCTGTTCAATGGGATTCACATTGAGAGTCAACCAAGGATCATTACTTCCACCTATTAGATTGCCTTTTACAGAATCGAATACTCCTGAAAGATCAGTTATTGAATGTAACTGCTTTTGATAATTACAGGAGGCAAAATGAGCAAGGTTTTTTCAGTGATGACCATTTGTGCTGATGCACTTGATCTTGAAAGTCAACTTAGGATCATTGCTTCCACTATCATATTGCTGTTGACAGAATCGAATACTCCTGAAATATCAATAAATGAATTTAATGCAGTAATTAGGAGGTAATGGTGCAAGATCATGTCAGTTATTGCTGATGCCCATGATAAACAGCTAAGAGACAACGCTGTGCCATAATATCTACCAAAGACCTTCGTGACTAGCTTTGAGTAGTCTACAATTGACTGGAAATCGTTTTGATGGAAGGTTAATCAAAGCAACAACATTTTCAGACATTTTGCATTTGATTGACCCTCACTATCACTTGGGACAGTTAAGTCAGTCAGTTTTATGTGTTTTATCTAAGTAAATGTAATCTATAATGACTAACTACTTAAGATTATTCTAAATTTGCATGTCACTGACTTACATATTACTTTAGGTTGACTGAAATTATCCTTTGCTCTATTTTATCTAAATCCAGAGTAAAATTGACCCAATATCTTTGTCTTCACGAATCTCAACCCATATGTGTTACTTGGAAAGGAAAAAAGGATAAAGAGTACTTACATTCATAAAGAAAAGAAAAATCTGTGTCACTAAACAAACTAATGTGTGCAAAAAATTAGTAAGTCATTAACCTGTGCTTTCTTTTTAAGTTGTGCCAGTTATACAGTTCTTTGAAGGGTTGCCAAAGTTGTTGGAGATTGCATGAATGAAGATACTCAGCACAAGGGTTTGAATGGAAAAATGTAGTAAGGACTTAAGAAAACCAGTTGGGAAGTAACAAAAAACTAATAAAAAAATTGCAATAAAAGGTTTACAAAACTATAGACAGGAAGCTGAACTCAGGAAATAGTCATTTGATTTAGTAATATGGCAATTATATGGGTAGTACCAGATAGCATGGCAGGTCAGTCCGATGTTGTCCCAACGGCGATCTGACGCAGACGACATTGGGTCGACGTGGAGCCGATGTGACATGATGTCTGCCATTTAATTTGACAAAATTTTACTAATACTTCTTTTTCATGTGTATAGTTATCATTAAATGCTTTAAATATATGCATTCACAACTTATCGAATTACCACTTCCGTGTATTTTACCATGAGTATTATTGCACTTAGATGAACTCATAGTTGGCTAATTTAACACTGCAGCAAGGTTGAAGCTCTTAATGGTGTTAAGAGACAACAAATCATATTTTCGTCAAGGTAAGTTTGTCATCTACGGAAAAAGAAAATACAGTTATAGACCTGTTTATAAGGATCCATTTGGGACTAAATAGTAACAGATAGATAGATAGATTTTATAATCTCACTCCTTTTTACATGTAAAATACAAAAATTGCATAAATACTTAAAGGTGCACTGTCTGTCAAATTTGCAGATAAAAGTAATGATATAAATCGATACTGCCTTCTTGTTTCATGATATATTTTACCATTACATGCCCATTTTTGCTCAACAATTTAGTTTTAAGTTACAATAAATAATATAAATATTAGTTTTTCATGCCATCAAAAACTCAATATGTAAACAAACCCAGTGATGACGTCACAATACTAAACAATGGTGATGATGTCATTTCCATTGTGTTTCCAATGTTTTGGTCTGGATTTTCTCTTAATGTATTTATGTTTTAGTAATTAATGTCTGATAAAATCATTAGATCACACAATTTTAGTGTGCCTTGATTAATAAAGGTTATTTATGAACTATTTGATTGAGTCTTACAAAATCGCACATTTGACAGACAGTGCAGCTTTATAGTTATATATATGCGGGTGATGCAAAAGATCAAGTGTATTCCTGGACAATGAACCCGTTACAACCAAACTTTCGTAATAGGCGTCTTTATTATAGATGGATCCTACTCTCCATGAAGTAGTGTCAAAATTTGAAGGTTGCTTATAAGCCATACCTAAAATGTTAAAATCTCTGAAAGTGTTATAATTCTTTTGAAAGTGTTTAACACCTCCCAAAGTGATAAGTATATATTCTGACATTTTAATAGACCAAGGGTAATTCCAACAGGCAGACTACATGTTGAACATGCCATGTTATGGGTTTACGAGCCTACAAACTCTACATGCCCCAGATACTGCACTGTTAAAATCACCCCGTACAACAATCCACATGATGTATAGCACCGTAGTGTTGTGTGACAAGGACAGATAAAAAGTCTCACTGCATTTCTTACATTTCTCTGAATTCTTTAGCTTTTTCCGTGTGGTCTCTATGGTCTGAAGTCTAGCACTCATTTTGCACCTTTTGGGCTTGAAAAAAGTATCTAAAAAATGTCTGCCACTGCATTCTTCATTTGGAAAATAAAATGCTATTTAGTCTTAATATTCCTTAAATTAACAATCATCTTCAACAATGTTGACATCTATTTGTTTTTGTTTTTTTTTTTGGGGGGGGGGGAGGGGGGGAGGGGCAAGTTTGATCATTGATTTATTGGCGTCCTTTTTTCAAAATGGATACCATGCATATATCTAATCATAAATGCAGTTTATTTTGCTGGAGTAATCTTCACTAATCAACTTAAAAGCTTTTGATCCTAAGTATTCCTAGCATTCATCTTTGACTGCTTTTTCTCTACTTCTTTGGACATATTGGACCTAAAATTTATTAGCGTCTTTTCAAAGTTGGTAGGCAAGTCTTGATTAGATCCGATGAAAAAAGAAATAATATATTTAGCATGCACTTTTTCGAAAAAGCCCAACCATATTTTGTCCTTTTTTTTGACGCTGTCATTTACTTTCACACTTAATGTACGGAGAAACTTACCATATTTCCCATTATGAAATGCAAGAATGAGCATAGACTCTATATAAATATGGCCTGCAGTGGAATTCTAATTGGGACTAAGCATTTTGGACCTAATTGTACATAGTCTTATACTTGTAGACTTGCCTACCACATATTCTATATTCCATCTGTTTAAAATATGAGTCAAAACAAGTCTGAAAGGTGAGTCAAAGTGTCGCAAAAATTAACTGATTTGACTAGCAGCCTAGTCAGAGAGATTTTCAGTGTATATAGTTCACCAAAAATGGCTTTAATGGTGAGGTTATACTCTCTTTATACAGCTGGTACCACACTTGGAGTCTTGTACATAACATGTTACTCCAGGGCTCTTGAGCACTGAACCAGTGCGTGTAATTCATCATTTCAACCACCCTCTATATAGACCTCCACAGTTTTGGGGTAATATGTTTCTAGAAGAATAATAGTAGGTTTGACAAGGATACTACCACAGGTAAGTGTTTTTTTTACCCTCATCACATTTCCAAAATATTACCCAAGACACTGGGGTATGAAACGACCCTTGTTGTGAGCCCTAAAATTTGTGTGCCCCAGTTAGCAGGCAGGTGAACTTCTTGACCTTGCCTCCATAAGTCACCTGACCTTCATTTGTCCTCCCAAGGTCATGAGGGGGGGGGGGGGGTTGGGTTAGAAAAGTAGTGGGTAGAAGCATACTGATATACAGCAAATGAGTCCTCCTGGTGTTAGGCACAATTGCACATTACTACTATATATTTAATATACACTAGTAGCATGCTTGTAATGAAAACAAACCTTATAAAAAGTATTATTATCAATGTTCATCACTTAATCCAAACACCTCTTGCAAAAGAAAACACATGCAGCTGCTTGACTACCAGTCATGCAAATACATGCGCATGCCAACATGTAGACAGCATTTACATATCCTTGATACATGTGTTTTTTGATATTATAAACTTTTTCAACATGAAAGTCTCATCAATTTATAGACTCATCAGTTGAGTGTGGTCTACCACAGAAAACCATAATGTTTTAATAGTAAGTTCCAACGAATTATGTTTGATTAATTATATATCCTGCTTTTTTTTCTCCATAACTATATAATAAATATTACAATTTCATGTTACTAAGTAAACTCTTTATGTATAAATTTGATTGTTTAATGTGTGAATTTCAGTGATCCAGACGGAATATTCCATTGGAATGTTCACAGAGAATTATTCTCTCGAACTTAAACATTTTTCCTTCAGCTTTTGTAAGTTTTAAATCTTCATAATTACAGCGTATTGTCAAAAGTAGAGCAAAGGATATTACGCAACAATAAAAGTGATCAAAAACCTGGCAAGTTATTATCTATGAACATGCAACATTTTTTGTGGTCATTCACCTTGTCCTTTCAGTAATATTAGTCTTGGCGCCATTTTATTTGACATCCTGTCATTTTTTCCAAAATCTTCTCCAGTCATGTAATCTCACACAAGTTGGACAAAGCATTGTGAATAGCATGTACAGAAAACTGTCATGCATGTAATAGTCCAGCACTTGTTAAGCTTGCAGAGTATTTTGTAGACTCTCATGAAGCATTGTATTGTGTGCACAGTGAAAATCTTTTTGACTATAAGATCTCAGCAATTTTGACAGTGTTCATGGTGATTCACCCCTAATGGCTATTTTTATCTTACAAACTAGTCAACCATATAGTTGTTATTATAATGACTAATGACATTTATTACATAACTGAGCATAATTATACCTGCTGGTCAAAAGCTGCTATTAGGCAGTCATCACAGACACTGTCCGATTGTCTAAAATTACAGCTACTTTTGCTGACATTTTATAATGGATTTGGTGTGGGCATGCACAACATGCTTTAATTGTAGCTTCTCTTTAAGTATTTTATACATTGTGTAGAGTGGGATGAGTACAGTTAGTTTCATAAAATACTGTCGACTCTAGCTGTCTGTAGCGACCTGTACTTGGCTGTGGTCTAAACACGCTGAAGCCAGCTGCTTCTGTAAAACTAATAATTGGCTTATATCTATCACCAGATAAATAAAAACCTTGATAAATGTAAGAAATTAATCGAATATATCATAAATGTGTTCTTTTAGATTCGGTTTTGAGTCGCCAGCTATGACACCTTTGACTACGTTAAATTTGACGGGCCGTTTTTAATGAAACTAAGTGTATTGCGCCACATGTATGTAACATTGTACATTGAAGTCCCTCTTTATAAGGAAAGTACTTTCTTGCATTTGTTTTATACTACAACACCAGAATGGTTACATTGCAAGGAATAAGAATGGCTATTGTATAAGGGCTTATTGTAAATCGAACATATGCTATTCCCTTTTAAAGGAACATAGTGGTCTTGTGACCTGGTCAATTTTATGCATAGTGTGCTGCATGTATAATTTTGAAATACTCCAGACTTGCAAGCATAACAGCTGTGCTTCTGGACATTTGGAAAATTTTAAATTGGAAACATGGAAATAATGTATACTGTTAAACTCTGTCTTAAGGCCACCTC
The DNA here is from genome assembly GCA_932294295.1 of Alitta virens. Classification (NCBI taxonomy): domain Eukaryota; kingdom Metazoa; phylum Annelida; class Polychaeta; order Phyllodocida; family Nereididae; genus Alitta; species Alitta virens. The sequence continues at coordinate 15,609,198 of OW028580.1, read as the reverse complement.
ACAATTACATTTTTAATTTACACTACCAGATCAGGACCCAATTAATTTTTCATTATATTTACCCATAGGTAGTAAGTATTTAACTAAAGCAAATTTGCATCCAAAGTTGATCATGATGGGAAATATCTCATTCCCAGATAGCATTCCAAAACAGGCCAGTGTCGTTGCTTTTATAATTTTGATGTCGACGACATCGCGCCGACGTCAAAACGATTTGGAATGCTATCTGGGCTGTAAATATGAGAAAAAAATGAAGCATAAATTTCCCAATTTAAAATTTTCAGGCACGATATTGCACGAATTTATGTTATCTGAACTATATATTACTATACTTTTGGAGCATAACTTGTGAGATTTTGTCATGGCCTGATTCAGCAAGCAGCCATTGTTGCATGCAGACAATTGCCTGGTCATGTAAGTGAGATGGGAATTTACCCCACATCTCATGTTTTCATCTGACACAATTGATATCAAGTGATTCACGATTGTATAACGCATGGTCAGTAACCTGAGAAAAGTTATTTAAGAGCAAACTAAAGTGAGTACACCCCATCATTGACTTGAAATGTTCAGTATCAAGTTCTTACAACCTTGGATGTCTCTAGTTCATCCAAGTTTCACCTTTATGATACTGTTCAAGACCGGTGGAAGTGAATATTGTCTAAAACCAACTTACGCTATACAAAATATAAATAAATGTAATATAAATATAAATATAAGTAATATGTGAAAGGAGAAACATTTCAGTGACACTTTCACTTGGCAATGTTAATATTTTCCACCTCACTATGATCCAATATGCCTTTGTGATTTGACAAATTGCAAAATTAACTTAGCCACCATAGAGATTATTGATGTACTGGATATATCTGCTAGAATGGTCTTATGGAGAATAATAATCCTGTCAATTAACTTGGCAATATTACTTCTATTGACACAATTCAATGCTATCAATTTTGAAAAGGTCTTAAGTATGTAAAATGGGTCTCTGCTATGCAAGAAACTTAATCAGGATTATTCTCAGGAACTGTCTGAGAATTCACCTCATGTCTGTTTTTTCTTCTTCTATTCCATATCAAATACATGTACATTTTTACATGCTACATGTTGAATATCTTGGTGAATATATGCATGGCGACATGTAATGATTAAAGTTCTGAGAAGGGTCATAGGGGTAAAAAAAAAGGACCTGCAAATTGCCTTACAAATATTATTAAGAGATAGCATGTATATCACTTTGGCTTTTCATGTACAAGATATCTATGGGTAGTTAGGTCATGAAACGTATCTTTAGCATAACCAACAATTTTTCTAGAGAGTTTAAAGCTCAGGAATGCTGAAATTTTGCCATGGGTCATGGTCAGCTTACTGGTTTGATAATAGTCTGTTTTCTTTTGACAAATTCTTTGACAATATCAGGTATTTGAAAGATGGGCATGATAAGGGATAAAGAGTAACATTCGTGGTCATTGTGTAAAGAGAGAGAGAGATAGACAAGACAACTATATGCTCTCACTTTACAATAACCTTGTGTCAAAATATTCTTCTGGCAAACTTGCACCAGTCTCATCTGCACGCACAACAGGTAACCAGAACCAACTTTTAGAAACTTTGCAAACATTTCTGTCGACTCGAGAGACACTCGATCGTGAATGAAACCAGAATTTCATATTTGCATTTTTCTTTGTAATACGTGCATTTTTTGTGTGTATTAAAAAGTCCAAGACATAGACCACCTTAGCAAAATATTGAGTATTCATTCCACATACAACTTATTGACTCATATGGACACCATCCATGTTACATATCTAACGTGTGTTGACATTTGTATTCAAGAATTTGAACTGAGGATATGTAGCAAAATTCTTCTGTAGTATTTTACAAGTTTTACAAGAAGTTGTGTCAGTACAGGAAAACCTCTTGTTGGGGTCACCCCACTTATAAGATCACCTCTTCATTCCATGCATTTGGATAAATGCATGGAAAACGCAGGGTTTTTGCCTCATTATAATTAGCTAAAAACCATGCGTTTTCCCTTCTCATGGAAAACGCACGTAGCACATTTGGCCATGTAGTTATCATAGCCTCACCATTCCGGCCACCTCTCTGTTGAGACCACACAACTGAGGCTAATTTTACAAATGTACAATGCATGTGCCATTGTTTGTAATTTAAGTAATATTGAGAGGTTTATATCTAAATCAAAACTATAGGATATCTTCTCGCTCTTTGGCACCAATAAACATTGCCTTATTACCTTATAATATAAGTCCTTGCAATGGCAATTATGTTTGTAAAGTGTGTATTAACCAATAAAATACCAAAGCATCTGTGACACTAACAAAGAATCTGACAATGTAAAGACAGCTGTTTTATCACAAGGAGATTACCAAAGCAGCTGAATAAACGACTTATCATACTACTTCTTCTATACAATTCATGGAACTGTATAACTATAAATTCACCCCTTTTTGTGACATTATATGCTCATCTTTCGTATGACACAATTAGTATCCGAGGTATAAGACTTCAAACTGTCTGTCATATAGAACTTCATTAAAATTATTCGTTTAAGACTTCAAATTTCATCACTGCTTCCTGTCTCTTTGTTGATAGTAAGAAAGATTTCGCTTGTAGCACATATGAAGTTACATGTAGTTGACTGACCATGATGAAGCATTCGATGCAGTCAACCCATATTTCCTGTAGCAGCCTAGGATATTTGCAGACCCCCTGCAAGACTCTGAACAATGTTTGTTCCAACTTACAAGGCCATAGAAGACCATAGAACCCGTGGAGTTAACATTTTCTAGAAATTGAGGTCTCCAACAACAATACATGTTCATTGTCACGGTCTTGTTAACATAGTTAGGGGAACATGGGCATGAATGGAGTCTGTTAAACAAGCCTTTGAAGCAGTCATTTCTCTGCATTTTATTGTATAATAATTGTGATGATTTACCTTGGAGTTCGGGTTCTCTGGGAATTTAATTGGTTGTAGAAATAGGTTAATTGAATAGAGAAAATGGTAGTATTTTAATTACTAGTTTTGCCATTTGTGATGCCATTCTTCCATAACGCTATTGTGTAAATGAAGTAGGGCATCATAATCAAAATGTATTTTATTGTATTGTGTTTGATTTGTGTTGTATTTTATTTGGGTCGTACTTTGTATGAATTGCATATATATTGAATTGTATTAAATTGTATTGTATTTGTGCTACGTTGGTCATTGCATTTATTCATCGTATTATTTATCGTTTATACTGTTGTCATGTACATTGTAATGTATTGTATTGTATTGTATTGTACTACATCTAGTTCTTCTTTTCTAAAGCTCATACTAGATCACCAGCTGCCAGTTACAGACGTAATGATGAGCTTAGAGTCTGCGCTCTGCTCCATATATGTGCTCGTGCAAAGAGGCATGTATATCATAACATTTTGTAATTCTCTCAATATTACTATTCAGTTTTCTGATGTTAAAAAAAAATGTGTGTGCTGTCAAAATATTCTACATGATATGGAATGATATAATTTTTTCCATGCGGGTTGAAAAAGGTCAAATTATTTTAAAAATCTCTCCGATAAGAAAGAAAAAATCATGTAGAATGCAGATTTGTTTTTTCAGCTGCCTGTAAAAGAGTTTTTTTTTTGCTAGTAATACTGAAAGTTTTTGCAGGTAGGACCTTCTATGAGTTGCCAAAATTTTGAAAAATTGACACACTCGGGTGACCAAAATAATGGCATTTTCCTCAATTAACTCGTGCCACCGCGCATGCCATGGTGGCATATTAACATTCTCCATGACCACAGAAAATGGAAGTCATTAAAATAGTAATTACCCACCAGCTGAAAGAGTAAATAGTGGCAGAGACTTGATGTTGCCAATGTGTAATACAATCTTTTAGAGGAAATTTGGATCTGTGTTTATGTGTAGTATGCTGATGATACAATTCTACTTTTCGAAGTATAGATGATGAACTGTTTCAAAGTCTTTAACATGATCATTTCATGCATCAATATCGTCATTATTGTTTATTTTATATTGTTTATTGGAGAAGATACTCCTCCCAAGGCTTAAATATTGGTATAACACAATTACACCTTTAATAACAATATATTAACAGATTTGTTATTTTAAGAATCTTTTTTTTTCATTGTTTGAGACAACTGTCATGTTATTCTCATATTAACCCATTCTTAACTATTTTTCCTTGTAAGACAGTATTTGGCAAGCCTGACAGGACAAAATACTGCATTAAAAAATACAGCTTTTTTACCAGCACAAATTTGATATGCCATCCTGGGGCATTCACAAAATCAGGTATAAGACCTGCGTTTGACCATGTACGTCAAAAATTGGCTGTACATGCTCACTCGTGGCTCTGTTAATCACGTATAACTTCTTTCTACGAGCGTACATGGGGCAATTGTAGATCGCTCGCCGGACGTCGGTAAAACACTCGCCAAACGTCCTTAAAACACTTGCCAAACATCCGCCGAACGCTCACCAAACGTCCGTCAAACGCTCGCCAAACGTCTGTTGTCAGGCATCCATGAGGCATACTTGAGGCATCCAAGAGGCACTCGTAGGCACTCGTAGTTTGTTCGTAGATCACCCATGCGAGTGGTTCAAGGATGGGCACGGAAGACCACGGGCGTGAGAAGGACGTCCGATGGATGTCCGCTGAGTGTTTTACAAGCGTTCTACTAGTGGACGCGAGTGAATGGCGAGTATATACAGATGGACAGTGGCTACGTATGGCTACGTATGGCTACGTAAGGCCACGTACATACATAGAACATACATAGAACGTACGTAGGATGCTCGCCGACAGACACCCAAGCAAGTTACGTAACTAATATAAACAATCACTCGTAGAAAGTCCACCAAGTTTTGCCCTCTCCACGTATGAGTGGTCAAGCACAACCAGGAGTGGTCTATGAATTAGTGCGAGTATACGTAAAACGCTTGGCGAGTGAATCACGTATGGCCAAGGATGAGCAAGAGTAAAAAAAAAATTCTCTTGTACGTGATGGTGTGAACGCCTCTTTAGAACTATTCATCATGCCTCGTGATCCACTAATTTTGAAAAGTTAACTTAGGCAGTTGACTAAAATTGTCCTTACACTAATTTTTCATCATTTTGTTTTTCTTCTGTTTTTTTTGGTAATGAAGTTTCTTTGCAAATTTTGCTATTCTACCTTCTGTCATTTGTCAATTCATATTTCATCCAAGATTGAAAGAAGTGGGTATTACTGTCATAACTATTTGCATGGGTGTAATAACTCTTGTTGGGTATTGTATATTGCCATATTACATTTCACAGTAATTTTATGCTAATATAGGGGTTATACAATGTTCTACTCTTGGTCATATACCTTATAATATACGCTGATGATATTGTGTGTATTACATGGCATTAGTCAATATTTGTATTGAATACTGATTGAATGTAAGGTCATATAGCCTTTAGTAGATTCAAATAGACTTCAAGTAGACGTGGTCTTCCTAGAAGGTGATTACACTTGTTTACAGGATGACAAAAGATGCATGACCTTAGATTCAAGGTCATGCTGTCCTTGAACAAAGTCCTTCAGAAGATCGAATGCTCTTCTTGGGTCGATGAGGTGCAATTCATCTTCTGTTGACTGCTCAACAACATGCATTTTGGCAAAGAGCACAGAGTGCAACAATGCCCTACATATTTCCTTTGTTGAATTACCCAGGCTTGCCAAAATGGGTTTCCCACAATGCAATAAAGGGTTAAAGTGAGTGCTGAAGAGGACAGAAACAACTCCTTGTGCTTTCATCATTGCTCCTCATCATAACTGCCATTGCATTAATATTTATTAAGTGCATTATGAATATTAAGCACCATACATCTGACTATTAATAATATTCACTCTATTGTATATATAATAGAATCCCATATTTATATTAACAGATGTGAAATGCTTTGTTTATCATGAAATCATATCACAAAGTAATTTTATGACAAAAGTTATATGTTGAGATTCTTTGATTATAACACCGCATAACATATCTTATAATTTTACAATATGTAATGTATTAAATCAAAAATGTGCCACTTTTAAATGCAGTTTTATTAATGAGAATGACCCAGCATCTTCAACATCGAGAAGTTAGGTCACACTTTAACAACTGGGCTCTCCACAGCAGGAATTTTCCAAATCACTCTAGAAGATAAATTACAATGTACATTAATCTTCCTTGAAATGTTTCCAACTAAACCCCTCCCCCCCCCCCCAAAAAAAAGAAGAAAAAAATCTAAAAGGAAGCATTGGAAGTATTTCCTTCTCTCATGCATGTTCTTGGCATCCATACCAGAGAGGGTGGTAACTTTGCTCACACAAAGAAAGTCATGTCTAGACTAAAAGGAAAGGAAAGGAAATGATTTAAGTACACTTGTATTCTTTACTTTCCTATTTTAATATAAATAAACAACACATGATTTTTAACCTCAAAATGCTTCCTCGTAGAAGTGTGTTTGAAAATTTGATGTTTCATCACTCAGAGATTTTGTGTTTTGTTTTTTGAAAACAAAGCTACTACAGTAAAACATCAGATAGCATGTCAGGTCATAGATAGATAGATAGATAGAGATAGATCGAGATATATAGAGATAGATAGAGATAGATAGAGATAGATAGGTAGATTGATTGATAGATAGATAGATAGATATATGGATAGATAGATAGAAAGATAGATATGGGAAGTGCAGCCCTCTAAGGCAAGTTCTTGCCACTATCGAGGGTTGATTGATCAGGTGAGAGAGAGGAGGAGTCCACCCATGTTATTCAGGCCCACGTTGACATGTTATCTGAAACTTCAGAAATATGACCATTCACTGCACTTAATATTGAGATGGTCGTGTTCCAAGAACATTCGTCCAAGACTTCACCAATTTCGGAGAGACGCGGTATGTTATAACCTCGGAAACCGCACATAACACTTCATATGAGCTCAACATTGACTAGGCACTGCCCAGAAACATCAGGTTACATCAGGTCAAACTATAGAGCTCTGTCATCTCACATTGGCAAGATGTTTTTGATTTGATTCCACCCGATGACCATATCAGTGATTCCAGAGGATGGTCTATCATATAATTATGGGGTCTTATTGTAGTTCAAATTTAAAGTGCTTTTTACAGTCGTATGACATTGAAGTCAGTTGTAAATTCCAGGCAATTGCCAAATGTGCTTTCAGTGCTCTCAATGTAATTCATTGCTTTTAATTCATATGATTTACAATCATGCCAAACTTTATGAACTGTATTTGTATTGAAACATTTAACATGAATCATTCTCAAGGCCAAACAGCCTAATATCTACTCAACGAGATGATTTATGATCGAATGGACACTTGGTCAAAGAATAACAAGTCCAGTGACAAGCCAACAAACACAGGTAACCATATATATCCAGTATCCAATATTGCTAGTTGAAGATTAATGGATATGTTGCTTACTCGAGTGTCATTTTACTTGTATATCACTCTGTGATTTCATTCATAGACTGTACAATAGAAAACCTTTGTTCATTTTCAAAGACATGCTTTTGGTTTAGTGGGGATGCGAGGGGCAATTTGAGGCATTTACCAAAAAAAATTACCTGAAAATAAAGCTATTTAGAGTAATATTAAGAAATTAAAAATACATTAGACTTTTGATTAGTGACACTTTAAGATGACGCATGTTTTCAACAATTTGGATACTAAGTTGTGTCTTGTCATTTAAAAAATAGCTCATGGTTCCCCACTCTCCCCTATTGTGGTATTTACTTGACTTTGGGGATATAAAATGTCCATATGCTGGTTATGCAACATTGGGAAAACAGCCAGCTACATCAGGCCACCGTACACCAATGAAATGGTATTTACATTGCATCATATAATGCTTTTACTTCCACATTGGAATTACTTGTGTACCTTTACGGATGGTAGTCAATTCTGTAAATTTTTAATTGGTTGTACTTTGATTGTGTTGAATGACAAGCCTAGTTTGACATTGTTCGGGGAAGGCTGTTTTCCAAACATAAGCATAATGCTATAGCCTGAGATATTTTGCTGTAAAAAATGCACTTTTATGCACGCACAATATGGTCATTTCTGTCATATCATGGAATACATTTCAACAAAGGGTTTCCATGCTTCTTTTTCCCCTTTTTAATCATTTCCAGTCTAGCTGATTAATGCATTTCACATAACCTCTAGAATTTCACCACAACTTGCCCTACATTTAGTACAACATGCAATTTATATAAAATCATGTAAGAACATGAAATGACATGTAGGTGCATTCGTGAGCAAAAAATTCAGACATGTGGATCTTTCATACACGGAGTGTATAGCAGAATTTCCTTTTCACACGGTAGCCATGTTGGGATTTTTGCCTCATTGACCTCTCTTTGCACTCAGATATAGTATTGTGACGTCATCAGTAGACAATGGCCATGGTGAGGTAACAGAGTGCAAGAACAATGGAGAAGTTATGATGTCATAATATATTATGTAATCAAAATGAGGTCAATGAGGAAAAAATGCCAACATGGCTGCCGCACGAAAAGGGTGTATTAAGACCACTTCTTGGAATATTGAAATGTTCTAAACATCGAGGTCTCCCTATAATTCTTTACATTACGTACATACTTAAAATTAAGGAACCCAGAGAAGTGGCCTTACAATCGAGGTGGTCCTGGTTCTGCTCGGGACCCTTGAATCTTCAGGGTCCCTGGAAACTTAATTGACCTACTTTTACGAAATCGCTACCTGACCGAAGAAATTAGTTCCACGTTCACCGCTTTGGACTACTTTGCAAAGAGTGTATAATATCCTAATTTCGGCGGTTTTGTATTCTTTGAGTGAATTGAGTCGATGACCATAGGTCAAAAGTGGCTGGGCTTATAAGTTGTGCAAAAATGTTGGTGAGTTGCTCAAATGAGAATCTTTAGACGCTCGCGGTGCTCGCCCAGTAATTATTGAGTGGTTCCTAAATGTGGGGTTTCCCTGTATTTCGATCCACCTAGGACTTATAGTACCCTAGGGGTTGTACAATGCACAAAAGCTCATTGTGACTTCATTGTGTCTACTGTGAATATGTTGTGAAGTTGTGTGGACTTTTACAACAGTAGGCTAATTAGTATGGAGTCGTGTGCTCTGTAGTCGGTTCACCGGAATAAATTACTGCAGGTTTGCATTGTAGGCCTAGTGTGTTTTTCTGACAAAGAAATAGCTGTGTCAAAGTAGAATTAGGCCTATTATAATTGTAATATTTCAAAGGCCTCTGGAATGAAGTGAACCTGTTGCTGAAAATGTAATGATTACTTATATTTTTAAGAATGGTAACTACAGAAATCATACAAACACAGATATAGCAGGATGGTAATGCTATATTAAAAACTCATAAAAGACCTATCCGTACTCTAATACCTACAAACTTTTTAAAAAACAATGGGATCTGACATCATTTCTAAAGGTCACTCTCCATTAGCTACATCTCAGGTATTAACACTGTGTGTCATCACCTCACAGCCCAGCGACCTAATTATGTACATGTTTTGCTCGTTTACTCATCTCAAGTAAATTAATCAATTTCTCTTACAGTCTATGGGCTAGCTTATGGTATTAGAGGTCTAACAATGAAATTACAGAATAATTAGATGTTCATGAGCTGAGTTTACACAATTCTTGTTCTGACAAGCAGGCAATTCTGAAATATTGCCTAAACTAAAAAAAATATGAATCTGTTTCTCTTGTACTTTCCAGAGAAGATTCCTTCAGTCTATACACAGCATAACAGCTACATAGTTTAACCAAGCAATTTGTTTAACTAGGTAAACTAGCAAAGAATGTCCATAATTAGGTGACGACACACAGTGTTTATGATATTAATTCGTTTAAGGCATTAAATTGACAATGCCTTGAACTCGGTATCAGTGCTGAGGCACATGGTTTTTTAAAAGTTTGTCAGACCGTCTAGTTGTCAAAAAATACAGACTTGCCATTCTCAAATAATCACAGTGCTCGTCTAGTAACTTCTAGTAAGGGTGGTGGAAAACCCCTTCTGGGGGTAAAACCGAAGGGGTAGAGGTGTCATGATCAGGGCAATTGCCCTCAGGAGCATTCCTCAAGCTACAATAGAAGGTTCCTCTAATGACATGCTGTGACTGCCTGTCCTCAGTGCCCTTAAACTATTGCAATTTCGGGTAAGAATTTGCAATGCAAGAACTGTTGACATTTTCACACGTTACACAAGGGTAAGTGACTCAGAAGGTGACAATGGAGCGAAACTAATCTTAGTTTTGTCCAGAGAGTTAGTAAAAAAAATACTTTTTGGACAATTCGATGTTGTCCGTTTTTGAATGGAAGATCCCTAAAAGAAATATTATACATGGAATTATATAAGCCTCAGTAAAAATTAATCAGATATATGCTAATTTAATTGGTCACAATGACCATGCATGTTCTTACTGTCAAAAGCAACGTCAATTAAGTGTAAAAAGCTGAAAAGGGCCAATAGCTTGCAGAAAAAATGGCAATGGTGGGATCAGTTATTGATCAAAAACGCTAAAACCTCAGTCAAAAAGATTTAAGTTCATATAAAGAATTTAAAAATAACAATTTCTATAGTAAATTGATCTAGCTAAGTGCTATTCATTAAAATGACTGCATAATAATCAGGATAGGATCCGTTTTAGCTCGAAAATATAACATCATAATCATAATACAAATTTAACATTTTTGCAAATTAATTTAAGCTTCCTAATTGCAGGTTCAATTTGAAACTAACTGTATATGGACTGCATCTGCCAGAAATCCATATTTATTTCACTAGGTTGGCTGCCATGGTCACCCTACCAGACAAACACTAAAATGAGTGCAACATTACAAAACAGCAATATAAGGTTTAAATACGAAAAATATTAAATGCTTTTAGTTTTTGACATTTGCAAAATCCCAAAACAAGTCCTAATAAGCACCAATTTCTATGTTTTTGACTTAAAAGTCTGAAAAAAGGCAAACAGGGAACCATGTTGGCATCAATGGTCCATATGTTGTAGAAAAACTCTTCTGCAATTCTGCAAACTTCGAGATCAACATTGTACAACATTGTATGATCCATGTACTAAACTTTAAGTGCTACCCACAGGTCCATACTCCTCATGTTTGCTAAGATTATTTGATATTTCACCGTCTTTCAAATAAAAGTCAACAAAATCCACAAAGCGTAGGAATACAAACAAATCTGACCCCACAGCACCGCCTTTTAATCTCTTCGCTACTGGACTACTTTTTCAAAATGGCTGAAGTTTGAGACCATACACCAGACAGAGAAATCTTAATGGTTAAACTTGTTTAATTAGGAAAATAAAACTGAAATTTCTTGAGAAACATACGTCTAAGTTTTTGGTTTTCAGTTTTTTTTTCTCCACACAATTGAGGCTGGTTCCATGAGATATTTTTGCTCATATTTGAAAACTTCAAAAAGTGTTTGCCTTCCAAAAGAAGAGGTAATAAAATAAGTTACGCGTCATAAATTTAGCAAAGGTGCAAAAATTAAATCGCAGAAATCATGTTAGCGCAGCAATAAAAGACATTTTATCTTAAAAAACTTTGGCATCCTACATGTGATTGAGACAAGACAACAAGGGTATTTTTAACGTGTTTTCAATGTGACAAAAAGAATGTGGAAGGTTCCGATATATATTTGCATTTTCTTTGAAGTTTAACACCATTCTTGGACGTATTATACCCAAATAACATGTCAGACTGAGTCCATTTTGATCTGAGGATGGTACTATTGGCTTTTTGTTGGCTCAATGTCAACAGCACTACAAGGCTTACAAGCCAAGGTTGGGCATGCTATCAGGGTCCAAGATTAACATATACAACATAGGCTAGACATTCGCACGATGTCAGCCAATGATGGCCAACGTCAGAGCAATGTTGGCCAAATATGGAATGCTATCTGGGTTGTTCGCAAATTTTGTTTGAAATTCCTCCCTAATAAGGCAGGGAGAGAACCCTGTCTGCATTCTCATATATTTATCATCCAAGACTTCTTGTTCTAAGACTAGTCATTTGCAACTCAGTATTTGGCCAGTGTTGGGCCAACATGATCTAAACATACCAACATCGGCGCGATTTCAGCGATGTCAAAACGATGTTGAACTGACGGCGGCCGATATAGAAATAAATGACACCGGCCCGATTTGGAATGCTATCTAAGTATTGGTAATTTTACTTCCAGAAACTCAAAGCAGAGAATACATTGCCAAAAACAGGTCAAATGCAAACCAAAACATTGATGTTTCCACTAGATTTAGTGATAGTCCATGCATGTATAAACTCTATATAGTTATGTGGTTCCCTTAAATCTCTCTTTTAAGCAAAGAATGTCTGGTGAAAACTTTTCAGTGCAATTCGCCAGAGGGTCTTCTTCTTTTTTTCTTCCATTCTTCTCCTTTTTCCTTCAGATATTGTTTGGCCATGCCATTTGGAATGAAGTGCATTATGGGTAAATATATGTTATGCATTCCCATGATGCCCCAGTTGTCAGCTTAGGTCAGGGTCAAGCTCAAAAAGAGGGTAAAAAATTCTAAATAAAAAATTAACGAAAAAGAAAGAGAATTTGGAATAAAAGAAAATAGTAAATTGAGATGGATGGGATATGGTCCATAACTTTTGAAAGAATCTATAACCAGGTCCGTATATCTTGGGTTACCTCTGAAAAGAGGGCATTATGTGAAAAAAGTATTAGGGTTAGTTGTAAAATGCACTAGTCCAAAAGAATGTAGGGGAGTATTTACACTGTACAAAGCTATCTTGCTTGAGAAAACAGCACTAAGATCAGATTCTACAGGACATTCATGTCAACTTGTAATCTCATAGATGACTTGCATACAATGGCAAACCCATTACAAGTGAATGAGGAAGACTTTTGAATACAATGACAGCACAATTACAAGTATTACAAGTAACGTTGAAAACTTTCTGAAGGGTTGGAGATAAGTTTTGTACCAAATTGCTTTTTAGTGGTCGGTATCATTTCCTGAGAAAAAATTCTGGTTTTTGTAAGCTTCTAATTCACTGATTTGAAGAGGTCCAAGCTGTAACCCAGGTTATGGGGGCCTAGCTCAGTGGTAGCACACTGGGCTTCCAACCACTGGGTCCCGGGTTCAATTCCCGGTCGAGCCTATGTTGGATGGCCGTTTCATCCTTCATTGCCATGGTCCCCACCTGTCCTAATTAGCCCATCGGATACAGAAATACAGGACGTAAAGCCCTAATCCACCACCACCACCAAGCTGTAACCCAGATAGCATTCCAAATCGTATCGACATCGGCGCGATGTCGGCAATGTCAAAACGATGTTGTACTGACGGCTGCCGATATAGAAACGATGCTGGTCTGATTTGGAATGCTATCTGGGAATAATTTGCTTCTGGAAGTCACTTTGGTTTGTTGGTTAAAAACCTATTATTAGAGGATACACACAATAATAATACTTCTAGTTGAATAATTCGGATATGAAAACAAATAAAAATGCCATTTCCACTATCGTTGTACTTTTCTTGAAACAAAATATAGAAAGTTGAATATTCAGTTTAAAAAAAAAAGTAAAATAAATAATATTATATATTATCTGCTACAAACTTTAAGCTAAATTTAAGCTAAATATAAAAACTTGCTGATATAGATGAGGCACAATTTCATATCTCAATGGTACCATTTGAAGCTTCAAACATAAAAGACACCTGAAATCTAATTTGTTAACTTCGGTAGTATAAACTTTTATGCATGGAAACAATGTCTGCATTCAATCATTACAAAAATTTCATGGCCGATTGACTGGATGATAAAAACATGTCAATATATCACCCACACACAAATGGCTACAGTTAGAGCAATTATGACATAATTAAGTATTAATGACCAGCAGAGGTGGAACACATTCCACTAGTCATGCTGTTATTGATGTTTCATAAATATGATAATGATAAGGATAATAAAAGTGCCATGAAGCAGATGAGCTTGACCAATAAAAACTGATTCTGTGTCAGATCAGCTAACTTGCATGGTGTTGCTATTTATGTCTTTACACACAACCTTATCATTAAGACCATTGGTTCAAAATGCATTGATCTTAATTGTGAAGTGGGTTCAATAGTAGGCCTAATAGTAGTGAGGTAATTAACATTGGCACGTATGCAGTTTAGTCCCAAATTGGTGGCCTTATTGACTGGGTGACCTTATAGGTGGCCTTATAGTGAGGTGATTCCTAGGAGTACCCTTCTAACCCTTGATTGTTTTACTTGGAACCTTGAAGTGTAAAATGACATATCATGTTAAAAGTGTACCAATAATGTAAAGATATCAGTGCAGGTTATTCTGCAATTGAGAGCATTGAAATCACCAACAGACAGTATACTTGTGTGTACATTGCATGCTTAATTATGCTATTCAGTGGGCGATAATACAAAAGTATAGTATCTGCAAATATGGCTTCCAAGGTCATGGGAAAGTCTTGTAGGTGCACTAAATCTCTGTGACCTCCATGCAAATGCTTTGTAAAGGAAAGTAAATGTGTGTAAAGTGCCTATACACCACTAGACAGCAGACTTGGAACCATCTAAAAATACGACAAAGGGTTCATTTGTTATCCGGTGTGGTGCATCACAGCCAGACAGACATTGTAGATAGATTGCATGACAGCGGCAAGGTCAAGGTCAGAAATCATTTATAATCATTGAAATCAATTAAATAATTGTAGAAAGAATACACAAATTATAGAAAAAATAACTTTTCAGCTATGATAAAATATCAACTTGGCAATAGATCTGAACCACATTTAAAACCATATTTTAATCATATCTTATAATTATCTTTTATTTACAGCATACACAAATTTATACGGCAGAATGTGGTGTTTCAAATCCACACCAAATTACTTTTCTAGAAGCATAGTTCCAAAATATTAAATACTCCTCATTAGCATTTGCAGCATACATAATTGATGCAAATAGCATTCAGCTGAAACGTTAGAACATATTTCGCACAGTTTAATTTTTTGTAGGATATTCTAGACTGTATCCTGGCAACCATAGACAACATCTAACATTAATATTTTGGAGTTGCTCTAGCATGAATTTACTTGTTGACAGAAAATACAAAATATGAGCAAATACAGTTAGTTTCAAAAAATACGGTTGACTCTAGCTGTCTGTAGCGACCTGTACCTGGCCGTGGTCTAAACATGCTAAAGCCAGCTGCTTCTGTCCACTTCTATGGCTAATAATCGGCTTACATCTATCACCAGATAAATATAAACCTTAGTAAATGTAAGAAATTAATCGAATATATCATATGTACTTTTAGATCCGACTTTGTGTAACCAGCTACAATATAATTTCATACTATGACAGCTTTGTCTAGTTTCAATTTGACGGCCGTTTTTAATGAAACTTACTGTATGTGTGTTTTCCTTATTTAATCATCCAATATTTGGTTCCACACCCAATGAAATCTACACAAAACGTTTAATGACAGAGAGGGGCTCAGTTTTTATTTATAATCCACTGCAAACATAATGGTGAAATTTATTTAAATCTAAGGTAAATTACTTAGGCAATAAGAATTTTGTCCTTATTTGAGTGATCTGGTCTTAAGACATCGATGTTATGGAAAGTGCGATTCATATTAAATATACACGTTTCACGTTTTATTGTGTGTAAGTCCACAATACACATTTGTGGAAAATTTCTCAGTGGGGCACCATGATATTTGACAGTTCTAAATTGGCACATGCAAGAAGCGTGAATTTCCCTATAAGGTTGAACATAGACTGCTTGAACTATTTCCCAAAATAGCACCATTGTCAAGGAATACGGTTTTTTCATACAATATTGCCCTCAATGAGATGCCAATGACCTTGCGAAAGAAAGAACCATATTATCACAGTCCAAGGGCACTTCAAGTGAAAGGGCTTTTTGCTCCATGTGGTATCAAGTGGAACTCGAGCTTTTGAAGAATGTTAAAAAAGGTAACACTGATTATATCATGCATAAACTTTTCATAAAAGCTGTATAAACATTTTTCAATTAAATTACCTGTTGAATATTGTGTTGTTACCATAGTAAACAGTTTAGAGAAAGAAAAGAAAATATTCTAAAATTTTTGTCGTCTGCTAAATGCACGTTCCCTCCAAAACTTCACAATCAGACGAAATCGTCTGCTCAGACTGGTTGAATGCTTCTCAATGTTTTCATATTGAACAACCGTTCACTACAATCAATCCCTTAACAATACTGCTTTTCAGATCAACTGTGATCAGATTGAATGAAATATATTAAATTTACGGATCATGTTGTAACTTGGAATCTAGCATTGTATGTCATGCTAGCCTTACGTACGAATATGATTGATTTTTGTCACTCAGTTCCATTCAGGTGATTATTTGTGACCTTTCACACGCAAAAAAAAACCAAATAGTCAATAAACCTTGATGTTTACAATGAAACAGTAGGCTGTCATGGCAACCTGTTTTATTTTGATGAAATAATTACCTTAAAAACTGAAATCTGCCTGATTGATTAAATTCCTGATGAACCACAAAAAAGAATTCTTCAGACTTTCATAGTTAATGATAAGCTTAAATTTTCAATGTCAATAGGGTCCATTATGTAGCATTTTACACACCTTGATAAATAATTTTCTAATTGGAGGACACACACTTTTAATCATATCTCACAGTGACACCATTGCATTGAGGAACCCTTAGCATATTATAAAAATGTGCCAAAAGACCTGTATTTTCTCAGTCAAACTTGATCAAATTTCACTCATGTATTCCAAAATATAATAATAATAATTATGTTAATAATTATTAAAGGGAGCATGTGTTTTCATATTTCAATGCCATATTTATTTATATGAATTATAATAGATTGCATTTTGTACAGGCAAAACACTGCCTTAAGACCACCTCAGTATTAAGACCTCTTTTGCAGTTAAGACCATCATTGTAGTATACCTCATTAATAAGGCCCCCCCCCCCCCTTATCTATTCTTCATTTATTGTTGATAAACAACTGCATCCAAAATGATAACTGTGGATAGATGCATTTTCAAAATGTATATTTGGGCAAAAGTTGCCTGTTCATTTATTCATACTCTATTATCTATTCATTAACTTTTTATACACAGCAGATCCATAGTGATACTTATGGGTTGATTAATTGTATATGGGGATTTCAATACAATTCCTAGCATTGTGCCAATTGTATTACATCCACAACAAATAAAACCTTCTTTACTCAATCCCTTATGCAGTATTATGCTTGTGGGTGACCTCAATACTTTTGTAAACCTTATCAGTGCAACAACAACAAACCAATTGATTGCAAAGACAAGGAATTGAGCTAAAGTAATCAATAAGTTGGTCTAGAATCTTCTGAATCCGCCATGCAACTCCATGGTAATGGTGTACACAAATAAACAGCCCATGCACCTAGAGGATCTAGTATTGATCAGCAGGATGTGCTGGATCAGGGATGCTGCACACTAATTGTCCTATTATAGTGATATTATAAAGTAAATGATGTAAAAGGGGTTTTAAATTTGTGTTGTCTAATTGTGGTAGATGAGAATTTGAACTCTTTTGTATTATATATTTTATTTACATTTTCTTCATTTCTATTCTCACAAAATTGAAACTTCGTCACAATGTACTCTAATATTTTTTCCATTATTCTATCAAATGTACAGTGCAATAAGAGCTGTTATAAGTTGATTCTCTTGCTATATATATATTTTGTATAATTATATACATTTCCTTCTTTTTATTTTATTATGTATTGTAAAACAGTATCCCACATCTTTATTTACACTCTCACGTTCTGTTATTTTGTCAAACACTGTGACGTAAAACCCTATAGACTGGGAGTGTGGGATAAAAGCTATTACATAAAAATCAAAAAAATAACAGAATCACTAGATGAATAGTCATACTTCTGCAAAAAGCTTTGCAACCAAGGGACGTGGCGTTTTTCAAATCGAGGCGATGGTCTTATTGGGTGGTTGGTCTTGAATCAAGACTCTTGATTGTGGGGTTCCCCTGTACATGATTATGCTCTACACCTAAACCTGGTCTTTTGTTACCATTCCTCATTCCTTCCTGTGCTAAGAGGATGTACAACAGCTTGAAGGCAACTGCCAGCCATAGCTCAGCTCTCCTTGTGAGTCATAGTTTTCCTGCAGGAACTCCATTATAAATGCACCACTCCATGTGTGCAAGACACCCTTGGGCCATCAACATATATCTAGGTCTTTGTCTCAATTTGAACATAAATGTCAAGTAAAATTATGAGCATATATGTAGTATGTATATATATATATATATATATATATATACAGTGCTGTGCAAAGTTGTTGGAACAGGGTAAAAAGATATAGTACAGAATGCATTTATATTGCATATATTTATGCTTGAGTGGCACCTTATCTACATAAATGTTGAAATATTCATTTTGTGATACTTTTGCTATTATATATGGTGAATATACACTTAAACTGTATGACTTAAGTTGAAATAACTTAAATGCACCTGTATGTTCCTAAATGTTCCCTGTACCAATATAGCACTATGACAGTGGCTCTGGGTGCATAAGTTCGAACCTGGCTCCCCAGGCCTGCTCTCTTTATATGAGCAATATCTCAGTCCATGTCTCATCTCACATGACCCACAATCATCTATAGTTCACCATTATGCAGACATTTATAATCACCCTGTGGTTTCCTGCGGTAATAGCAGGGTATGTGCAATTATTGTGTGAATAAGCTAGTACTCACAGTCTCACAGTCCGAAATATTGAGAGAGAGACAGAGAGAGAGAGACAGAGAGACAGAGAGAGAGAGAGAGAGAAAGAGAGAAAGAAAGAGAAGAAATTTGTGGACATTTGATTTTAGTCTCACTGCCTTAGCCAATTTCCTGAACATGTCGAAAGTAAGATTGCATGTATATTGGACATCAGAAATGTCTTTCATGCTTGACCTCATGTTATTGTAGTTAGTTAACATTTGAACACCCAAGGGTCAACTGAGGATACATGTTGCAATGACAAGCACTGCAAGCTCTGGAATTACCTGACACTTATTTCAGGTTAGAATAGACTTGGTATAGTGGTGACAATGTGACATACTGGTGAACATAGATAGGTGGAATTAATGAGTGATACATGACAAGTTTAATGTTTAATTGTTTAAACATTCTCTTGGGGACTTTCGTCCTTTGTTATCATTTTGAATTAATAAACGAAGATTAGAAGATAGCTATGAAAAGTTCTAAAAAGGAATAAATATATGTGCTTATAAGGCATTAGTAAGATAGTACAGATTCTTTAGAAAGAGAGAAAAACACGTACCACCAGAAAATAGCAGACAAAGATGGATATTCAATGATTGAAAATAATTTCACAAATATAATTAAAGAAAGTCAGAAACTATGAATGAATTATCAGGTTTGTAGAAATGGACAAATGTAGAATGAATTGTATCTACCTGTTGTTGCAAGCTGATGGATGACATTTTCAAAGTGGTATTTTAGCAGTTGAGTAACTTTTTTTCTGAAGCATTACTAAATAAATTCACTTACTCTTCAATGTTTATGATGCAAATATATAATACCTGGAGTTTTCAAAGGAATTCTTAGACAGGAGAAGTATAAATAGTTATATGTCATACATTGGTGCATCTTTTGAATATCATATTTTATATGGGCATAGGAAGCTTTGAAACTTAATAAACTTTCATGCATGAAGAGTAAAAAGATAAGATGTATGTGCCAAAAATATTGAATTTTTACATAAAAAATATTCATAACTTCCTAGTCAGTGAGAAGTTTAACTTATTAGCTATAATATTAAAATTACTGAGAAAAAGTATAGACTAATTACAGTTGTTGTATATAATAAATGTATATATATTAATATAGTATTTTCATTACATATACAGATGATATTTAAAGTTTATTTGAACCCTGGATATTTCAATTATGACATACAGAAAATAGGTTTTATATCATAAATGAAACTTAATGAATGCACCATGAGTTTAAACTCGCCCAAATACAAGGTGTTTAATACAGACAAAATATTATGTCCCCAAAGTATATTGTAGAGCATTTCAATTACTGATTATGATAATAAAATGCAATTAAACGGGTCGTTAAAAAAGGGTTGAACTCTGATGATAGAGTATTCAAAAATAACTGAGACATAGAAAGTGAGAGATGAGGTTATGAATATTGTGACAATTAAATGCCATAATAATTATACACTTCTTATCTAGTGGTTCTTTTGAATCCATAAAATTTGATATATCTAAATGTACTGCCCTGATAGCATTCCAAATTGGACCAGCATCGTTTCCATATCGGCCACTGGCGTTACAACATCGTATTAACATCGCCGACATCACGCCGACGTTGAAACGATTTGGAATGCTTACCCAGATAACACGCACTATGTCGGCTCACTGTTATTGGCACTACGCAGATAACATCCTAGATAAGCTAGACATCAGCGTGACGTCAGCTGAAAAGGGCCAATGTTGAAACAAGGTCGACCCAATTTGTCATGCTATCTGGGTAGTTTTGGTTATGCCATCAGGAAAAGTTTTGATATTCTGGCTTCTCTGATAATTTTGAAAGTCCCTCCCTCCTATCTACAGTGCCATCTAGTGGGCACAGCGCCTCCTTGTGAAAAAGACTGCCACTAATACATATATACAAATACATTGTTTTACAAAAACCAGAAAGATGCAAAAGTGACTCACCGGAAGTGTATGACGTCAAGTTGTCATTCGTCATTTGGACCCAAACGTCAAACTCTGCGAAAAAACTTGAGTTGGTAGCCATCTCTCGGACATTTCCAAGGACAAGCCAGTTTCCCAGACCAACAGTGTATGTCTTAGTATTTCTATTTTTCAACTCCTGAATTTCTGCTATAGGGTCCTGATCTTGACCTGGTTTGTAGTTTCCATCAGTAATTACCAAAATGACTTGCTTGGCTTTTGGTCTGCTTTGTAATCCAGCATCTAATATCTTCTTTCCAGCTTGAAATGCTCCCTTTAAGTTAGTGTCAGCCCAAACGAGAGGGTTATTGTCGTACCTGATTTTATCAAAAGGAGCTCGTGGTTCTGTGTTGAACACCATGCACTTGGTGTTGAGCTCATGATCACTGGAAATGTAATCGAAAACTGTGGTGGGATAAGTTGCAAAAGTAATCACAGCAACTCTCGTATGGTCTGGATGCATTCTGACATATTGACCTATCATAGTCCTGACCAACTTTGTCATTCTGATGTAGAAGTTGAACCTGTTCATTCCTTGTGATCGATCCATGAGGATGAGCAAATCAACAGGTCCTTTGGAGCCCACATCTTGCAGGAATTTGTGAATGAGGGCACCCGGGGGTAGGGCATCAGCAGCTGAGGTAGCTTGCCTCTTTTGACGAACTTTTTCTGATGCTTTTCCGTAGTCAACTAGCAATACAAACATTGCAAGTGCTAGAGCGATGCCTAGTATAATTTCTGCTACTCTAGCCATTGTTAAAGTTCTATTAGTAGAGGCGAAAGTCCTCCAAATCAATGCAAAATAAAATCTCAATTCCAATCAATGGTTCATGCAATTAAAACTATCCTCAGCAATATCTATTTCACCAATCCAAAGTATATATCGCTGCTTTCATCCATGCATCCTAGGAGGTCAACACTTCTACTCCGCTGGAAGTTCTCTTCTGCCTGGGCCATGGCTGCATGGTCTATTTCATGGGCCCAGCAGAGTCAGTCATGCAGAACTGACCATGGCGCGTGACGGTCTGACAGCAAGGCTCTCTTGACAGACAACAGAAAGGGATTTCCCCTGCCGATTCATGGATAGCTAGATCGAACGTCATACCATTTCTGAGTCAATAGTATTTATCATTTTCCTTATACTCTAAATCCTGTAAATATGTAACACATTTCTCACATCACACCTCTCTACTAAATATAGGACCGCCTATTATTTTGAAGTACACGTTCTTATTTCACACTCCCTCCCCCGCTCAATTTTAGTAATTTGAAACTTTTGATATAAAGCGGTAATATAAAAAAATATTAAAAAAATAATAATAAAGGAAATTGAATCAAGATAAAGGAAAAGGTGACGAAAGACAGAGAGAAAGACAAAGTGATAGATAGATAAAGATAGATATATAGATAGATAGGTAGATAGAAAGATAGAAAGATAGATAGATAGATACATAGATAGAAAGATAGATAGATAGATAGATAGAAAGATAGGTAGATAGCTAGATAGATAGATAGATAGAAAGATAGATAGATAGATGGATAGATAGATAGATAGATAGATAGGTAGAAAGATAGATAGATAGATAGATAGAAAGATAGCTAGATAGCTAGATAGTTAGATAGATAGATAGATAGATAGAAAGATAGATAGATAGATAGAAAGATAGGTAGATAGCTAGATAGCTAGATAGTTAGATAGGTAGATAGATAGACAGATAGATAGATACATAGGTACATTGATATATAATGTAGCTAGACAGGTAGACAGCTAGACAGATAGTTAAACAAAATTAAAGCATTTGACTGTGATTATAAATAAGCAGTATAATATGATATTCTGATAGCAATGAATAAGAATGAGCAATGTTACCTCAAACACAATTGAGAATTTTCATATGAAGCTTATTAATATAATATTGCATTCTTTCAGAAATCTAAGCATTTGAAGGCTTCTTGTATAAGTTAAATGTTCTTGAAAGCAAACATGCAACTCTCCATTAAAGTATGCTGTAAAAAGTGTAGATGTTCTTAAGTTTCTCTCCTTTTCTATACGAAGTTCGACACAAGCCCCTTTGTCTGTGAGATTCACTCTGAATTTCAGTTAAGGGATCATGTGGTATCAGACATACTAGCATTGTTTAATTATACAAAATACTTTTACTTTCGCTATATTGAGGATGCTCAGTAATTACTTTAAAAACAAATATGTATGTACATTATATACGTATAGAAAGAAATATGCATTAGTTTTTGTTTGTAAAAATGAAAGGAAATAGATAGATAGATAGATAGATAGATAGATAGATAGATATAGATAGATAGATAGGTAGATAGATAGATAGAAAGATAGATGTCTAATAAGTAATCTACAGGTATATTCCTCTATATTCCATCAGTGCTGCATGTATAAACAAACTGTATCCATTATTCAATTATCCATAATTGAGTTACAACACACAATGCTGTTTACCTATATTTTTCCGTTACTAAGATACTATTCTGGTTTCTATTGAATTGCCGCAGCAACAGTGTCCTGGGCTATTGATCAGCGCTAGACATGTAAGCAGAAAATGCAGTTTAGCATGGAAATGAACATGATACACGAATAATGTGTTGCATTCCATTATTTTAGTTCAACATTACTAGATATTGCTAGAGGCAGACGTAATGATGAGATGATAATGTGGAATTCACGTGCAGTGATTTTAATATATGTTTATTCACTCTAATATTATTTTGGACCACGGCTAGATACTGAAATTTAACCAATATTTATAACCATTGCACTGGCCATTGAGCAGACGTAATGATGAAATGACTAGGTGTGGAGCCCTATCAGCGTATTAAGTGTATCCTACAAAACCCAATATGGTCAATGATGGAAATTTTAATCTGAACAGTGAACATATTTTGAAAATGTTTTATTATTTAAAAGGCAGTATATCATGCGATATATTGTACATCATATTATAGAAAGTAATTGCATCCGTTTTGAAACATATTATTAGTCATGATAAACCACGACAAACAAGTATATACAGAATAATTTTACAAGCCCAATATAGTCTGTATTGTAAGAGAAAAATACCATAAGTTGAAACATAATAGGCCAATACACAAAGCCAATTAAAGAGATGCATGCATGTAGAAAAACATGTAGAACAA
This sequence comes from Alitta virens, assembly GCA_932294295.1. Taxonomy (NCBI): domain Eukaryota; kingdom Metazoa; phylum Annelida; class Polychaeta; order Phyllodocida; family Nereididae; genus Alitta; species Alitta virens. The sequence continues at coordinate 15,585,155 of OW028580.1, read as the reverse complement.
AAATATAATTTTAATTAAAAATAAATTTCCACAAAATTATCCAAACTGCTCGATTTACATTACAATTTGTATTTATTCTTTATGTAGTTTTTTTTTTAATTGATATTTTTGCACCAGTTTAATTATCTCTCAGATACTTAATTTCTTGAAGGGCACATATGGAGAAATTTATAGATTTGGCCTTCAATTCCTTATTCAATTCCTAGAAATTTCTCGTATGGTGAGTTCTAAATATAAACAAGGATTTACTAGAGTTCGTGGTCACGACTTCTCGTGATTTGAGCATTAACAACTTTCAAAATCCACCCACAACCAAAGACTAACTTGCACAAACATGTCACCAGGATATCTGTATTCTCAATTAGAACGCAAGGTTAGAAGAGTTATAATAACAGTGCAGGTTATAAAAAAGGTGATAAAATGTAACGTTTCAGGGTGTTAATGATTTGTCATGTTATTCTTGCGGAAATATTATTTCCTGAATGGAATTTTCTTTAGACAGTCTGATAAAATACACTGAACAGTCTAGTGATACAATTATGGAGGTACATTTCCAAACAAATTCTTAAGTTTTTAGGTTCAATCGTTTACAGTTTGCTACAGTTTGCTACAGTTGATTGACACTGCTTTGAAATCAACTGATCCTAACACTAGGTGTCACTATAAAAGGCAATATTCGCCACCTGGTGTTTAAAACTGCAGCAAACCTCTTCATTTGGAACATTCTCTGAAGAATATCTTTTGAGTATTTTCATTTAGAAGCAAGAACTGTTCCTCCTTGAGTAATGCATTCCTCCCAATCCGGCCAAAATCTCTCCTTCATTCTATCACAGTAATTGACCAGGTTTGTAAACTCATCTGCAAAAACAAACGGATCATTGATTAGCTCTTAACTCTGATTAAAAGCAGAGCACAACAACTAAGAGCAGTTTCCATCGATTTAATTTTAAGTTAAGTAATACTTCATACACAAGACAGACGACTTAAATTAGGAAATTAGATCTTGCTTTACAATCTCACTTTGTAAGTAGGACTCGTGTGGAGATCCCGCCATGTGCCAATGTATTTGGGCCACCATCCCAAAAATGGCGCAGTCAACTTCACAAGGTGAGTCTCCCATGAAGAATGTTTTGTCTCCTGCGATGGAAAAAGAAATAAAAGCATTTATATCGATACTTGTTCACACATTTATATGTTTGCTTGTATAGTGTCACATTTATACTTTTACATTTTCATCAAATTCAGAAGGACTGTGCATGTAGATGAGATAGTGAAAAGAGGCAAATGAGTACAGTTAGTCTCATTAAACAGTCTGTCAAATGATACCTAGACAAAGCTAGACACCTTTTCCTATATGAGGCTATCTGCCAACTGTCTGGCTATAGCTGGCTACTCAAAGGCAGATATAAAAATACATATTTATGATATATTAGATAAGTTTCTCACATTTGCTAAGATTTATATTTTTTCAGTAAGCCAACTATAAGGTAGAAGTAGAAAGAAGCGGCTGGCTATAGTCAGTTATAGCTACAGCCAGGAATAGGCTGTCTAGAGTCGACTATATGAAACTAACTGTATACTAGTTTTACCTAGAAATGCCGACAATGCTCGAAGGTCCTCATAACCGATGCGAAGGATTTCTTTCGTGCTATGTCGTCCGATGCCATGACCCCACATCTCCTGGCGAATCCTTCTTCTTAGCAACCGAAGAATGACCCACAAGGTCATTCCGGAATAGGGCATGACCTTGGACACCCCTGAAAGGTCATCGCCAAAGGTCACAGCACACATGGTCCTGTGAATGAAGATGAGGTGGGATATTATGATCATCTATGAATCTATTTCAGATTATTATTATACACACTGCCAGTCGACAATCTTTGCATGGGTTAAGCTTAAACATTTTCATGCAGTTATCTGGAAAACTATCATGTAGGTCTTTTGTGACCTCTACATGTCTATAAAATTCATTCATGATCATTCATTCATTATAGATGACAAAGTTTAAGTGAAATCTGTAAATTGTTCTTTTGGATGTTTTTGAGAGAAATTACATATGAGCTCATATGAGATGAAAGAATACAATGTGATGCATTGAAACAAATCCAACAATGTTAGAAAAAATATAGGCTGATTAATGATAGACATATGGAAAAAGTATTCATTTGTGTGAGCTAGTGCCATTGTAATGCATTTTAAAATATTTAAAGAGTCTTATGGAGGTAATTCCACTCTTACCAATAGAGATTCTCTTCGGTTAGTTTCTGGAATGCTCGAGCAACGGCGCGTTCATTTTCTGGTACATCTTCGTACATGTCCATGTTGAAGTGGGAAGATAAGAAATCAATGCAAAATTGGGAATCTGCAATTTCCTGTCCATTAAATGAGATCCACGGGGTTTTGCCTTTGGAGGACATTTGGTGTCCATGAACATTCTGTCGAAATAAAATTGGATTGCATGCTAGGCATTTAACTCTTTTAATTGATGTCATGATTAATATGTAAAATTAGATTGGAAATTTCGTCATTTATCACAAAGATAACCTAAAAAAACAAAAACAAAAAAAAAAAAACGTAATAAACATACAGCGTGTAACATGTATGCTCATTCATTGCACAGAGTTGTTGTAGCAGCATAGAATTGCTGAGGGTTGTTGCATAGTTAACTTATGTTTCGATTGCAAGATTTATTGGATTTTTTTAAGCAATAGTATAGGAATTTGGAAAAGTTTTCATCTTAAGTACAATCATGATAACTCAACTCGGTTTTCTAAATTTATATATTTCTGCATACCTTGTAAGGTATTTTGGCCATTCTTAAAAATGTTTCCAGTTTCAGGGGAAATGGTGAAACGCTAGGAGCCCACGGTCCTCGTCCCACTTGATGCAATATTACGACATCCTTTAGAAAGTCAGTTTTCTTTCTGAATAGAAAAAAAAGAAGAAAAAAAAGACAATACATTTTTTTACCAAAAAAAAAAAATTGACATTATAAATTGTTCATGTTAAATCCTGGCATCATCGAAAACAGTAATTTTCACTTGGTTATAACTTATGAGGGATCTATATACTCCGCAGGGCCATAGCCTGCAGGGGGGGGGGGGGGGGGGAGAAGGACTCTCATTCAAAAAGGCTAGGGCAATCCCCCAGGCCACGAGAGTCCTACGTACATTCACATGACGTCATCTGCAGTATAGTTTCCAAGCCTATGAAATTGGGTTGTCATAGAATAGGTCATTATATGTTAAGAATGTGACAAATTAGTATGAAGAGTATATGAAGAGAATATGTTTATAATCGTGGGGTTAAAAATTTCAATGAAAAATTAACTTTGTCTCAACTGTCAGATTATCTAGGCCTAGTTAAAATATACAATTATTTCTTTTAACTAAGAAGTTCGTCAATATACAAACATGACAAACTGCATATAACTAATTAAAATACCTTATATATATATAGTTATAATTATAAACATTTCCCAAACCTTTTCTTATCTATTTGCTTACATCTTTATCGAGACTTTCTGAGAAATTTGCTGACACTCAATGATGAAAAAAATGATGAAAAAAATCTATAATGAACTCACTGTCTTTTTTGTAGCCAAGTCAGTGTCATCAAAAGAATAGAAGCACACCCGGCTGTACATAGTAGGTAAAATCCAATTATAGGTGACAATACATCCATTTTAATGATCCTTATATTATATGTATCTTCAAGTTGTATGTAAAATACACACAGTCCTGGTGCCCCTAGACCTATATATTATGTTCTGAAATAGGAGACACTGCTTATGTTGTGGTTGTGACTATTTATGAAGTCACATGCTTATTTATGCATTCAATAGTCATGTAATATGATAGCATGTGAAATTTGGTGATATGATTCTACATTTGATGTTCACTTAATTATGTGGACATTGTACTTGGCAGAATAAACATTAACCTTTAACCAAAATTGTGTGACCTTAATTTTATAGGTGCAAATTTTGTACTTTGGAATTCGGACAGCGAATTAAGGTTGCCTTAAGCCATCACAATTGGCAAATAGGCTTTTTTTTCTAAAAAGAAATTACCATGGAATTATACACTATTCAAAAGTGAGCAAACTTTAATATCAGTATCAAAACGTAGACAAATTTTATCAGTTATTTAGCTGGTTATTAGCCTTTTTATTTTGTAGTAAGATCAATACAATTTACTTCATGCAAATGTGGTGACTTCAGTTGGCCAATAACACATTTATATTATATAGAGAAATAAATTATTATATAAAAAGGTATTTATCTTACTGTTCAGTCTGTATTTATATGGAATAAATTGTGATCTGATCAGACCAGTAGGCCTATGGAAACTCCATGGAGAAGAGAATGCACTGATATGTGAGAAATAGATATAAAAAATTTGATCGTTCTTTGAATTATATCACATAGGCCTACAATTGTTTTACACCTATCTGATTGATATCTACCAAGTGTAATTGTCATGGTTATAAGACCTATTGCATTCAGCCAGACCATGCAAGTCAACTTTTTAAGTTTAAATAAAAGAAATATGGTATACCCACCTCAGTAACAATTTCAACACTGGTATGGTTCGTACCCTTGCCTTAAGAAAGGTTCTTTAATTGTTAAATGTTAAGTTTGCCAGGGATGACTGGAATCACTCATCCATAAAATTAAAGCCATTTGATACATATACATTTTTTTTGTGCGAGTGTGTAAGGGCCCAATTACACACCAGCTAAGAATTCCTACAGTCTCATAATCATATATATATATATATAATTTTACTTCTTAGTTCTGAGCAGATGTTATATAATACCTATATTATCTGGTAGATGTCGCCACTAGTGGTGTGATTTACTCCATCTGGTGTAGATGGTGTAGATAGTTCATGCTTAAAATAGGGATTTCCCCAAATAAACATTTGGACTGGGGATTGTTTGGAGTGGTTTCGCTGTTTATGTGACATGACACTGGCGAAATATACTCTTACAGGTTTGTAACACGTCCTGTAAGCTCATATTTGACAACATGTGTCCAGTTATTGCCGTACATTACACAATACATCAGTTTATAGGTCCCTGCATGTTGTATTCTCCTTGGTATGTCTACATGTCTGGCTGTGCTCAATATGTCATATGTCTGGCTGTGCTCGTGGTATTTGGGGAGGGGATAATCATGATAATGGGAGGTGAGGTTAAATAGTGAGTTCTTCGTATTTGCTGATGTTGTATTTATCCCTTTGACTTAACAATGCTTAATGGAGAGCAATTGTGCATGACCAATAACCTCTGCAGACAGTGCAGCATATCTGAGATGGGGTGCAGTGACCATATGATTCTACTGCAGAAAAAAGAAAAATAATAATTTTTTTTACTTCATTAGGGTTTAGAGAATTGCCTGACACACCCTTACTTCAGTTGACTGGCAGGCCTGCACATAGCACATTGACAGCTAGGCCGCGTCACCTGGTTTTCACATCATTTGAAATGTTCTAAAACTGCAACAGCTAGCTATACATCTTGGGTACATGGGGGTTATTTAATATAAATGTGTGGGTTGATTACTGATGCATTGTGACCATACCTTTCAGGTTCCAGAAACTGCCGATTAAATTGATGCCATGGATACCAAGGAAGATTCGGTGAGTACAAGTATTTATTCGGAGTTAATTGTCAAAAAGTAATTATGCAGTATCATATGTTGTGGCCTTATAGTGATAGTAGTCACTGTCGGTATTGAATGCAAACAGAAACAACTTAAGTATTCTGTATTATAAAAAACATCTGTTGCTGCATCAACACCCTGTTTAACTGGAGATTTCTCAAGGAAAATTCAGGGATTTTGTTTTCATGAAAAGCTGGGAAATCCTGCATATTTATGGATAGAGCAGCATATTCATTTAAAGGTATTATCATTTGATAAAATAAGTCAAGCTATGATAGCAGTTGACAACAAAAATATTGATAAATTGATATCATCAACAGGTTCAACGTTGTCTTTAAATGTTAAAGATATTATATTGAAATAATTTACTGTTTTCCCTATCTTCAGTTCTTCCTGTCAACAAGGGTGGAGTTAAACAAAAATAAGTTTGAAGATGAGATCCAGATGGAATTGAGAATCAAAGACGCCATATCGAAAGCCAAGGCTGCCAACCATTGTTTTCTTCAGATTTCTAAGGAGGGCCGTCATCGATGTTTCATAAATGGCGAAATATACTGTTTAGTCAGGATTCTTGAAATTCTACAGGAAGATGAAAGAATATACAATGGCAGTAGAACAAGAAGTCAACCATATGGGCAATCTTCCTCATCTGATAAAAATTATACCGGATACAGTAATTCATCAGTAGACAATATCAGCTTGACAGATGCAGAGAAAGACTCAGGGAATAGCATGTATGGTGGTGATAGAAGACATGAAGTGGGGTCAGGAAATGTGCAACATAAGGATGATTGGCCCAAGTCTCCGGATACGTCTGTCGATGAACTTCAAGGAGCCATGGGTAACCTGAATATAACAGAGAGTTCAGCCAGCCAAAGAAAAGAAACTACTTCCAAATCTTATGCATCAGCAGCTAGTCGTTCTCATCAACAAACGCCAGACGTCAGAGCAGACCAAAGTGGGGGAGGATTTCAAGATAAATTTCCGCCATTGAATGGGAATGCCAAAATGGAAGTAATGGGAACAGAAAACAATGATGATGAGGATGAGGATGAGGGGCCGAGATGGAGAGGAGGTAAGCCTGCTGAAGCAATGTTGGGTTTCCTAATGACTTCAAATTCTGAGGAGTTTGAAAGTGGTCCATCTACTTTGAATGCTGAAGCAAAGGAGTTCTCACCAAAACGGTCTCCCATCCCAGAACCATACAATTCACAGGAGACTTCAGTGTCTCAATCAACCACAAGAAGGTACATCACTGAATCAGAGCCATATAATCTTGCCTTTAATCACACTCTTCCAAAGACGAGAACCAAGATATTTGTCTACTCTAAGGATATTACTGCCCTGAACGTGGATTGTGTTGTCAATGCTGCTAATGACAGGCTAATGCATGGAGGGGGAGTGGCAGGAGCTATTGCAAGCAAGGCAGGACATTCAATGACCAAGGCAAGTAAAATCCCATAATACTACTGCTCTGCTTATACAGGATATTGGTCAGAGGTCATTCTGAGCTGAGGTGGGCAATGCTGGCCCAATGTTGTGCTGATTTGACATGATATTGTTATCTTGGTCATGGCATAAATTATGTTATTATTTGATAGTGTTATTTAGGTCATGACATAATTATATATTATTGCACATGGTTTGTTTTGCATTGACCCAAGTATTCACCCTGCCAGCCTATGTTTTCCCTCGGGCCATCATGTCATACATGATCACCAAAAACTCAAAGGTTACATGAAAAGATAAATTTATAACCAGCAGCAGCAATGATATTGCCAGGTTAACATTGTGTCCTGACGTCACCAGTAGGCAGCAGGCCTATAGTGACGTCATCTAATTGCAACAAATGAAGACATCATGACCATTGTATGCTTTAAAATTTGGCCATGCCCATCGCATATCTACTTGCCAAGCAAAGTCATATTTTCCCAAGGGAAAATATGAGATTTGAGGAGAACATTAAAATCTATAGCCTATATCTCCCAGGGAGATTTTGGTGTTATTAGGGCTGAATCCCTGGCTGATACATGGTTAATCATAGAATCATTTATTGTTATTACTTGACAGTGTTATCTGGGTCATGCCATAATTCATTGTTCGAAGGTATATAGCACAAACAAGTCCTTCTATGTAAAAAAAATCTACTTTACCGGTGATTGAGATTGAAAGTCTGGGCCTGTTACCTTGGTGGCTGGCGGTTGTTCTCTTAGCCCGCATAACATGCCAGACTGGGTTGATGTCCGTCCAGTGTCTTTGGCCTTAAATTTACCTGAACTGCATGATTTGGCATGCTATTCTTGGCAACATAGAGTAAAATAAAGGGGAGTAAATTTGCAAGAATATCATGTTGGTCTGTTGCACCTAATAGTTATGATAAAAGTTTAAGTTTTACAACGAAAGTCGTTGAGTTGTGTTTTTATTTTTGGCAGGAATGCAATGATTACATATGGAGGCATGGACCATTGAAAACAGGGGAAGTTAAGACAACTTCAGGTGGAGACTTGTGTTCTTTTATCATCCATGCAATCGGACCAGCCTGGTATAATTACAAAAGTGACAACAAAAAAACTTGTCTGACGGACTTGTTCAGTGCTTTTAAGAACAGTTTAATAGAGGCTGTTAAACTGAAAGTTTCGTCCATTGCTGTGCCTGCGATAAGTTCAGGTAAGACCAAAAAAAACCTTTTGGGTTTGCTCGTTTAAATGCAGTGAAATCTTGCAATTAAAGTCGAACTGCAACCAGTGAAGTGATCTTAAAATGGAGGTGGTCTAACATTGGATTGCCTTAGGTACACTGTACCTTATTGAGCCTTTTCCAGTCCATTGAAAATTGGCTATTTTTTGAGATACATTATTTTAATCTCAGTCATCAAGTCTACAAGACCATAGAGGTTTTCTGCGGTAAAACCAGTAACCAAGTAATCTACTGCCCACTACATAGATCTATTGATTACTTTTGGGGTATGAATATTGTTATTATGAGTAATGGCATAACTCTATTTAGTCTGTGGGCCTATGAGTCTATTATATACAATGCACTTTGCAGTCCATATTGCATATATGTTGAGCATCATTAGGTGTTTGATTTGAATAATTTGTTATGATTTGTTTCTATGCTTTTTTTTCTCTTCAGGGATATTTGCGGTTCCACTACCCATTGTCGTTAATGTGTTGTGGGATGCCATCTTGGAGTATGATCAAAACGCACCAGAGGGCAGTCTGAGAGAGATCCACCTGGTGAATATTAAAGATGAAATAACTAGCACCATTGCCAAAACATTCTCCAGGAAGGTCGAGGAAAATACCGAACAATATGACTGGAACCCACAGCAGTACTATAGCATAGGGTAAGTTGATTGGAGATGTGTATTATTAAATGAATCAATCATATTACAGGGCCCATGTATAATAGTACAGTCATGTGATATACCCTGTATAAATATATTTTATAAATAAATAAAAAATAAATATAAATACCATGCTGTTTCTTGTTTTATTTAAAGGAACAGCTACCAGACGCAAAGTGGACAGGGTTCAAGTTCTTCAGCTGGAGGAATGGGTAGAGGAGCAAATGCCTGGGGAAGAGGAGGAGGAGGAGGACAGGGAAGTGGAGGAGGACAGGGAAGTGGAGGAGGAGGGAGAGGAAGAGGAGGTGAAGGTGGAGGAGGGGAATGGGGAAGTGGAAGAGGAGGGGGAGGAAGAGGAGGAGGAGGAGGAGGAGGTGGTGGAGGACCAGGAAGAGGAGGAACTACTATGGGTGATTACATTAAAACTGCAAATTCAAAAAAAAAAAAAAGTAAAAACAAGAATAAGAAAGGAAAACCAGACAAATAATCAAACTAGCAAAGCAGAGCTAAGCAATGTAAAACTGGTAATAGTAAATTAACTGATCTTTCCAATCTATGACCAACAACAGATGCTGCATTCTGACTATGATGCCTGAGTGAAACATGTTATAATTACGTAGAATTGCTCTTCAATTTCAATTTATTCTGAGAACATGTAACATTGTGTTTGCATAAATTTCATGCTTCATTTCCTACCGAAACGTAACAATACTCAAGCCAAATAAGGTAGCATTGTAAACGCCTATCTGGCGTAATGAAGCTTACTCAAAACCGTTTACAGTTTGTTTGACCAAATCCAGTGTATAGTTTGCTGTTTCTGATCTGCAACAGTGTTGCACATTACAGAATTGACCAATCAGTGGCTGTTAAACCCTCATGATGTCACGAATAAAGAAAAGTTTAAAAGACAATTCTACATAATTATTACAACGATGATCTAACATTTTGGAAGAATAAATTTGAAGGGGAAACATAGTTTTTTCTTACTGAGCAATTCAAAGTTTTATTTTCTATCCAACATTTTGGTATATACACATCATTGGTTAATTTTTTATTCGTTTGTTTATTAATTGTTTGTTTATCGAGGGGTGCCAAAGATTAATTTAATCTGTTAATATTCTTTTTTTTCCCCCTTTTTTTGATTGACCAAGGTTATTTACCAGTAGGTATAGTTTGTGGCTATAGGGCTTTCCAGATATCACCAATGCACGATACTAGATGATGTCATCTATAACTGAGCTGTAGTGATGTCATGTATTGATTCCCACACAAATCACGATAATGACATTCAGCTCACCAAAAAATAAAAAATAAATAAAGAATAAATAAATAAAAATATGTGAGCTAAGATAGCTAGGCCAAAATACACAACAATAGCAGTATAGTGATGAAGGTGAATATAATAATAAAAATATTTATAAGATTATTATTTTAAAGTAATTTCCTAAATATTAATTATGCAATTACTTGACAGAGGATTTTTTCTTATATATTTTAGGGTATCCCATGGACAATTTTAATCTGGACTATGGGTCACACAGCATATATTATGGGATATATAAAAGGAATTAGATAGCAGCATGGATATATGCTGGATATTTGATATAAAGTATATAACGGTGTTACAGGATATTTTTAATATTTTATTTATAAGATTATAAGGCTCATATCATTAACAACGTAAACTCGGTGGTACCCGGATCGAATCAGCATGCGTTTGTTGTAATCCTATGTTTTCAAATTTGATTGTATATTCGTTTATAAAAATTTTGATGACCTCAATATAATCAAAAAAGTTAAGATAGGACTAATTTTCATGCAATATGATTGATGATAATTTGTAACTAAGTGTTGCAGATGGCATTGTGTAAATGTCAAAATGTCAAAATTAAATTTTTTTGTATGAATAGACGTACATTTCTATGTTGAGGACTGTATACCCAATTACACACTGTACATAATTTGTGTGTATCTAGATGAAAAATTTTATGATGTACCTGCTTCATCATGTTATAGAATTTTTCCGTTTGCATATTTCAAGCTCATTAAGCCTTATTTTTGATTTTGCCCTTATTTTTGATTTCGACTTTATTTTGTTCTGATGTTTATAGCTTATTTTTCCCCATTTATAGTGTGTATAAATTCATGGAAAAATTATTTTTATGTGATTTTTGCAAAATAATAGGTCCTATGTGATATTTTGCTTGCATACTAAATTTACTCTATGTTAGGCCTATGTACCAACATGAAATTTACATTATGTAATACTGCCACTAAATCAAGTTTCATTAATATACTAAATTTGAAATTTTTGTTTCATGGAACAAAATAAACAATGAAGCATTTTACTAAGTGTATTTTGTTTATTGCTGAGTGAGGTACCCAGAAAATTTACTTTTAATCTTCGAAAAGAAACTAGGAGAAGAAGGGATGACCATTTATTTAGTGAAAATTGACGAGAGTTGATGGGATTGGATCAATGCCCCTATTGCACCAAGTGCAGTGCGCATTTAGAAACGCATACTGGAAAATGTTTCATATTAATGGCATGTGAATTTCATTGAAGTTGGCGTGTTTATGTGCCCTGTGTCTGTGTTCCTCTTGAACTTCAATACTTGTCAACTGTGCTAATTGCCCCATTCCTTTGGTGTTTCCTAGTTTTAGTATACATCAGCTCTTCTTGGATTATTGTATGTTCTGTTGCTTGTGGCCTTAGCATTATTTTGTTAAATATCAATAAGTCATAAAGTCTTTACGCCAACTGAAAAAATTTTCTTGTCAAGGGCATGTGAATTTCATTTAAGTTGTAATTAACAATTTGTTTGTCTTAAATTTCAACTGTGCTTGTGCATTGGCCAATTCCTTGGGTGTTTTCTGCAGCTTTTATGTTATTTTGTTAAATATCAATAGGCCGTATGTGTCGATACATCATCTGGAAAATGTTTCTTATCAAGAGCATGTGAATTTCATGGAAGTTATGATTAACAATTTTTTTGTCTTAATTTTCAATGGTGCTTGTGATAGCCCATTTCCGTTGGCGTTTTCCAGTAGTCATAGGTGTAATTGTGATGATTATCAGACCTATTGCATTCCGCCAGACCATACAAGTCAAATTTTTATAAGTCAAAAGAAATATGGTATACCTACCTCAGTAACAATTTCAACTCTGGTATGTTTTGTACCCTTGCCTAAAGAAAGGTTCTATAATTGTTAAGTTTGGGATGACTGGAATCACTCCTTCGTGTGAGTGTGTGTTTTAAAGAGCCTTAATTACAGCTATGAATTTTCCTAGTCTCATAATTATAGCAATAGCCTAATATATTTTACTTCTTAAAGTTCTTAGTTCTGAGCATGGGGAACACCAGGGCACTGAGGGTCCAGAAGAATCATTCAGTAATGAAAACTAAGCTTTTAATGTGATTGGATATAAATGCAAAGAACTAAAAAGAAATGTCTAAATATTACACTGTTGATCTTCGAATGATAGCTGTTCAAGAAGTTTATTATGAAGGCAAAAAAATCACTGCAGACCTGCTTTTTTGCAGCATGGCAGCAAGAGGTTAGATTGTGAAAAAATTCCGTTGTCATGCCCTTCTTCAGTGAAGCTAATTTGAATTCTGTCTGTCTGTAAGAAAATTCTGTATATTCTCATTACTATTATTAACTGCTGGAGTTAAATTAAAGTATTTTTTTATTTTATTTTTAGGAGCAGATGTTCTATATTGCCTTTATTATCTGGTAGATGTCGCTACTAGTAGTGTGATTTTTACGCCATCTGGTTTTGAAGGCTTGTATTAGATGGTTGATGCTAAAAATAGGGACTTCCCAAATAAACATTTGGATTTTTAGGATTTCTGAATACAGTTAACAGGTACCTAGATGTTGTGTTACTGAATGTCAATTTGTCTGGCTGTTCTAAATATATTTCATATGTCTGGCAGCTTCTGGCTGTGCTCATGACGGAGACGGGAGAGGTTTATATGTTTATTTGTTTTCAGTTTTTTTAAATCTGAGGTGAGGTTAAATAGTGAGGTGTTCTTTATATTGGACTACCATCTTGCCATTAGGACCAGTGGTCTACCAATATATATTTTTTCAGCATGGTCTTAATAGCGAGTAGCCAGAACCGACCTACATTGCATTAGGTGCGATGTAGGGTCGGAACGGCTTTCATAGGAATACTTGGAATTTGACATTTATGTGTTTTCTCAATAAATGCCGTAGCATACCTCGTTTCTTTGTTTTCCGAATATGGAATATCTGTTAACTATTGGATCTATTTCTACGATTTCAGTGTTCTACAGGCCGAATGAAGCATTGCATTTGTGTAATCTGTGTTAGCACTGTGACGTCGACGTAGCCATCTAGTGAGTATTGGCAGAACTAGGCGGCTATCATGGATTATCAACGAAACATGAATTTGAAAATGGCACAGAAATTTATTTAAAAAATTGGAAAATAGGTATGTGTGAACCTAGAAAGTTGTATTTCGTGTGGCAAACGTTTATTAAAAGGCTATTCCTGCACAAGGTCGAAATTCCATATTTTTGCATGAATGCCTTTGTAACCCTGTCCTGTGGACTGGGGACTTGTAGCTAAATGGCGAGGTTCCATACAAATTACAAATCATTCCTCAATGTACCAGATTTATGCACATTTTCAAAAAATTAATTTTCCTGCTTGATTTATATGAATAAGATTAAGTATATTATATTCAGATAAGATAATAGGATTCAATATATGACAAGGTAGGTCTGTATGTGTGCAGCAGTAGACCTATTCAAAATTTGGCAACTTTTTAATTTATGTGTTACTGCACAGTTTCCCATGCTTTTGGACCTGAAAAAGCCAAATATCACAGCCATTTTGGTCTCAGACGTTGGGAAGCATGGGCTCATTGAGCGTAACGTTTTTGCCTATACAAACCGACTAAAAACTCATGATCCAAACACCATAGAGCAACGATTAAGCTACCAAATGAAAGTCAATAACATGTACTATAAAAACAAAACAATATATGTTATGAAACGCATGTTCTGCAGTCAGGATAATCAACAAAAATTGTTTTAACTGAAAATTACTCAAAACGTTAATTTTTTGGTGTGTCAAATATCATGAACCAAACATGATGAAGCATCAATTAAGGTGGAAAGTGAAAGCCAATAATATATAAATGCAGTTAACATCTTAATTGCCACCCCATCAGTATTGTTTACATGCATAGCAGCAGATTTTACTCAATGTTGTCAAGTGGTGAAAAAGATTATTTCAACATTGTTTTACCGTGTCATTGCTTAGATGACTAGTGTACTATACAGGGATTGAGGACATGGGTTCGATCCTTGGCCCAGGCACTATTCAAGAACTATATCCCAGCTGGATGTCGATCACATGAGATGTTAAATTGGCGGTGCCTTGTACTCGGTGTCTATGCTGAACTTAGCTTCAGACCCACATATATAGAGGGACAACTTGTTCTTCACATAAGATGACCCTACTCATTCTCTTCTTAAAGGTGTGATAAAGATGTGTTTAGTTATTATTGTTCATAAGGTATATTTTGTTTGCCATGCTTACTATAATTGTATCAGCTTTTATTTGCTTATCTTTAATGACAAATTGAATATCTTTATTCGAGACAAGATAACGACATACATTGGGCAGTCCACAAAAAAGCTACACCTTTTTAGGTCAAAACATTGATGATAAAACTGATAACTTCCTGTATTTCATGGATCAAGTTCTGACTATAGAAACCGACTAAAAACTACCAAATGAAAGTCAATAACTTGTGCTATAAAAACAAAACAATATATGTTATGAAATGCATGTTCTGCAGTCAGAATAATCACCAAAAATTGTTTTAATTGTCATATATTGAAGATCCAAATCCAGAAGATTTGTTATGTTGTAAGTGCAACATTTGCTATTTTAAGAACTCTGAATAGTAAAGTATATGTACAATATATATAAATACCTATGTAAAAAATATTAGAAAAAATAAACGGACAGGTTTACTGAAACAAGTTATAGATATACTGCAATTAGACTCCTTACTGTAGATTTGATAGACTTTGAATCTAAACTCCAGAGGATGGTATGTAAATCCAGGACTCTCAATTGGCTGAGGGACTGCCTTAGCCTATGGTATTCCTGGATTCATATGCCATTATTTGGAATTTAGTTTCCAGGTTTATGAGATCTGTAAAGCCTTTACAGAAGACTGTGTTGTCTTGGAAACTAAACTCCTGGTGATGTCATGTGAATTCGAGTTTCACATATAGGCCCAAGCCAGTTTTATTTTATTTATTTATTTATATAACATATTTAAAAAGGGTAGCTCAATCAGCCAAGCGGTTTTTTTTATTGAGGCCCTTTGAATAAATATACAATATGAAATCATTCATAGATAATGTACAATATATATATAAATTAGAAAATATCTTGCCTGGGGTAATAGCCGCTCATGCTGCCAAAACCCAAGGTCAATGAATGCAATAAAATACATACATTTGTATGAGTGGCTTAAACCAAACTGACATAATGCCATCTTAACAGTTCAAGCATTACAGAAAATCCTGTGTCAATGGCTTCAACGACATTGACACCTACATCATAGTGTATTTGGATCCGATTCTGCCCAGATCTCAGGTTAATGAGAACAATATATATATATATATGAGTCAGTGGTTTTAGCTGAACTGACATAACATCAATTGAACATACAGTGTTACAAAGCCTTACAGTAAATTCTCCTTGAAGTAACTTCAACCACACTGACACTTTCATTGTAATGTGTGCCTGGACCAAGAGCCGCTCATGCTGCCAAGATACCAGGTCAACACCTGGCCAAGCAGGCATGGTCCTCATTTGCTTCTGAGTTTGCAGAATGAGGGCCATGCAGCAGTGTTTATATTTTTTCGTGGGATTATATGTACACACAGTTTTACAGCCTTCTGACCTACCTACTTACCTAAATCTATTTTATACTATATATGACAAATAATGGATGCATACACTATTACTAAGCTTGACATGCTGTTATTTTTCCACAATCATCATTTTCATGCAGTGAATTGGCAACATCAACTTCTGCTTCTTAAAAAAATTTATGTTAACAACTAAATGTCTTAGTCATTTCCGATACAACATAATTACTAATTTTCAATGATGTAAAATGGTGATAATTGGCACTGATGCATGTATACTGTTCAGTCCACAGATACAATCTGTTGTATATCGGTGTTGCTAAAGCAACGTCGTCACTTCGGTAAAACAACTGACCAAAACCAAATAATAATAAATTTTCTATCCAAGTGAACTATAAAAATAAATTCTGAAATATTTAACAACTGGTTTGTAAATCTCCTTCGTAAGATCCTTTATTAATCTTAAAATGACTGGGAAAGTTTTGAAGTGATGACGTTGTATTGCAGTTTTGTGATGTCATGCAGTGATCTGATTGGTTGATAGATGATAATTAATATTCATGAGTCTTTTTATACCTCATGCCATTGAACAATGTTCAGCAAAACAGGCACAAGATACCAAAGAAATTGTGGGATATAAATAAGACCCAAGTGGATATGTGGTATATTTTTATATTCCCTCACTCGTGGACAGATTGGCTTCAGAATTCACTCGTGGCTAACTCCTTCACTCGTGAATCCTGGCCAATTTGTCCACTCGTGGGGAATATAAAAATATACCACATAACCATTAGGTCTTATTATAGTACTATAC
Organism: Alitta virens; assembly: GCA_932294295.1. Lineage (NCBI taxonomy): Eukaryota > Metazoa > Annelida > Polychaeta > Phyllodocida > Nereididae > Alitta > Alitta virens. Next base: position 15,568,395 of record OW028580.1, on the reverse strand, counting down.
ATTATCAAACATATGCCAGTAGTATTGTTTTAAACGAAAATATATTGATCAAAGCAAGACTGCAAGATTTTGTTTATTTCAGGGTTGTTTATTTTCAGAATAGAAGACATGAGCATTGATCAATGTGACAACAAATAAAGCAAACTCTTTAGTCTGTAGATTCTGTATTGATTTTTGTTTCACTGGGAGCAGCTATAGGTCCCTCCAGTATGGCTTCATCCCTAAAGTTTGTGAGGCCATCATAGATGCTTACAGTGAGGAACTGCTATCCTGCTCCATGACTCAAATATACAAATGTACAAATTCATACACACATGGAAGCAGTTTCGTCAATGTGCCGCCAGCCACACAGTTCTAGTAGACATTAAATTACTATTTATATAAAAAATTTATATTTTACTGTCTAATTTTAATACTACCTGTAGAAATTTACCAAGAGCAAAGTCAAGGTTAGTGTTCTTAGTTGTTAATATTTGTAAGAATTGTTCAGCTGGATCAAAATATTAAAGCCCTCGACGTATTTACAAGCAATTAGGAATAAGTTTAAGCGGATATCATTCCATTTTTTACACCTCATTAAACAATGAAACTCATCTTCTACTTGGTTCAGATTGCATTTTTCACAAATTCTTTCATCTGCAGGAACATAAGGACGTTTGTGTCTGCCTAATTCAATATTAAGGTTGTGTGAGCTTAGTCTAAAACGTGCTATATTACAATAGACGGATTTGGGTATATACTCTTCATATAGGCAACCATGAAGGATAAAACCATTCCATAAAGAACAATTTGTATTCTGGTCATATTTTACCTCAATATTTGGACTATCATCTCATCCTTTGGACCAGTGGTCTACTACAGTCAACCCTCATTTATCCGCTCACCTTCGTCCCCAAGTTAACTGTCCGGATAAATGAGGGAACAAAATAACGGAATATATATAAATGCACAAAGTAGATTTGTTCCCAGCCAACTGTATGCGAGGGAACTAAGTGAGGTCCAGAGAAATGAGGGTTGACTGTAGTATATATATTTTTCAGAAAGGTCTTAATGGCGAGGCTGCACTGTATCTCTGGCCTGTTATAGATATACTGCAATAAGCATGATCAATTAGACCCCTTACCGTCAATTTCATAGACTTTGATCTAAACTCCAGAGGATGTCATGTAAATCCAATTGGCTGAGGGATTGCCTAAGCCTAGGGTATTATGAGATCTGTAAAGCCTTTACGGAAGATTGTGTTGTCTTGGAAACTAAACTCCTGATGATGTCATGTGAATCGGGTTCACATATAGGCCCTAGCCAATTTTATGTTATTTATTTACTTATAGAACATATTTAAAAAGGATAGCCCAATCAGCCAAGCTGTTTTTTATTTTGGCCCTTTGAATAAATATACAATATAAAATAATTCATAGATAATATACAATATATACATAAATCAGAAAAATCTCTTGGCTGAGACTATCATCTCATCCTTTGGACCAGTGGTCTACTACAGTCAACCCTCATTTATCCGCTCACCTTCGTCCCCAAGTTAACTGTCCGGATAAATGAGGGAACAAAATAACGGAATATATATAAATGCACAAAGTAGATTTGTTCCCAGCCAACTGTATGCGAGGGAACTAAGTGAGGTCCAGAGAAATGAGGGTTGACTGTAGTATATATATTTTTCAGAAAGGTCTTAATGGCGAGGCTGCACTGTATCTCTGGCCTGTTATAGATATACTGCAATAAGCATGATCAATTAGACCCCTTACCGTCAATTTCATAGACTTTGATCTAAACTCCAGAGGATGTCATGTAAATCCAATTGGCTGAGGGATTGCCTAAGCCTAGGGTATTATGAGATCTGTAAAGCCTTTACGGAAGATTGTGTTGTCTTGGAAACTAAACTCCTGATGATGTCATGTGAATCGGGTTCACATATAGGCCCTAGCCAATTTTATGTTATTTATTTACTTATAGAACATATTTAAAAAGGATAGCTCAATCAGCCAAGCTGTTTTTTATTTTGGCCCTTTGAATAAATATACAATATAAAATAATTCATAGATAATATACAATATATACATAAATCAGAAAAATCTCTTGCCTGGGGTAATAGCTGCTCATGCTGCCAAAACCCCAGTGAATGAATGAACTAAAATACACCTGTACATAAATTTGTATGAGTAGTTTAAACCATGACTTCCACAAACTTTGACAATGTGACAAACCACCAGAATCTGGCACAATGATTGTGGCGAGATGAACTCAGCAGTTTTGACTCTTGGAGGAATTAAACTAACCTGATGTCCTCATTTAGAATGTCCAAGTTGTTGTATTACTAATGTTAACCTAACGGTTTTGGCGAAATTGCATGCCACTCGCCGCTATATGTTGTCATGAATGAGCGCATTGTGAGTTTACACTTTAGCTCCCTGTAATATCACTTGGCCTCAGCCATACTACAGCTAGCGTAGTGATGTAGGTTCAAAAAAATATAATTTATAGGTTTATTATTTTTTTTAAATTACTCCGGACTATGGGTCACCAGTCTAATCTGTGATAGATCACGCTGCATTATGGGTAATATAAAGAGAAATAAGATAGCGACATGGAGGTATTCTGGATATTTGATATAAAGAAGTATATAATGGTGTTATCATCTTTTATTTACTTTTTTTAGATTATAATGCTCATCATTAATTAACATCTGATGTTATATTTTCAAATTTGATTGTGATTGACCTCAATATAATCAAGACAGTTGACGATAAGAATAATCTTCATGTGATATGGCTGATAATAATTTGTAACTAAGGGTTGCAGATGGCATTGTGTAAATGTCAAAATTAAATTATTATTGTGTGAATAGATATTAGCACATTGCATGTCTATGTTCAGGACTGTATACCCATTCTACAAAAGTTGTTTGTATCTAGATGAAACAATTAATGATTTTTGTATCATTGTACAAGCTCCATCATGTTATTTAAATTTTTTGTTTGCATTTCAACCTTATTTTGTTCTGATGTTTAAAGCTTATTTTCCCCTATTTATAATGTCTAGGCTTTTATTCTATGTTTGGCCCCCTGCATAAATTATCTCACAACCTGTACTATATATGTCCTAAAAATATCCATCTACCATGCAGCCCCCCGACTTATGCCCACACTTCGTCAGTGTTTTCTGTGCATGACTTAGACTGTTAAAGCACAGAATTGTTCCAAATATAGTTTACAACTGTTGCTCACATACCAAAGGTTGTTTTAGGCCTTCCTGTGCTGAGCACTACGAGAGGAAATTCCTGAATAAACTTGCACGTTTTGTTGTATGCGGCTCACTTCGGCACTGACGTCATCATAAGAAGGGCTGAAGGTAAAATGCTGCCCTCTGATTGGCTGAAATGCAGAATTTCGACGTCAATGCCCGTTTGGGCCGGAGACCTCTCTTTGGGCCATGAAGGTAATTTGGGCTGTGGTTTGGCTATGTATCAGCCCTAATAACACGCTGTTTTTTCAATGCAGCATTAAGTAGGTCAAAAGTTATTTCCTTCAAAAAATATTTTCCCTCAAAAGTCATTTTTTCACTAGGGAAATATGACTTTTGCTTGGCAACCAGAGAGTGGGTGTGGCCTGTTGCCGGCAACTAATAGTAAAACAACTCTCAGCTCAGCCTAATGACTATTGATAGTGACGTCATAGAGAAATCATATCCATTTTTAGTGAAAATGTTTGGAAAAACGATATTAGGTTGATCTTCCATGGGAATTCATGTATTTTGATAATTTTTGGGACACTTTCGGTTTGGCCTCACCACTGTGTAGCCTCTTTTTAGGACCTCTCTCTACAGGAATTGAGCTTTGCTCATATAAATATATCATGGAAAAATGACTTTTATTTACTATATTTTAGGCCTAAACCAACATGAAATTCATATTATGTAAGTTTATGTTAATGTTACAAAATTTTTGATTCAAGCTGATTGAGGTACTTAAAAAATACGCATTTCTTTGATTTACCTTGGTGAGAGGTGCCGGGATCGGACAAATGCCCCTATTGCAATGAATGCAGTGCACATTTAGAAATGCATACTGGAAAATGTTTCATATCAATAGAATGTGAATTTCATTGAAGTTGGCATGTTTATATGCCCTTTGTCTGTGTTCCTCTTGTACATCAATACTTGTAAACTGTGCTAATTGCCCCATCCTTTGGTTTTCCTAGTTTTAGTATGCATCCGCTCTTCTTGGATTATTGTATGTTCTGTTGCCTGTAGCCTTAGCAATATTTTGTTAAATATCAATATCTAAATCGTATGGGTCTTTACACCAACTGGAAAATGTTTCTTATCAAGAGCATGTGAATTTCGTTGAAGTTATAATTGGCAATTTTTTTGTCCTAATCTTCACCGGTGCTTGTGCATTGCCCATTTCCTTTAATGTTTTCCAGTAGGGACAGATGTAATTGTCATTCAGTGAGACCAAGCAAATACAATAAAAAGTTTTAAATGAAAGAAATATGGTATACAGTAACAATTTCACAACAGTGCTACATACCCCTCCCTTAAGAAAGGTTCATTAGTTGTTAAATGTTAAGTTTGGGATGACTGAAATCACTCATTCATGTGAGTGTGTGTTTTAAAGAGCCTTGATGACAGCTATGAATTTTCCTAGTCTCAAAATTATAGCCATAGCCTAATATATTTTACTTCTTAAGTTCTTAGTTTTGAACATGGGGAACACCAGGGCACTGAGGGTCCGGAAGAATCGTTCAGTAATGAAAACTAAGCTTTAATTTGATTGGATATAAATCTATATATACTTTTCTAGTAATTTAGCATCCCAGCAATTGATTAAAAAAGAATTGGCTCCAATTACACTGTTGATCTGTGAATTATAGCTGCTCAAAATGTTTATTATGAAAGCAAAAAATCACAGTGCAGACCTGCTTTTTTGCAGCATGGCAGCACAAGAGGTTAGATTGTGAAAGAATTCAGTAGTCGTTTCTTACTTCAATGCAGCTAATTTGAATTATGACTGTTTGTCTGTCAAAAGAGAAAATTCTGTATATTGGTTTTCATTTTAAAATTTTATTTTACTGCTGGAGTTAATTTATAAGTATTTTTTTATATTTTTTAGGAGCAGATGATCTATATCGCCTTTGTTATCTGGAAGATGTCGCCACTAGTGGTGTGTTTATGCCATCTGGTTTTTAAGGTTTATATTAAATGGTTGATGCTAATAATAGGGACTTCCCAAATAAACATTTGGACTAGGATTACCGAATACAGTTGACAGGTACCTACATGTTATATTATATTACTGTACATGTCTATTTGTCTGGCTGTGCTCAAAATGTCATATATGTTTGGTTGTGCTCATGGTGGAGATACGGGAGAGGTTTATATGCCTAAAGACAAAAAAAATATCTCGAATATATACTCATCTGTAGATAACCATGAACTATTTTTGGAAGGATAAAACCATGCCATAAAGAACAATTTGTATTCTGGTCATATTTTACCTCAATATTTGGACTACCATCTTGCCATTAGGACCAGTGGTCTACCAGTATATATATATTCAGCATGGTCTTAATGGTGAGTAGCCAGAACCGACCTACATTGCATTAGATGCGATGTAGGGTCGGAACAGCTTTTATAGGAATTCTTGGAATTTGACAATTATGCAAAAGTTTTCTCAATAAATACCGTAGCATACCTCGTTTCTTCATTTTCCACATGAGCAATATTCTGTATACTATTGGATTGCACTCAAATATGGAAATATCATTTTAAAGAGCATTTTCAAATTTATGTTTGCTTGTTCATGCTTTTGCCATTGCCACGCCCCCAACTGTCACGTGACAGTGGTGCCACTGGCAAAGAAAATACTAAGAAGCGCCACTCCTATTATCAATGCCCCTAGTGGATAATAAAATTATGAAAATAGCTCTGTCAAGTTAAAATAAGTTAATATACCATTTCCACACGATTCCAGTGTTCTACAGGTCAAATGAAGCTAAAGTATTAAATATTTATCTGCACCATTGCATCTGCGTTTTCTGTGTTAGCGCCATGACGTCACCGTAGCCATCTAGTGAGTATTGGCGGAACTCTGCGGCTATCATGGATTATCAAGGTAACATGAATTTGAAAATAGCACAGAAATTGGATGAAAATTAACCATATCTGAGTGTGGTACACAATATAAGAGAGGTTATTAAAAGGTTAGTTCCTGCAACATGGTCGAAATTCCATATTTTTGCATGGATGCCTTTGTAACCCTGTCCTGTGGACAGAGCACTTGTAGCTAAATGGCTATATCTCTGGCCTGCTGCCAAATTACAGCTATTGCAGTAAATTTATGAAGGTCTCATATGCATTTTTGTCATAACTCATGATCCAAACACCATAGAGCAACGATTAAGCTACCAAATGAAAGTCAATAACAGGTACTATAAAAACAAACCAATATATGTTATGAAACGCATGTTCTCATGTTCTGCAGTCAGAATAATCACCAAAAATAGTTTTAACTGTGAAAATGACCCAAAACGTCAATTTTTTGGTGTGTATTTATCATCATATATCATGAACCGAACATGATGAAGCATCAATTAAGGTGGAAAGTGAAAGCCAATAATATATACATGAAGTTAATATCTTAATTGCCACCCCATCAGTATTGTTTACATGCATAGCAGCAGTTTTTACCCAATGTTGACAAGTGGTGAAAAAGATTATTTCAACATTGTTTTACCGTGTCATTGCTTAGATGACTAGTGTACTATACAGGGATTGAGGACATGGGTTCGATCCTTGGCCCAGGCACTATTCAAGAACTATATCCCAGCTGGATGTCGATCACATGAGATGTTAAATTGGCGATGCCTTGTACTCGGTGTCTATGCTGAACTTAGCTTCAGACCCACATATATAGAGGGACAACTTGTTCTTCACATAAAGGTGTGATAAAGATGTGTTTAGTTATTATTGTTCATAAGCTATATTTTGTATGCCATGCTTACTATAATTATATCAGCTTATATTTGCTTATCTTTAATGACAAATTGAATATCTTTACTCGAGACAAGATAAAGGCCTACATTGGGCAGTCCACAAAAAAGCTACACATTTTTAGGTCAAGACATTGATGATAAAACTGATAACTTCTTGTATTTAATGGATCAAGTTCTGCAGAAGATTCTTTATGTTGTAAGTGCAAAATTTGCTATTTTAAGAACTCTGAATAGTAAAGTATATGTACAATATATATAAATACCTATGTAAAAAATATAAGAAAAAATAGACGGACAGGTTTACTGAAACAAGTTGTAGATATACTGCAATTAGACTCCTAACTGTAGATTTCATAGACTTTGAATCTAAACTCCAGAGGATGGTATGTAAATCCAGGACTCCCAATTGGCTGAGGGACTGCCTTAGCCTATGGTATTCCTGGATTCATATGCCATCATCTGGAATTTAGTTTCCAGGTTTATGAGATCTGTTAAGCCTTTACAGAAGATCATACGGTGTTGTCTTGGAAACTAAACTCCTGATGATGTCATGTGAATTGGGTTCACATATAGGCCCCTAGCCTATTTAATTTTATTAATTTATTGATAGAACATATTTTAAAAGGGTAGCTCAATCAGCCAAGCTGTTTTTTATTGAGGCCCTTTGAATAAATATACAATATAAAATCATTAATAGATAATGAAAAATCTCTTGCCTGGGGTAATAGCCGCTCATGCTGCCAAAACCCAAGGTCAATGAATGCCATATAAACCAAACTGACATAATGCCATCTTAACAGTTCAAGCATTACAGAAAATCCTCTGTGTCAATGGCTTCTACGACGTTGACACCTGCATTATAGTGTATTTGGATCCGATTCTGCCCAGATCTCGGGTTAATGAGAACAATATATATATATATATATATATATATGAGTCAGTGATTTTAGCTAAACTGACATAACATCAATTCAACATCTTAAATTACATTTATGACCATATAGTGTTACAAAGTTTCACGGTACATTTAGTACATTCTCCTTGAAGTAACTTCAACCGCACTGACAAATATACCACTTTCATTGTAATGTGTGCCTGGATCAAGAGCCGCTCATGCTGCCCAGATACCAGGTCAACACCTAGCCAAGCAGGCATGGTCCTCATTTGCTTCTGAGTTTGCAGAATGAGGGCCATGCAGCAGTGTTTATATTTTTATGTGGGATTATATGTACACACAGTTTTACAGCCTTCCTACCTACCTACCTACCTAAATTTATTTTATACTATATATTGAAAAAGTAATAATGAATGCACACACGATGACTAAGCTTGACATGCTGTTATTTTTTCGCAATCATCATTTTCATGCAGTGAATTGGCAATATCAACTTCTGCTTCTTAAAAAAATTATCACTGAATGACTTAGTCATTGCCGATAAAACATAATTACTCATTTTCATTGATGTAAAATGGTGATAGTTGGCACTGTTGCATGTATGCTGTCCAGACAAAGTTTATTCAACCTGTTGCAAAATACCATGAAAAATTATAGTGTTGCACTAAAGCTTCTAGTGTTTAATGAAGTGGTTATTTTGCTTAGCAGTGAGGGTCCAGGATCTGAAGCCTTAGTACAATCCAATTAAAGTTAAATGAAGATGGAGTCCTAGTAAAGTTTAATGGTTTATTGTATAGTCATATCAAACTGTGTGTTCCCCACAAAGTCAAAAGAATTACATATTGAAATGTTCTATGTGAGATCAGCCTTCACTCAAGAATACATGACTAAATAGCCAGAACTCTCTGCTGCTGTCTTGCAGATATTCTGTCTTTCTTTATGCCTCCCTCTCTCTCTGCAGAGGAGGGCCCAGTGCAGATTAAATACTTGGCCTAAAGTGACCAAGCTGGCCTGTGGCAGGAGCAGCTGCAGATGGGCATGCTCAAAGATGCTTCTGAAAATTTCCTAGGATTGTTATACTTTTGTGTCATAATTTTTTTAATGATTTGGGGAGCATTATTGAATAAGTGAGCATCTTGTAGGGGAGTATGTATTATAGCCTTATGACAATAGGACTGCTGCCAGGTTAGTCACACCAACGACAGTCCAATCAGTCACATGAAAGTGATTAATAGATTGATTATTCACATGATGTCTTTTGGATTTTAGTTTCCAGGTCAATGAGTTTGGCTATTACTGCTGTACACTTTATTTAGTGATTACAAGTTTTTTTCTATATTTTATATGTTGAAATGGTTTTAGTGCAATGAATGAATAAGATATATTGCAAAATGTCTGTGGTCTAATAGTCATGAGGATTTGAGATAATATTCCACCATAATACGGTATAGTAGTGTACTAAACATTATCAAACATATGCCAGTAATATTGCTTAAACGACAATATATTGATCAAAGCAAGACTGCAAGATTTTGTTTAACTCAGGGTTTTAAATTTTCAGAATAGAAGACATGAACATTGATCAATATGAAAACAAATAAAGCTAACTCCTTATTTTGTAGATTCTGTATTAATTTTTGTTTCATAATGATATCGTAATTTTTCAGAGATATAAATCTACTGAGGTCATCTCGTTCAGTCACCTTGATCATGTTATGATGTTAAATGAACATTTTATGCAGTGCATGTCAGTGTCTCCTTTGTTTATTTACAATAAACTTCCATTGCTCCCTTAATATAATTGAACAGGATCTTTTGGTGGCCGGCAAATTCAAATACCTGACAGTGAACTTCTTGGCATATGTCCCAGAAGGTCCAGCCTTGGCAAGCTTCCCCGCTTGAGTCTTGAGTCCTCTTGGAGGCAAACCAGGACTTCAAGACAGAACAAGTCTGAAGTGGGGGAATTCAAGCTGGCAGCCTTCTCTTGCCACAGACAGCTCTTTATGGCACTTTCCTTGTAGTCTTTGCAGCTGTTGTTATAGAACACCTCATGACTTCTGTGCCACTCGACAAGGTCTTCCTCAACTTCATCAGGAATAACCACTTTGTCAGCAAATTTAATTGTTAATATTATGGGAAGTAATTCTGTCTGTCATGTAAGACATACAAGGTTTGAAGTTCTTATGTTAATATATTTACCATTCCAGGTGCCACTCAGCTGTTGTTGATTAACTTATTGCCAAACACCATGGATACCCGAGAAGATTCAGTGAGTATAAGTGCAGATTCATTGTCAATGTTGGTATTCGTATCATCAATGATCAAACATTGTTAAAAAGATTTGCATTAATTAATATTTTTTCAGTTCTTTCTTTCTGCAAGAGCCGAGGTCAATAGAAAGAAATTTGAAAATGAGTTCCAGATGAAAAATAGAATCCGAGAGGTCATCACAGTGGCCAGTGCTTATGAAAGTTGTGTTATTCAGTCCTCAAAAGATGGTCGCTGCTTTATTGAAGGTGATTTCTACTATTTAAGGCAAATTATGAAAATTATACAGGAAAGTGAAACAAAACACAATGGTAGAACAAGACGTCAACCAAATTGGCAATCATCATCATATGGAGATGCTAGACAAAGTAGTTCATCATTTGATTATATCGGTTGTACAGATGCTATCGAGGAGTCAAAAAATGGCATCTATGATGGAGACAGAATGCATCAAGCACAGTTAAAACATGACAGTTATCAGTCAGCTGATACTTCTACTGATGAACTTATAAAAGCATTAGGACAGCTGAAAATGGAAGAGATTTTGGCTGGTGAAACAAAAAAGGCAGCAACCAAACCTTATGCATCAAACTGGCAGGTACCTGAAACTGTCACAGAGAAAGTGAGATATCAGGAAAGATCTTCAGAGACAAATGAGAATGCTGCAGGGGAAGAAATACCAAGAGAAAATATTCCGAATTTGGATCAGAATGATGTTAATATGGATAAAAATGGATCGGAATGCAGAGGTAATAAGCATACTGACCTGAAGACAGGAATGCCAATGACTTCTAGTTCCAAAGACTTAGAAAGCCAACTATCTAATTCAGAAGCTGAGTCCAAACAATTCACACCAGGTCAGCAGTCACAAATACCACAGACATCAATGTCTCACATGAACGTCTCCCAGATTGCAAGAAGGCAATTCACAGGATCTTCCGATTCACCAAATCTCACTTTTAATCCTACCCTGAATGTGGACGGTGTTGTTAATGCTGCTAATGAAAGGCTAATGCATGAAGGGGGAGTGGCAGGAGCTATGGCTAGCAAGGCAGGGAATTTGATGACCAAAGTAAGTAACTTCTCATCTTCTTTGAATCCTGAAGCAAAGGAATTCTTTCCAAAACGTTCTCCCATACCAGATCCATACAATTTACAAGAGACAATGTCTCAATCAACCACAAGATGGTACGTCACTGAATCAGAACCGTATAATCTCGCCTTTAAACACACTCTTCCAGAAACGAGAACCAAGATATTTGTCTACTCTAAGGATATTACTGCCTTGAACGTGGACTGTGTTGTCAATATGGCTAATGAGAGACTAATGCATGGAGGGGAAGTGGCAGGAGCTGTTGCGAAAAAGACTGGTTATTCAATGACCAAGGTAAGTTGAATCCTATTCTGGAATGTCAGGGATAACATTTGAATTTCATCTTTTACAGGCATTTATAATTGAATTAAACAATGTTTATCCACTCATAATGTTAATATTTTAAGTAACACTGCTTTTTAGTAAACTATTTGCATGCTATTATATTGGTCCGAGCTGTGCTGGGGTTTAACTATAAGTTATACTCCACCACGTGACCTTTTCTATTGTTCTTTTGCGGGATATACCCAACAAAAATATTAGTTAACTCCCTCCTGAGTGCAAACTGAGCTGTTATGCGTAATAAAGGCATTAAAACAAAACAAACAATCAAACAAATGAGTAAATATGCCTAATGGAGAATAAGTTAACTAACTTTTTTTTTGCTTATATTCCGACACCAAATATAACCAACAAAAATGTTCGGCGTCGGGATATAAGCGACAAAAATATTAGTTAACTCCCTCCTATTAGGGATATAACTAATACGTATGCTGTTGTAATGACTTGAAAATTGAGATCTTGCCTATTGCAATGGTCCACATACCTGGGTGCTTTGAAACGCACCTGCATAAACAGTTGGGCCCACTAGGAGACTTAATAACAAAGCTTAAGTCCAATGTGGGCAAAATCCAATTCATAAGAAAGAAAGTTGACAGTTTGTGTATCTGAATAACATGGTCTCAATTGTTGCCAAAATAATTATATATGGATAGTATATTGTAAGATAATTGGACCTTGTGTAAAATACACAGATCAGGGTTGGCAGGTAAAAACCCAAGGGCAATAACCCACGCAAAAACCAGGCTAGTTTCTAACATTTTTACCGAGTTTCTACCCAGTGCAAATGGTAAAAACCCAATTAGACTGTCCATTGATTGTTAAAATTTTAAGACATGTTAAGCAAGTTCGAATTGCTGAACCCTCAGTATTGAGACACTTGAATAAAGCTGTCAGTGTTAATAAGATATGCAAAAAGGTGGTAAAGCACATATATGGACAATATTGTGTCATATTATTTTAACATTTGTGTCTTCTGGAGGGATTACAATGTGTGAAAGAACTAAAAAAAGCTATAAATCGATCCTGTGTCTGCTAATTAAATCACCGGACAGGAAAAAGGCTTTTTCGGTAGAATTATTCAGGTGCAGTGGTGCACGTTAGTTGGTGAAATAAGTGAGACAGCATATTTGTGCTACATGAAAACTACTGTAAATTAAATAGAGCTGTTTCTTGGAATAAACACAAACTGGATATCACACTCAAGCAAATAAGTCAACTGGCCGAGACAGACCTATTCATAATAAGTGTTATTCCATGTCCTCATTCAACTTTCTTTTTTTTTGATCGAAACTCATTGCTTTATACTTTTTTTTGTATTGATTCAATTTTTAGTTGATCTAATAATTTGTTACTCCTTGACAGAATAATTAAGTAGTTTCAACTCATGTCTGGAGTTTAAAAAGCCAACCCTGACACAGATATATTAACTGACATTTAACCTGAGTGTGACTGCATTTTGTGAGTGGCCCCATGCTCCAAAATTGTGAAGGTGCATAGATACTTTCTCTGTAGGCTACTGTTTTGATCATTATTATTATCTCATGGTCATCTTCAGCAGACTGGTCTTTCCATCAACAGCTCAAAAAGTAAATTAACAAAGAAAAGATCTGTTACTTTATTATTTACTATTTACAATCCAGACACAGGGTCCAACTTACATGATTCAACGTAACCATATACATTGTTTAAACAAACTTATTAAAATTCTAATACATTGGTCTTAGGAGTGGAACGATAACATCAGGAGTCATGGGCCATTGAAAACGGGGGAAGTTAAGACAACTTCAGGTGGAGACTTGTGTTCTTTTATCATCCATGCAATCGGACCAGCCTGGTATAATTACAAAAGTGACAACAAAAAACCTTGTCTGACGGACTTGTTCAATGCTTTTAAGAACAGTTTTATAGAGGCTGTTAAACTGAAAGTTTCATCCATTGCTGTGCCTGCCATGAGTTCAGGTAAGAGATAAAAATCCTTTGGTTTTCCTCATTTTAACTGCAGTAGAATTTTTCATAATCTCAGCCGGTGATCTTAAAATTGGGGTGGCCTTAACATTTGGTGGCTACAGGTATATTTTTGCACCTTTTCCAGTCCATTGAAAATTTGCGATTTTATGGGCTGTACTATTTTGATTAATCTCCCACTTCTACAACACCATTGAGGTGTTTTTTGTGCCAGTAACCACAAACCGAAGAACCCACTTACTGGCCATAACAAATTGTATAATTAATTTGTGACAGAGGAACAGCAGTTTCTCTATCATTATATAGGGACTTGGAAAGATGGCAGTTCAGTTGAAGTGCAGTATACTACAGAGACGACAGTGTAAAGGTTCCAGATTGACTTATTATAATGAATGAGCCTGAATAGTGTCCCATAGATCGATTTGATGGAATTTTGGAAATAAGTCACCTCTCTGGAGGAAATTAGTATGAATTAGTAGAAATCCATCGTTTTCTTGATTTGAATAACATGGCGACTGTAAAATGTGGAATGAGCGGCATGCAGATTTGGCAGGCAGTGAATTGCAGAACAAGCAGAACCAGCTGTACTTTTCCCTAGTATACTTTGGTAAATCAAGTGAAGTATAACTTAGTACCTTTGCAGTATTGAGAACATAGCATAGTTTGTTTGGTTTCAATAATTTGCCTGCTTTACATTTATTTTTTTCCGTTTTTCTTATTCAGGGATATTTGGGGTTCCACTATCCATTGTCGCAAATGTGTTGTGGGATGCCATCTTTGAGTACGATCAAAACTCTCTGGAGGGCAGTCTGAGAGAGATCCACCTGGTGATAATTAACGATGAAATAACCAGCGCCACTGCCAAAAAGAAAGCCATTACAAAAGCAGCAGAAAATGCCAAATCATGTGATTGGAACCCTAAGCAGTATTACGACATGGGGTAAGAAGCCACATTATTCTTACTTTTACCAGTTTTGAAGATGATTGGGGTTGGAGCCTAGCTCAGTGGTAGCGCTCTGGGCTTCCAACCAATGGGTCCCAGGTTCAATTCCCAGTCGAGCCTAAGTTGGATAGCTGTTTCATCATCACCATCATCTCATTGGTATGGTCCCTGTCTGTTCTAATTAGCCCAAAGCATTAATCCACCCAAATCCACCAGGTGATTGGGATTTGAAGTTATTTGCACTCAGAATGCACTGCAGGCTGAAAAGTTTTCTTTTCTGTGGAACAAACACATTTTCTTGTGAATAATGGTATAATTAAAGAATTATGTTTTATATAGCTTCAGTTTACACTAAAAGGAATGTCAACCATCATCACAAATAATAATCTTTTTTTCTTTCTTTAACAAAATGGTCTTAAACTGCGAGACTTCTTGGAAATGGTAAAAATGTAATACATTTCAGTTAGTCAGATTCATTATTTTATAAGTTCTTGCCACTAACTTAAAAGGTTGATTGATGAGGTGAGAGAGAGGAGGAGTCCACCTGGGTGGAGAAGGCGAGCATCTTACCACCAGACCTATTGGCTTAAGATTAATGACATATTAATTGACTTATATATCAACTAAATTACTAAAGAAAAGACATCAGTTATGTATCGTAATTTATTTCTCTGAGGAGTTGTTGTGGTCATTCATCTTCTTTTTCGGCATTATATTCTGTGTCTTAATCTTAGCCATGTCAGCCAGTCAGTCATGTTAGTAATTTATAAGTCTGGTCACTCAAATACCGTATACGGTTCATTTTGAAAGAAACAACCACCAGAAGCAAAATGAAGGAGTATCATGTAATTCTTCGTCTAGAGGAATGAAGACAGTGGATGGAAGCAGGGAGGAGGAAGAGGATGAGGAGGTTGAGGAGGTTGAGGAGGAGGAGGATGAGGAGCGCAAACCAAACATACAATGTGAGTTCAAATAACAAAAAGTAATCAAATATGCATAATTGTTTAAATGCAATGATGATAGAATATTTTAATATTAAATTTTGTTTCTGTCATCATTGCAGTAGATTAACATTGTATGCAAGATTTCATCTTAAGTTATATTTACAGGCATGGTTAGAGATCACCAACAATGGGTTTTCGTATCATGCATATATCATTTATGAATAAGTTATGTTTCTCATAATTATATTGCAGGGTACACTGTTGATGGAAAGTATTCCTGGAACAATTGGTTTCTTCAGAACTAATAGATGGGCCATTCTTATATGATTTGGTAAGTAAATCTCATACTTATCATTGACTATAATGTAAAATCAACCAGTTGTGCATGTACAGCTGGGCTTTTGCCTGACAAGCAATTTCTGGAAAACCCTACAGTGCCTGTCAAGCATAATGCGGTCACATTACCACTACCAGCCAATCACTGCATGGCTTCTTCAATCTCAGATTCCCCATTGATAATAATTACAAATATTTTGTCACTTGAAACCAACTGCCTGCCTCGACCACTCCTATTTCTTCAAGACATCTCGTTTGATGAACGTACACACTGACAAGTGCCTGCAGTGCAGCCGGATGGCCGAAGCCGTGTGAGTACTGTTTGTAAACAACATTTTGAACAATGCCACATGGTCTTGTCAGCCTTATTTAAGGCCACCGTTTTATACATGGCACTCTTCACTCAATCTTTTCACAATCCTCCATCACTTCTTCTACTCAACTGCCGGCGGGGGCCTAGCTCAGAGGTAGCGCTCTGGGCTTCCAACCGCTGGGTCCCGGGTTCGATTCCCGGTCGAGCCTAAGTTGGATGGCTGTTTCATCCTTCGTCTCATTGCCATGGTCTCTGCCTGTCCTAATTAGCCCAACTGGTGCAGAAATACGGGACGTAAAGCCCTAATCACACACACACACACACACACACTCTACTCAACTGCCACATCTATTCAAGGTGTCAGATCAAATTTCTCACTTAAAACTCATTGGAGAACATGGTGCCAGAGTAACCCATTCAAATTTTGCTCTCCCCGACCTCGACCTGTGTAAATACTCCCCACACCCACACTTTGTCATTTTACAGTACGGCTTGAACGATATTGTGGATGGTGCAGATCCATTGCATATAGCAACCACTATTGTTGATCTTGCCAACATTCGCATCTCCCAGTACGCAGTCTCTCAGGTATTCATGTGTTCCATATCAAATCATACCTCCGCCCTACATGCCCTCACCCCGGACCAGTTCAAGCAAAAGGCTTACCAGCTTAACCACTTTCTACATACAATGTGTGATGGTGAGAGACTTATCATGTTCATAAAGGATTTTGGGCTATTCCAGTCACCCAATGGTCGCGTGATGGCATCCACCCTAATACAAAGTTTGGGAGAACTAAGTACATAGCCGCTCTCCGCAAGGCAATATTCCTACAGTCAAGAAGCTCTCTTATTCCTCGGCTGACTAATCCTAACATCTCTTCTGCCTAGCGCCTCCACTCAAAGATGCTGCTGGCACTTTACCATTTCCATCTGCATATTTATTGTTACCACTACCTGGTGGTGCCGACATGTCCCTCTAATATGTCTCTATTCCTGCATGTTTCCACTCTGCCGTGGTGCCGACACCTAGAAACTCTACCACGGCTTCTCCCTCCACTCAATTGTGGTGCCGGCATTTCACTGCTACACCTTTTCAATTGCCATTCCTACTTTGTCTCACCTCATCATGGTGCTTACACTTTATCCACTTCCTTACATCCATACTCAGCCAACTTGCTGTTGCCTGCTGTGTCTCCTAAAATATAATTTATATTATATTTTGGGTGTCGCCACAATCCTATATCTTTGTAACTTACACTTTTTCACTCAAACTGGTACTATTGCACTCGTTATTGATCCACTATATTATGGGTACTGCTGCTTTCTCCACTTCTGTGGTAGGTAACATGCCTAAGGTGAAAGCCAGTCGAGCCTCGGCAACCGCCAGACAGACACCATCCCGATGAGGACAACCATCAGTATTCTAACAGCAGTCCCCACCACCACTTGGAAGCAGCTCTGAGGATGATGAAAATGCTTTGCCACGCACCTCTTCTCAGACCCTTCAGCAGACAAACAGTGGATGTGATGCCCAACAGCCGACCACCAACAATGCCAACAACAGTATCTTAAGCACTCTTGGCACAATGTCAGAATTTCTGAAGCAACAACAGGTGGCATTCTCATCGATGCAGTCCACCCTGAGTACGTTAGTGAAAAATCTTCATCCTTCTCTTCCTCACAGCTTCAGCCAGACAGCTTCGCAGCCTATTCCTAACAACACCAACCAGACCCTCACAACCAACTGCACCAGTGTTTTCTAACAATCCACAAAATTTCATCCCTCCAGGTGAGTCAAATGTGTTACCCTTGTCCCTTTCCACCCTCCCCACCCAACGCCCAGTACAACTTGCTGGTACACCGATCGGCATGAAGTTTCCCAAGAAAATCAAGGAATGTGTCTGGGTCAACGAGTTCATCGACTTGCTCGACTTGCTGTTCCCCCTCCAGGCCCAATCATTTCAGATTTCCTTGCCAAATTCATCCTTGGATGATGATCATATGGCCTTCAACCTCACCCCCAAAGGCAAGAAAGAGCTAACAGAAGAGGAATGGAGCAGAGCATGGACACCTACATGGCTGTGTACACAGAAAAGTTCCCTGATCAAATTTTCCCTATGCTTACTTAATGCCAGCAGATCAAGGAGCTCATGAGTTTGGGTGCCAACTGGCAATTTTGTGACATGCAGTTCAGGGTTGACCGTGAGCATACTAAGTGCTCTTCACAGACTTGGAGACTAAGGCCCTCCTGAAAGCCTTCCGTCAAACCGGCACCAAGAAACCGGCCACCACTACATCTGCCTCACAGCAGCCTTCTCGGCAACAGTCTTTTCGAGTGCCATTGGGGTACTGTTTCTCATACCACCAGAAAGGAACAAGGTGTGAAAACCAGCAATGCACATACTGCCACATTAGCACCAACAGTGGTTGTAATCACCGATGTTCCAGCCCTGCTACACCAACAGACGTCCATATCGCCAGGACCACTCTTCCGACTCCCACAGCTGACACCACCCTTCCAACTCCAGTAAACGCAAGGACACTAAGTAACCTCTGGCAGGGTTACCCACACCACGCCTACATGGTGAATGGCTTCGTCCAAGATTTTCCGCTACATTTTGATGGCCAGATACCCCACTCCAATCTAAGAATTCCCAAACAGTGCTGGACTTGCCCGACATAGTCAAACAATATATTCAACGTGAACTTGCTCTTGGCCACATAGCTGGCCCATTCACAACGCCGCCCTTCCCCAACTTTAAATGTTCACCATTTCCCCAACTTTAAATGTTCAACATTTGCCCTCCTCGAAAAGTCTACCCCTGTATTGGTACTAATTCATTCAACTAACACTGACTGCTTATATACAACTGTTAAATATTAATCACTCCATGATGCTATACAACTTATTCACCATCACTCTCCCAATGCCTATTTAGCCAAAAGCAACATAGCTGACACATTTAGGATAATACCTGTCAGCCCATCACATTACCACTTACTCAGGTTCCAATTTGATGGAATTATTATGAAAAAAAGCCTAGTATGAGGGTTGCACCATCATGCCGCATATTTGAGGCTTTCTCCTCAGCCCTTCAATGGATTCTCCAAAACAAATTTGCCTCATATCTACTGTTAAGGTAATAGATGATTTCCTGTTTGTCCAACCAACACACGATTGGTGCTTACGAGATCTTAACACCTTTTAGGCATTGTACCATTACCTCAATGTACCAATAGCACCACATAAAACAGAATGCCCATCCACTACAATTACCTTTTTAGGTGTTGAACTTAACACTCTGGCCATGCAGGCTCGACTATAACACCACCAGGATCTCCAAATAGCATTAACTAAACGATCCCTCACATCAAGAGACTTTAAATCACTTATTGGCAAATCTCAATTTTCAACAACAGTACGGCTGATGGTTGTCCTCATCGGAAATTAAGTAATGTAAAAAAAATATATGCTCAAGCTTATAGCACGTACATTTATTTGTCAACACCTTCAAGTTATGGGCTGTACAAGGAGTGTAAATAAAATGATTTATTGTCATAGAATAAGAAACATTAACTGATCACATTCATCAGTGAATATAAAATTCAGATTTTTCTTATAAATACTGATAAGTCATGTCAACCAGGCATATTCAATACAGAACAGAAAGGGAAAAGTGGGCAAAAATGTTGTCACAGACAAGATTTTAGGCCACCCTAGCAATATGTAAACTATCTGGGCTGGGAGTGACGGGACTCTTTTGAGCCAGATATAATAAATTATAGTGTGAATAAAATCACTCATATAAACGTTTCACAGAAAAAAAGAAGAATGGTGAGAGAACGGATTGGATATAGAAGTGAAGTGTCTAGCCCACTTGCCAGTAAACTTATGGGCCCGACTGTATATAAAAAAGAAAGGAAAACAAAGGTAGAGATGTCTGTATGCGATGCAGTGATCAGGGCCGTAGCCAGCCGCTTGCGTTGGGTGGGTCTTTCTCATTAAAATTGTGGACTTTCAATAAAAAAGCAGTCCCTGAAGTGGACCAATGTGTGGACATGGACCAAGTTGGGTGGGTCAAACGACCCTATGAATCTCCCCCTTTGGCTATGGGCCTGGTGACCCACATTGGTTCACAACTTCACATACTGCTGTCTATAGAGATTAGAGGTTAGATCGATCTTTATTGACAATAATTACAGCAAAATCATCAAGTTACAAACCATCCAGCCCCAAAGGGTTTATTATGTCTTTTAACCATCTGTAAATTGGCACACCATTTATAAATACAAAAACATTCACCCCCTGTCTAATGCCTTTTACACAAGAAATTTGCTACATATATTTTCAAATCATTATTTATATATATCATACGATCATCAGTAACCAGAAATGCCTAAAATACCTAACAATTTACTTATGCTTGGAATGGTAGTCAACATTTTAATAAATTGAGTCAAGCATTGTTAATAATTGATCAGCTGACGTAATCTCTCATTTTATCTAACTTTATTTTTAGAAAATACGCCGTGTTCAAGTTCTTCAAATGGAGGAATGAGGATGAGGAGGAAGAGGAGGAAGAGGATGAGGAGGAGGATGAGGAGGAGGAAGAAGAACTATTGGTGATAATTGTGGCAAGGCATTCATAATAGAATCAAGAATACTAAAGTTAAGGATGTTATTCATGTAACAATATTGATGATAATTTGTGTATAATTTGGTTAAAAACGTCAAATGAAAGTTATGGCTGTGTACGAAGTCATAGTTTTGTGGGGGGGATTATTTGACCTACATTAAAAATCATTTTTAGAAAATTTAACCATGGGAATGATACCTTATGATCATAGATGAAGATGGGTGCTGTTTATTTATCAGCGGTGTTTCCAAATGGTCAAATACACCAGGTGGCCAACAATTAAATTTGTCATGTCGTAAATGTTAAAATCAATATTCCCCAAGCTGCCCTGGCCAATTTTTTGACAACGCATCCGAACCAGTCTCTTTTTAAAGAGATCTTTCTTAATTTTGCAAGAAATAAAACTCAAAATCATTTCACAGAGTATATTTTCTTTATTGCTGAGTGAGGTGCTTTGAAAATATACAAGCTTATACAGTAGAAAAAATGGGAGGAGCATTTTATTTAGTTTAATATACAGCTATAGCAATAGACGAAATTATTTCCTACTTTTGAAGACCTGCTATGATGTTGTAGTGTTTACTCAACCTTTTCTTGTCTTTATTGTAAATATTAGCTAATATTGTACATTTGAATATTAATACATTTCCCAACAAAAATCAGATTTTTGATGGTAAATTTTTTTTTTCATGCTCTTAAAATCAAATTTGATTATTTATGATAATTAACACTTGAATATTAATAATAAACGTTTAAATATTATGATTGATGCATAGAGGAAAGAACAGGGTCTAAAACAATAGAACATAAATGCAATTCAAAGTAATATTCACCAAAAATATAAGGCCCATACATAACTAACAGAAACGATATCACAGGTATAGACAATTATCTTTGGTTTATTACAATTTTACAACAATAAACTGTGAAGAAGAATTAGTAACATTAATGTCTAAAATGTGACATATGAAGTAAAATAACACAATTAACAATAATTCATTTATTTTAACATAATACTTTTTCTATTGACCTGCAGGAAATTTGCCCTCTCGTGAATTTTCGTGAATTTATGAAACTCACTTATCAAAAAAAATAAAATAAAAATAGATAAGTAAATGTAAGAAATAAGCGTTTATCCATAGCTTGAATTAAAATGATATAGATTTTGTTTAATTAACTATAACAGTGGTTATTTCTGATGTAAATTACTAACAAATTCATAAGTTTATACACAAAATTCTGAACAATTCAAAGATGGCAATGACACACATTAGTTGCCACTTAATTATTATTATTATGGTTATTTATGTACTAATTATTTACCTTTAACCATAAATCTATGTTGATTCAAAAATAGAAATAATACAATCAGAAAATTACATATTTTCAAGTACAACTGTATCAATGATTTCGAGAATTAGGTTAGAAAAGTAACATGGCAGATCTAGATGTATATAATTGCACTAAAGTATATTGATGAAATATACATGTTCCTATATATATATATATATATATACACTTGCACAAAATGTGATTAAACATGATAATATTTCAGTATTTCAATGTTTTTTGTTAATTTGGAGCTTTAATGATGTTAAAAAAAAAGTTAAATAAAAGCTTTCCATCAAGTTTATGACTTATTTAAACATTAGCCATCATGACTTGCAATTAATATTAACTATGGTATGTAAGTAATAGTACTCAGTATAATCTACAAGCAATCCCAAGCACATGAACCAAAATATAAGCCATTACATGTATACATTTACAGACTTCATACATTTGCAACATAAATACGTAGTAAATTTATTCTTATGTGGCCTATTACAACCTTTTCAGAGTAATATAGTTTCGACTATACTGACATTGCAATGATCAGAAAAAGTTCCTACAATTCAAAAATTCTGATCTATTTCAGTGCAGTACGTTTTAGGTCACAATTTTTGTGTTTTTCATACGTCTTTTCCTTTCTCAATCAACAATTAATCTAACATTATTAGAAATAATATATTACAAACAATGTTTCCATATGCATGCAATCAAATTCTAAAATAAAAAACAAAAATACATGGCAATCTAATTACATTGTACATATTTCACAGTTAACATTGTATTGTCAATTAATTTCACATGCAAACAAATAATGTAATCATAATTTTGATCACAGCTCAAGACAGGACATAATTATAGATGTAATGAAGACATAAAAATCACATTTAATAAATAGTCAATAAAATAGTGGGTGTCATAATTATTAGAAAATTGCTTATAATTTTGTCTGTCATGATTAATCTAAACACAAGGTATGTTTCCTAATTTTGTATACGTATAACTGCAGATTAAATATTTAATTGGCAGAACCAAGCTATAAAGTCAAAATATCATCGCATATGACTATTTGGCTCCAAATGAGTATATTGAGTTATTGCATTCATTTCCATTTTTTAGTACTCTTTCCCATTTAACTTACTCAATGTTAGTTTCATACAAAATCCTTATAGTGAGTGGCCATTATCTATTTGTTCTAGATATATGTGGTGTCTTGAAGATCTATGTATGTTTATGAACCAAACATACGTTGAACAGTAACACCCTGGAAAGAAAAAATAATAATTAACCCAATTGTTGAATTAGTCTATTGTTTGGATTAACAATTTTTGAAGTTAATTGAAATTGATATAGATATCTTCAATGTATCACAGGCATTCGCCAATGTGATAGCGCGGTGTCAGCTCTTAGCGGTAAACATTACTGTTTAGTATAGTATTAGCTAAGAGCTGACACCGTGCTATCACGTTGACGAACGCCTGTGAATGTACATTGATGATAAAAATCAACATGCACTATTGCCTTAATGTCGGCTTGACGTCATTAAACGTGGATGTGACATCATGCCGATATGACTTATTATCTGGGTAGGACTGATTTTTGGTTTGGTGATATCAGCAATTTTGATTGTGAGGAGACACAATGAGGCTTGTATGCAGATTTCATAGAAAATATTTTGTTTTAAAGAATTTGATAAAATTTGCAGTTAATAAGTTTGCAACTTCTGCTATACCAAAGAATTTAATACCAGTTTGAGTTAATTCATTAGCAGTTAGCAGTGATTCTCAGTTAATAGAGTTATTGAGTGGTTCTAGTAAATCAGATTATCAGAAACAATAATCAGAAATATAAAAAAATGTGTACCCAAGAAAGAAAGACAGTGTGCAGATTATGAATTCTTTCCCCTGATTAACCGATCCATAGTGACACCCTGAAATAAAATTAATTGAAAATAAAAATCTGCCACCAGAGAAATAGTAAAATATATATATTGTGATCCTGCAGACGTGGGTTAAGAACATGCCATGTTCTCTGAATAAGTACATGGCCAAATGTGCCACGAGTGTTTTCCATGCGAAGGATAAACGCATGAAAAATGCATGGTTTTCGCCTAAATATAATCAGGCTAAAACCATGCGTTTTCCATGTGTTTTCCCATGCGCATGGAAAACGCACGTGGCACATTTGGCCATGTAGTGCTTGGCATTGAAGCATTGAAGTTAAATGTGATTTAGTTAAATATCATTTAACCAGTGTATTATTGTTGAACACATTACAATTAAAATCCATTGACATTTGACATCCACTAAATTCTTGTATACGTTGTACTATTATTTTATCACTTCCATAACATAACAGACCATTACAGGTAGTGTTTTATTGTTGAGGTTCTGCTATAGAATAGGACTACATATTGCACAAATGTCATAGCAGTCTTATCATCTTCATAATTTTATTTGAAAAACGTTCATTGAATATCAATGCACTTCAATCTTGTGATGATGCTGAAATTTCAAATTGTTTCAAAACTGAAACAGATTCCTGGTGTGTGTTTCAGAACATGGGAAATAAAATTTTAGCTCTGTAGGGAATGTTTCATGTGCATTGAAGTACATGCTGACTAAATATACTTGTATAAATTGATGTCTAAATGGAAAAAACTATGGAGATAGGAATACTGAAGATTTTGACACAAACTCTCAAAGTGTGGCCAGTTTCACTACACTTGGTGGATGCAGATGACGTTATAGCCTGCTTCAGTGTCCGCAACGGCTGCAGTGTATCATTGTCGTGCAACTCTTGACCAAACTAACATTATTTTATGAAAGAACTTTTATGTTGAGGCATAGATGCTGGCCTCTATAGTTAGATTCTAGATTTAATGCCACCTTAACCCTGGTAGGTAGTGTTCCAAAAAAGGACCAAAAAATAAACAGTGACCAAATGCTCCACTACCATGAAAGGTTAGTTCGCTAATGGTATGACACTCAGAATCCAAAAAAGGCGTCATATTCACCAACATTTCTTTGAATTTAAACCAATCAGGCCAAAACTTTCCACCAACCATATTAATAGTCAAAGAACATGAGAATGACAATAAAATGAGAGTAAAATTTTGACTTACCGGAACAGCGTAGATGAACAGAACGACAAACACAATGAGTAGAAGGACAATGAGAAGGGTGATGAAGTACCACTTGTAGTTCTTCCAGACGATGTACTTGAATGTCTTCCAGGGAGATGTGAACCACAGGAAGGACGTCTCTGGTCGCCTGTAGATTATAATGTCAATGCATGAAAATGGTATAGTAGTAATTAAGTTTATTGGAGTGATATTTCTGTAATGTGATTGGCTCAATTGAGACTTGAACCCAGTGAAACAATGTTATCCATGATACCAAAAAGACATGACATTAGTACATAATATTAAAGAGACTTTCTGCCAATACCAAAACTTACTGTAAATTGGCACATACAGTGGCTTGCAAAAGTAGTCTACAACTGTTTTGCTACTTTAGGAATAAGTCATTGAAGGTGTGAATATGACCAAGAATTGTGAGAGCTGAATACTTTTGCAGCGAGAGTACATACTTTTCATGCAGGTGAGTAAAAGCACTCACAAAAATATTGTTTTTCGTTTAAAAAGAATCTGTTTTTACTTTATAGAAGTGTTAGATATTTTATAGAAGTCTTAATTACTTTATAGAAGTCTTAGATACTTTATAGAAGTCTCAGATACTTCATAGGAGTCTTAGATTGTATAATCAAGATTAAATATCTCAGCTTAATCTGAATTGTCTACCATTCTTGTAGTATCTAAGACTCCCATAAAGTATCTAAGACTTCTATAAAGTATCTAAGACTCCTATAAAGTATCTAAGACTATAAAGTATCAATTGTTAAGGATATATTACCCCAAAAAAGAGTATTTAATTGCTTACTTTGGAGGGTCCAGCACAGGATGCTGGTTGGGGTCATCTCTTCCTTTTCCGGCTGGTTTCTCTTCGCTCTCCTGACAACTGACTAATTCCAGCTCCATTTCTACTTTGCCCTAGTGAGGTAAAAAAATTAGATTAAGCATTACTTACAGTAAGAAAGAAACGGAAACACTAGAAGGCTGAATTTTAACATTTAACTTACAGTAAGTTCCTTGGTACCAGACTCATCATTATAGCATGGCCAAAATCCTCTGAGTCTCTTCTGTTCAAACAAGGACACCATCTTCACATCTTTAGAACCCACATCAGGAAGTTGCTTCAGACTGCACTGGCTTGCTTTCTTAGTAGGGGCTGGCAAATTGTTGAGGTTCAGTTCCACTGTGCCTGAAGTCGTAAAATAAATTGGTGAATCATTGGAGTTGCACTTGTTGGTCTTATGTTTTGCTAATATTCCGATAAAGGAATAACCAAGGAATGCATGGATGATGATCTGGGATGCTCTCGCTTCCTCTCATAGAATAACATGATGCACAGGCCAAATATCCACCTGACAGTGGGCAAGCATGACATTTTTTCTGGGTTGTTAATTGAAACATATGATTATATAACAAGAAGTGGAAAAAGTACAGTATAGCAGACCCACATTTATGACTTTATTTAGCGAGCGTTTTTGTCATGCCTATGACGTCATATCCCTGAATTCAATGAATGACGTCACAAAAAACAACCACTTTTTTAATTTTACAAGACAAGACATTGTTTAATTTTTTTCTTTTATCGGGGGCTACCACCCCCAAATCCCCACTGTGCTACACAAATATTATTCCTCACCTGTGCTAGAACAAATTTTGACAAAAAATAATGATATCTTTTAACATTTCGTGGACGTCAAATATGGGCATACATTTTGGTCCGCTATTCTGCACTATACCCCAGGAAGTTACCACACATCATCTTAGGTACAACATAAGTTCAATGTAGCGGAATTTTGTGTCAGGAAATCTGCCAAACATACAATGAATAAAAAATGGTAATATCGAAAATGTCCAACAACTCACTAGCTGCAGTATTTAGATTTACATATGCAAATGAAAACAATCTTTATTCACTTCACATGCCAACCTTTTTATATCGATGGAAGATTAAATGTGCTTACCGAGGAAATCATCTGCTGAGAATTTATCATTATCCCAAATTTGGATCATCAGCAATGGATTGAGATGAAGTTCAGTTTCATCCAAGCTCCAAAAATGTTCCTATAAGCAGTAACAATGAAACATTTCATACAAACCAGATAATAATGAAGGAAACACAATAAAAAAACTGTATAGTGACATGTGCTAGAAAGATGTCGAAGAAAGACTTTAATACCTTTTTTTTTACCACCATGGCTTCTTCTGCAGGCAAGTAGTCAAATGGAAACACAAATCTCCAATTGAAGTTGCCCTCTCCATCCAAAGACCTGCAATAGAGTTAACACCACTGTCAACTACACAATAGCACAAGACTTATCAATACATATGATACAGGCTTTAGAGTCACAATTTATTCAGTTATAGCCAGAGCATGAAAATGTGGCCTATCCCTGTTTGTCAGTGTTGGTGCATAAAAGAACTACTTCCAGGATTCACAGAATCAAAAAGGGTTCGAAGGAATGGAATGCAATGATACAGACATAAGCAGGACATATTCCATAGATAATGTGATCCAAGAGGGTAGGTAAACTTGAATAAAAACATTAACAGGGACATTAACCAGGGTTGTCAACATTTTTGGAAATGGAAACTACAATTACAACATGATCTCACATTATTGTAAATTCCCAACCCTGTAACCAATGTCCTCACCTGTAATGGACGTCCGTCTCTTGGATCTCATCAATTCCAGAGATCCATCCCTTGACATAGATGTCGCTCATCTTCTCACCGGTGATGGATTCCTCCTCAAGAATGACATCGACTGTGTTCCAGACAACGATTCGCAACTCATACCTTAAAAAGAAAAAACAAGCCAAACATTGTAATGTCCAACGGAGCAGCCTTTAAAAAACCACTTATATATTCGCTAACTTACTGCTATAAGGCAATTTATAAGCCGTAATTATCTTTTTGGGCAAAAGTAATACTGAGAAAGAGTGGAAATGTCAGGAACTAATGAGAACAGATGGTAAATTCACTTGTTTTCATAAATATTCTCATTTTGCATATTATCAGAAAAAACTGAATATTCTCATTTGAATCAATCTAGATCTGTACTTACAGTTTTGGTTGTCTAGGTGTGACATCAACTGGTGCTTCAGGTGATCCCAAACCTTGAGGGAAAATGTCCACCCACATTTGAAGCTTGCCCTGAAATATAGTGATATACAGAGTAACAATCGAGTTTACCTGCAAGCACCAACACTCATCTATGTCATTTAAACACTATTTGTTATATGTTGTTCTTTTTTATTGGTCTCAGTTAAGCTTTGCCTGAGCTCTGCTGTTCAATCAGTTATTTGTTTGTTGTGGGCACTAGTTCACAGAATTTCAGGTGTGCCAACTCGGCCCATTCAATGACCTCTGACTGTCACTGGCACTGACACCAAATAATTGATAATAAACAACAGCACCTTCGTGAACAGCTCAGTGTCTTGGGCAAAGTTAAGCTGTAATGATATAGACCATACAAAATAGCTGCAAATTAACAGTGAAGGCACTATGTTAGTCCTACCTGTTCAATTCCTGGTTGTAGAGGGTTAAACAAAGGCCTAGTCTCCACATGTTCAGGTACCAGAGGTAGTCCCTTTGTTGCTGGGAATGTGTTAAGGACATAAAGAGCCAATCTCTCATCAGCTGGTCCCAGATGTGTATGTTTTGGTTTTGTTTGTTCTGAAACAATATACAAAACGTATTGGACGAAAATGTTTTGTATGTACAATACAAAACTTAGAGATCATCTCATATTCAAAAGTGTCAAGCAAACGGCGGCACTTTACTCGACAGCAGTAGTCTTCATATGATCATATATTTGATAGTTGTTCGATTAAATATGGCTGTTTGATGAGCACAACTAAACACTTCTAGAACAAAGGTAACCATAAAAGGTTAATTAACGACTCTCACATACAACAAAAACTAAAATTTACAAATTAAGGTGATTCTCGCATTTCTCTCCATTGAGCATTCGCTTGTTATACAATTGACAGGATAAATGTGCATGTCTTATATTTACCATAGTCCTCCAAGTGGAAGGTGTGAGAACCAATTTTGACGGTGTGAGTGCCAGAATATTCTGGAGGCGGGATTGCAAGCTTGGTACAAGTCGCTTCAAGAATTTCTTTTGGTTTCTGACAGTCCCTCCAAACGCATGGCCCTGATCTAAAACGATTTAGAGAATAATATTAAGTGTATGAACTTGTGAGATTTTTCAAATTAAACAAAATCATCACCACAGAGTTTTATAATGCAGTCTTTCAACTTTTAATTTCATGAAATCTCAAGAATTCCAAAATCACTAAATGGTAGTGTTGCAGATGATTAATGTCGTAAAGTAGCAGACATTCTTCATCAAACTTTCAAAAAAAGAGGTAAATATTTACTAAGAAATGTTAAATGTAATACTTACACACAGTAGGACTTAGGCAACCCGCAAATGGCTCTTACACGAGTGAGGTATCTATTCTCCAAATCAATGACAGTTTCTCCGATGATGTCATCTGTGCCAATCAAATCGTAATCCTTGATCCTGATGTAGAGATCTTTGTCAAGAGGCATAAGAGCCTTCAGCTCAAACATCCTGGAAAACAATTGAAAATGCAAAACATTACATTATCGGTCTTATATAATATCACTGGCTATAGAAAACCTAATACTTGTATCTGGACATAATCTATTTTTCTACAATCAAAGATAGCACTGCTCAGTGGCAACACATATTTGTACCGAATGCATGTAATATTTCCTTCCTTGGTAATAAAGACATTTGTAATCATTACTCACTTTCCAAAGACTGGGCTGAGACTGTTGGCAACATAATCATCTCTGTTGCTAACCTTCTTCTTTCCCAAAACAACACTAACATATGGATCAGCCTGAAAGAAAAATCACTTCATGGTCAAGAACTAAAATAGTGTGAGAACCATCCATAATATCACTAAAAGAATGAATTGCAAGTATCAATTGGTCACCCTATCACAATGTACCTGGAAACTGTGCAGTTTGTAAAAGTGCAGACAACTATCATACTTACTACTGCATAAATGAACCTTTCATTTAATTGTTATGTTAGTTTGCTACATAATATCTTCTAGAAGCTTTCATAATTGTTCGAATTTACTACTTTTACTGTCTTTAAGCCCAGTGGCTATATTATAATTTATTTGTAATAATGAGTTTTGTTTACCTGAGACTATACATTACTTTATTTGTAATAGCTATTTTAATAACAGTGCACAAGGTCTGTCCTAAGGCAACTTAAATTATGTAGCTGTGTTGGGCCTGTAAAGACGGCAATATTAGGCCACACTAATTCTGTGAGGACTAAAGAAGGACTGGCCTGACCCTGTATCCCTCCCTGTAAGGTTAAATTGTAATAGACTGCCCATTACAAATTGACCTGTTTCTGCAAGCTTCCAGATTTTTAAACTAAAATATCAATTGTCTCCAATATATATGAGAGACTTTTATTTTACTATCCTTCACATTACTCCCAAGTTCACAAAATGATAAAAATTTCTATAGTTTGTTTCAGTGCGCAGACAAATTCCCATGACATATATCCAAATGATAATGCTAATATGATCAGCTTACAGTCAGAAAAAATTCCAGTGAGACATTTAAATCATACAATTATGATCATACAATAGAAAATACATGTTAGTGAGACATAGATCATGTCCGTATTATTGTCATCATGGTCATTGCTTTATCTGTGCACAGGGCTTCATATACAAATTCTACATAATAAAAATTGTATCAGTGCTGTACCACCAAACTGTAACATATGATATGAACGATTGCAATATAAAAATGTGATATAACGTGTAATACCTTTACCATAAATTAATTATAATGTCATATAAAAATGTAATGCTCGAAAAATTATAACTATTTATCAAGATTGACAGAATTGTATTAATAGCTGAATTTACTTGTGTGTCTTTTAAAGCTCATAAAATCCAGAGGCATCATTAATAATAGCTGGATAACTTCAATATCTTTTAAATAAACATAGAAAAAAAGTTTTCATACCAATCCAGAAGGATCATTAGGCTGCAGATCAATGGCTTTGATGATGTAAACTCTGATTATACATTCCTCAGGAGTGCTCGGAGGCAAGTTGGACAGATGTCGCTCAGGCATCGGTAGGTTAGGGTCTCCTGGCAGAGGATATACCCTGAATGTGCCCTAGATGATACAATGCAAAGAGGTTATACCTTGCTCCATCTACAGGGTTATCAGAGCAAGCATGGACAGATGCATCATCAGAACGATTTTTCAGACAAGTTGAAGCAGTAGGATATAATCACCCCAACATCTTGGCAATAAACTTGTTTTCACCTCTTTTGACCAAAGTTTACCTCTTTTCTGTACAGTTGTAACGCTAATTTTGTATCTTCTCCACCAATGGCTTACATATCACAGACAAGTATTTTATGACAAGGATATTAGGAATGGGCTAGAAAAGTTGGTCAATTACTTTACAATCTTTCTGATCTGTCTCTTTCATCCCTGAACTGTCCATGCTCACTCTAAAACTGCTGTACTCTATTGTGTATCAATTTGTTTACAAAAACTTAGCTTGACGCTACACCGCCTGTGTTTCTACTATCTTAAAATTTCTGTCCAGTGATATCATTGGATAAAATATGAATGAATATGTTAACAATTTCATAGGGCTCACATTCTGTTTTTGTGTCATGATTAATTGCATTGCTTCTACGTTACAACTTATTCAGGCACTGAGCCACAATTGATTACAAGGTACTCTTGTAAAGCCAATTTTATTCAACCATTAGCCTGTTAAGACTGTTTGCAAAAATGTTGTTTGCTTTAAACTGTGATATCAAGTCAATATTTAAACCTCTTTCAATCCAATTCAATGGTTGTGAAGTTTGATACAAATATATGTAAATACCTTGAATTCACCAACAACACTAGATTCCTCTTCTTCAATGCTTTTGCCTCTTTGAAGTGGAAATGTATGGCAGAAATCATTGAATTCAGTGTATTCTCCAACCGATTCCAAGGAAGTATCATAAACCTACAAAATTAAACCAAGTAGTATGTGTAAGGCAATGATGTCAAGGTACTGGCGTTAATAAAGTGAATGATCATGGAGATAGTATGTTCAAAGACATTTTCATTGAGAAGATGGTATTTGACCTAGTTATAACAGCTCCTGATATTTTGTTCATTAGAGTTGTTTAATGCTCAAAAAATACCAAAAAAAAAAAGCAAGTTAGCCCAAAAATTCGAAACTACGCTGCCTGGTGAATGTAAATGTTAGAGAATTAATTCTTCTCAGAGGGCATAATTTGCTTATTGGTAAGCATATTATGGATTCTGGTTTGTGAATATAAATCTTTCCTGTTCTCTACTGGTCGACTGAATCATAGATGGCAAAACATTTACCTGGAGCCTGTCATAGCCATTTTCCAAGTACATTTTGCACTTGTCCAATTCTCCTGTTGAGGCATAGAACTTCGACCACCAATCAATATCTTCATCCCATAATGCAGGGTGCTGCAATAATTAACGACAAAAAAAAGAGAGATTATATTTGGTCTCAAGGATAGGAACAGACTGAAATCTGATGAGAGAATGTATGCAGTTTTGTTATTCTAACAATTATATGACTTAAAGATGAGAAATTAGTTATCCCAAATGAGATAAAAAATATTTAAAAAAAAAATTACAAAAGGATTCAGAAGTAAATGAGTACTAATCTATTAGAAATTGCGAATGTAAACATTATAAAGAGAGATTTAATATCTTTATTACCTTTTAGAAAAATAGAGATAGACAGTTGAATTAGTTGAAATGCTTACAGCTAAATGTAAAATATTACATATTTTGAAATATGACACTGAGCATTCTTATAATTATGGTAGACAAACTAATATACCATGATAAGAAATGGAAAACGTAAGAACATGCTAAAGAACAATTTGTTACAAATTCACAACGCATGCAATAAAAAGCCACAGTACAACTACAAACAACATACAGCTAAGAGCCCATGGAAAGTATGATGACCTTGAAAACATTCCATAGACACCCGAGCAAGTTATCAAGGAAGGTCAAATTTCAAGGTCACACAAACCTCGTCCTCAACAGTTTCTAATAGTTCTTTCATCTTTTTGAGTGGATTGAACTTTGACAAACTGAATCCTTTATTATCTATTCCCTTCTTCTCCTCTTTCTCTTGCTCAGGCTGCCATCAATCAACAACAGAAACAATTAGTTTGCTAACATCATGCAATTAAACAGCAGCAAACAACATGCATTAATCGATGGATGGTGTACCGGTGTCCCGGGTAAGCGACTGTCCCGATGGTGAGCTGAAAAGTTGGATTGGGTAAGCAATGTTTAAAGAACATAAAGAGGTCAGGAAAGAATTATCTTTGATGCTGTAAAATGGGCCGACACTTTGATGGGTTAAAACCTTATAACATCAACATTTTTTTTCTTCTCAAATTACGCTAATTACATCAAAACAATTAAAATGTGACACATTTCTGATCACCAGCAATGTAATTGTGTCATTAAGTCAAGAACTATGACTTAAGTCATCTCCCATTTTTACAGCAACATGGTTTAAAGAAAAGCGCAGTGTTGGTGGTAAAAAGAAAAATTTGCAAAATTGCTAGGCGCTGTGTGGCCCATTAGAAATTGGGAATATTTCAACTTCACTGGTTTATCATTATTGTTTTCTTCAGGCACTTGCAATTTTGTTATTTTTAAAGCATGAGGTGCTGCAAAGCCCAGTTGGGAAAGATAATGCAAAGCAGACTGCATTATGAGGACAATTTGATAACACATTGTCATATGAGATTTTTGCAATCAATTTTTCGATAGTAGCATTTACACGAAAGGATGAACACTTTTATGGACAGGGGTATATAGTTCACGAAGCCGTGTCAATCCTCAATGAATGAGATTATAAGGCATACAAGTGACACACTACATTGATACTACAAGTCTACAACAAGACAGGGATGCAGCAAGCACAACATTACAGCAACATCTAACATGCTTTGTGGTGATATTAGTCTTATTCCATACTTGACCGTAGGTCTTCGTTGGTCTAATCGCTAGTGCTGCCTTGTCTGCTGCATGAGACACCTTTTCTGCGAGCTGGAGTTAGTGAGGGGAAAGAAAATATTGTGCTTTCATTAAATTAAATTAATATATCATTAAAATTTTCTTACAGGACACTAAACACACATAAAGACAGAAGATTTTCTGTAAGTGAAACGTCCACACACACACAGATAGGCCAGTACAGATGGATAAACACTTTTTCTTTTACTCAAATAAAGCTAATTATATTAAAACAAATTCACAAAAAAAAGTATCAATTTCTT
This sequence comes from Alitta virens, assembly GCA_932294295.1. Classification (NCBI taxonomy): domain Eukaryota; kingdom Metazoa; phylum Annelida; class Polychaeta; order Phyllodocida; family Nereididae; genus Alitta; species Alitta virens. Next base: position 15,533,811 of record OW028580.1, on the reverse strand, counting down.
CATTAACAAACACAAATTCAATATCAATAACAACCTGGACTTTAAATTGATTTGTAACTCATTTATGGCTCAAAATCAATTTTTTTTCCACCAAATAATATCCCTATTTATTTGTAACTCAGGATCATACCCTAGAGTGGATATCACAACACATCAGACTTAATGTTACCACATCACAGCACAACACTGATAGTTATATCAAGGGGATTACCGTTTTCATCACACCCTTGGTAGGTTTTCTTTTGTGGGACTTTGGTAACTTTAAGTATAAGTTGACACCATTAGTGAAAGTTCTTCCACAATATCCAATTATTTTCACAATGAATAACAATAATTATATACATTTCTAATGGTTCTATGACCCTTGAAATAATACAAAGGTGCTCTTTATACGCCAAATATACGGTTTGCATAACTGGCAGAGAGATTTTTATGATCTGATAAATATATGCAATAGGCCCTGCTGCAGCACTATCTCTCAATTGTAGCTGGTTCTATAATCTCGCAATATAAAGCAACTATTGTGGCTTATGCCCATATAGCCTTAATTTAAAGGAGGATGAACAACAAAGTTGTAGTACTAGAGTACGATTGCAATCATTTGCAGTAAGCGAGAAGGAAGATTTTGATACATTCTCAAAGGAAGAGAGATTGCAGTTGTCTTTTAGCAGGATGGCATCACCGAAACATTCCATCATGCAAAAGTTTTGAGACATCTAAGAATATTTGGTGGTCCGATCGAGGTTTAGCTCGCCCAAAATTATCTAAGTAAAAAAAATCTCCACTTCTGTAACACATTTGATTAATATAAAATTGGATTAAATCTTAATTATGAAATGTACCTTATCCATACTACAATCAATTACTACAACACATGAAGTACAATTATTTTCCTTAATCTTCCTTAGATTTTTAATGCAAATATTAGAAACAAAGTAGAAAAAAAAGACAAAATAAAAAAGGGCAAAACACAAATAACAAAGGAAAAGGATAAAATAAAACCAAACAGTACATTCAAATATATTAATCAGGAACAGCAATTTATAAGTCCTTATTTGCAGTCAAGTAAAGAGGTTGATTCTTGTAGGTCTACTATTTTCTACCTCCTTTTAATAAAAGAAAATTAAAAAACAACACTACCTGGCAAACAGCATAGAATTACAGCTCGAGACAGTTTTAAAATGAACTTTTTCAAATATTACTCGCCAGTTTCCATTGGATTGGTAGATATAATAGAGCTTAACTGACTTCATAGGCTTTGATTATTGTCCATGATTCTTGTCCAATCAGACAGATTTTAAATAAGAGAAATTTCAAAGGTTAAGTCAATCAATCACCTTCTCATGGTTTAAGCTTAATATAATGTACTATTCCAACTAAAACGTATAAGGATATTTTGCTTATATGTGGATAGGGTTTGTGACTGGGCCAAAATATGAGAAGTCATTACAAAAATATTCCGAGTAATTTCAAAATGTAGGAGAAAATTGCGTCAACAATATTGGATTGTACCAATAGGCAGTGAAAACTAAGCTACAGATTTAGGCATAGAAAAGAACCCTTCCACAGTGCACTTTGTTAGCATGTTGTCTGCATTGAACTATTTTTTTCTTTAAACCCTTTAACTTGACATGCAGACAAGGATCTAGTACCGGTTAAGATTTAAACCATTAAAAGTAAATTATATACCGAAGCGAATGTGCCATAATCCGACTTTTCTCCCTGTAATTTGAATTTTCACATAACTCTTCAAAATTGGTTTATTTATGAGATTGTTGGAATTAAACTTTTGAAGTCAAATGCGTAAATTACAACCTTCTTTATAAAGCTATGAATATGAAAGTATTATTGCAAATATTAACATTGATCTTTAAAATATGATAATGCTTAAAGATGGAATGGAAACTTTTCATTCTATAAACGAAATAAATCTTCACCTAGGAGCCCAAAAAGAGTCAAGGAATGTATAATCAACTTTATATGACATAAAAAAGAAAGGATCGCAAATGTAGTTTTGGTTCTCCAGTTTAAGGGACCATGTACACCACAAATGCATCACTTAATCTTATGTCAGTATCAAAATCAGTGATAGAACCAACCATATTCCAATTCACCTGCCACAAGATAAATATTCAATGCTTACTTTGGTTGGTATATTAAATGATTTTATGAGGTCTTGTCTCATAGCTTCCTCCGCAGCCTATGTAGTTGTGTAACATAATAATATAAAATTATGAAAGTAAACTATCACAATAAGAACCTAGTTTTAGTAAAATTAACCTCTACAGACAATGCAATGAGAGCAATGGTTCAGTGATATTCCTTCAGGCACTTTTCTCTTGTAGTTTTCCATATTTAAGGGCATAGCTTCTCATCTTCTGATATACAAAGTCTCCCTTTCTTTTATAAACAATGCTAAATTTCACAAAAAATCAACAAAAGTTTAATTTATTAAGGAAATTTATTTTTTATTTAAAATAAAATGCATATTGTATACCTAAAACTGATCATTTTTAATAAGATGAGAATTTTCATATCTTAAATATGATTTAATTAAAAAATGAAGGAGATTTAGGGAGTTCCGTATGTTTTAGAAATAATCTGTAAATCTGTTAATGATTTTACAAGAAAGAATGTTGAAGGTAGTGAGTAGTATGCATGAGTGGTCAAGTCAGAGAGGACCTTAATTCCACGTGCATACACAGTTATTTATTTCAGAAGAAAATAATGTGCAATAGGTGATGTATCTTAAGGTACCAAAGAAGGTGAACCCTTAGTTACTTAAACATCTTGAAGGTACAGCTACATACATAACTTAACTGTTCAATGCTATTAATACCTACCTCCTAAAAAGCCAAAGAAAAAAGTTGCTTTTGACTTAATTAATCAAGGTAAGCGGTTTAATAAAAATAAGCAGATTTCATTAATTCCTGATTTGGATTTTGCACAAGCAGGGAATATAAAATCAATATTCTAAGAGCTACCCACTCAGTAATTCCTAATTCCTTACTCAAAATGAGACACAGATGAACTATTTATTTTACTCACCAGTCGTTCTTTCTCCCCTTTTTCTCCTGCTGGCATTTCTATTATTGTATCGTGAGCTTGGCCAGGACCCATTTCACCGTTGCCCATACCTGGTAAAACAAATGATCATATATGCAATCAATAACTATTCCATGCATAGATTTGGCAAACAGAAGGTGGGCATCCTATGTGGAAAGCCATTATTTCTAGCCTATGACCACAAATATGTTCTTGAGTTAAACCCCTATGTCCATTTGTGATTTGTAATGACAATTTGGTATAGCAACATATTTGTTTATGTATGGATACAAACAACAAACACTGAAATCTTATGCTATCTACTTCAAGATATAAAAATTATTATGTTATGATTAGTTATTATATAAGCAATAAGACCTACCAGGACCATCCCCATCATCAGGTCGTACACCCCCGGCAGCAATTGCAGGCCTTCTGAATTCTTCCAGAGATTTAATGACGTGAATTCCTACCATAGGTTTTCGTCCAAACTGACGGTTGTCACGCACTCTGATGTTCACTGGAGGAGTGTACAATTCTTCTTTTGGCAACATCTTGTAAAATATCAATTATTAAGTGATACATTATTCATAAAAAAGTTTGTAAAATATTTAAATAAATATCAGTTTCTTCAACTGAAGGATCAAACCATTTTAGAAATTTGACTTACAATGTCAAAGAACAGGATAGGCTCATCAAAGTTAGGATTGCGTTTCGTGTTCTTGATGATCTTTGACTGAACGACATGACCACCAACTTCAAATTCGATGCTCGGCGAAGTGACACTGGCCAGCTGGAACTTCCTAATATTGCGAACACCCCAGCACATTACCTAGAATATACAGAAGTATAAAATTTAATGAGTTACAGCACAGTAGCTAGCTGTCCTATATCAGTTTAATGATAATTATTAATAATAATTAAATGAGCTAGGATGAGTTGATGTTTACGCAAGCATACTGTATTGAGACGGCTAATAAGATTCATATTGTTCAAAAAGGACATGATTGGGCTTACCTCAATAGCTGTTCTTTGCATAACTGGTCTAATACCATTTGGCACAAGGTACAGAGCTCCTCTCTTTGGTGGTAAGAACGGTAAGTCTTTGCCATTCATCTGAAAATTGATGGAGAAAGTAAAAAGCTTTATACAAATCTCTCTCATGCTAATTATTTTCCCCATCCTCAGAACACCATCTACACCTTATGGATTCAAACTGTTATACAACAGTCAAAACTGCGTCTTGGCCTGCATTTAATTAGGTGCATGCATTATAGATAGTGCTAAACTTACAATATATTTTTTATAAATAAGGAATAGCACACCCTCACATGCACCACAGTCACACACCTTTAAAAAACAATTCCCATACATTCTGTTCTGCTATTCATGCAAGGATACTTGAAAATAGATATCATGAAGATAGGTTATGTTGGCAGACCTACTCCATATCATGCAGAAAATCCAAATAAATACTAAGTAAAAAATTCAAGGATGAAGTTTAACAGCTAAGTATGATTGAACACAAGAAATGCATATAAGTTATGCAGATTAGAATAGACGATTCAAGTAAATATCTTTAGATTTAAGTGTAAAAAACTTAATACAGGATGAGGAAATAATTCAGGATCATTCCACTCCATAAAGTATATATCAGTGACTTAAAGTAAAAGGTACAAATTTACAGCAATACGGCTGTAACAGCTAATGAAATAATCAAGGAATGGAAAAGCCAATTTAAAACTAAACCAATAACACACAAGTTCTACAAACCAATTCGAAGACCGACTTGGTCTCAATTTTTTCTGGTGGGATCTGAAATGATTATTTTGATTCAGCTGATTCTATAGAGAAATCTACAAGTGAGAGCAGCCAGCTATTTTCTCCACAGTTTACTATAATGTTCAATGCTAGTCACAGATAGAACACAGCAAAGCAGTCACAGTTTCTAGGAATGCTGACCAATCCGAATGGTTCCTGGCAATGCATATAGCCATGTGCAAGTAGATCTGATGTAGTTCAATTCATGCAGAGTCATAACATCAAAATATGTTTCTTTGGTCACTTTGACATCTTACATAAGTAGTTTTAATAGGAAGCATGAGACGGGACAATCAGACATACTATGTAAGCATGCAGACATTAGTTTCAATTCAAAGCCATTGTTGGGCAACCTTGTTTAGATGAAGACACAGATGCATCTTAATTTCTCATAGCTAATGCATGTTAGGTGGACAGATAATTAACGAGAATTAGTTATTATTTTGAAACTCTTAGTATATTTCCTTCACATAATTTTCTTTACAATTCTTCTAATAGCCTAAAAACAACATAAGACAGAACACAGATTTCCTTACCAAGAAGAGTTCAAACGCAGCCAGAAGTTCTCCACCCTCCTGGTTGCCTTTCGTAATTGGATACCATTGCAGAACTGGAACCTTCGGATCACCGGGGTCCAACTTAACCATGGGAGACATGGTAGTTCTACCAAGGTATTCTGCAGCTCCCTGTACACAGAAGACAAATACATCATTATTAAGAATACATTGAAATATCTAAACATCATTTCTAAATCCAAACAAACTAAATGTTCTAAACAGTTTGACAGCAAAGACAGGGATAAAGGATATGGTTTATATCCAAATCTTATAGGCCTATGATAGATTATTCTACCCAGAAAACTTAGAAAATACAGAGTTTGTGTTAGGCGGGAAATTGAAATAGTTCCTTACATACAATAATCAATGGAGGTTTACCATCTGCAATGCATTAAATATACACAAGGCAAAACGTCTGCTGGATTACTGAAGCCAGTCCCCAGTGTATAGTGGTTGCTACACACTTTTAAGTGAATATTATACCAGAGCAAACTCTGACTTACAAATGTGTCATGATCAAATATCTCCACCACAATCTGTGGTGGTTTCATAGCGATAGCTTGGGCCTCTCCATGGATGAGGATATTTTCAAAGATGAGCGATTGGTCCCATGTTGGACACAATGTCTTGTCCAGTTTTTCTGTAACCATGCTCTTGTCTAAGAATGAGATGCGAGCAAATGGATCTGAAAGAGAAATATTAACAGTTGCAGTTGTGGGTATCATAAAAAGAATCCTGTAATTTTATTTTCTCTCTCAAATTCCATTACAGGGAAATGATTTCCACGGTAATAAAGACTACTTTTGCCATAGAAACCATTCTCAAACTTTTGTTTAGTCCTGTAGTACTAGAGTTCCGTCAATTAATACTGGACAATGAAAGGGTATCTAGCAAAATATGTCTGAACAACTAATTATTTAGGCATTCTACTCTCAGCACCTTTTTTCATTAATTAAATAACTGGTAAACTTCATATAGCTGAAGGGCAAGTGTATAAGTTATAACACATTGTCAAGTAACTTTTTCTACTTGATTAGTTTATATCCATGTCTAAGTCTCAATGCTACTGGGTCTGAAACTTAGTCAGCTTATTTTACCAGCCTACAGATGACCATAATTAGATGATAAGGCTTGCCGACCACACCATGTTACGCATTTACCCCATTGGTTCGATGTCTCAATGCTACTTATTCTGAAGCTTAGCTTATATGACTAGCTGCCAGAGGCAGATGTAATAATGAGATGATAAGGCTTGGAGTACCCACCATGTTACATATTTACCCTGTTGGTTCGATGTCTCAATGCTACTTATTCCGAAGCTTAGCTTATATGACTAGCTGCCAGAGACAGACGTAATAATGAGATGATAAGGCTTGGAGCACCCACCATGTTACACATTTACCCAATTGGTGGGGTGTTTTACTTGCCTCAGCATAGACACTGAGTACAAGGCACCTCCAATTTAACATTTCATGCCATTGATATCTGGCTGGGATGTAGCTCATGAAGAGTGCCCGTTTCTAACAACCTTCTTAACATTCTTTATGTCAGGCAATAGCATAGTTAATAGCTATATAATGCCAATTGAGATTCAGTATCTATTATAATACCATAATAAGATAGTTTATACACATAACCTACCTGAAAGGCCATTGCTATCTCCAGCCAGTAAGTCTCTGGCTTGGTACACGTAAGCCCTCATCTGCCATCTGTCAAACTCTGTCAATGATTCAAATCAGTAACTGCAGAAGTATGTTATCATACATTTTTATTTGAGATGAGATTATAATGCGAAAAAGTTGTAAACTTACTTTGGCAATGCAAAAACATTCTTGGAGCGGCCAGGGCAGCAGCAATCTCTTCCTCATCGGTCTGAAAATTAAAAAACAATTTTGATGATTTTTCTGTAATTTTATTAAATGATAGGTATTGATTGAATTATCGTTATTCTTATGTAGTAATTTCTTGGAAATTTGTCTCATAAACGTATTAGAAAAGTTGAAGTGAAAACAGACAATGTTGAACATCATTTTCAAACATATGACATAACTTTTAGAAATTCGCAGACATCAACATTGATACATTGGATAAGTTTTCTTGTTTTTATGTCGTATTTATTAATTTCAAGAAACAGAGAAATTTGAATTTAGTTCTCAATTGTAACTGTTTAGCTGAGAAATCAAGAATATCATAAAAATAACTTCAAAATAATAATAATTTTATATAATGAATAACCTGATTACATTGTTAAAAGTAAGGAAGTTCACCTTGTACCAACAATGAGAGAAAATGTCGTCCTTTGTAAAAAAAAATATCTTCTTATTTTTCTTCAAAGTTTAATCATTCCCATGCAATTGGGTCAATTATTGGATCTGAACATTAAGTCTTATTTGAACATTTATGAAAAGTAAAAATAAAAGGATTTAAAATAAGTTAAAATTATATATGCAGTATAAGAACAACACACAATCAAATAAGAAACAAAATATCTATCACACACACTGTAAGAGTAAATACATGCAAAGGAAATTACATGTACATATACAATTAATATGTATATACATGTATATGAAGGAGACATAATGTTATCAAGTAAAAAAGAAGATAAAACTGTCAAATAATGTAATAACACCATAAGTTGATAATACCAAAAACTATTAAATAACATGAGCAAAATAGTAAAGTATAACTATCAGTGGACGACAAAATATATCTAAATATTCAAGCAAATAAAAATGGCAATAAAAATAATAATAAAATCTAACATGCTATACTTTTTTACACTACTTACTTTCTTGCTCTTTGGCAAAGGTTTAGCATCTTTAGGCATAGTTGGATCTTTTGGCTTAGTTGGCTAATGCAAAAACATATAAGGCAAACTCAAGCTCGTGTATGTTAATCTACTTCATATTCATCTTCCCGAGGTGACGACATTAAATATATTTATTGCAGTACCAACAGGTAATTGTGATAAAAAGAATTCTCTCCATTTCTGGGTGTTGGTAGTTTTAATTTTAGGGAACAAATAAAGTATGATGGAATTTAAAAACTACTTTAGATAAGCCCCTCCTTTAGAACAATGGTCTCCTTTATCAATAGACATGCAAAGTTGACAGCCCAGAACTATATTTGTTCTTTGGCAGGGAACTTGTGGTTAAAAAAGTCGTCTTTAAACCTTTTATATACACTCTTAAAATAATTTCAAAGTCTCAGACATACAGTTCCTAATTAACCTTGGGAAGATGAACATGGCAAATTGTCATACTGACACACATGAATACACGATACTACATGTATAGCAATATAAGGGTTTCAACTGTATAAATACTAGAAGCCAAATATCATAGTGCATATAAGTCTAACCATTCATAGTACTAGTCCTAATACTACTATAATTCTATATGTACAACTGGTATCTTGCATCATGCAGTAAGTACAGGAGAACTGTATGGGGTACTTTAAATTATTCTTCATAAAAGACATTTTTATTGAAATAAGATATGTGGGCAGTCATACATGGTTTGGAAATTAAGACAGTGGTTTGGCAAGTTCATATCTCATGCGTTACATTGTTCGATATTCGCGACTATATTTTTGTGCGCCAAAGGGTTTGGAATAAATACCATTAACCATGGTTGTCTGCAGGTTAAGAAAACCAAATAATGGGGTAGGATGGGTATTGGGGGGGGGGGGGAGAATGAGGGTATGGGAGGTTGAACCAATATACAATCAAACTTCAAATCAATTTTTACTTACATCGCTATCAGTTGTGGTTGTTTGGAACTGGAAGAAACAGGGAGCTTTTGGGTCTTCGCACACCATTTTACGATGCCATCTTCTCCGGCGCACCAGGTCCATTTTTCGTTCTTTATGATGAAACTTCATGTTAAACAGTGGAGCATATTCCCATCCCTCTGCCATTTCTTGAGCCACCTTGTCCTGTCATTAAAATTGATAAAATTGAAGATTTATAAATTATTTTGGGGGCAACTGTTTACCATTTCAGAATGGTTTCATTATCAAATAATAAAATTTATATCCTGCATTTCCCAGATAGTGAGGTAGTATGTAGAAAAAACGTCTCAGAGCCATGATTTCTCCCCATTATATAAATGGAAGTTGGCAAGTTTCAATCATCCAGTAATTACAGACAATCGACCAATATCCATTTGCTGAATTTCCAAAGCAGGATAAGGTGCAGAAGCAGTCGTAATCATGTCTTTGTATTATGAAAATAGCCTCTGACCTTAGTTCTGTTGTATAAGGGCTTGACAAAATATAATATAAAATAGTTCGTTCAAAATAACACTCACGTCATCCGCTTGTTCCTTCCCAGTCCTGTTCCTCTTTCTCTGGCGGACCCACCGCCTTCTTCGGCACATGTGGTAGTTTTTCTCCACGGCTCCAAAGCCACCCAGCTGAGCTTCTACACAGTACTCCCAACCTGGAATAAAAAGGAAATGTAATTAGATTGTAGCAGAAATGTGTTGTCGCGGCTCTTTTTGAAGATACTCTGTTTGTGTACCAATACTACTTATTTTCAGTAATGATCAATGTGAAGATTGTGCAATTGATGCGTCTTGTTTTGTGCATTATCTTATCTTATCCATATGCATAGAAGTTAACCTCTCATTTAATACATGTGTGTTAATTCAAATATTCATGTATGTAGGTGGATAATCTGCTAACTCTATGTCATAGGTAGTTGAGAATATTGAGTAATGTAAATTTGTCGGCTAAAATGTTACCGAATGACTTCATTACTATACTTAGTGAAACAGTTCTTCAAGAGAGATGGGCATCTCATGTTAAAAAGTGTATTGGATGTTTGGTGCAGTACACTATCATACAACATCTAATGCAGCCCTATTTGTAATTACACGAATTAAACAAAGATATGTCCAATCTACCTTCTTCATCCACAGCTCGATTGACATCAATATCCCAATCCGTGATCCATTCCCATCCATCCGGTAGTTCCGTATCATCCCTAGATGTTAAAGGGTCTCCTTGCTGTAATTAGTACAATACTATGGTATAATCAACAATTTCTGAACAAATTAAGCAGAAATTACAATGGTGAATATAGCAAGCTTCAAGTTATTTCTATCCCAGAACTGTTTTTATTAGGTAGAAAGTTGGGATTTGAATTGTTGCGAACATTTGTGTCCGTTTTTGTTGCTGCCCCATGCCATTCATAGAAAAATTAGACAAAAAAATCAAGTGGACATTTATTATGGATCCTACTTTAGTACAGATAGATGGCCTAATCCATTATTTGATGTCAATATAAATGTGATGTCAACAACTGCACTCATAGACCTGATTGTATGATTACTACATAAAACAATGGTTAAGACCATCTTGCTGCAGGATTCTTCTGTTGGTAATGATATGTTGCGGCAAGATGAACTGGCTATTATAACGCATGAATGAGTGAAAATGTTTGTCTTCGTTGTTAAACAAGAGGTCATATAGTAAGTTGATGCTAGGGTTGGTGTCCTTTTCCAATGATAGATGGACAATTACAACTACCATCTATTACCTATATTTTATGGTATAATGCTATTACCTATATTTTATGGTATAATACTATTATTAATGCATTTGCAGAATTTGTTCTTGATGCATCATGTAAGAAATGTATATTTGAAATTATCATAGGTGAATTCACAAGAATATCATATTTCATGTTGATGCTTATTCAACCAAAATTAATACTAACAATGTTAGCCCAGGCAATAGCAGCGTCATCCCAGCTGCCAGCGGGAATTCGGCCTTCGCACTCATAGACATCGTCCATGAACATGGTGTGTCCAGCATCAGAATCAAACAACATACTGCAAAGAAAGTGAAACACAACCATGTATTCAATTGATGTATTTTTATATTCGATTGACATTATATGCCGCTAATAATCTTCAAATTTTTCATTGTAAAAAGTTTTTTTTTTGTTTTCAGAAAGATTGCTTTCATGAATAACGGTAACTATTTTATACTAACCAATTCCAGTGACAGACAATGACAATATATTCAGTCCTAGATGATTCAAACTTTCACGCATACTTTATGTCGTTAAAAGGAAAGAATCCTTTTTATTCAACCTAAGTAGCGAAGTATTACTGAATATACAGTACCCCTCAAAGTAATATTCCTGAAGACTTTACCATCTATGTCATTATTTTTGCACCCCGCTACCTGCTGCTAAACCAAACCATGACCTAAGGCCATTGTAGACCATAGGTGTAAGTTTGACATGAGTTACATTAGGAATTAAGAGGGGATTTAGTTGATCCAACTATTATGTGTCTCCAGCCAGGTATGGCTTGGTTTGGCTTGTTGTAGCTGTTTGGCTTGTTGGAGCTCTGCTTGGCTTGTTGGAGCTCTGCTTGGCTTGTTGTAGATCTGTTTGGCTTGTTGTAGCTCTGCTTGGCTTGTTGTAGATCTGTTTAGCTTGTTGTAGCTCTGTTTGGCTTGTTGTAGCTCTGCTTGGCTTGTTGTAGCTCTGTTTGGCTTGTTGTAGCTCTGTTTGGCTTGTTGTAGCTCTGCTTGGCTTGTTGTAGCTCTGTTTGGCTTGTTGTAGCTCTGTTTGGCTTGTTGTAGATCTGTTTGGCTTGTTGTAGCTCTGTTTGGCTCTGTTTAGCTTGTTGTAGCTCTGTTTGGCTTGTTGTAGCTCTGCTTGGCTTGTTGTAGCTCTGTTTGGCTTGTTGTAGCTCTGTTTGGCTTGTTGTAGCTCTGTTTGGCTTGTTGTAGCTCTGCTTGGCTTGTTGGAGCTCTGCTTGGCTTGTTGGAGCTCTGCTTGGCTTGTTGTAGATCTGTTTAGCTTGTTGTAGCTCTGTTTGGCTTGTTGTAGCTCTGCTTGGCTTGTTGTAGCTCTGTTTGGCTTGTTGTAGCTCTGTTTGGCTTGTTGTAGCTCTGTTTGGCTTGTTGTAGCTCTGTTTGGCTCTGTTTAGCTTGTTGTAGCTCTGTTTGGCTTGTTGTAGCTCTGCTTGGCTTGTTGTAGCTCTGTTTGGCTTGTTGTAGCTCTGTTTGGCTTGTTGTAGCTCTGTTTGGCTTGTTGTAGCTCTGTTTGGCTTGTTGGAGCTCTGCTTGGCTTGTTGTAGCTCTGTTTGGCTTGTTGTAGATCTGTTTGGCTTGTTGTAGATCTGTTTGGCTCTGTTTAGCTTGTTGTAGCTCTGTTTGGCTTGTTGTAGCTCTGCTTGGCTTGTTGTAGCTCTGTTTGGCTTGTTGTAGCTCTGTTTGGCTTGTTGTAGCTCTGTTTGGCTTGTTGTAGCTCTGTTTGGCTTGTTGTAGCTCTGGGTAGTTGTTTAGTTTAGGATTGCTTTAGTTAAATATTCTTAACGAAGAGCACTGTAGGACTAACACCAAAAACTCACCTTAATTCAGGGTTGATGTACCAGTCCCCATCCCATCTCCATCCTGGGGGTGGAACGAATGAACCTTTGTTAAGCTCAATTTTTCCTTTGGCATCTGAGAATTTCGGTCTACTCATGGTAGGTCCTTTGTTTGTCCAGTTACTGAGAATGTTGACTTGATTTTCATACTGTAGGATTGAAAAGACAACAGCAAATCAGAGATGTCATTAAATAAAGTATTATAACCTACCATTCATAATACAGGTAATACCATGGCTTCCTATATCATATGGGTTTCCATGGAGATGAAACAAATAGGATAGTATTTTTATTATGAAATGACTTAAACCACCAAGTCTTGTATTGGTTGTATACTCATTTTGGAATAGGACAGAAACTTCTGTTTTAACGCTTCAGTAGACCCAAATGGTCCTTGATAGGGATGGAAGTTCAGATACCTGTATGTTAATTATACACAATACAGAATTCATCAGGGTGAGTATTTTAAACTTACAGTTTCAGCAAACACAGCGAGTTCTCCCTCTTTCTGGAACTTGTGCCACTCATGTTCATACTTCTCTAATCCAAACCAAATCTTCATTCGCAACAAAGCCGGAATTTCCCACCGGTTTTCTTTCTCTGCCTTGCTTCCCGGGTACTACAAAGAAATGGGATAAGAGTTAAGATTCAAGACTCTTCCTTGTGTTCTTTTACAACTGGGTTGTGTAGTAGTTAAGGTCCTGGTCAGCTCCACTGAAGGTCATTAGGTCAGCCTCTGGCAGCTGTTCATATGAGTTGACTAAACTACAGACCAGTAACATTGAGAAAATGCAATATAACAAAACAATTTACATTGAAATTATCAAATTATCAGTCTATAGGCCTTTTCTGTATGAAATAGTAGAGGAGATGGTCATGTAGAACCAACCACAGTTCCAGATTACATTAGATTTTGAGTAGTACAGCAACCCTTAATCATACTAGATTCAGATTTAGATTTTTCAGATTCATTTATTCAGTCCACTATTGTTAAAAAAAATACATGCAAATACAGTGATTTAAAAAAATATAAATAAAACATTCAGCAGGGCGATCTCTCTAAGATGATCATGTCATCGCCACCCACAAACAAACACTAACTGTTGACAATTACAACAATGAATGTCAGCGCCTACTACAGTGTCACTTCTAGTTAATTTTGCAGCAGAGAAATAGGAGCTTAAAGTTATTTTTTTTTAAATATAATTTGATTAAATCCTGCTGCCTTGCAGGTTGGACATCTGGTGCTCATTGCAGTCATCTAATCAAACCTCGGTTGTATGCATTTTCATTCTATAACTCTGATCAGGCTATATATACAAAATATCTTGAAACCATTTCTCTAGTCATCCAGTTGATGCTAAATGGTTCAAGAGTTCTTTTTTACAACCACTAACCTTGAGTTGTATGGTTTCTAATTTTCCACAGTATTTTCCCCTGAATTCAGGATTCGGAGACCACAAAACCAGATTAGCAGGACATCTGAAGTAAGCAATTCGCTTGTCGCCAGTGATCATCCAAATTACAATATCTGGAATACTGTTCTGAGGCTGAAATAGTAACACGAATGTCATTCAAAAAACATATATAACGACTGTCTTGCAAATAAGTGGCAAAAAATATTGTCTTTATCATTCCAATTACTTCACGAACACTTGTGCATATAATGTGGAATTGTATTTTTCTTCCTCTTTTTTTAAAATAAAAAGACCTAATTTCTCACCTCAACTGACAGGTTTTTTAACTGTGCCAGAAAGTTATCTACTTCACCCATCGCTTCAGCTACATCAGTGGCATTCTCGCGAAGTTTAGCAGCTTCTTTTCCGATGTGTTCTAGTTCAGACTCTCTGTAAAATCTCATCTGGCGATCCAGTTCATTCTCAATTTGTTTGCCTTCAATGATTTCTGGCAGAGGTTTTCTAATAGATGAAAAAACAACAGGATTAAGGCATCATCATCATTATCATACTTAAAACACAGGATACAGGAAAAAAGCATTCTTTATATTAACATATACAGGAAACGGTTTAACCTGTTGCAAACTGGGGTTTACTGGCGGTTCAAAACATGACCTAAATTCGACTGGCTGTGCATTGAGTTTGAAACTAAATAATGAACCATTAATATCGATGCAAGACAACCACATCAGCATTGCGCCAAAATTCTATTTCCAGATCGTAGCATCATGTTTGAATATCAAGTAATGATGATTATACCAGGATAAAAGATTATAAAAGATTAAAAGTAATCATGTTCCTAACTTTACTTACTTGCAGTCAACAATGAGCACATCCAACAAAGATATCATCAGTTGTGCCAATTCAGGAGTGGGCAGATTAGCCTTGATTCCTGTGTTCACTTTATCCATGTTATCTTCGAGCCTTTCAATTATGTAGAGGACGAAGTTTAATGCTTCAAGTCTGAAGGTTGTATCTTCCCAGTGAGAGTCTACGACGACACATGGTTTGTTGTCTGCCCAGGGTAAGAAGTGGTAGTAACAACCATCGAACACAGCGTTGGTTGGTTGAGTGGATGATGCACACGGTGGAACGTGTTCATCCAGCTTGTTTCCATAGTTACCGATGCTTACCTCAAATTCCGTCGGTGAATCAATGCAGCTGATCATTGTGGCATTCATGAATGTGCAGTGCAGTTTGAATTTTCTTCTTCTTTGGAATTTCTAGAAGAACAAACCAGCATCACCATATCAGTAAATTATGGTTAGTGTAACTGTACATACGTCAGAAATTCTAGCAATATTTTGATTCTTGTGGCATGAATAGTTGGTTATTCACATATTGCATGACCATCGATTCATCTACACTGTAAGTACATATTGATATGCAAGGGTAGGCATACACTTATTTTCACAAGAAAAAGAAAGAGAAGTCTTATCTTGAGCAATATTACAATTGTAATTTACTTATTCATATCAACTTGATAAATGAGTTGAGGTGATTCATCTTCAACCATATTTTTCTTGTGGTTCAAAAGTTGGTTTACTCTTACACATTAGTTTGGAAAGTCGATTCATCTACAACCTTATTTGCTCCAGGGGTTGGACTTTAACCCAGATTAAATCAATTTTGCCCAGCCCAGCGGGTAAAACCTGGGTATAACCCAGGCAAAAGTTTGTACCGTCCTACAAGCTCACTGCATGGGATTTCAAATTGGTAGATATGTATAAAACAGTGAGTATAAGCAGAAATAGAAGATTTGCTATCTTAAACTTTACTTTACTGGCTATCACTGAGCCCGGGTTTGATACAGATTTTAATTTGCCAACCTTGATTTGCTCACAATTGAGGAGATGATACGGAGAGATAGAAGTCCTTGTCTAAAGGTAGATAAGTACCTCGCTATATCCTCCTGATCATAAACTCATCAAACAAAAGGAGCCTAAATCTTGTATAATATCAGTAGTTTTAAATAAGTTAGAAGTATCATTCGTGAATGTGCCTCCAAGGAAAGAAATGTGAAGAAAAGTCTTACTTGTATCTTGTAGAGATCCTCACTATTAATATCCTCATAGGAAATTTCTGGGAACTCTCCAATGACTGATTGAAGTTCCAACAAGACTCTTCCTCTGTATGCCACTCCATCACCCTAAACATGTAACCATTGAAAACTTATGAAATATTAAACATATGGCTAGCAGAAATTCTAGCTTGTGATTGGCTTTGAACCATGAAATATATATATATAATTTACTGTATTGCACATCAGTTTTGCACAGTATATATATTTTTTTAAATACAGTCATTCTTGTAAAATAGCATTTGGCCAGATGATATAACAACTAGTACAGTATCTGTCAAATATCAGTTTTTATGGAACTGAGACAAATTAAGATTACACTCCTTTCTGTGCAATAATGGCTTATTTTAAAAGTTAACTGGTGATAAGAAAATAGCCAGGAGATAACTGGCCTTATATGATAAGTATATGAAGATATATTATGAATGCTTAACAGGGGCGTTAATTTCTCTTGAGGGTGGGTGGGGGATCAAGGTCTACTTTAATGCACCATGAGTTCCCTCGCTCAAACAAGTGGTGGCAGTTAACATATGGACATTTGTCAAGAAGTAAAGTAATGGTGGATCATTAATGCCAAACTATTTTGCAGAAAAATTTGTACTGATAAGTGTAAAACAAAACACAAATGTTCCAAGACAAAATCGTGCAGAAAAAAGGTAATTTTCATTTGTGATTGCATTGATCATACCCCTTCCCAAAATGTGGGAGGTATATATCCCCATCCCCCCTGTATCGACACCCCTGCTGCTCAGAAGATTTAGTAAGCACGAACCTTGCCCAAATTGAGATCATCATACTCATCGGGTAAATCTGAATATTCTCTTGTTGAGCCATAGAAGTTGACATAACATGGACCAAATGTTGGCAAAAATCCTAAAAGAGAAAAGACTAAATTGATAAATCTTACTAAAAAAGAGAGAATTAAATGCAAAATATCTTTATTCAGATTAATTCAGATTTAAAAATATATGTAGTAAAATAGTAGAAAATTTAATGAAAACTGTTAGTTGAAAGTGCCCAAGCAAACTGTGGTAAGTTCTGGATGTGCAAAAGGATTAAACTTGATATAACATAAATTATATTCAACCTTATCAAACTGAGACCATCTGATGGTAAGTTGTAACTCTATATAAAATTGCATAAATATTTTCAATGAGTAGCTTAAAACATATGTTAATACTATTGATTTTTACTGTGTTCTTTTTTGTAACATTAATCCATAGCTATACCTTTAACACCTACACAAACCTGTATGAAATATATCATGTAAAACATAACTAAAATATACCATGTGAAATACATAAAATTTCCATTAGATACCACTAATAAATGAATTTATATTTTTAACAAACGACAAACAGATAGGACGTGTAACACAACAAAGCACGTGAGACTCGCACAGTGTACAAAAGAATAATAAACTACAAAAAGGTTGGAAACTACAAGTACTTATGTATAAAAATAGAAATAAAAAAAGATTCAAATATCACAATAAAAATAACTATTTCTTAAAATTTACCATCTTCTCCTTTTTCTAAGGGATGCAGGGAAATAAAGCATGCAGTAATTACTAAAAATGTTCACATGGGTGACTACATTCACGATTTGTTGCTGTTAAACGAAAGCCTCATACCTCATTTACTGTCTTTTTGGTCAACGTCGATTTATTGACAAGCGAAAAACAGGTCATCTTGACAAAATTTGAAAACTTCATTTCACAAATGGTTTGGATAAATATATATGATTGTCATATGATGGGGATATATAACCTATGTTGCTTGCATAGGGCAGCTGAAGAGTGATGAAGTGTTCAAACTAACCAATTTTTGACATACTTAAAATCCTGATGTGATCAGGAAATTCTGACTTCAGATTTGGAATAAGCAAAGTAAATTTAGTTATCAGCATCACCTGCTTTTCATCAATTGACCAATGAAAATTTTTTCCAGTGTAATGTTGTAAAAACCAGGTTATATATGAAATAACATTGCTAGTAGTTTCTACGTCTCATTGAAAATGTAAAAAATGACCCAAAATGAAATATGCGATTCAGCATGACAGCAACGAATCAAAGATACGAAAACCTTCCATTGAAATACATCTACCTTAGAAAAGCCATGAAATAGTTTTTACAAGATCTTCATCATGCTGTTTTGATATGTTAGTATCTTATACAAATTATGATTTCAACAGAAGTAATGAAAGGCATTATATATCAAGAATAGTCAGATTAAATGTATTTCAATGGAAAGGGTCACATTATTCTTTTTCTCATTAACAAAATACTAATAAGTATTTTGGATGATCATCTTCTCTGGTTGTACTGCACTTATGATACTTATTTAATATTCCCGAATTTGGACCCCATTACCTTTCACTTCACTTTTTTCTATTAACAATTTTAAACATTTTGTTAAACTTAATTAAAATCATTTTAGAGAATGCTTCTACTAATCCGAATTGATTTTGCAAAACATGAATGAACAAATTTAAAAAAGAGTCCTAAGCTCATCATGTAAACATGTAAATATTATACTATACATAGAATATATAATTAAACTGAAAAAGCTTAAAATGTACCAGTATCGCCGGGAGCGGAAATATCAGAAATTTGAATAAACGTCGTTCCTATGGCATCATCCTCACTGAGTCGATCCCTGGACGCATTATAAATCAAATTAATTAGCAATTAAGGGAAAATAAAGCCCTGATACAATCTTGTGTTAATATGCAGAGTATATGTACTAAAGACAGTGTTATGTTACTGAAGATGCTAAATAGATTGTTCGCTGAAGTGTGTGTTGTGGTGGTAGTGCATGAAACATGTTACTCATATAAGTTTTTTTTTTTTTTACTTTGGTGTTGTTGCATTGCAGGAGTGTTAAATGTTTTTGCCTAAAATTTGGTTATCATACTTCTATTGTGAATAAAAAAATAAATAAAAAAAGGTTTTTTATTTATTTGGATTTCAATCTAGACCCAGTTGTACTTACACTCCCAAAATTTGAAATCCTACTTGTGTGTAAATTATTTTGCTAAATGTTTGGTCATAGTGGTGGTACGAGTGACTTTTATTGTAGTGCAGGCAATGTTTTATCACCCAACAATTAGTAACTATCACACAAACAGTGGAACAACTATGGTTAGTCAACATTTGAACTTGACAAATACGTAATACTTCATGTATTGGTATAGGTACATTTTGTTTCTAAATTAGTTGCTGGATTTTCCACCATATGAAAGAGAACCTATTTCCATTGCATTGCAGCAACAGAGAATGCAAAGTGATTACAACATGATAAGCCAAGCCAGTTTCAATCATTTGTATGAGAATGCAGAAGTTGTGAGTCAAACTGATTGAAAATAGTTTCGAAAATATTTGAACTTCAGCCACGGCAGGATTGCATTGGAAGTATCTTCATTAAAATTTTTGAAAATCCTTCGGTGTGCTTGGGCAGTGTTTGAATTTGGCAAATTTTTAAGTGATGAAGCAACTCTGTAAATTTGGAGAAGGTTCATCATTTGCACTTATGAGCCAGCCTGCATGAAACAACTTAAAGTCCCAGTTTTATTGGTCCAATAATTTACCTTTCTTCATCTGAAAAACTGGCTATAACTTTGTGTCATAATCAACATCATCCCATGGGCTTTTTTTTTTAACAGGATAACCAATATATGTGTAAGTGTGTGGCAGTGTTAATAGTCAAAAGGTATGTTAGTGTCATTAGGTGGACATGGAAGCAGTAGTGATCTACACTATAATCTGATATCAAAGCTGCATGCAATTTTATGTGGCAGAAAGCTTTAGGTGGTTCATGTAACACTACGGTTTGGATAAAGCCTTTGCATTTTTGCGTGAGACAATCTATGCGCTACAGAAGCAACATTCAATGCTCTCTGTTGTGAAATTGCAAATCACTGTAGAGCATTTTAGGAACTCGCAACAAGGACAATATCAATTGCAATTGAACAATCACGAACCATCCCGAGAAGTAGTAGAAGATATTTGATCTAACTTTACGATGGCCGTAGCAACTGCGTCTGAATCGGAAATTCTGTCCCTAAAGTAGGAGAATAAAGTCAAGATATATTTTTTAAAACCTGAAATAGCGTACTTATTTAAGATAAGCATAGTATGGGACCTGAAGATTAGCATGGGATTTAAAGCTGGTAGGTCTGAAAACAAATTTGTAAGAAAAGCTTTGGAGGTTCGAGTTAATATGTAGTTGTAACTTGATGTTTCGCTTTGTAATGTTACTATGTTAGCCCAATGATATTTTGATACCGTTAAAATTATACCAATTGTTATAATGTTAGCCAAAATAAATGAACTGACAAAAACTACTGGATTACTTTTACCATAGGTCATAAGGTTACTTTGGCATTGAATATTTGTTAGATGAAGCAAATACTATGGAGAAAAAAAAATCTATATTCTGCTGTGAGAAAATGTGATTAGCATAATGTACATGGCAATCAAATTACAAATATATGAAGCACACAGTAGTCAAAATTTGGAGGGAATTCCAAAGGTCTTTCTTGATCCCTGAAATACATTGATGACGTATTCAATAGGGCATCGGAGAAAGCTTGGGAATCCCAAAAAATTTTGAATACTGGAGTAAGCAAATTACATCAGGTTAATCAAGTACTTTATTGCGTGGAATTTTTTTAAAGAAATCAAATATTATTTTGAATTGATCAACATAAAATATAAAAAACGAAATATGATAGTGCTGTGATTAAATTGCACTTAAGAAGTTCACCTTTCTCTCATTTTAATACATTTCAATTTATGGCATTTAACTATATGTATAATAATAAATAAAAAGGTAACCTACCAGTCAAAGAGTTGAAATTTGATACGTTCACACATAGAAGGAAACTGAAACAAAAATATGTGTTGCTCAAAAATAATAATCAATTTAAATGCAAGGCTCCTAAAACTTTGACTTTCCATCTATAGCCGTTTGTTAGTTTATTTCTACAGAAATTTATCGATAGCATAAACAAAAGGCTATTTACCCTCAATCCTAATCTGAGTTCTTGATTCCATTCTGGATGGTCATTGTTGTACATGATTCGAGACTTGACCTCTTGACCAGCAAAGGAGAACACAAAATACGGATCGACAAACTGTTTGTCATCTTTTCCTCCAAAGACGTTCTTAAGGCCCTGCATTACATTAGAATCCACTAAAAAAGAGAAAGGTATTACATTAATAATTCCACTAATCAAAATCTAACTCACAGATAAGATTCAATGAATCAGTGTAAAACTATTAAGGTAATACACAGCTACATTTTTGAGATAATCAGGATAGAATTTGTGCCAACCTATGACTTTGTTTATGTTTTGAATGAATGTCAGTTGGCAGTGTACAAAATTAAAACTGCAGGATTTGCCATAGACAGATATGTTAAAATATGTCATGATACGGAAATGTCTTTGATATTAACGACTTGAATTTATTTCGAAAAATCAACATTGATAATCCTATACAGCATTTTGTTACCCTAGTGAGTAGTATATTTATGGTATTATTGTTGTTATATATAGAGAGGCAGTATTCGTTTTACTAGGTGGAGATAGATATATATGTAGTGAGTGTGGCTGGCACTAGGAGTGCTGAACTCCAAGTGCAATCAAGTGTGACCACTGCATGAGATTGCAATCCCACCTGTTAGAGGGGTTTTCTGCTCTCAGATTCTGAAGGAAGAACATTGTATTGTTTTGATGGTCTTGTCTATGCATACTCTGCCAGGGGTGAGTGGTTTTATACACACTATTTATATTAAATCAATATATATATCTGCTGTACATTCATGTGTATTCAATTGCAATCTATTATGTGCAATTAGTATGTATTAGTAATGAGTAAATGATTGGGTGATTTATATTGTGAGGTGTACTTTGCATAGAGAGATAATTATTTACATGACACAATCTACTGTATTAAATAATTGGGTTAAGGTGATATAGTAATATGATTACTATAAATGGGTTATTTCTGTTATTTGCAGAATGCTAATGTATGCACAACCATGCAAACAACTTGGACTGAATAAACAGAGGAACTCAATTCTGAATTCGTAATCTTTGTTGAGGGACCTAACATTATGTAACACTGAAAATAAATAACTCACTTCTTGGAATATCTTCAGCTCTGTACAGCCTGAGTTTGAATGTAGCCGGTCTCAGCTGGACTCCAGCTGGACGCAGCAAGTTTCTGCAAAGAATTAAGTTCTGCCATCAACGCCCCATACCTACTACTTGAACATTTAACATCAGTGTGAAATATAATGCAAGGGTAAAATTTAAAACGAGTAATTAACTAAGTACTGTGTAATCATTGGAATTAATGAAAAATCTTACGATTCGATATCTTCATCATCATCGTCTCCAGATGGTTTAAAGCTCTGAAATTAGACAGACCAACTATTAAAAATTTAAGAACACACACAGATATTATCTGTGAGGACCGTATGAACATCACCAATCTGCCATTTATTTTGAGACACAAAATTCTTAGTAACATAAAACTGAAGTTGATTCGGAATCTGAATTGACATCGGAGATAAACATTCACTGGGCCAATTCAATGGCAGGTAAGATTTGCTTTTTGAAATGAGACATCTTGCTATCATTTAAAATTAAATTTTAAATGAGACAAAACCACTTACAGGGGCTTCATCTCCAGGGCCCAGGACTGATGCACAGATCTTGAGGTAGCCCTTTGCCCCCGCCATATTATCATCAGGGTCACTCAGTAGAAGCCATTTGTGAAGGAAAGAGTGTTGTGGCTCATCCCAGATCATTCCTACATCACACTTGAAAAAGAAGAAGAAATTGTCTGTTTGTGGTTCTTGAAGATGCATCAACAAATAACAGATTTCTCTGCGTCTATCATGACATACTACCCAGATAGCACTCCAAATCGTATCTACGTCGGCGTGTTGCCAGCGATGTAGAAACGATGTTGTACCGACGGAGGTCGATATAGAAACGACGCTGCCCCAATTTGGAATGCCATTTGGGTATTTATTTAAAAAGAATAATTATTTGTAAATGATGAGCTGTGTATTAAAGTTGCAATTATGTTTAAATGACATCATTACATTTTGAAATTAAACCAATTTAATTTAGTTAATGTTCAGTATAATCCTTACCTTAAATGATCCTATTAAGGCATCTGACCTGAGTTTGCGTGAATTGTAAACCTGCAATGTATTTATTGATCATTTTAAGGCATATGATGGAGTGTGATGAACTAACAGGCAAAGAACTTCTTCAAAAGTTGTATATATCCATCCTGCCATCCTGCTGTACAGGGGGTGGATCTCATGACAGGAGACTCACCATGAACAACAGGCAGATGAAAGAGAATGAATAATTGGATATACTTCGTAACCTTACTTCATAACCTTGAAGAATATACACAATTAAACCACAAAGATCCAAAAGTATCTTACCCCGAATTCAACTAGTTGGTCAAAGAGTTCAGCTGGAGAACAGAAGTAGTTGAAAAAGAACACTTCATTCCAGAATGGCGAGTTCGTAGACTTCTTGATTCTCGTCTGCTTTGTTTGATTATAACAAGTTACCCTGGAGACAGGACTGATGTTAGCACCTGGCATTTGTCTGGCTTCCACCACTTTGATTCGAACCTGGAACCAAGACAAAATATAGATATTCAATTGTGATTGCTCTTTTTAAAAGGAATAGTTCATCACTTAGGCCTCATTGCTGCAGTGACAAATAAGATAGTGCAAATGCCACACATATGAATAAATACATTTCAGACCAAGCGTGTAATGACAGGCAATGGAATCCTTGACCTCCGGAAAAGCTATCTAGACTATAGCTCCTTAACCACTAGACTCACAAGAAATTGCTTTCTGAGAATGCCACGCGGCAGGAACGACTTCTCAGTTCTGGTTGAGATTAAGCTGATGCATAAGTAACCAAGCGGCATTTTGGATTTAAACCTAAGACCTCCCCCGGATAAACTATAGCCACTACCTTTACCACTGGACTACCTTTTAGTTGGTAAATTTATTTGCAACCAGTTGCAACCATTCAACTTTAAGTTATGTAGGCCTACACCCTTAGTATAATTGAGTTGAGTATGTATCTAAAATTACCTACAGAAATTGAAAAAGGAATAAAGAAAATTGCAGAAAATTTTACAGACCTGGAAATCTTGTGGTTTGTCAGAGACAGGAGCTCTGGTCTTCCTGGCTCCCATCCTCTTCTTCTTCTTCTTCCTCTTCTTGACTGGCTGCCCAGATTCATCAAATCCCTCTTCCTCCTCGCTATCATCCTCATCTATGTAAGTAGGTCAAAGGTCAAGGTCACTGGACATTAGAGCATGTTATAAAGTATTTTGACTGGCTGCTGTGTGACTTTGCATACATTCTACATCTCAGACGTCGAGACATTTGTAGGTGGAAGTCTGCTGCCCGTCTCAAAGCATGAGGAAACTATTAGGTAACTAGTTTGTCACCCAGTCATGGATAGATATTATAAACAGCATAGTGGTTTTTATTGTACTGTATTGTCTGATTGTGGAGTCAAATAAGGAAAAAGATGTGAGATACTAATTCATACTGTGCTGGGTTAAAAAGTACTTAAATGGTCGATAAAAAAAAAACAAATTTAAAATAATGTCTTTTTTAACTATTTGATTTTCTTGTTATAAAACTGGCATATACATATATACATGTATCTGTATAGAAAATGAACCTCTAAAAGCAAAAATACAAAAACATTTTGTGCATGTAATATGACGTTATAAACAAAACTGATGAAAGTGGCATAAAGAATCAAAACAGGTTACTGAGACAAAATTGGCAACCATAAAACTTGTGAATTTTCCAAGCAAGAAAATATATGCAAAAATTGGAAAAACAAAGCATGCACGTGCAATCAAAAATCTTAAAGAATACGAATTAATATACCAAATTCGCATGTATGAAAACAATTGCAATTGTTAGAAAAGTATTGACTTAAATTGACGCAGAAAATGATAAGTCTTAGAAAACAAAACTGCTCAAAATATAATACTGCTTAATTCAACGAAACAACTGGTTGTTACATATCTAAAATAATCATGAATGCAGTCAATATTGACCTACCTAACCTGTATAATAGAATTATACATGATAATGTAAAGAAATGCTAGTTTAATATTTTTTTTTAAAACAGCTTTAAAGCACTACAATTTCTAAGATTTAACATTAAATGTCAAAATTCAAATAAAAAAAGAAGTACTTAAAAAAGAAATATTATATGCTCCGCTAGATTATAGTGGGAAAATGGCACATCCAGTCCATACAAGAAAGTTTTAGGAAGAAAGTTTAAAAGAAGAAATGAGAGATAATTAGTTTTGAACATTCAATGAATGATTAAAATTTAAATTGGTGAACAATATATTGAAAATATTGCCATAGAAATATTTGTCATTATTATCAGCAAATCATTTAATATATAGGCAAAATACTCAAAACATTTGGAAGGGCATGAATGGAGTAATCCATATTGACTACTTTGTTCACTGACTGGATATATAAAAATGTAATATTAAAAACTTTTATTTCACTAACATGACAGTGTATAGTCATGTACAATTTTGTATGGCTGGTGAAAATTCAGTGAAATCCTATACAGAAGTGTTATGATAGAGTTTTATAGAAAAACCAGCCAACACTCAATGAATATGTGGCATTAGGCAGGTTGTGGTATACAGCTGTAACATAATTTTCAATATATTGATTTTCTCAAAAGCATGGCTTATATGCTCATATAACTTTCTGTCATTAACAGCATTGAAATTATTAGTATATGTCCAGAGATTAATATTATACATCATCCATCATATTTGATGGATATGTATGGCCAACTGGTGTGTGAAAAGCAATAACAGAAAAGTTACAAGTCTAGCAAAATTATAGCGAAACCAGTAGGAGCAGTTGTGCAATGCGATTCTATCACAATGTATATAGGTGAATTTTCTAGTATTATTTTTCCTTTTATAACAAAGCTTAACATATGTCAGGGCTAAAATTTGAGACGAAAAACAATTGTTGTATTTCTCAGTCAGTCAGTCAGTCAGTTAGTCAATCAGTCAATCAGTCAGTTAGTCAATCAGACAATCAGTCAGTTAGTCAATCAGTCAATCAGTCAGTTCGTCAATCAGTCAATCAGTCAATCAGACAATCAAGTCAGTCAGTCAGAATAGACATTATACATGTATACATATCATATATCCAAAACTAGAATTTCCTGATAGATTTCAGTAAAAATGTGCATATGTCCCTAGTTCTTGTTATTTGCAATAACTATACTTAAGACAGTATAAAAGATATACAACCGTATGCTATAAACACGTACAGAATTAATTAATAAAAAGACGAATAAAAAAAAGACCAGAACTATATTTCCAGAACATAAAATATGCTATTTCCTACCATCAACTGCTTGGGAAGGCTCCGGTTTGTTTTTGCTCTCCTTTGCGGATTTAACAGCCCCTTTCGGGGGATCACCGGGTTTACCCTTATCCGGAACTGATGGAGAAACATCCGGGGTCTTTTTTAGTAACCCCGGAAGTTCCATTTTTGGTAACTCCATGTTGGTCCTTTGTAGGTTATTGATTCACTAATTAATATGCACTGAAGATTTGAATTTGAAATCATTCATTGGTGTCTGTGTGTCATGTTTCTCTGACTATGGTCCATTTTCAATGTCAATCCATGAACTAATTTTGATAGAAGTCAGTTTGGTAAACGCAATTTAGGATTAATAACCCTGTCATGCATTTTGTCCTTAATTTCAGTTTTTAGCTATCCAAAATTGCTAGTGGATGATGGTCCATTGCATTGGTTGAATTTTGCTAAACATACTTGTCAACAAACCATTTGTTAAACACAGTCTTGTAAGTTAATCATAGACCACTTTAAATTCCATATGAAGTCCAGCAATCACCATTAACACCCAAAAAGGTGAAAGATATCCATCTTTTGACGCAAACTGATTTTAACAAACAACAAAATTACATCCACTACCATCCAAACTGATATGCTCGCAGCTTTAATATGACATCCCACCACATCCAAGCATCACATAGAAATACATAATATGGGAGTTAAGCTCTGTCAATCAATGAATCGCCCATACAGTAGCCACGACAGGTGTACAGCTATCATCACCAATCATGCGTATATGTGCACATTCAGAGTTGCTCTATTATGGGCCAAAAATATTCAGAATGTTTTTCAGAGAATATACCCTCATATGCAGGTGTTATTACATAACAGGCATGTTTGCCCTTGTGGTTATAAAGAATGAAATATTAGGGGTTCATATATTGATTTGTGATCTGACATTGTAAACTGTTGCCAAACAGTCTGTAATTGTCTCATAAGAGTACATCAATTCCTCAAAGGAAACACACTAGCATAATCAGCTGCTGTCAAGTTACTGTCAAGTCGTACATTAGGACAGTTGTTTTTTGAAGCAAATATCAGCAAATAGAAGAGGTAAAAAACAAATCTTTCATTCAGCTGCTTTTGCAGATTAAAGTCTTTGTTCATGTATAGTGAGATTTAGATGTTGCAAATTGAGATCTTTTATTTCCCCATGAAATCCCCATTTCATTACGATAGGAACTAAAATCAAATGTCCTACCTAAATTCTCATTGGATAACCACTGGGACTATTAAAGTTTCTGCTTCAGTTATCTTACACAATCCAAACCTTTTAAAATTACTTGTGACTTAATGGTAACCAATCTTATGAATGTGCAATAAATCTTAGGGAATGGGGTGATTTTAAAGCAACCATATTTTTATTAATTTTTTTCCACCAACATGATGATAGAAGCGCTGACAAAAAAACTTATAAAGTTATTCAATTTGACACTTTCTAACTTTTTCTATTGCACATAAGAATTGTCCTGAGAGAGTCCGAGAAGCTAAAAATTAAATAAGTGTGGCCTTTGACAGTATGTGAATAGAATCAGGATAATGATAATAAATGTACATCTGGCCCATCCTATAAACTTCATTCATGAGCAAAGTGTTTGCCAGCTAAGAGCTCAAAAAACGTAATAAAGTGCAGACTTCCAATACTTGTCACTGTCTTTGTTGAGGGATGATTGGTGTGTGAGGGGAACATCAAGTCAAGATGTAGAACCCAAGTCAGTCAGTCAGTCAGTCGGATAGACAGACAGCGAGTCAGTCAGTCAGTCGGAAAGACAGACTGCCAGTCAGTCAGTCAGTCGGATAGACAGGCAGCGAGTCAGTCAGTCGGATAGACAGACAGCGAGTCAGTCAGTCAGTCGGATAGACAGGCAGCGAGTCAGTCAGTCAGTCGGAAAGACAGACTGCCAGTCAGTCAGTCAGTCGGATAGACAGGCAGCGAGTCAGTCAGTCGGATAGACAGACAGCGAGTCAGTCAGTCAGTCGGATAGACAGGCAGCGAGTCAGTCAGTTGGATAGACCGACAGCGAGTCAGTCAGTCATTCAGTCAGTCATTCAGTCAGTCATTCAGCCAGTCATTCAGTCAACCAGTCAGTCAACCAGTCTTCTATCACTACTTTTATTTCTATTTGGTGGTTTCTTGTCATCCTGCAGATAGATTCAAAGTAAAAGTTGAATTTGATTTAGACACCAGCATACTGATATCTCCTTTACGCATCATCCCTTGAAAAAATGCACAATATATTGGCAAGTAATTTTTTTCCCTAAAAACTACTTGTGAGTTATTGCAGTACAAATCTTTGTGAGAAACATACATAAAATTGTGTCAAAATCCCATTTAAAAAGTTGCCACCCTCTGCCTTTTGCATCTAAATACTAAACTAATAAACTATATACTGTATTTTCTTAATTAAAAAACGATATAGAATATAAAAGATATGCCATCATCTGTCATCCTATCATGTTAATAATGATTTGAATGGATCTCATATTAATATGGCTTATTAGTTTGTTCCTTTTAGCCTTCCATACACTGAAAATAAATAGTATTTTTGGTGCATTTCCATATGTTATGATTATGAGGGAAAATTATTTCATGAGTCTTAATAATAAATAGCCACCTTGAAATTATTAAAAATATGTTAAATTTCATAAACATCTAGTTTTAACACCAGGACAAATACTGTGCCCCCCCCTCCTCTAAAATTGATATTTTTCCCCCGGCTTATAATCGGGAAAATACGGCACTTCAATGACATCATTATTACCTACGGGGGCGTAGCTTTCATATACCAAGTGAATTGCTACACAGGATCAATAATGACACCTGGCTATATATGATGTGATTATAACATACTATACAGGTTTATGGACACCTTAATATTTTGCATGTTATACACAGAGGAGCAGCAAGTGTCTGTGTAATTGTGTACACCTGTTTTTTTGTTTACATTTGGGAATTTCTATTGACTAATTTTTATCGACTATGATATGACCACTGACGTCATTATAAACAAATAGGACGTCACGAAATATTGGATTGTTGAATGATGAATTTAAAAATGTGGGCACTTTTAAAGAAATTAAATCAAAAGTGTAAATAAGGTGAAAGATTAGGTTTGTATGGTGTGAACACAACATATATTCATCATAAAAATAGCTGAATATGGATAGATTGATGAGCGGTGGAGAGACAAACGATTGAGGATAGATAGATAGATATAGATACAGATAGATATAGATGGATAGATGGATAGATAGATGGGTAGATGGGTAGATGGGTAGATGGGTAGATTGGTAGATGGATAGATAGATATAGATAGATAGACAGATAGACAGATAGTAGGTAGATAGATAGATATGGACGTTAAAAATTGAACAATTATTAAAAAATTTATGCAAAAATTCAAAGTTAGTATAAACTGTCAAAAGTGCAAAATTATCAAAAAATGTTGAAATTTCAAATACACCTTGCAAGACAGACCTTTATCTAGTTGATCAATGTGGGTTATATGCCCGGAGCCTTCAATGGGAAAAATACATGCTAGGAATCAGATTTGTTTACCCTAAAAATTAAGTGAAGTTCCATGGAACTGACATGCTTTAATTTTGTTTAAGTGATATTTGCAGTATCCACTAGAGGACAGCACGTACTAGGGTTGTTAGTGCAGGACTAAGTGATCAGCTTATTTGGTAATCAAAAAGCAATGCAAAAATGTTAATTTTTATCAAACATCAAAAATGCAAAAATTATGAAGTGCAAGTCTAAAAAAATTGCACAAATGCAGCAGTTTCAATGGCAGATCCAGAGTTTGATAATGGACAAGAGAGAATGAAAGAATGAGAGATTAATAGATTCAATACCTGGCAAAAGTGAGTAAATACGAGAGCGGTTTACACCCCCCTAATAATCCGTTTAATAATTACCAAATGTTAAGTAATTTCACAATCTTTTTTCATCAGTAACTTGTTTTGCATTTTGTACATGGCCAAATGTGCCACGTGCGTTTTCCATGCGTTTGGATTAACTCATGGAAAACACATGGTTTTCACCTCATTATAATTAGGCAAAAACCATGCGTTTTCCATGCATTTATCCTTCTCATGGGGCACATTTGGTCATGTAGCATTCATTAGCCTTAGAAATTGCATGAATAATTTATTCTACTTGAGGTTTTGCAAGACATTACAATGCAATTATCATAAAACCACTGCAATTAAAGCAATTTCTTTGGCTATTGACTATTCAATTTAAATGCATTTGCTTTCGACTGGAAAGAAAACTTGAATATAAATGTCAAAGATTTTGAACTTGTGATTCGGAGTAATCTCTTATGAGCAAAATCAATGGACATTCTTAAACAGGGGTGTAGTCACTTTTGGCAGATATTGTAAGAGTATAATATATAGTGTAGATCCTATCATGTTCATAATTTCTATGAATCTTGGATACATATTTATATAACCTATATACTTAGTGAAGAATTGATGAAGGTGGTGAAGGGGAGACTGTACAGACAACCTTGACATTGTCATTTCAGCCAGACAGTCAGACTATCTTAAGATAGACAGGGAGTCAGGCAAGATAGACAGACTTTCATAGTTAACACAGTGCAGACAGACTTTCATAGTTGGATCTTTCAATGAAACTTGATCAAGATATGCACAGTGAGTAGATCTAATATATGAAATACCTTGTTCTGCCGTGTCTGTTTCATCTGCTGGGCAAAGATATGTACATTGTAATAACTATTATTTGATATATATAGTGTAACCCCACAATTACCAGATCTTGGAGACCACTAAAATTGTCGGAATATTGGAGTTGCTAATTCTGAACTTTTTTTTTTTGGAAACTTTGTAAGTACTTTTGTGATTCCATGAAGTGGTCACAAAATTTTGGTGGGCCATTAAACTTGTCTGAATAATGAGTTAATTCTTTGGTTTTACGATGCATTCACTTAAGTGATTTCATGAATTGGTTAACAATTTAGGTGGCTTCGTGGAATTACTTAAGTGAATTTATTCTTTATTTAAGAATTAAATAATTACTTAACTGGTTAAGGGAAAACAATTAGCTGATTGATGCAACAAGTTGGTCACAACGGATATCGAAAATGTCTCAATATTTAAAATTTCTAAATGCAGATTTAATATTAATACTGGATTTATTCTATTAGTGGGATCAGCAAATGTGTCACAATATTAGAGCACCTTCATGGAATCACAGAAATTGTTTAAATATATTACAACAAATAAAAATTCTTAATTTCAGAACCTTATTTTACTTGCAATTACTACTACTTTGGGACCAATGTGGTGATTGCAGTAGTAGTGTCAAAGCAATTTTCAGTGGCCTCAATTGGGGGGTATCACTATAGCTTTCAGTTACAGTCATTCAATGTAAGTTTCAATGAAGCAACCCTGATGGCAGAAGCATGACTTGACCGACACATGCTAATATAATGATTATAATTTCTATATGATTTTTGTAAGCGTTTTTGTCTTGTTCTAAACATAGAAAAACTGTGTGATGAATAAATTGCAGACACCTACCGTCAACTTGTGGAACTACTACTCCAGTGGCTCCTCCTCTACCTTTTGCACCAGGTGGCGGGGTGTACGAGATTTGAATATTGAGGGCGCACTGAAATAAAATGTCACAATTACTAAATTACAAACCTCATGTATAATATCTTGTAGATGTAGTACAGGTTCACAAAAAAGTATAAAATTGTCTATGATTTATAAGATTTATCAATTTTTTCAATAATAAAAAATTTGAGACTGATTCAGTATTTCATTAATCTATTCAAAAGAATTATCCGTGTGAACTTAAACTTATTCTTTAAGTTTTTGGGAATGTTACATGACCAAATCTGCCTCGTGCGTTTTTACTATGAGAAGGATAAATGCAAGGAAAACGCATGGTTTTTCGCTAATATAATGAGGCAAAAACCATGCGTTTTTCCAAACACATGGAAAATGCACGTGGCACAATTGGCCATTTAGCTTCATAAAATAGAACCTATAATGTCCCACATTTAACTAGAAAGTCAGATCAATAGGGAATTGTAATTTTCTATAATGTTTCAACTAAATCACTTTACATAGTTTTATTATATCAGAAACTATCAGAAATTTCGTTAGTAAATACTCACAGAAGTTGGTCGCCCAGCGGAGTCTGTAAGATTCAATGACAACTTTTGACTTTTCTGGCCCGCCAGAAAATTCTTCAGAGAAACTGTAGATTGTCCCAATAATCTGAAACGAAAATTAAAGTTTTATT
The DNA here is from genome assembly GCA_932294295.1 of Alitta virens. NCBI lineage: Eukaryota > Metazoa > Annelida > Polychaeta > Phyllodocida > Nereididae > Alitta > Alitta virens. The sequence continues at coordinate 15,500,690 of OW028580.1, read as the reverse complement.
AGCAAATAGCAAAATGGCTATCATAATATATAAAAGTGTGACTAAATGATTGTGAAAGGACATTGATGCTCTGTACATTAATTTGGCATTATTATATGTACACCGTTGTACAAATCCTCATGCACAATAGTGGCCTGACGCAGTGTCCCCTGCGCCACGCTGGAAATCATGAATGCAGCGAGTGGGGGCAATTTTAGCCATCTGACCTGGTAGTATGTTTTATTTAATAACTTCGTCAATTTATATACAATTTTCATAATTCCAAATCCAAATATGTAACTGGCATTAATTTATTAAACAAATTGTAGACGGATCCCTATTTTTCAGTGAATCGTTATCAATGAAGAATAAAAAAGAACAAATTGACAATAACAAAATTGGGGTTCAGTGGTACAAAACAATTACACAATGGTTACATTGTGAGACATGAGATATGTACACCCTCAAATGTTATGTACAAATCCACCTATCAGCCTCGTTGTACATTGACATTTTTGGGTGAACATATCTTCATGTCTCACATGCAACCATTGTATAATTGTGTATAGTACAATTTAGTTGTCGGCTCCTCAATAATCATATAACTGTCAGTAATGTTTTAAAATATTTTTAATTCATAAGATCACTGAAGCATTAGGGAACATGAGAATTTTATCCAATGCTAATCCAATAGTTTTTTTCACGTAGCCTACTTGAATCTGTGGGATATATGCCATTTGCTATACTATAAGTGAAAGTTAGATTTTGGCAAGCTGGTATGTATATTGCCTTACATATACTCCCATATGCCACCTAGTGTTTATTATCAGTATTACAGCTCATCTGGGCATGGACGCCCTCTACCTACATCATCTGACATGTCTAAACCAAGAATGTCTTCCAGGAAAGTAAATATAAAATATCTCTAGGTGGTTGAATTTAATTAGATCAATCATAATATTTATATTATATTCCTTTACATCAATTATATAAAATAAAATTGCTTTAAATAACACAATTTGAACTAATCTTATCTCATGCACAAAAGAAGAATAACTAATGCAGAATCTCACATCAACTTATAATTATATGGACTCATTACACTAGGAAGACCATTTATTGGTCAGTGTATATATAAACTCTAAATAAACCCCTTGGCCAATATTTACATTATATATATAAATATTCATATCAATATTTCTCCAGGTATTTGAGTGGGACACAGACACACACAAAACGTTGTGCAGTGACAGGAAATTTTCACAATGAGTCACTGAATATAGCTATAGTAATTGAATATAAATGTATGTATATGACATAGGGCCTATGTCATTATAGGGGGACTTTAATAGCTGCACCTATTCATAAGAAAGCTGGTGTAAAACCCCCCAAAATAGACAACTCTTTGTATGCACTTTGTCTATTGTTATTGTATGATGTGGTTTGGAGTTTCCTAGGTTTTTATATGATTAATTAGACCAATAAATTCCTGTTAGGGCTTGAATTTAGCTTCTAAGATAATATAAGTAGCAAAGCAAGAAGTGAAAATATATTGGTTGTATTAAACAATTTGTGATCAGATTCAGATTCATTCATTTTGCCCACTATTATTACAAAACATGATAAAATAAAGTGATTTTTAACAAAACATTGAGCAGGGTGATCCCTCTAAGATGATGATGTCATCACTGCCGAGGGGCCACCCACAAACCAACGCTAACTGTAGAAAATTACAATAATGTCAGCACCTAGAGTCAAGTATCAAGAATTTACTAATTGTATAGCAAAAATGTTGCTTCCTAAACTCAGTAATCTTAAATTCTTAATAGTGAGTTTGCCATAATAGTCAGTTTCACAAGATGAGATTATATTACAGTTAATCTTCATGGATCTTCATGGATCTTCATGGATCTTAGTAAAGCTTTCGATGTTATCCCCCATGGTTTATTAATTGCGAAGTTGTACGCATATGGCTATAGTCTAGACTGTGCTAAACTTATTCAAAACTACTTGAATGACAGATATCAACGTGTCAAGGTAAAGCAAGCCAGAAGTGATTGGTCCATGATAAGAAAGGGCGTCCCCCAGGGTTCCATTTTAGGGCCAACCCTGTTCAATATTTTCATAAATGATATGTTATTTTGTGCACAAGGTGTTGAATTATACAATTATGCTGATGACAACACCATCTCGTACACATCTGATTCCCCCTATGAACTGACTAGCAAATTAAAACAATGTGGATATAAAATAACCAATTGGTTTATGACAAATGGCATGCAAGCCAACCCCAATAAATACCAAGCCATTATCTTTGGCAACAAGAATGATGCCCCACAGTATTTCACCATAGGTGGTCAAAATGTCATGTGTAATGAAAATGCCAAACTGTTAGGTATTGAAATCGACTGCAAACTTACTTTTGACCGTCATGTTTCACAATTATGTAAAAAGGCGAGTCGACAGATTAATGCACTTATGAGACTTAGCAATATGTTAGACCATGATGTGAAAATGAATATATTTATGTCTTTTATTAAGAGTATATTCAACTATTGTCCAGTTACTTGGATGTTTACTAGATCTGGCAATATTAGAAAATTAGGTCGTCTGCAGCATAGAGCCTTACGGTTTGTTTATGGTGATTTTGATGCAAGTTATTCAGATTTACTACAAAGAAGTAACACCATGTCAGTAACAAGTTACTTGAAGTATATGTTAAGCATTGAGGTTTACAAATGTTTTAATAATCTATCTCCTGATTATTTATGTGATTTGTTTGAAATCAAGGTCAATAAATATGATATGAAAGATAACAGAAGAATAATTCAAAATAGATTTAAAAGCATAATTTATGGTTATAATTCTTTTAAGTACTATGGAGCTAAAGTATGGAATGAGTTACCATCAGATGTTAAAAGTTGTACCACCCTCAGGGAATTCAAACAAAGATGTCAAGAATATGTGAAGTTAACCCACTAAGCTTTTCTGTGCATCCTGTACATAGACATTAGTCATTGTTCTTTCATCTGTATATATATTCTCATCTTCCATTGTCATGTAATAGCCCATGGGCTAATGTTTTATTGTTATTTTACAAACCATGACTTTAAATAAAGCTTATTCTTATTCTTATTCTTAACCCAATATCATCAATATAAAAGGAAACGGCACAATAAAGATCACCAGACAACAATCTGTGTCAGCAAATATTATGACAAAGTTAAACATAGGCCTATCTGACAACATTTTTATAACCAGGATGACTAGTTCATAACAAGGATGTAATGTTTACAACTTGGGGGATTTTCATAGTTTCTCGAGTATTACTCTTTGTCTGAGTTTCATCCCGAATAGGACGGAGTTAACTAAAATCTTTGTTGGTTATAAGCAACCAACTGTTAGTTAACTCCCGACTATGAGGAAAATAACTCCATTAGGCATATTTACTAATTTGTTTGTTTGTTTTGTTTTAATGCCTTTAATACGCAAAACAAGTTCAGTTTGTACTCAGGAGGGAGTTAGTTAACATTTTCGTTGGTTATTGCCCGCTCAGAACAATGGGAAAACAGTCTAAGTGGAGTATAATGGTTATTTAATATTAGGACTTAAAGATATCGTATCTGCCAGTTTACTATATACTATAACATGCATATTGCTCAAGCATGTAGCTTTATGCTCCATTAAGTATGTATATATAGACAGATAAAACACTTGAATACTTCGATCTAGACTACTCAACTTCGCCACGACTTTGTACAAATTTTAGTATTTTTTTGGTGTCATTTCAGCTCCTAAACAATATGCACTCTAAACAAACACTTTTCAAAATGACTATACTTATAGTCATATAAAGCACCCTAATAAGGTGGTCAGTATGACAATTTCTTAGAAACTGGCTTCACAATGTCACAATAAAGACTTCATGCATTTGAAGACCATTCGCACGTAAGTTAAAGGGTCAAGGGTCTCAATGGCGAAGTGGTTTATCTAGTGTTGTATACATGTACATTGAAGTCACTTTGGAATCAAGTCACCAAGACTTTTTCACATTAACATTATGTCCAACTTTTCAGAATTAGTCAACCTTAGCCAATATAATATAAAAGCCATTAGTGAGTATGATTAATTTTTTCATCAAAAATGCACTCTACATGTTCAATGTTTCAATGCTACTGGGTCTTCAGCTTAGTCAGCTTATATGACCAGCTGCCAGAGGGAGACGTAATGATTGAATGGTAAGGCTTGGAGTTCACACCATGTTACTCATTTACCCCATGGATTGGCCGGTGTTATTGTTTGCCTCAGCTTAGACACTGAGAACAAGGTATGTCCATTTTAACGTCTTAATCGATATGCAGCTGGGATGTGGCTCATTAAGAGTGCCCAGGCCGGGAACCAAACCCTGGGACCATCAGCAGAGCTGGCTAATATGGAATTGGTGGATGCCTTGACCATTAGATGGCATTGACTAAGGTCAATTAACTTCTTCTTAGTCAAAATGACTAAATAGGGTCATTCATTTCAGACACTATATTTCTATAATTAATTTCTTAATTTTTTTTTTTTAATGTTTGTCTTTTAAGAGTCTTATAATTACAAACCAGTTAATTCTGATATTGTCTTAATATTGTCTCAATAGCGAAGTGGTCTTTATTAAGTGGGCGTCTGTTGCATAATATATTAACCCTTGCATGACGTGAATACCAATGGTCTAATATACCCCGTGGTCATTTTTTATGCTTCATTGTTTTCCTCAGTACACATTCGATCTAGTCTGGAACTTGTCCAGCTTGCTTGGACCTCGTGACCAAGTCATGACACGGATTTTTCCCCAATGTGATGTCATTGTTTGTGATATTATTCGGTGTAACCCTGACATTTTAGAGGGTTAATATAGCACTGAGGGTGCATGGGCAGGAGGGTGCGTTCACCCACCCCATCAATCGACAATAAATTGTAAAAGAAAACATAAAGCAGAATAATCAAACAACATCAGTACATAAGTATAATGTCATATTGTATAATTATATGACATCAGTTTGATAGGAACACATCTATGTTCACAAGGTACCAGTTTATCCAACTTAAAGAGTTTGATAATTAATTTTCTCTTTGTTAATTGTTTAATATGATGATATTCCTGGAACTAATATACCCTTCAATGTCGAAACTGGATTTTTTCATCTTTCATGAGAGCAAATGATTCTACCTGGTTACTTTGCTAATCATGGCACCCTTTTGTTGATTTTTAACTCTACTATACCAAGCTTAAATAACATTTTATTTACTTAGATGGATCGATGGGGCGTGTTTTCCTCTGGAACGAGATTTTAGTTGTTACATCCCTATGTATCTATTATCTATCGATATATCACCCTACTATCTATCTGTCTACCTATCTATCTATCTACCTATCTATATATATATATCTATCTATCTATACTTCTATATTCTCATTGTCTTAAGCCAGCTATTAAACATGACCATCAGCTGCCAGAAGCATGATAATCTATTTAAATTGCCTCAGCATAGACACCCAGTACAATGCACCCATGCGAAGAGTGCCCGGGCCGGGAGTCTAACCCAGGACCTCCAACAGAGCTGGGCAGAGTGGGATTTACTTTCTTTTTAAATTAACCACCCATGGCTTAATTGATTAAAATAAACGTTATTCTTTTACCTGGTGAATAGTGATTGGATATTTTTGGATCTCATTGCATTTTATAGTAGCAAAATACTAATAAACTGTTCACATAGATTGTCATAATGACATATAACAATCAAAGTGTGATCTATCAATCACAATACAATCACCACATAACTTAATTTAATTGTAACGGAATAATTTGTGAAGTTTATAAATGGTGATTTTAATTATGATAACACTTGTAAATTGATTTCATTTAATGACATAACTAGCAATCAAAATGTTAAATAAATATTTAACAATTCCAGCATATGTTTCACTCTGGCATAACTGGAAAAATATTTTCACAATGAGCTGTCCAGCAAAATGGTAAAACTTATTTAGTGAGTCTGACAACATTAACGAAATTCCAGTAATGTTGACATTAGATCCGGCATCTCTTTTACACTTGCTGACACGTGAAAATGTGACATTACAATGTTTGCAAAAGGAATTATGGGATAGCATGAATGCCATGTGTCAAGGGGGGTACAAGAGTGTTTAAATAATATCCCATGTTTAGCTATATTGGTCATGTACTATATTGTAAGTGTTGGATCATTGAGGTTTTGTTGACCTTAAATAGTTAAAGCAATGTGACATTTCCAAACCTGGATCTCCGTGCAGTATACATGTAAGTTTGTCGGATCAAAAATTCACTTATTCTTGTACGATATTAGATGTCCAAGTGATATAAAGAGTTATCACACATTTCCTTGTGCAATATCAGTTTTTATATAACCTCAACAACTGACTGTCGTCTTGGAATATGAGATGTCAAGATTCCATACAAAACGGTGTCTATGCTGAGGCAAGTAAAATACCCAACCCCATAGGGTAAATGTGTATTTATCATTGCACTACACTCAAAATTAAGGCCAACTCACTCTTAAGACCAGTAAATTTTAGAGCAAGCAATCGTAATGGTGAGGTATGACTGTATATCAATGATTATGATTGGGCAAGCCACTAAGAAAACTTGCGGTCCGAATAAAAGGTAGCGGGCGTGTCTTTTGATGAATCACCATGTCTGATAGTGGATTTTCACGGAAGGTTCTTGATATTTCCACCAGGTGGCTATGACAGAATACTGCAATTCTATTGGCTGAAAAAGTTCCCGCTCTTAGACACCTTATCATTCAGTTGATTTTTGTTTATTTTTCTGTTAAAGTTATATTTATTGAATATTTTAGTTATGATCTTCTATGTCTGAAAAGCAAATATAAAAATGAGTAACAAGAGGAGAAGAAAGACTTATGTCTTGCTGAATTCAGGGCAGCTCAGTGAAAAGACTCTATTGGCTGAACGGCCCTGAAATTGACAATTTTTTGATTCTGTGCTTCAACCACTTTCATAGTGTTATATATTTCATTATACAAAAAAAAAAAGGAATTTGACCATAGTGTGGAAATGGACAGAGCACGGATGTGATTTCAAGTAAAGTTTTCTTATCTCTATAAGGCAAGTCCTTGCCACTCACGAGGGTCAATTTTTGAAAAATAAAAGGGGGGGGGGGGTGGGGGGGGGCAGAAGTGCCCAGATCAGGATTTGAACCATAGACTATCAGCAGGATCAGAGGAGCTGAACAACGTTCATTACTAGACAGACATATACTGAATGAATGTAGGTGGGTGGATTAGGGCTTTACGTCCTGTATTTCAGCACCTGATGGGCTGATTAGGACAGGGACCATGGCAATGAGATGATGGATGAAACAGCCATCCAACAGAGGCTCCACCAGAAATGATCCCGGGACCCAGTGGTTGGAAGCCCAGTGCTACCACTGAGCTAGGTCCCCACCTCCTAATGAATGAATGACTGTATGACTGAATGAATGAATGAATGAATGAATTTGTCTATCTATCTAGCCAGTCAGCCAGCCAGTCTAGGTCATCGTATTAGATTCTATTAGACAGGTCTAGAAGCTTCTTCCAGACAACAACAGTCTCCCCTAGTCCCCATCCATCGATCAATACGGAGGGCTGACAACAACAAATGTACTTTCGAGCCAAAATAAACCATCACAAAAAAGCAGAGTCGGAGAAAAGATTCAGAATGATACATTTAGATGGCTCTCATCAATAGTAAATCGGACAATATTATTTTGGTAAATTAGCTGCCTAAGACTAACTCTCTGAATACAATGTTTTAGATTTGCAGTTAAAGCAGTTTACTTATAGCTAAGTAAGTAAGTGAGTAAGTGAGTAAGTGAGTGGGTGAGTAAATAAGTAAATAAGTAATTTACTAAACTGGCACCTTATATAATGAAAGTACCAGAAATTGATAGTGACTTATTATGGGTTTATGCATGGTATTTTAACCTCTCCCTGACCTTGGTTAGAAGTTGTTATTAACCATATATCTTCCAAGCAAGAACACGTTTATGCATACATTTACAGCATAAACTATGTATTCTATGGTATATACATGGAATATCATGACCGTCTGCTTTCCGGTATACTATGAAATAATAAAGGGCCATAATTGCTAGCATCAAACGTATTTACAAAGGCTTCATTCATTTGTTATTTCTGGTCATTTTCACACAGTCAACAGTGTAACAAAATGTGAAAAGAGATGAAGAACAGCAGCACAGCAGCAGCAACATGACTACAAGTGTAAATGAAAAATAGTAAACAATTTCTAACAAAGAGTATTGTCTTAATGTCATTTGTCTAAAGCGTATATGCCCAGATCTATAAGCAGAAGTAATGATGAGGTGATAAGAATGAAACACGATGATGTGCAAATTATGCAGATTTTGATCATCTAAAATATTCTTGTAACTATGCAGCAGTGGGGGGTTAAAAAAATTATTCAATGAACTGGTATTATCAAAACATTTATATGTTATTGTGATACAAGGCATTTACAATATATGCTGATGTCATCAATACAAGTCTAGGGATGAAGGGTTAAAGTCAGGCAATGAGGCATGATAGAAGGACCTCTCTATCTTGGCTGAGTCACTCTAGAAGTAAGTAAAAGACCCCACCCATGGGGTAAATGTGTCACTGTGGATAAACCAAAGCGGTCAATCCAAGGCGTAACGCGGTGTGAGTTCCGGACCCATCATCTCATCATTACGTCTGCCTGCGGATTTAGCTTGACTTAGCAAAGTTCAGACCTTTGCCATTAAGACAATAATAATAAAAATCCAGGCAAATGAATTCGTGCAGTTTGACAGTCCACGTGGAATTCTGGTTCATCCGCTTGTAAAATGCAGACATTTCTAAATATTCCCCCACTCAATTACATGTCAAACACTCAATTTATCCGGAGCGATCTGTCAACAACCTGGAATTGGTCAAAATACAGATATCGCATCAGGACTCTCATAGTATGTCAAATGTAATAACACTTTGTATTTGGGTGATAGGACAAGTTAATGTAGCACTAATGTACTACATTATATCCTGTATGAATGGTTAAATTGCGAGGGATCGAGTTTGGATCATTGATTGATATTTGGATCATCATCATAAAAAAAAAAAAAAGTGATAAAGTTTAAACAAAATATAAGTGAAGAAAAATGATAAACAAGTAAAAAGATGAAAGCATGATCATTGAAGACAACAAAAGACTTGAAAATACATCATATAAGAATAATAATAATGCCATTTATTTAGGTATAACAGAATGCAGACAGTGTTATGATATGTTGGAAGAATTCTTCACAATGGTGTCATTTACAAACAATATTTATAGTTGGTCAAAGAATTGGTCCGTTTAATACACTGGTCAGTTTCTCTGAATGTCCCAGGTTCGATCCCTGACCAGGGCACACTTCATGAGATGTTACATTGGTGGTGCCTTGTACTCGGTGTCTATGCTTGGGCATCTAAAAGACCCCACCAATGGGGTAAATGTGTGTAACATGGTGTAGACTTCTAGCCTCATCATCTCATCATTACATCTGCCTCTGACTGCTGGTTACATAATCTGACTAAGCTTCAGACTCAGCAGCTTTGAAACATTGAACCAATGGGGTAAATGTGTAACATGGTACCCTGTGGACACCATGTATTATCAGGTCATCATCTCATCATTATATCTACCACTGTCTGCTAGTCATATGAGCTAGACTTTAGATTGGTAGAGACAATGAAAAAAAAAAAAATATATATATATATATATATATATATATATCAAATCTCATGACATAAAAAAAAAATCGTTCATTACCATCCCTTTGATTCTTTTTCTTTTTTTTCACAGACAGGAAATCCAATTGTACTGGGACATATGGCATTTATGGCAGAGGTTAGAAACAGTTTTTTTCTCTCGTGATAGAACACATGATACATGTATGGGTGTAACGTGTATGGAGAGGGACTGTCTCATATGAGAATAGAGAAATCCCAGATTTACTGTAGTGCAATATACAATACTACAAAACAAAACAACAAAAAAACAATTTAATAAAGCATATAATCAGCCCTAGCAATGTTTTGGGGTCAGTTAGTGTGGCATTGACGGTCCATGAACACAGGGGTGTATAACCAGAAGATTTATGGGGGATCAAGGGGATTTTATAATTTTCTGTGCAATTTTCTTTTTTATCAATGTAAATGTATGCAGTTTTATACACTACTAGGCCCACTACAATGAATTCACTTATATACTATAGTCCGGGCCTGATCAAGCACGAGTCTTTCTCAACTCTCTGGGGAGTATACCGCCGATCAGCCTTTGAAGCGAATCAGGTACTCATTTACACCCCTGTGTGGAGTGGAGCAGAGTTACAGAGGATCTGCTCATATCATCGTTCAAGACTCGAATCCACAACCTTCCGGCTTGAAGGCAAGCACCTCAACCACTAGGTTTATAGGCCAGATTTGACTTCAGTAAAATACATTTTTGTTTAAATTTAAGCTCATGTGTATACTTATGAAATCGATGCAAACTTTGCCAATTAGACTGCTCTTTATCGTCTCAACGTAGTAGTTATATTTTTATATTTTCAATAAACAAATTTGATAAAATGAAGAATAGGCCTATTCATGCAAACAAAACTTTCTTTTCCATGATTGAGTCATTTGCCTTATCAAATTATATGTTATATTAAATTATATTAAGTTGCTTATGGGATGGGTTTCATGACCCAGAAGGGGAGGAGTTTATCCATCACATCCTATTTTGTATGAGTGCAGAATCTTACTATTTATTAATTTTGATAAAACGAAACTATACTTTTTTAAAGTTTGTATAAATGACATCAGTATGGATTTCATGTTCCTGGGGCAAACTCTATATATGTCTAAGATAAAAAAAAAAATGAAAGAAGTTAGTTAAAGCCCCGTTCCCACATAGCCGAGTTTGTCGTAGTCAACTCGTAGTATTACGTAACGGCCAAAATTCGAGGAGTTGGCGACAAATTCTGGCGGAAAAAGTGACATGGCGGGTTACTCGCCGAGTTACTCGGCGGGTTCGGCGGGTCACTCGGCGGGTGATTTGCCAAGTTGTAGGAGTGACTCGCCGGGTTAAGCAAGGTAGCTACGACAGCGGCGAGTCATCCGTCGAATGATAGGCCGACGCCAGTCTACCTGCATTCTCAGACGCATATCTCGCTTAATATTTGGTCTATTTTCGATCTGAAAAGACGTGTGGAATTAGTATGAACTATGCTACAATCATATTTGACGAAAATCTGACTAATATTAAGGGAGCAGTAGCTTTTTAAAGAAGCGCTCAGCTTTCTGCATTAATACAGTCCGGGCGCGGAAGTCTGCGAGAGCACCACTGTTTGCCTCCGCCAACCTAGCTGCCTTCTCAGACGAATATCTCGCTTAATATTTGGTCTATTTTCAATCCGAAAACACCTATGGAGTCACTATGAATTATACTACAAAACAGTCTTATTTGACGAAAATCGGACTATTAGGGGAGCAGCAGCCTTTTAAATTATATACGACCCCCTACGCTGATGATGAATGGACTAAAGGTATAACTCGGCGAGTTACTCGGCGAGTTACTCGGCGAGTTACTCCTACAACTCGGTGAGTTACTCCTACAACTCGCCGAGTTACTCCTCGCACTCCTGAACATCCCACCGAGTGTAATACGAGTGAAATTAGCGCCGAGTAACTCGCCGCGTTCGAGGAGTAACTCGGCGAGTTAGAGGAGTTACTCGCCGAGTGACTCCTGGTACTCGGCGAGTCATGGCCGAGTTTTTGAAACTCCTGGAAAATCCGCCGAGTGTGCCGTGCAGCGCGGCATACTCGGCTATCGGCTCCAAATCTCAGGAGTTGGCTACGAGTCCCAGGAGTTACTCGCCGAGTATCTCCCGAGTGCGAGGAGTAGTCGCAGAGTTTAGTACGTATTGGGCCCGAGAGGCGTGTTACATAATACTACGAGTTGACTACGAGAAACTCGGCTATGTGGGAACGGGGCTTAAGGAAGAGATTATCTTACAATATATAGCATTGGGCTTTGGGATCATGTGATAACTGTGTGACTGTGTTTTACTGCATGTTTTAAACAATTAACAAAACCACGTGTAGGCCATTTCTGACCAAATATTTTTGATAACTAAAATGTGTTTAAGAAAAAAAATCTGTGAACCTGTCATATTGACTATGTAGAACTGTCAAACTACACTATAACGAGTTTCCGTAGTTGTCTTACAATTTTACCGTAGTTATTACAGCAAAATAATGTAAATTTGGAATACAGCATGCTACTGTAAATTTTTTATGACAAGATAACGTTTATGTTACCTGCGGTATAATACTTAAAATTTACAGCTGAAGTAAATAAACTGGCAGTCTATCATAATTATTCAGTAGATTGCCGTAAAACAGACCAAAATCTATCATACAGCATATTCTATGGAAATATACCGTAAAACAACTCTACACCATGATGCTGCAGCATTTTATGGAGAGATACAGTAAATCTCATGTATAGTATGCCGTAAAATTTACTGTAGATAACCCAACGTTGACTTTTTATAAGGGCTCATCGACAGTATTTTACGTTAAAATGCTGTTTTTGAGATTTTACGGTAAGCAATCGTCAAAACATAATAGATGCATGTGCCGTAATTTTACAGCAAACATCCGTTTGTCCACTTTTACCGTAGACCAACTTGCAACTGTAATTTTTGCAGCAAGATACTGTGCAAAAATTCGCCCCCAAGATGCCGTAAAAACTACAGGATCTTTTTTTACAGTGCACATGAGAATATACTTTGACAAATTAAGGAATAGAGATGACTGACTAAACTTCACAGTCGATGTCAAAATTGTGAACACTTTATTAATACATTTTAAATTTCTTTTATTTATCATTAAGTTAATTTGCAATTCAAGTCAAGTAAATTTAATTAATACTTGATCTAGGTAGATGACCGATCTAACTGTAAAATAAATTTCATCTAATTTTGCCTTTATTTATATCTTTACTATCGATTATTTCATTAATCATCTTATCCATAATTAATGGATTAATATCATTAATGGATAGGGGAATAAATGAACTGATCGATATCAATGGACCATTAATCAATTTTGTATTTTTCTATAATTCATTATTTATTTATTCAGTATATAGCTTCAATTATGTATTAATGTCCATGGATTTTTTTTATCATTTGTAATTGTCTGTTAATGTATTTATTATTTATTTATTTATCTGTTTGAGAATAAAGTAAACATTCCATTCCACTGAGTTATCTAAATAAGAAGGATCCAATGTGTACATGCATGTCTAGTATGACACACATATATCTGCCAAAATCTATACTATACAGTCTTGTGGAATAACATTGAATGTGCATAGAATATGCAGTGCGTTTTTATATAGAATTTTTTATTTCACACATTAAAAATTGCATTAGCTGCATCATGAAATATAAAAAGATACAAGCAGGGAATTTATAAAAAGTATGTTCATTCGAAATTTGGACATACTACAGTTATGCAACAGAATAACTAAAAAATAGGAATAGTATTATCTGACTGACTGACGGACTGACTGACTGACTGACTGGATCCAATCTTAAACTATTTACTAACGTTATAGACTATATAGCTCAATAAATTTGACATCTGACATTATTGCATTGGCACTAAACGCTAGGTGATCTTACAGTTAGTTTCATAAAATATGGTCGACTCTAGACAGCTGTAGGAACCTATTTTTAGCTGTAGCTATAACTGATTAAAGCCAGCTGCTCCTGTCTACTCCTAGCTAATAGTCGGCTTACACCCATTACCATTGAAAAAATATAAACCTATGGTAAATGTTACATATTTATGATATATGAGATAAATCTATGTACAATAGACATGCATCTTTTCAATGAAAAATGACAAATATGGGTAACTCTCAACTTATCACCAAATGGTGCTGCATGTACTTTTAGATCCGAGTTTGAATAGCCAGCTATTGCCAGACAGTTCTGTTTAGTGGCATGTGGCACCGTATAGCAGGGCCAGCGTCAATTCTACATCGCTTTGTCATCGTTTTGACATGGCCAACATCGCCAACATCGCCAACATCGCGCCAACGTTGATATGAGTTGGGTATAGATTCAATTTGACAGGCCATGTTTAATAAAACTAACTGTATGTACAGTGATGGTCATAACAATGAGGTTGTTTGATATTAAAATTACAGGAGAATACTGTATAATATTATTGTTTTAAATGTACAAGTATTCTATTACTTATGAACCATGATATCGTACTTGAAATTGAAACATACCAAATAAAAGTCATTGTGAAAATTATTTATTTTAATTGTTATCAATTACATGGTACACCCTCCTTAAAAACTATCACTTAGACATAAACTTCTTTAAGTTTAATATAACTGCAGTGTGTATCTAGCTTAAGTGAAAATTGTCTAAAGCCAAAATTAAGCAATGACACCGGTCTTAAGACCTTAGAGAGCCTCCCACACATAGAGAAAAATACATTTAAAATATGTCTTTCCTTGTTTATTTGTCTATGTATGTTTCAAACAATGTCTGTATATGAAATGTGTGTCTCTTTGTGTAAATAAATGTCTTTGTCTGTCTTTGAAAGAAGGATGAAAAATGGCTGAACAAAGTTAGAGATATTGCACTTTCAATATTGTACATTTGTAGAAGTATAAAATTCACAGGCTAGCTAATTGGACATTATACATTAAGTACCCTCATAGCACTACATCTAGCAGGTGTTAAAAGCCTAAAACAAATACACATACATGTGATCTACGTATTTACAACATTACATAGGGGCATTGTAATATCATTGGCTCATTGACAATATTAGTATACGAACTGTGAATACCCAATAAAGCATAGCTTAACCACATGTACATGACAACTCTAAGTCTTAAGAAATTGGCACAGAGAAATATATATGGCACAACACTTAACAATTATAATTGCAAGACACTAAAGTAAATATGTCCTTATGACCTGTGGTTGTTACAAGGTTTTACCTGTTGCATAATAATGCATAACATTAGCTAACAAAGTACAGAACCCCACTACAGTGAAACGTCATTATTAAGAACACCTCACTATTAAGTGAGAGCACCCTTGTTGGAGCCAAGTGTAATCTATCTAGAACAATATTTATATATAATTTTAAAAAAATTTTCTTATCTGCTCATTGCATAGAAATGTATACTTCCGTTCGGTAAAAATCGAAATTTGGAAATAAAAATCAATGTCAATGTCAATGTACATCTATCTATCTATCTATCTATCTATCCATCTCTATATCTCTATATCTCTATCTATCCATCTATCCATCTATCCATCTATCCATCTATCCATCTATCCATCCACATATCCATCCATCCATCCATCCATCCATCCATCCATCCATCTATCATTTATATCTATCTCTATATCTCTATATCTCTATCTATCCATCTATCCATCTATCCATCCATCTATCCATCCATCCATCTATCCATCTATTCCTCCATCTATCCATCTATCTATCTATCATTTGTCTATCTAACTATCTGTCTGTCTATCCACCTATCCATCCGTCTATCCATCTATCTATATATATAATCTATACCAAAGACTCATAGCTCTGCTATGTAAAAATAGTGCAAGTCTAGCTACACTAAGAATATATATCAGAAAATTCTGACTCAGACTACAACTGCATAAATAGCACATGCCTTAAGGGGCAGTGCTATGGACTTGGGAGTACTGCATAAGTAGCCCTTAGCAATTTTAAAAACATTTCTATTAATAAGAAGACCCAGTGGCAGATAATGTCGTACAAGTCATAATGCACAACCATATCAAAATTAGAAAATTGGCTCCTATAAGCACTGTGTGTTGTCACCTCACAGCCCAGCGACCTAACTATGTACATGTTTTGCTCGTTTACTCATCTGAAGTAAATTAATCAATTTCTCTGGTCTATAGGCTGGCTTATGGTATTAAAGGTTTAACAATGAAATTACAAAAGAATTAGATCTTTATGTGCTGAGTTTAGGCTATTCTTGTTGTGACATGCAGGTAATTCAGAAAAATTGCCTAAACTCAAAAAATATAAATTCATTTCTCTTGTATTTTTAAGAGAAGATTTCTGTAAGTCTATATGCAGACTATCGGCTACATAGTTTAACCAATCATTTTGTTTAACTAGGTAAACTAGCAAAGAATGTCCATAATTAGGTTGCCGGGCTGTGTGGTGACGACACACAGTGTAAATGAGTTTAAGTATAGATCTGTATTGTTGAATCCATAAGAAATTGTTGAACTTTCTGGTCTCAATTGTAAGCTTGTCTTAATTGTGGATAAATTAATTGCAATATCTATAAAAAAAGTTGGGAGTTACTTATGAAATACACTGGTTTTAATTCCGGGTCATCAGTTGCATATAATTAGCAAGAGACTATTCTGGTTCAATTTAAATTTGATCAATATTAATAACCCATAGGTCACACATCTTAAAAACAGGTGTTGGTAGTTTCATGTAAATTGATAGATTACACAAATAGACTTAGATAAAAACGTGAGAGTGATAACGTTATCAAAACGGGAAGAAAAATTTGGAAATAAAAATTAATAATGGCTAAAACTGGAAATGATATATGATCCAAATTGAAAATGTTAATTGGGAAAGGGAATCAATCACCCTAGACACAATCCAATTGTCTAAAAAAAATTGCTATTCTAGCTAAAAGAGATTTTCAGTGTATATATCTTGTACATTTTAATGTTTTCTATATTTCATGACAGCTAGTATTTCTGGAAAGCACCTATATAATATTATATAGTCTAGAGCTCCCACGCACAGTGCATGCAAACATGTATGCAACTCTTGAATATATTTGCATGACAAACGACAATTTTTGTGTGAAATGAGGCATAAAATTCACGAAAAGGTACAAATATCATTTATTTGGCAAGGAACAAGCTCTTTGCTATATAAGCGCCCTAAACCCAATTTAGACATACAGTTATTGACAGTTATAAATAGCATCCCAGTGGGAACATAAAATATCTAATAATTTACAGTAACAGTCTACTGAATATATATTTTCTTTCTTCTTCGCATGTCATTAAAAATAGGTTTGACTTAATCTTAGACACTTAATTTGTCTAGCATGACTGGCCCTTAATTTTAATTATAGCTATTTAACAATGTTTAATTAACAAGTTAAGGCAGCTTTATTCAACAATTTAAGTTAGTCGATCTACCTTAAGAAGTCTAAACTGGTCATTATGACTAACAAGAATAACAATATAAATGTATATGACATTTATTAAGTGACTACATTGTGCATTTTTGACGAACTGACAAAATTATTTCTTATTTGTTAATAAAACTATGGCAGTGAAGATATGGTTAAATATCATTCTAAGATCTTTTTTCGTTCCAGTATTTAGATGTGAAAATAACTTTATGCCACTGGGAAAACAACTACCAAAATATGCTTATTTTTTGTGAGTGATTACATATTTTTGCCCAACTGTATTTCGCTACATTACAGTTATACACTTGAATGTCTATCCTATACAATACACCCTGGAAAAGTCTGAAGAAAAACTACGTTATGCACATAGCCAAATGTCAATAGTCTTCAAGTAGTCCGCACAATCAAATCTTATCATATGTTTACCTCCAAACGTATAAAGATAGGCCTGAAAGGTCTCTGGCTGACATACACCTACCCATACAAGTACTGTCCGTAGATACCTAGGACTTTTCACAGGTTTTTGAGGATCATAAATATTTGTAGTGATTTTATGGCGATCAATGAAAAATCACAACACCATCAAAGAGTAGTTTGTGGGGTTGACTTTGACCAGGACGGAAATGATGTAATAGTTATATGAAGTTTTGTCCCGAATAGGAGGGAGTTAGAGGGATATAACTAACTTATACTCCCTTTGGCATATTTACTATTTTGTTCAATTGTATGACTTTGTATTGCTCTTTATTGCACAATTTAAATACAGTTTACACTCAGGAGGGAGTTTAGTCAAATTAACGTTGGTTATATCCAGGTCCGTAGCCTGGAAAAAAGTCTAGGGGGGGGGGTTTGGCAGTTAGGTCACAAGTCACACTTCTGATGTTCTGATGTTCACTTCAGTAACCATAAATGTAATATTTTTTGCTAAATTCTAGGGAGGGGGGGGGGCAGTTTCCCCCCCCCCCTTCCTCGGCAGGCTACGGCCCTCTCAGAACAATAGGAAAGCTATCATGGTGGAGTATATTAGAGATGTTATGGATCCAAGACTTGTCAAAAGATATGATCTGACTTCTACAGTCTATCTAAACATGTCAAGTATCACCAGAATAGTTCAGATCCTTTTACCGAAAGAAACCGCTGGTGTCATTATATCTGAATGAGAGTGTGATGAAGCAGGAATATATCCCATCTGAATGGATAGGGTCAGATGAGGCGGTTTTATTCTCAATGCTACTGGGTCTGAAGCTTAGTCGGCTTATATATGACCAGCAGCCAGAGGCAGACATAATGATGAGATGATTAGGCATGGAGTCCACATCATGTTACACATTTACACCATGGGTGGCACCTCTTACTGCTTACTTGCCTCAGCATAGACACCGAGTACAAGGCACCACCAATTTAACATCTCATGCAACAGATATCCCGTTGAATATGTAGTACATAAAGAGTGCCCGGGCTGGGATTCGAACTCTGGGGTAAGGAGAAACAAGTCCATACAAAATGTAACTTTTATACATGGCCAAATGTGCTATGTGGGTTTTCCATGCGTTTGGATAAAAGCATGGAAAACGCATAGTTTTCACCTAATTTTAATTAGGCCAAAACCATGCGTTTTCCATGCGTTTATCCTTCTCATGGAAAACGCACGTGGCACATTTGGCCCATGTACTTGAGCAATTGATTGGGATTACTGACAGCTATAGATCATTTGTGACAGCTACATGTAGGTTAGACTTTCTAAAGAGCATTACTGTACAGAATCGGTGACATTGTATCTTAATAAACGTTTTGAGTGACAGGAAAATCACTTTCACAACAACAAATTAAACAATATACCATTACAATAACAACAAATTTGCATGATATCAAATTGACTTTAATGATGCAAAACGTAAACATTTATGTCATAAATTTGCCAGACATGTTTCGTTTTAATCTCCTACAGCAATAGATTTATGAACTGTAACAGAATATACATTTCATATTCTTTTTTTATTGCTATTTTTGGTTGTACTGGAACAGTCTGGATACTGATTTTGACTATAATTAGTCATTCTGCCATACAAAATAGCACTAATTCAAAGACTTACTTTTGTACTACAAGTTTTCTTTTATGTGCAAAGTGAAATATTTGACAGTAAAAACCCTTACACATTCAAATATTTAGATTGTTTTATCCAAACAATGTAGTTTATGCAAACCCGCATAAACAAAAACACTCATTGTCATCCCATAGCTATATGCTGGTGACGTGCATCAGGCAAAAATTGCAGGTCAAAAATTGACACTGCAAAAAATTGCCCCCTTCTGGCATGATACAAAATTGGGTCTAATGTAGATTTTCTATGTAGGGAGATTTATTATGTATTATAAACGTGGCATATAGTCATATATGATATAGATATGAATGACTGAGATAAATTGCCCATTGTATTTGTAAATTTTCCATTTAAAATTAGTGTAAAATGGAAATTTATATATATCTTTATCATAATTATCAAGTTTCAGACTTTTGAGGGAATGTTATCAAAAGAAACATATGTTTGGTTTTCCAGCCAGTAGTAGTAGTAGTAGTAGTAATAGTAGAGGTAGTAGAAGTAGTGGTAGTAGTAGTAGTAGTAGTAGTAGTAGTAGTAGTAATATCAGTTGTAATAGACATTGGCTATACTCCTTTTGAAATTGCAAAAGAATGTATTTCCGACAAATCTGCCACTTCCTGTTCATGAATTTATGGAAATAATGTATCATACAATATACATCAATGCATACATTAATACCCAAAGGCATAATGTAAAGAATCGACATTCTCTCTGTGATGTAATTAAGGTCCATTGTATGTAATGTTGTGAGTTTATGACACAGAAAATTGAGCAGACCAGTAAAGCAAATTGTAACTGAACAGCTAAACAAATGCCAGGCTTGGTTTTGCCAATGAGCTGTGTTTAGGTCATGTGAATATGCTCTTTATATTGATATATGATCATTGGACCAATACAACCTGACAGCACCTCTTACAGACAATATTAGTGTGAAACTAGATAATCTAAAAACACGATGTAATCTAGCTTTAATGATTGTTGCCTGATATATTGAAAATATATTTTTATACTTGAGTGAGTTGTAGTCTATATTCTCTGTCTATATTCTCTGATGTCTAATAAAATACCACAGGCCACTTTATTACAGTCAAATTCACTAAGTCAGAAACAAATTTCTTGGACTTGGAAGCTGAACTCCAGAGGACGTCATGTGAATCCAGGACTCTCATTGGTTAAAGCTGCAATCCCTCAGCCAATAAGAGTCCAATATTCACATGACGTCATATGGAGTTCAATTTCCAATTCTGTGAGATTTGTTTCCAACTCTATAAATTTGGCTGTAGGCCAGTGTAACATTATGCAAGTCATATAGGTAGGACGTTTCCTGTAATAATATGCCAGATACTTGCTTGTAATATTAGCACAGCTTTTGGCCAGTATTACGTCTCAATGACATAGCATTCTGCTAAAACTTCTATACTCAGAACTTTTGAATTTCAATTTTCATTCATTACTGTATGCTAGTCCTACAAACTGCCTCACGACAGACTATCGGGATGCTTGCAAATGACAGCAATGATTTGGTCTAACTTCAGTCGCGTCATTTTATAAAAGTTATGAGTTTATGATTATGAAATTTTATGCCAATTCGTTAATGTTTATTATGCAAGGGTTCATATAAGGTGATGTGGACTGTTACTATCATACCCTGCCCCCCCCCCCCCCCACCTCAATATTACCTCCTATGCTTTGGGTGGGTGGGTGATTAGGGCTTTACGTCCTGTATTTCTGCACCAGTTGGGCTAATTAGGACAGGCAGAGACCATGGCAATGAGACAAAGGATGAAACAGCCATCCAACTTAGGCTCGACCGAAAATCGAACCCGGGACCCAGCGGTTGGAAGCCCAGAGCGCTACCTCTGAGCTAGGCCCCCGCCCTCCTATGCTTTGGGATTTGAACCCAGGACCTCTATGCAGTCCAATCAAATAGCATGTATCTAACCACTATGGATGACTATAACATTATCTTGACACCTACCATTTGGTAGATATCAAATTTCTCTACTCAACATATGCCAGATGCTGAAACACACTGTGGTGTACCATGTACTACTTAGCTACTAGAAAGTAGGAATATGTTGTCATGGTTACCTGCTAGTTCCCACTCTCTCCCAGTCTTTGAGAAATATCTTGAGGTCATCTCCTGGTAAGAGTCCAGCTCCTTGTAATTCGAAGGTCAATTTCTGAAAGAACATAGAAAATAACTATTAATTGAAAGTTCATAATTGTTTATTTAATTGAAAATTGCATGGTGTTGGCCTAATTTTAATGTCTCAATGCTACTGGTCTGAAGTTTGCTGATAAGACCAGACGTAATGATGAGATGATAAGGCTTGGGGTCTACATGAGTATTTCAGTTGTTTCAGCATAGACACATACTGTTAAGGGGCTCTTGAAATTGATAATGAGGTGGTGTTTTATAGAGGTTGTCTTTAATATCATGATGTAGTGAGAATTTATTGTCATTTTAATGCTATTAATTTCTATGTGACCTTTATTTGGAGGTAGTCTTTTAATACATTGCCCATCCAAACGACCCGATGGATCTACTTGTGCAAATTATAGAACATTGAATGATATGGAGGGGTCTATTACCTTTAAGAAAAAAATCATTAATACATCTAATTTCAACGTCTTTAATTTAGTGGGTTTAACCTAAAGCTTCGATGTAGAAATGACCTAGTACCTAGACTTACACAAGGTGTAGCTATCAAAACAAACAGGAAGGGTTCATTCAGGCCCAAAGGGCACACACATGGGGTGTAGGGGTTGATAGATAGAGGAGGGTTTGAGGATTTGCCCCACTTCGTCATAATAATCCAGAAATTGACTACTTTGGCTAAATACTTTATACTGAGTTAATGGCTAGTGAAATAGTCCTGATTAGGATGGAGTTATAACTAACATTTTTGTTGGTTAAATGCTGACACCGGCTATGAGGGATTATACTCAATTAGGCATATATACTAATATGTAGACTGATTTGTTTCGTTGCTCTTATTGCGCAAGAAAAGTACATTTTTCCACTCAGGAAGATTTATAACCAGCATTTTAGTTGGGTTCTATTCCTTTAAGAGCAAAAGAAAAGGTATCATGATGCAGCACCTGGATTATCAATATACAAAAGCCACCTTAAACTACACCTGTATGACATTCCACCTCCCACCTTAATGCACTAACCCCTAGATTGGTCACTAATATTCTAGAGTTCCTGATTTAGTCATACGATTATTCACTGACTTGGTGTTTTGAAGTCTTTCTGTGTGGACTCCTAGACCCCAGGCTAGATGATGCATAAGCACGATTTGAATAGAACGAATCTGCATACCTTCCTCAGATGTTTATTCTACCACTCAACTGCATGCTATACAGTGAAAACTAACCATTAAGAACACCTTACTATTAAGACCACCTCACTAACAAGACCACCTCACTAACAAGACCACCTCACTTATAAGACCACCTCACTTATTAGACCACCTCACTAATAATATTACCACTCTAATAATAATAATATTACCACCTCACTGTGGGACCACCTCACTATAAAGACCACCTCATTAATAAGACCACCTCGCTAATAAGAACCCCCCACTAATAACATTACCACCCTAATAATATTACCACCTCACTAATGAGACCACCTCACTATTAAGACCACCTCACTAATAAGACCCATTTCACATTTTGTAGTCTGTCCCATTTACTGCTTCATGCTCTATCAGGGCCGTAGCCTGGGAAAAAAGACTAGTTGGGGTGGGGGGGGGGGGGGGGAGGTTGGTCTATAAGGTCAAACTTCTGATGTTTACTATATTTGGTAAAATTCTAGGGGGCAGTTGCTCCCCTTGCCCCTTCCCCCCGCAGGATACGGCCCTGCCTATGATAGCATGCCTGATATACAAAATTCACCAACATAAATTACAGGAATATTGACAACTATACTATAATTAATATAATTTACTACTCGCACATTTAAAAGTTCTAATCACTGATATTGATAATCTATTAGCTGAAATATTTCATAAGCATGTTTTCAATTTTTAACACATACAATTCTAACACGATATTCAACTGTTTGGTTGTTCTATCACCTGATTGAGTCTTTCGAAGAAACATATATAGCAAAGTAAAGTTTATGAACCTCGCCAGTAAGACCATCCCTGGCCCTAATGCAGAGATAGTAAGTAGGAAAGCAGTAATTCATTTGCTAATTATAAAACTGTAGAATGTTGTATACATTTTACTTCCTCGCCTCAATGGATACATATATGTACATTGAATCTAGACATCTAAGGGAAGTTTATTTCTGTATTCATGAATCATTTCCATATTACCATAGTCGACTTTTAATTGGCATTTACAGCTTAGGCTGTAACATTATAAGACCCCCCTTGATGCATGATACGGGTGTAATAGTGAGGCGTCCTTAATAGAGAGGTTGAGTACACATCGCTATGGCATGGGGGTGGTGGATTAGGGCTTTATGTCCTGTATTTCTGCACCTGATGGGCTTATTAGGACAGGTAGGGACCATGGTAATGAGACGAAGGATGAAACAGCCATCCAACATAGGCTCGACTGGGAATTGAACCCGGGACCCAGTGGTTGGTGGTGGTTGCGGCAGATTAGGGCTTTAGGTCCTGTATTT
The DNA here is from genome assembly GCA_932294295.1 of Alitta virens. Classification (NCBI taxonomy): domain Eukaryota; kingdom Metazoa; phylum Annelida; class Polychaeta; order Phyllodocida; family Nereididae; genus Alitta; species Alitta virens. Next base: position 15,476,608 of record OW028580.1, on the reverse strand, counting down.
CTGCACCTGATGGGCTTATTAGGACAGGTAGGGACCATGGCAATGAGACGAAGGATGAAACAGCCATCCAACATAGGCTCGACCGGGAATTGAACCCAGGACCCAGTGGTTGGAAGCCCAGCGCGCTACCACTGAGCTAGGCCCAACACCGCTACACATCACTATGGCAACAATTCAGCTGGGTTCCAATTTCCTAACAGTGAGGTGGTCTTTATATTAATTGGGGGCTTCGTGTAGTTGGGTCTCAATCGAGAGCACGGGCCTTATTTCAGGGGGAGGGGGGAGTCACTCAACTTTTTACACTTTTCGTATTTTTACAATGTTTATTATTGCCAGAACTGGTGAGCCATGATTACTGGAAATTGAGGATTGCCCCCCCCCCCAAACTTTTTTCGCAGCAATAAGGCACATGATCAAGAGATGGTATCAATATGAGAGGTTGCACTGTAATGTATTGTCAGTCCAATAAATGTCTTAACCAAAGTCTGTAAAGAAATAAAAAGAGACAATTTCCTCTCAACCCGGACACTCATGACTGCTTTTCCTGGCACGGCAACTCGACTGTGTCTATATTCATGCTTCTGTGATTTTGCTGAGCTGGCAATTCGCCTAGGTATTTTTGGGGAAATTGTTCAAATCCTGTATGGAATATCATGTCAATACTTGTAGGCCAGTTACAAACACCATGCATTGCAAATATGCTTTAGACACTGATCAATTGAAAGAAATAGGGAACATAAAGACATTTGCAAAAAATTATATAAAAATCACGACAACTAGTTATTAATGTGGTAAATTGCTTTGTTTGTTTTATTGTAAATGTCAAAAACTGGTATGATTCTTGGTTTTGTAAGAAGATAAAATTTGTGTATAATTTGATGATATTATCATGATGTGTTTTTTCAGTGTTATTTGGGAAAAAAATGTTATACTATCTAATATATGTGTCAATATTAATATTTATATAAAAATTTAATCATGGGGGCAACTTAATATAGTTTCTATGGACTCTGTTGCAGCCCTTCTTGGAACCTGATTATTTATATGTAATTGTATGTTCTATTTATACATGTGTATTTGTATGTTTTTTTGTACCAAGAAAAAATTAAAAACTTCAAACTTCAAACACCATGGCCCTTAGCTTTGTTTAGGCAAATGCCATTCTTTTTGAGACAACTTAAAGACAGAATGCAGGGTTTTTGGCAGGGTTTGTTTAAGCATCGAGACAAGAGTGTTATCTTGTATCCATGGTGAATTATAATAAAAACCACTTCGAAATTAAAATAATTTAACATGAGAACATATAAAACTACCCAGATAGCATTCCAAATCGTTTCAACATCGGCGCGATGTCGTCTATGTTAATACGATGTTGTAACGACATTGGCCTACACGATGCTGGGCCGATTTGGAATGCTATCTGGGTATGTGCCGCCATTAAAGTTAAATAAGTAAATAGGTAAATAAGTCAGTAAGGCAGTAAGCTAGTAAGTCAGTCAGTAAGTAAGTAAGTTTACAAGTAAGTAAGTCAGTAAGTCAGTCAGTCAGTAAGTCAGTAAAATGGTAAGTAAGTAAGTAAGTCAGCAAGTAAGTAGATTGATAGATATATAGACATATGGATAGATAGATATATGGATAGATAGGATAGATAGATAGATAGGATAGATAGGATAGATAGATAGATAGGAAGTTGGGTAGATAGTTAGAGAGATAGACACTCAAGCATTCTAAAATGATGTTGTGTATAATTGCAATTTAGCAGTTACATTTCTCATTGAAAAGCACAGATTTGATTAATTTCCATCGTTAAACTTCGCTTTATTTATTTTTGGCGGACAAAGTGCAAATTTGTTCTAAGTCTGGCAAACTCTTGGAGTTTATTGATTTTGAAACATTAGTGATAATCCACAGGATTTGTTTTACAGTTCGCATGTATTTGAAGTCGTTTGCTTCCTGTGATTTGATCAATTTATCACTGTTATGGTATTATTACAGTTTGATGTTAAAAATATCACTGCTTTAGGCTTATCCTACCATTATAATGCGCTTAAGATGACAACAATTTCTAAAGGATTAAAACAAAAGTTATCACATAAAAGTGTGAATCTCATGAAATCAATAGTAGTAAACAACAGTTATCACTTAAAATGTAATTAAATTTCTTGTAAATGAATGTTTTTACACGAATTACGTGATGTATTTATTTGATAAATCAAATAATTTCCTGTTATTAATTAATTAATTAATTGAACTGAATGAATAATCGCAAGCTATAGGATCTGGTGAACCAAAACTATGACAAAATAGTTGCAAATTACTGAAATTAGAATAAAAAAATATTCTGGGAAAACTATGTAAGGTATCTTTCCTAATCATTGCAATATTCGTACAGGGACATAATATTTCCATAAATACGTTGATTTTAGCTAATTATATCTCATGAACAATTGAAAACAACGCCATAAATAAAATAAAATAAGGAAATATGTGAATTTAAAATCAAACCATTATACCTAAGGAGAGAAGTGGGGGGGGGGGGGGGTGTTCACTGAACCCTCTGGGGTAAGGACTGGAGGGTGGGGGTGCAGATAACAGAGTGAGCCTCCCCTCCCCCTCCCCCCAAGCAGTATTTTGCTAAAAAATTTGCTGGCCCGATTTGGAATGGGACGTAGCATGTAATTAGGGTGCTTTCTCCAGTAGTACAGTTGAACCTTGCCATTAATCCTCCTTGTGTCTTAAATTTATCTTAAATTGTCAGATGGTCTCAGTTTATAGTAAAGTGGTCCACTGGTCCTACATCAAAACTCATAAACTTTTAGACAAAACTCCAAAATACATCATGAAAATCCAGGCCTTAAACCAGTGGCAATGATCAATGGTAACAGGAGTTCATACAGAACTTTAATGTTCCTTCTAAGGAATAATTGATTTTAGTGGCTCTTGGCAGAATGGTGTCCTGATTGGGCAAAACTAACTTTTAAGTGACTTTGCCAGATAGCATTTGACATCGTATTGATGTCGGCCCTTTGTGGACGACGTGGGGCCAACATCGGGCCGACATAGCATGTTGTTAGGGAATGGGAAACATACATAGGACACTTTCATACCGAATAGTGAATATGAGTGCATACATGCATTTCAACATGAAATAACCCTCTAACCCCCATGTACACCAGCAAGTAGGGTATCTCCATGGTAATTTCTAGTGCAGCAGCCAGGCTGTATAGTTTGTGTGGGAGTGGGGAGAAAATAGAGCCAAATAGCTATAGCTGACATGAATAGCCCTACAGCAAGCAAGGAAATCTTGAAGTCTAGACTCACCTGATTCCAGGCTGGGTTTAAGTCTCCTTTTATAACATCAGTCTTCTTCTTAACACCTTAAAATAAGATGTTATTTCAATGTTATATCAATGTTAAATGGTTAGATATTAGTGTTGAAAGTTGTATAATACTATGGAATGCACACATGCAGCCCACATCAAGTCATCAACTCCAATATCATATTGAGTCGCATAGAGTTTAAAGAGACAACTCACTTTGTTTATATTGTGATATTTCTATCCTACTTATCAGAACTTTACATATCATGGGCCTGCACCACATGTCAATTAAACACACAAAACTTCCATTAACACAAAATAAACAGGATTTATATCAGTTTGAGAAATATCTTATCACTTATTGATATAACTTAAAGCAGATATAATATTTAATATTACATACCTTGAAATTCTGCATTCACATAAGGGTCAGATTTTCCAACTTTTTCAACATTAGGCACATTCGTAGCATTGGCTACGAAAATCTCTAAACTTCCCATATTGATTGTAAATCCAAGAGGCCAGGGCTCTCTCCAGCCCGGCACCCTATACCTAAGTGAAGCACAAGGTATAGAGGTATTGGTTTGCAAATGTAGGCGTTTCTACTAGAGGGACGTTGTTGCTCAACTGTGGCTCCACCTCGTGGTTGTCAGGTGGTTGTGGCCCCACATGGGAATATGTATGTAATTCAATGGCAATAAACTGTATACGTTACCCTCAGCCTAGTGTATAATAATAATATAGAGCAAGCGTTTCAAAAAATTAAAACAGCCACTTTTAGATAAGATAAGTTAAGATAAGATAAAATTGTATTTAAAGTCGGTGGTGATACAAATAGCTATAAACAAAAAACAAGGTGAAATATTCACAAATGAATAGATGAGAAATAAATAAGTAGGTAACATTGAGAAAATTAAATTTTACAGGCTGTTTCTTTTACATAAAATTCAGTTGCCACATGGACATGTGCTAAGAACATTTACTACTTCTTAACGAATTTTTGCCTGGATGCCTCTGAGGGTATTCAATTGCTACTTCATCTCTTTTGTGAGCTTCAGGGTTGGCTAGCCAAACCAGATTGTTTGCAAACAGTCTTAACTGGCTATTAATATAGCTTGTTTAATTATTGGCTTTAGATAAAAGCAAAACATTGGTGACGTTGAAAGCGCAGTCTTGTTCCTGTAGTGTGTCTGATCATGGACACAAGAGTAAAAGGTTGTCTCCATGATCTGATGATGCGACATAGCAAAGGACAAAATCGACTCCCAAAAGTGAAATGCAACCAAACACATTCATTGCATATTGGTCTTTCATTTTCTTAAATATTAGGAGGCAAGAAAATTAAGCTTATCAAACATATTTTACATGCCAGTATGTGTCTTGGCACATGCATTTGGCTCTATGAGGTAAAATGTTCGAAAAAAATTCACATGGATAACATACTAGTTTTGGATCATAACATATAATCCAATGCTGAATGTGAAAATCAGTGCTGGGCCTCCTCAAATATTATGATTTATAATTGCCTCCTCCACAACCAGAGTGATGTTTAGATGTTTTATTTGTGACATGGCTGTACTATGCATGGAAAGGTTCAGAAAAGCTACATAATGTAATTTTTTCTAAACAATATATCAATATTTAGGCTCACCTTAACTTCCCACATGTAAAATATCTTGGCAGCTCAACTTACTCCTCTCACTGAAAAATTAGTATTTTCTCAAACCTCCATACTATTATACCTATAGGCATGAAATTTGACTCTGAAATGTCTAAATTATATTGCTTTTAGTTACTAAAGTTCATTTTGACATTTATGTCACACATGTTTTGTAATAATGGAAATAAGATTTTCTTTTTTTTATTGCGTTGTTTACTGCATTCCCCAAACCCTAGTACTCTTTGTTTACAATGATATCAATAAAACTTTGGAAAATTAAAGAGTATCTGTATATGCATTATCATTTTATAACTATTTATCAAATTATTTGTATATAAGGTAAGTAATGAACTGAAAATGTGGAAAATTTATATTTTCAAGTATCTTTTTCCCCAACTAATATTATGCCTACATACATCATGTTCATGAAATTTTGCTTTTAAAATGTGTAAATCATAGTACTTTCACTTTCAAAACTTTAATTTGACAATAAATCATCTTTTTTCGCAAAAATGGAAAATGTGGAATATTGCTAAAATTGTGTTGTTTGCTGCATTCCCTAAATCATGGACTGTATGTTCACAATGACATATTGGAGAATAACTACATTTATTGTCATATGTCATACTCTTTGTTTATAAGACATCATATTCTATGCGGAAAACCCGAAATAATTTGTAAAAAATATAATTAGGCACTTCAATAATTACTGTTTATGCAATATGACATTCCAAAATTGTATTGCAAAATATTTCTCATTTTGTGCTTCCATAAATGAATAAGGTCTATCGTCAAAAAATGCAATCAGTCCAATATTTATTGTTTAATTTTCACAAATTTGCCAAGGGTATGCTGCTTTATTTCCCAATTGCAGCTAACATGAAATCTGCTTTTCATATCACACAAAATGACGTTCATGCATTGCCCAAATAAGGAAGCTCGGCCGAAAAACCACCCGTGCCACTACAGTTTGTCTGATACATAAATAAAAATCTTACATTCTAGTAGTTATGAATTTATCTATATAACAAAGTTAAAATTTTGAAAATCAGACAAATATTGACGGAGTTATGCATACAATAAATCGCGAATCGATGACGTTCATGACGCTGGTGACGCTGCATTCAGTCTTGTTCCCATTCGGAATATAGCCTGGCTTTGTGTACCTTCTATTCTCCCTATAGTAGCTGTGGTCACATCGGCCTTAGATACTGTTCTTTTGTTTAATGAAAACACTTCAGTTTAATTATAATTAGAGCAAAAAGCTTATCATACCCCACTCTCACCTAAACATTACTGTAAAACTGTTTTGATCGTATATATGAGAAATCTCTTCAAGCAACAAATTGCTTCTCTCGCATCCTTGCTTCATCGCCATGAATTTTTTTTCTTGATTTCAGGTTATTTTATTAGGAAAAATAATTTTTGGATGTGGTCCAGCGGTCAAAGTACTGTTCGGCTAAAACAGAATTTTGTACTACAATAGAACATCCGATAGGTAGGTGAGCAAAAGCCAATAAAAAATTCGAACACCAAGTTCCCAGCCTGTCAAGAGTAAAACAATTTTATTTCAGACGTACAGTTGTACAACATATATATATATTTAAAATTTATAACAATTCCAAATGAATATTTACTTGCAAATATTTGTTATACAATATTTGACTATCAAAATTGTTGTGCATGTTTAATATAACCCAGATAGCATGCAACATCAGTCAGATATCCGCCTGATGTCGGATATCAGCCGGATGTCAGATATTAGCTTGATGCTAGATATTGACCTGATGTCAGATAGCAGCCTGATGTCAGATATTGGCTTGATGCTAGATAATGACCTGATATCACATATTGACCTAATGTCAGATATCAACCAGATGTCAGATATTGGCGTGATGTCAGATATTAGCCTGATGTCAGATATCAGCATGATGTCAGATATCAGCCTGATGTCTAATATTTGCATGATGTCAGATATCAGCGTGATGTTGGATATCAGCCTGATGTCAGATATTGACCTGATGTCACCATGCATTGGCCAATGTTGACACCAATTTCAATCAGGCATGTTATCTGGGAAAGGCTTTTGTGAAAACAGGAGGCACTGTAGAAGTAGGGGCATCAAAAGAGGGTGCGACCTGGGTGGGGGTGATGAGATATATATACTACCCCCGCCCCCTTCTTACTTTTTGGGCAGGGGGATGATCAATGCAATGACCCTCCCCCCCCCCCCATACGGAAATTCACTCGAAAATTACTTTTTTTCTGGACAATTTCGTTTTGGGACCCGCTGTAAACTTTATATCATATGTCTAACTGCAAAAAAAGTTTCCATGGACTTTTTTGCAGTTAGACATATGATATGAACCATCATTGCATGCTATTCTAGTGTCCATATGTAGTGCGGCCAGACAGACAACATAGGAAATTAAATTGACACCCCTGCATATTGTATATAAGTCTAAAGGCCCCTTCACACTTAGCCGGATCAGATGCCGGAGTGTCCCGTAGTGAAATATTATTCACTCCGGGGGGTTCCGGGATCAAAGAGCTGTTAAATGTCAACAAAAAAGAAATGTTTGGCGATGTGTACACGATGTCAATACGGTCTCAACAAGGAGGTTACATGACTGTCCCGGAAGAGTGCAGAGTGAACCGGATTTTACACGGTGCCTTCAAGGATATAACCGGTCTTTACACCGTGTTCATTCGTGTGGAACCGTGTTGCTCCTTGTACTCTCCGGCGTTAATGGCGGCGAAATATTCATGCCCGGTTGACGCCGGACATAGCCGGAGATACCACGAAGTATACCCGAGTCAATACGGAGATTCCTGGAGATCGGCGGAGGCTACTGGGAGTATACATGGATCAACACGGATCAACATGGATTAAATACTCCGGGACCTCTGGCATGAAAAATTGAACATGTTTAATTTTTTTCCCCGAAGTCCCAAGGTGGTCCCGGATCGCCCCGGACAATGACGGACAATGCCGGAAAGAAACATGAGGTCTACACGCTATTACCGGAGTTTGCCGTGTGAAGGGGCCTTTAGTAATCTAGTCATTCTCATGGTGGGCCAGGCAGCTTTGCAATTGCATTCTGTTTATCTTCTACCGCCTTTATTAACAATTCCTTTTCTCCATCATATCCAGCCTTTAGGGTCCTAATAATATAGCTGAAGACCATCTGCCAGGCATCTCTGACTTTTTCATCAAATCTTGTTCCCAATTCGTCAGACCAAACCAACAGCATTCCTTGTTCAAAGGCATCGAAGAAATTCCCCTCAAAATCCTCAAACAGGACATGCCTCTTGCCCAGATTTATCAGCACAGGATACATGGTATTGTCCAGGTCATCCATATTGTCCACCATTGCCCCAACAGCTTGCATGAACCTGCTAGCATGACCTGCAAAGTAGAGAGTGACTGCAAAATGACACACCTTTTAACTACGATAGCCAAAGTCTAAATAGTAAATAGAGATAGTTAAAATGTTCAATAAGTTATAGTCAAAGGCGTTAGTAAGAATGCAGTGCACACATTTTGTTCTCAATGCTACTGGTTTGACGCTTTGTCAGCTTATGACAATTTCATGATCTATCTCTATTTATTTGAGTGTATGACAGGCTTGGGGTCAAGTACAACTCAATGTACTTAAGTACAAGTACATGAGAATATATCAAGTACAAGTCCAAGTACCGCTATTTATCTGAGTACTTAAGTCCATGTACAAGTACATTTGTTCAAGTACAAGTACAAGTACATCCTTAGTTTTTGGTCAAGATCCAATTGGCGTCAGACAGCAGTAGCGGATACACTGTATTTGTACGGTCCAACCGGGAGTGCCAGAGAAGACATATAAGTCTTGTCAACAAATTCAGCAAAATGTGTATAACTAATTTCAGACTTTTTCTGATAAAAATGCAACATACCTTTGAACATGACATCTTTGACAAGTTCATCCCCTTGCACATCTCTGAAGGGAAACAGCTGTTTTACTTGTGGATAGAGCTGGAAAATCTTGAGGAAAACTTTGGTCCCTCTTCCTGTCAGGTCATCATTCAGGTATCTCCAGGTTTTCTGGATAATCTGCAAGGAAAAAAATTGTCACAGTGTTCATGTAATGATACAACACAACTTGTATCTTATATGTCTATATATTTTACAAGTCTGACTGGGCTAAACAACCACTCGAATTGTAAACTGAACAGATAATTAAATCAATTAGATCACAGTTAATTAGCATTTGGAATTCGAAGTTTTTATGTGCAAGAAATGATTAAATGTTTGTGAATGAAGCCTTATTATTACAGCAGATTTAATTGACATGGAAATAAATCTCCAGGTCTGAGGACGTCAAGTGGATCCAGAACTCTCACTGGCTGAGGCATTCCCCCAGGCAATGGAGTTCTTAATTGATTCACAACACGTCCTCTAATGATTAGGTTCCAAGAGTATGAAATCAACTGTAATGTTCAGACCTTCAGGTGTAGGTCGTTCCAGGATGGTCAGACCAGTGACATTGAAACAATATAATAAATTTATCCTGTGGTTGGGATATGACTCTTAAATACATCAAATAATAACCTGCTAAGTTCAAATAATATATTGCCAAATATATAACCCTAACCCTGACTCCAATGCTTTTTTATATACAATATAACTAATAACTGACATAACCTAATCTTTTGACTTTGTTTTCTTTGTAGACCTCAATCTACGAATTCTCAGAATCTCATAAGCAGGCCAGACAAACCAGACAAAAATAGCATTAACTGTTTACAATGAGGACATCTCTGTCATTTTAACAACAGCTTTATAGGCTTATAGCATTTATAAAGTTTTTGAAATTATTTGTCTTTATGTGCATACTAAGGTCACCTCACTGTACAAACTATATTCTTGCTATTGAATTTTAGCTCATTGTTATCTGTGGGTCCTTACTAGAATGGCGAGTTTCTAGTGTGCCAGTATTAAATCTTCATGACCAACCAGGTCCTTATTATTTCAGCAGATTTCATAACTTGAAATATAAGACGTCACATGTGTAAATCCTTCAGCCAATGGGAGTCCTGCTGGATTCACATGACGTCATCTGAAGTTTAGTTTCCATGTCTATGAAATTTGTAAGACCAGCCCACAAGTAAAATCACTAATGTTCGAATCGAGGTGCTCGTTCACAAATCAAGACTATAACAGCAGATTTCATTGCCTTGGAAACTAAACTCCAAATGATGTCATGTGATTTTATTGCCTTGGATGCCTCATCAACAAGACATTGCATGACGATGGCTGCCAATGGCTAACATTGGAATGATGTTAACCTATTCTCACGTAATTACAATGTACGTGTATACATATGAGTAACACCTATGGTACACTGGGACACTTTTAGCTATTAGATTGGAGACTATAAATTGTATTTTGTCTAAACATGTACACTTCATATAATTTGTATAATTACCCTTCATGATATTGTGACATATGTATCAATGATGATATTGAAAATGTCAAACAAAACATATATACATTTCCCATAATTGACCACATTAGCCCACGATGGCCAACATCAAAACAATGTCGATCACATTTGGCATGCTATACATGTATGTGAAATATTGGTAAAGTTCCACTGTACCTTTCTCTGGTCGCATGGAATAGTCCATCCTACAGTTCTTTGCGAATCGTCTTTAGCTGGGGTGTTTGTGTTCAATGGGGTTGTGGCTGGGGTGCAGTTGGAGGCTCGAACTAGGGTCACTGAAGCTGAGCATCCCATTGTGATTTGAAGTACCGTCCCTTGATAGTTCAAAATTAATGCAAAGACAATTCCAAATGCAATTCAATATGGTATGTCAATTAGTATGCTTCTCAATGTGATGAGAAAATGTAAATTTTAACTAAATTCAAGTTTCAAAGAATTCAATCGGTACAAATGAGGACCAATCTATTGTATGAGAGACGAGTAATCTCCAGTCTTTTTCATATTTTTTTTAATAACTAAGCGCTTTGCAGTTATTTCATCCCATCAATGATGCATTCTTAAGTAGAAGCAAGGTGGTCATAATTAAAAACAAACATGTAAGTGTACTTTAAATTCAATAAACTAAGTTATTGCTGGTGTGTGACAATCAACCATTTATTGGAATGCCATAGTTGTCTGTCAATCAGTTGGTCACTATGATCAGTGATTTGCTTGACTTCGTGTACTTGGTTATCCTAACGCAAGATGTTGATAATCTGATTGGTATATCCATTTGAACTTCTACTCTCCTAATGTTTCAATTGCAATTAATCTGGATTACGTCAGTAAAAGACATCATTTGTATTTATATAATTTTTGTCCATTTGTTTGATGCTTAGATCTGTATTCTTCACTCTGAAAAAAGACTAGATGTTTAAAACAATCTTTATGGATACGTATGCAACCAAGATTTTGGTAAGACAAAATAAGATATTCAACTATATCTGGTTGCGTTAACCATTTTTGATGGTTCAATTCACCAAGGCGATGATCAGGTCAACCGATATCTTGATCCGCTTTAACTGAAGATCTTGGCTGGTTTCATATTGAAAATATTGGTTAAAACAATTATTGTGTTCTTAGCATTCTGGCTAGTTAATTAATAAAGGATTTTTAAGCTTCTCATTGTTGTTTATCCCACAGTAAGAGAGTGATTATGAAATATATATCCATTTGATTTGTGTTCTTCTGCTCTTCCAATTGCAATTGAAGTCGGTTAAATCAATAAAGACAATATGTTATTGTATTATAAAGGTTATAGACTCTATGTTTTCTAAGAGACTATTAGATATATCCATTATAATGTTTCTAAGTCTGTGTCATGTCCAATACTGTGCTTATCCAGTGTACTGATGTGTCGACACGACTCATTATCGTAGTCTTCACAGAACACTAAATGCCACAGGTAGTGGCCATGCAGTGTCCACCGCTATTGGTCACTGGATGGACTTTGCTTCCTCACAGCAATTTGCAACAGCATTAATGGGCCTGAGACGCCAGGGGACTAATTGATACATTAAGGCAGGATGTAGTCAGGTTGGACGTTGCCAAAAGCAACGTCAGATAGATCTAATTACAAAAGGTTACCCAGTCCACAAGAAAAGGAATAAAGAGAAGATTTTAAGACTTCAAAGAAACAGCCATTTGCCTACAAACCCTGTAATTGTTTATAAACATGCACTAAAAATCTTCTTCACTAAGATCTTTGACAATTTGACTGTGCCTAGGATAAATGTCTCCCCATATATCAAATTTAATATGACTGGTTGTTTTCACCAATGTTAGCTTATCAACGTGAGATTAGCCAAAATTTTCGGTTGAAGTACAACCAAGATATTGGTTGTCCTTACCGTCTGAATGCACGGTGAATTGAACCATTAAAATGGTTTTAATTGAACAACTATAGTTAATTGCAAGGTGAACCAATATCTTGATTGATAATTAAAGGTAAAAGGTAAAGGTTGGGTTTATAGTCTGCATGTAGCTCTCAGCAGACTTCACACAATACCTGTTCTCTCTGGAGCTTTCTCATACAGCTGTCGCATCATGCTGCACCATCACTGAGCAATCCAATGCCATCTCAGCCTATGGCCAACCTCCCCACTTACACCCGGGTGGAGTGAAGCAGTGGTTGAACGAGGATCTGCTCAGTTCCTCCATGCAATAAAATTTCGCACTTTCTCCTATTAAATTTGAGTGATTAGGAGGGGTTTTCTTTAAAGTTTATAACACCCTGGATGTAAATTCAAGGAAGAAATTTCATGAATATTCATAAAATGACCAAAATACTATATTTTGCTAGGCCATAGGTCAAAGTACTTGTATGTCAAGATGCAAAATCTTGGTTGGATACATTTCAGATAGAAAAATATTTTGAAAAATGGAAGTTAACACACAAACAATATGCTTTTAGAATGACATGTTTTGACCAAGGAGTGAGTCATTATGACTGATATAAACGGCATAACATTGACTAAGGTCGATTGGCTTACTGGTTGAACAGTCATCTCACAAATGCCTGAGAATGTTTTAAATTGCCTTTGTAAGGTCTCATGTACATGTTGAATAATATTGGGTGTGGGGTATGTCTACCAAATGTAAGAAACATACCAATTTTTAAGCATTGCACGTATAACATAATTGTATTCTATCAGTTCAATACTATTTGAAACAAATTTTATATGGAAAAATAGTATATACAAATGTAGCACCTAGGTCAATAAGATGTAGTTGAAGTAATATATATACCCCTATTTCTGATAGTCAAAACCTTTTTTTTTTAATCATTGAAGACCTTTTGGTATGGGTGCAGGGTTAAGACATCCAAACAAAATCTACAGATGGAAATCAAGTATTCAGTATCTCTTTTAGATTCTAATAGTAAATACAAACTATATTGTGACAATCATGACCCAACATTTGACTAATAGTTGATTTTCACGGAGGTTTCTCTATGTTTCTACCAGGTGGCTTTAACAGAATACTGCAATTCTATTGGCTGAAAAGGTTCCCGCCCTTGGCTGTGATTGGCTGAAGTATTGTGCATCCTAGCAGCAGTATTTTAGTGCATTTTAATGCATATTTGACATCTTATCATTCAGTCGATTTTTGTTATTTTTCTGAGAAAGTTATATAAATTGAATAAGTCAGTGATTATCTTCTATGTCTGAAAAGTAAAATGAGTAATAAGAAGAGAGGAAGGACTTATGTATTGCTAAACTCAGGGCTGCTCAGTGAAAAGACTCTATATACATATGTAGGTATAATATTAAAGTGTGGTCCCTAGAAAACATGCCAATCATGTTTTCAAGTAATTTTCACAAAACGGATTACAAGAACATCTTGACAAAATTCAACATTGTAAAACACATTGTCACACGGTGATAACATTGACTCCCAAAATATTGCTACAATTTCCGTGATGATATTCTCAAGGAGATTACCAAAATAATCACACAGCATTTAAATTATCATTTTAACTCAAGTTATGTCAATATATGCAGAACATATTATCACATTGTGTGGACTCTAGAAATGCCTGCAGAAATGTGAATATTTTTACCAGCAAAATTGTCAAAATAATTTTCTATGTGATTTACATCATAAACATATGGCAGTAACATTCCTACAATATTATTTAGCATAATTTTTCATACATTTTTTCTCAACTTGTCATATAAAAATAAGGGTTTGGGTCTGTAGAGAATGCAAACTTCACCCCAGATCGCATTCCAAATCAGAGCAACATCGGCACGACATCAGCGATGATGATGCAATGTTGTAATGACAGTGGCCAACATGGAAACAATCTGGGATTGATTCTAGATATCTGACATAGATTTCCAAAGTCCACTTTCAAAAGTTTGTACTGTTAAAGCATGCTGTGTATGTAACATCAATGATGCACTCTAAAAGCAACACTAAAATAAACACTTTTTTGTTACAGTTTATGAACGTGTTGAAATTTTTAAGACTATTAAGATAAACGGGTTGAGGTGTTTATGAAAATAAACAAACACCATTATCAGCTTGTTACACTTTATTAACACTGCATCATGTTTAACAGGGATGGAGTGTTTATATCAAACATGTCAGTGTACAACATGTTTAACAAGTGAAGTGTTTGTATCAAACATGTCAGTGTACAACATGTTTAACAAGTGAAGTGTTTGTATCAAACATGTCAGTGTACAACATGTTTAACAAGTGAAGTGTTTGTATCAAACATGTCAGTGTACAACATGTTTAACAAGTGAAGTGTTTGTATCAAACAGGTCAGTGTACAACATGTTTAACAAGTGAAGTGTTTGTATCAAACATGTCAGTGTACAACATGTTTAACAAGTGAAGTGTTTGTATCAAACATGTCAGTGTACAACATGTTTAACAAGTGAAGTGTTTGTATCAAACATGTCAGTGTACAACATGTTTAACAAGTGAAGTGTTCTGTATCAAACATCCCAGTCTTCCACTGTATAGGCTATCTTTAATCTATCTTCTTTAGACTATCAACCTGCAAGTGAAATGAAAAATGCTCTCTAATTCACAGTCAATGCTTGAAGTATGGGGACATTTAAAAAATATGGAAAAATTAATTATAAATACAAGTTTGGTGAGATCTTGAGCATAGTTACTTCTGTGAGTGTAGAACATATCATGGGGGTTCTGATTATCCTATGAAGGGGTAAATGCTATAACTAATGTTTGGGTGATCAGACCTTTGCCCAACTTGGGTTATATGCTCTACTATACAGGGTTAAACCGATTTAATGTGACCTAATAAATTATAAATGTGTGTGTTTGTCTCCTAATATGACTACAATGACATGGAAAAATTTACTCCAGGGAACAAAGTGTTCTCACTTGAGTTGTTTTGGAGCAGATCTGTAATGGGCTAACATTCAGGGAAAATAACTACTGCACCACTCTTTTTTTTTAGGGCAACTATTACAATGACATTGTTACCCAGAAACATTTTAATAGACTGGCATTGCTGCAATCACAAGCTCCATATATAACATATGAACCATATCAATTTTACTTCGACGGTGAAACTTTATGTGAGAGATGGAACTTAAGTATGCAGTACTTGTGACTTTGGTAAGAGAACATATAGTTTATCAATTTTCTATTTACATATGAATAAAAATAGCATGATGAACTGTTGGCTAGAGGTTTGCAAGAAATAATTCTCTAACAGCAGATTTCAGATGAGAGTTTTAGTCACAGTTTCTGTCCTTAGCTTTCTTTTTGAAATAGTGTATATGCTACACTTATTCACCCATATAAGCACACATACAAAATTAAAAAATTTTTTTAAATCACACTTAAATGAATAAGTAATTGGAAATTTGGGAGGTGATAGGCGGTGCCCCTAATTAATGATTAAGGCGGGGCCGTGTGCACTGGAGGAAGCATCCTGCAAACCAGATCGTCAGCTAGTAGTCATTAAAATGAGTCAAACACCGCGAAAACGTACTGTCCTTAATTAGAGCGGTGTTATTTTTTTTTATCTGTTTTCATGCTTCTGGGCAACATATGTCAAATGACACCATCACTGTACATTGTCACCTCACAGTCCAGTGACCTAATTATGTACATGTTTTGCTCGTTTACTCATCCAAAGTAAATTAATCAATTTCTCTTAAAGTCTATAGGCTGGCTTATGGTATTAAATCTAAAAATGAAATTACAGAATAATTAAATGTTCATGTACTGAATTTACGTATTCTTGTTCTGACAAGCAGGCAATTCAGAAGAAATGGTCTGAATAAAAAAAAATAAAATCCATTTCTCTTGTAATTTTAAGAGAAGATTTCTCAAGTCCATACTGAGACTTTGGCTTCATAGATAAGCCAATCATTTTGTTTATAATAAGGTTAGGTGATGACACACAGTGTCATGCCCCCTTTGGCTTATTATGCACACTTTTTGTACTGAAATGTATTTAGTAATTTTGTGTTTGCAATATGTCAATAAAATAGACTTTAACAATTTTATCACTTAGGATTCATTCTGGATGTACACTTGTGGAATGTATATGTGAACCCTTCCCCTACATATCTGTCTTGGCATGAATAACTCTAACCCAATGTTTCTGCTGCTTCTGAAATCATGACTAAAGACAAGAGAAAAAAAAGTTAAAATGTTATTAAGTTGCTTTTTGATAGTATAAAATTTGGCTTTTTGATAACATTTCTGTCAATTTCGGAGATGAAATGAATTATTATAACAAGTTGAAATTTACATCGAATCCTATCATAGGGTTAAAAAGTTCCAAAAAAGATCTACTGCACAGATGTTGTTCTATTAAATCATTCTGACTAGCTCATGAAAGCTCAGGGCCTCCTGATGGCAAGAGTGGTAGTGGCCAAGACAGGGATTGGGCAATATACAATCTAATGCAGACTTATCCCGGTAGTCTGTGGTACCGTCAATTGGGCCTGGTCGCTTATCCTTGGCAGCTTTTGCAAATTTTAGTGTGTACATGTAATGATATTCTGTAATTTTGATTTTCCAAAGAACTATGTCAGAATGATTTTCAGTGTGAAATGATTTTCTGTTATTTTTATTTACCAAATATTTTAGGTCTTGGCATTCACAAGGCCAGTCTTTGGAAATGATCTGGCTGGTGAGTTTGATCGACTTCATATCAATTAAATACTTTTTTCACATTAAATGATTTGAGATGAAATTATTGTTTCCCTTTATTGGTTTTTTTTTCATTTTAGGGAGCAAACGATATGAATTTCCCGAACCTATTCATGTTACGACTGTGGAGGTATGTTATTAAGCAATCACATGATAGTTTAGTGATTGGCTGCCAATCGGCAATCAATCAATCAATCGTTTTATTCACCACTATATTTAACAATCATACATAATCAACATAAAAATATAAATTATTCAGTGGAGGAGAACCCTCTAAGGCATTTAGGTGCCGCTATCGAGGGACCACCTATAGTTAAAGTAAATGTTTGCAATACAAATTTTTCAGCAGATCAGCAAAAAGGTACTACAAAGTAGACTGCCACTTCACTGGAAAGGATCACTCACATGAAATCAGAACTAGCTATTTGTAATATATATAATAAATAGTTAAGGATTAGGATATACTGGTCGGAGTTAGTTAGACACTTTTAACAGTTTCTTTCACAGACATAACAGGTTGGTAGCGTGCAATGATCTGAATATGAGTTGATGGTTATTTCATATGATAATAACTCAGCAATAGAGTCTTTTCACTGAGCAGCCCTGAATTCAACAGGACATAAGTCTTTCCTCTCCTCTTATTACTCATTTTGCTTTTCAGACGTAGAAGATAATCACTGACTTATTAAATAAATACAACTTTCTCAGAAAAATAACAAAAATCAACTGAATGATAAGGTGTCAAATATACATTAAAATGCACTATAAATACTACTGCTTGGATGCACTTTGCTTCAGCCAATCACAGCCAAGGGCGGGAACTTTTTCAGCCAATAGAATTGCAGTATTCTGTCATAGCCACCTGGTGGAAATATTCAGAACCTTCTGTGAAAATCCACTATTGGATACTGACCTGCTTTCAGTGTACCGGTCCAATATAGGGCGGCTTTATGACTCCAAATTGTGATATTATGCTATTGGTGGATGCGGGTACCCCCCCCCCCCTCAAATTTTTTTTTTTTAAACAAATTCAGTTGAAAAATAAATAGATAATTTATCTTATGATTCAAGACATAAGAGTGCTGGTGCACAGGAACCAAATTGTAAATTTTTGGAAGAGAAGAAAGCATGAAAGTGGGTTCATTGGTAGACTAGACCCAGGAACAAAGTTACTGTTGGAGTGTTTTACAGAAAAGATGACAATGACAGCTATAATTGCACGCGATGTTTTTATTATAGTGTATCGGTAGTATATATCGGTGAATCTACAAACAAATATAAGTATGGGTAATTAATCAGATAATGCTACATAGTCAATGAATATCACATTGGATAACTGGATAAATAAGATTTCCAAACTCACAAAGCTGTGACATGTATGACAGAAGTGAACGCATTTTACGAAGCCATGAATGTATAAAGCCATGATTGATTGCAATGAAGTAATGATGAGTAAGTATAAAAATATTGGCAGAATTATTTATGATTAATTACAAGGACAAAATTGTCAGCCTTATTAAAATTTCATATATATGCATAATCACAAGACATGTGAAGAAATGCTCGTATCTACATTTAATTAGCACACAATGGTTAATACATTTTCAACTAAAATCAAATAACTATAATCAAGGACTACAAAATATTAACTCAACATTAGCCTTCAATGGCTGTCAGCAAAAATGGAAATGAATTATTACAACAGGTCTGTTAATCGACTAAGCCTTTGTCTTGGCTGGGACCTGCCTAAGAGTGAACACGATAGACAGGTAGCCTCTACCTATCCCGGATGGCTGATTGGCCAATAACTGAATTTTCTGATTGGCTGTGCTATTTTTAGACTGGGTATCACGTTCCGGTCCAGGCTTTTCCAATGTTAAAGCCTAGGATGCGCACGCACGCTACCGGGAGGAATCCCTCCCGGCTAATGGCAGCCCCTACCTGCGTACTGCGTCAGCTAGTCGCAGCGAGGCCAGCGAAAGCCTTTGTCATGCATCACTGAAGAAAGGCAAGGGCTGACACCTGGTGCACAAGATACATTGAAGTGAAGATGCCTAGTGGCAACAATATAAACTATCATTACTCGTGTACATGGTCACCTTGGCCTATATATAAAAAATATAATAACAGAAACTCGAACTGTTACAGGAACACTATGGGGCTTTGACCCAGGGCATTTCATATCGCTGAAATTTAGACACATTTTAATGGGGAAAATATGACTGCTAAAATCATGTTTTGACAGTTACAGACATATATGGTCGAATATGGACATTTTCAGATATTGGGGCATTTTACATCTTTAGCTGTTGATGATTGACATGCATGAAGTTCAGCTTCAGGTTTGCAAATGGTCCATCACTGGCAGTCATTTCATGAAAGTTTATTACATGTTCATGGTTTCAGAATGTCGAATAGTGATTACTTGATGTAAAATCTTATGCGTATACTTATATGGCTGGAACTCTATTTTCATGAAAAAGAAATGGAATTAATTCCATTAATTCTATTAAGAACATGTAGTTGAATCATGAAAATCTATAATTTAAATCAGGAATGAAACTCATTTCCAGCAACTTTAATATATACATTCAAAGCATAAATCCTACTTTTACACCCAAATTTGGAATGCCACACACATAGTTTTTTTTAACTGTAGAACTTCAACTAGAAGTATTATCCTCTTTTCTTTTTCATTATTGAGCCCTGTTATTATTCATAACATTAGTGATTGGTCGCTGATCCGCAATCATATGATAATAACTCAGCAATTGGTTACTGACCTGCTTTCAGTACCGGTCGGTCTAATATAGGGCAGCTTTATGACTACAAATTGTGATATTATGCCACTGACCTTGACCTATTCTCAAACTTTAAATGGGTAAGAAGCCCGCCTTGCTCGACTGGAGGCAGCGCTCGAATACAAGTGCCCACTTTTGGTAAGCAGAACTGGCGCTGTGGGAACCAAACGCACGATTAAGGTGCCGGACGATCACGCTTATCAGATACCATAAAAAGGTGTTGGTTGATATAGACAGCAGGACGGTGGCCATGGAAGTTGGAATCCGCTAAGGAATGTGTAACAACTCACCTGTCGAATCAAGAAATATGTCGTCCTGACAATCAATAGAGTACCACAGTACCGTTTATAAGTGCTATCAACCATTATTCTAGTAAAATGAATTTAGAGATACCGGCGTGCAAACTTATGCTTCCAGACTATATGAAACACCCTAACATCAGGATTCAAGTTATTGTCAGGGGTCGACACTGCAGGTCTCACCCCAGCCCCCCCCCCCCCCTCCTCCTCTCCAACATCGTTGCACTTTTGCCCCCATAACAACGACTTTTATCAAAATACAATATAATTGTGTCAGTTGATACAACTGCTATCATTCCTTTATTGAATTACCATTTAAAAGATAATTTTGTATAATAATGACAATTTTGTTTTGGTTATTATGTAGTTTTTTTAGTAATTAAAAATGTTTCATAATTGTGAAAAACGTTTCGTAATTAAGAAACTTTGGGTAATATGAAAAACTTTTGGTAATTACTAAAATACTTTAATACACTATGACGACTACTAACATATTGAGACTGGTGAGATCTGTGAAGTCAGCTACCTGGCGCTGGCTACTTGGCATTTACTTGAAATATCTTGAAGTCAGCTACCTGGCGCTGGCTACTTGGCATTTACTTGAGTGGCCTTGAAGACAGCTACTTGGCGCTGGCTACTTGGCGTTTACTTGAACTTGTCATATGTTAAGAAATTATAAAGCAGCCACAGTAAATTTCATTTCACTTCATTAATGCATTAAACCCTATCTACTTGAGAAAAATCGGGCGAAAGTTGGTTTTCGGCCAACAGCCAACCGACCAACCGACCTACCAAAACTAATTCTAAGGACCCCAGAAACAATATTCAGGCATTAGAACTAAGTTTCATTGCTTCATTTTTGCATACAAGCCCATTTACTTGAGAGAGAATTCCATTTTTTTCAAGTAAATGGGCTTGTTTGCAAAAATGAAGCAATGAAACTTAGTTCTAATGCTTGATTATGGTTTCTGGGGTCCTTAGAATTAGTTTTGGTAGGTCGGTTGGTCGGTTGGCTGTTGGCCGAAAACCAACTTTCGGCCGATTTTTCTCAAGTAGATAGGGTTTAATGCATTAATGAAGTGAAATGAAATTTACTGTGGCTGCTTTATAATTTCTTAACATATGACAAGTTCAAGTAAACGCCAAGTAGCCAGCGCCAAGTAGCTATCTTCAAGGCCACTCAAGTAAATGCCAAGTAGCCAGCGCCAGGTAGCTGACTTCAAGATATTTCAAGTAAATGCCAAGTAGCCAGCGCCAGGTAGCTGACTTCACAGATCTAGACTGGTGTCCGTGGGTTTTTATCAACGTAAGCATACAACAGGTTAGATCAGGCCCCGGTTTCATAGAACTTGTGAGTCTGGATCAACTTGAGTCTCGAGTCTGTCTCTTGAAAGGTCTCAACTGAGTCCAGTCTCAAACTTGAGCTGAGACCGGCTTTATTGGACTCGTTTACATTTTAAGCCTACTTTCAGCTGTGTAGCGCCAATATGTACTCCACAAACGTCGTCGGCATTTCCGAAGCGAGAGAAAGTTGCAAAATGGCCACTGATCACATGATTAGGGAGCATACATAGATTTATTTATTCCATTTGGTATTTATATTTATTAGAAATTTCATTTTTTGCCAGTAGAAAATGGGTAAGTAAGCACAATCAAAGTTAACAGGCTTCCCACCAAGATATTCAGATACTCTCATTTTATGAATAAATACCTGCTCCTTTGACCTCAATCTACAAGGTAAAACATGGGCATGTCATGGCCGTTGCAACGCGTAGATGATCATGATTGCAAAAGACAACATGGCACGGCAGTCTGCCGTTGATGTTTAGGACCGCAAAAATACTAAAAATATACATGTTTAGGACTGCAAAAATACTAAAATATACATGATTAGGACTGCAAAAATGCTAAAAATATACATGTTTAGGACTGCAAAAATACTAAAAATATACATGTTTAGGACTGCAAAAATACTAAAAAAAATAACATGTTTAGGACTGCAAAAATACTAAAAATAAACATGTTTAGAACTGCAAAAATACTAAAAATATACATGTCTAGGACTGCAAAAATACTAAAAATTAACATGTTTAGGACTGCAAAAATACTAAAAATAAACATTTTTAGGACTGCAAAAATACTAAAAATGTACATGTTTAGGACTGCTTAAATACTAAATTTAGGTTTTCACCAAAGGAAAGATAGGGTACGACCTGACCTCTGTTCCAGACCTAACAACGGGGTCATTGAGTGCAGTTAATGACGTCAAGTTTAGATGATGTCATTACAAAATGATGATGAATAATAGCCCATCGATTATGTTCCATTTCATCTTCTTGTTACTTGCAGATTTGGCCTTACTTTCGCCAAAGTATAGCCAATGACCAGAAGGGTGAAGGTTTCATAGCAGACGTGGTTGCTGCTGTATCGCATACTATTGGTTTTGACTACAGATTTCAAGTGGCCAAAGGCAACAATATTGGCTCAAAAAACGTTGATGGAACTTGGGATGGTGTGATTGGTGAAGTAACACGTGCTGTAAGTATGTTATAAATGCATTGCGAAACGTAGCTGAAAACACAGGCATCAGCCAGCGAATTCAATCATTGAATAACACAGTATGGATACAAGAAGAAGGTGAGCACTCATCGGAGACTGGATACTAGCAGTCATACCTCGGAGTGTTCATAGTGTTCATAAACTTGATGAGATTCTGTACTATGAGGATGGTAAATTGTCTTAATGTTTTGTCAGGAGGCAGATCTTGGTGTTGGTCCAATTACACTGACTTCCCACAGACTGAGAGTGACAGACTTCAGTATACCTTTGATGAATACTGGTTTGGTGATCATCTATAAAAGGCCAGAAATTTATGAAACATTACCTTTCCATGATGCCAAAGTGAGTACAAGAACAATTTCACGCATAATTCAATAAAAAGTCACTCTAAAAACAACCAGTTCTTTTTGAATCAGTTGAGTCTGTTACATGCACTAGGCAGTAATGGAAATTGTAGAGAGCTTGACCCAAGAAGTGCCATAATAGCAGCATGCTGGGTGTGTATCTCTCAAGGAGTTGAGAAAGACTCAAGCTTGAACAGGCTGTCAATTGTGTAATTGTACTCTGTTCACTCTACTGGAGACTAGCTTTACTCCCTATTTCAGGGAGTTGAGAAAGACTCAAGCTTGAACAGGCTGTCAATTGTGGAATTGTACTCTGTTCACTCTACTGGAGACTAGCTTTACTCCCTATTTCAGGGAGTTGAGAAAGACTCAAGCTTGAACAGGCTGTCAATTGTGGATCTGTACTCTGTTCACTCTACTGGAGACTAGCTTTACTCCCTATTTCAGGGAGTTGAGAAAGACTCAAGCTTGAACAGGCTGTCAATTGTGGAATTGTACTCTGTTCACTCTACTGGAGACTAGCTTTACTCCCTATGTCTATGGTACTTACATAAGGTATATGGTACGTGCTATACCAGCTTCACAGAATGTGATAAGATTTTTAGGCAAGAATAAGATTAAGTTTATCTCTGTAATCACTCAGCCAAATTTTCATTACCGATGTGTTATTTTTTTGCTTCAGAGTCTTTTAGCATCAGGAATCCCAGTGGGTACTACTTATGGTGGAGATGCAGCAAGCATGTTTCGAACTTCTTCTGATGGTATGATGGAACAGATGTACAGAAGTATGGTGAGGAACTTCGCAGAATCTTTCCAAGAAGGACTGGAACGCGTCCGTAAAGGAAATTTTGCTTTTGTTGTAGAAAAGGATTTAGCAGAGTTTGCAGCATTCCAGAAACCTTGTGATATTATAATTGTTGGTGATCCTATTGTAGAAAGTCACTATGCCTTCGTAGTTCAGATTAATTCGCCATTAAAGGCCTGGTTAGACATTGCATTGTCTGAGCTGCATGAGAAGGGAGAAATTAGAAAATTGTACAACAAGTATTGGGTAAATCAATGCTCTCTTCATGAAACACGAAAACGTTGTAACACTGCAGGTAAATTGCAAATCCCTAATTTAGTTTTTCTTGGCATTATGTACGTCATTGTCAAACTAAACGTTTAAATGTACCTTTTTCGCTCTACTGGAACTGTATTGTTGCAGCCGTATAATTGACATGAATAAAAAAGAAATGAAAATACTATACTACACAATGTTTTTTTTTTTCTTTTCAATTGCTAAAACATGACATAACTAAAACTTATATTTCACTCATAAATGTGTAAATGAAGTGCTACACATGCTTTAAGTTGCATCAATGATCAATTAATTTACTAAAAAAGAGAAATAACAAAGTGTCACACACCAGTATGTACACAGGGAATTACCTCCAAGGGTATCCAGTCCAAAACAAAAACAAATATTCAGCAGGAGTCACAATATAGTGTAGTGACTCCATGGAGGAACTAAGCATAAAACAGCTGTTATTAAGACCAAAAGCCTACTGTGTAATGTGGAGAAAGCATTTTACAATTAAGCAACAAATTTGGTGTGCTCAATGATACCTCAAACTCAAACAGTTTATTTGTCCATAATTCAGGAAACAATTCTAATAAAATCTGACTCTCTGTTTGAGGAATGCGCAAAGAGTCTGAGACACAAAACACAACTGGTATCCTCATTCATATTGATCTGCACCAGATTGTTAAATCATGGCTCACTAACGATGACACTTGTGTCATTTTCTATTTTTTTTTTACTAACTTGTACTATTTTTTTTTTTTTTTATCTAGTATTAAAATATCAATATTGTATCAATTTAAGGTGGCCCCTAACACAACCCACTGAGGTTCTTCTGGGTCTCCTGGCAAGTTGAACACTAATAGAATATATGCAATAATTTTAAATTTATTATGCCAAAAATAAAAAAAATGTGCTGTATTCTTGTTTAATTGCCAAATAAATTATTTTCAATTCAATTGGTGAACTTCAAAATGATAGCAAATAGAGGCTTATAAATAAACCTAGGCCGAACAGAGTTGGAGGCGGTGTCTGTTGTCTATACAAGTCACCAATTAAGAGTTCTAAAGAAGGAAACAGTTGATAAGTTTTTAGAAACTAAACTTAAAGTTCATTGCAGACTACTTGCTATCCAACAAAAATGTATAACATGGATGTCTTCATCACTGAGTTTACCGATATGTTGGCACATTATAGCAAGTGTAAAAATGAGGTCATATTATTTATTAGTGACTTTAACATCTATATAAATGAAGCCACTAACTTGTGTGCAAAGAGACTACATGCTTTGTTGGAAATGTTTGACTTGAAACAACATGTAAATGTACCTTCCCACAAAAATGGTAATATTTTGATCTAGTAATAACACAGCAACATTTCATGGTGAGACAGTGCAGAGTCGATGAATTAAATTCAGACCATATGAATATATTGATAGAGGTTAACCTGACTCAAATTACGTCTACCAGAAAAATTGTAAAGAAACGAAAGTACAGATACATGAATATGGATGATTTCAAAATTGACCTGAGGAATCAACTACGCAACCAGAACTTGTAAATACTCAGCTTATATGTCTTTCCTATTACAATAAGCCAAGTCCTTGACAGACATGAACACCTGAAAGAGTTCTCAATCAAGGAAAATACCAACCCAATGGTCCATATCAGATATAAAAGCAGAAATGATAATTGGAGAAGAAATGGACACAAAAGGACGAAGATGACTATGAGACACATAAGAATAAAAAAAGCAATTATTACCGTGATCACCTTACAATCATGTGCATGTTTATTGACACATTACCGTGGCCCAGAAGTACAAAGTAGTGGCCTAAACAGAAATTACTTATTGCACCCTATTTCATTGGGGGTTTTACCAGGTTTATCAAGAATATACACATATTTACCCAAAAATGTTGCTGGTTATCACAATACCAAATTACAGCTTTTAAAGTCAGTAAGAATGCATAACGACCAGATTATTTGATATGGACCCTTAAGGTCGTTTTGGCCATGACCAAAGATACCCTGCACTACTAATTTTCTTTGGATATACCAAGAAATATAATATATAGTTTAAACTACCTATACACTTTTTTGATCTGTAGGACATTCTCTGCAAAATACTGGCATTTAAAGTTGCTAGCATGTTAACAACCATGTTTGCCAGACTAAAATATGTAAGGTGCTGAAGAGCAATTTCATTTTAGCTCATTTTGGTATGTAAAATTGGAATTAACCAACTACAAATGTTCTAACAATCACTATGTGGCCTAAAAAACAGAAACATTAGTGAAGTGATTTTACGCGCAACAACGATTTTTATCCGTGCAGCAACGATTTTTTTCCGTGCAACAACGCGTTTTTTCGTGCGCAGCAACGTTTTACTACAGCACAACAATAATTTTCTACCGTGCAGCTTCACAAATATTTGTACTTCTGGGCCACGGTAACACATGATCAAAATTAGCTGGTAGCAAGGTTTTTATGATAAACAAGTTAAATGTAATCCAATAGGGGGCAGCACCTGTCAGTCACCATACGCCATCTAGTGGTAATATATCACGGTAACGCAACCTCACGGACTTACAATGGAGCATTCGAAAAATCTGGAAATGGTGAGCTAACATTTCGTAATTGAATTGAGGGACTTGAAGTGGAAAGTATACTATGTCATACCAACATACCAATTAAAACATGCTGTGAGTTATAGCTAGTTATGCTGATTGTCAAAGCTTAATAAGCAACTGGAATTGGTCCATATGAAGGTGTTACTTCTCCTGGATTTATTGACTGTATTGTTTGGTGTTTACTGTTTTTAAATTAAAATTTTATCTTATCATGACATGTATGACTTTGTATTTCACAGCCTTAGAACATGTACAGTTCAAAATTATTAGAACACTTCAGAAGTTCTGCCTTTTTGCGTAATATGATCAAGAAGCAAAGAGGGTTTGATACAACTGTCCGAGAGAAGGTAAAACCTGTAGCTGCCAAAAACAAACATCAATTGATGAATATATCCTCTTTATGTCTCTTTATTTATTTTTTTCTCACCAAAACTTGACAGAAACTCATTTGACAGGCCATACAATACGGTTATTATGTAAAGGGAAAATATCATGCAAAAAAAAAGTAAATCCCAAATTTAAACTTAAAAAATATTGTTATTTAAGTTTAATTATTTATGCTACAGATTGCACAACTCACTAAGAAAAATTACTGGTCTAAAAAAAAACAGTGGTTGCAACGCTTTCGCGCTGTTCAGCAGGCGAGTCTTTTGATGAATCTTATTTTTTGATTCTGTGTTTCGACCACTTTCATAGTGTTGTATATATCATTATACACAAAAAAAAAGAAAATGTTAGGACATAGTGTGGAGTGGTCGAACCACGGATGCGATTTCAGGTACAGTTTTCTTAGCAACTTTTCAGTAAAGCAAACTATATGAGAAAGTAAATTGAACTTTTGAACACTTGTGGCTGGATAATGGTTAAATCGTATTATAAGATAATAACAACTTAGAATAGAATATAAAGGGCTTATCCGATTTGATTAACAAGATATTCTGTTCCACCTAATGAGATTTTGAAATCTTTCTGTTAGTCTTGTTGGATTAAAAATTACCACATGTGTGACACACATGAAATATTAAATAACATATATATAAATAACATACCCCATGGGGTATCTGAATGTAATACAAGTCTGCAAACTCCTATTAAATCAGATACAATCCAGTCGAAGTTGCAACAAGAACATTATACATGGTGATTTTATTCATTGACAATGCTCATTTTTCAACAGATGTTCTGTAAACATTATTCTTCAACAGATATTATTCAGTAGACTCTAATGGATATTCTGCTATAGACATTCAACAGATTCTCTAGACGCGTTCTTCAGCAGATATTGTCTTTGATAATATTCAAGGGGTGTTTCTAGCAGATATTCTTCAACAGATATTATACGAGAGATATTATTCAATGGATAATCTTCATTACCAATTCATCTCCTGATACTGTTCAAAAAGGTGTACTGCTAGTACTGGACAAATCATGTTTTGTGGGCAGGAATCAGAAGAAAATGTAAGTGACTTTTAATCGCAGATTTGACAGAAGTTCATGTAACAAATTACTAAAATTTGTTTATTTGGATATTTGTAATATCCTTATAATATCATATAATCCATGAAAAATCTTTGTCATTTGTAACTAATCATTGATAATAGGCCTATGACAAAAAACATGGTGGGCAAACAACTAACAATTATCTAGGTATCAGTAATGATGTGTCATATTACAAAACTACAGCATACTGAATTTAAATGAAGCTATATCAAACATGTTATATTTTACCTAAAAAAGAAATCTCATTACAGAGGTCAATAGATTGTGTTCCAAAGATGGACCTTGGATTGACTATATGGTGAGATTCAGCTGTGTACCTCAACAATTAATAATGGCAACATTAACTATCAAACCACCTCGAAAGCGGAAGAAAGCTATCTTTGAGGAAAGTAAATACTTGAAGATTGACAAGCACTCTTCTCAAGTGGACTTGAAGTACCTGAAGAACGACTTCAATAAGCTTGTAAGCTACTTGACTAAGTCAATTGATTCATCGAATAACCTAGGAAAATTGAGATCCTTGTTTGTTTGGATTACGAGACTGAGCTTAGATGAAATTCTGCAAAATGGACTCCCAGAAGGCACTGCTCCAACTCCTAATTCTCCCCTGGACTTGCTTTCAAAGCTCAAAGCCAACATTATAAATCAAGCTTATCTCTTCCAGATATTGTGCAGGTATGTGTAAATATCTTTGTCTCAATGCTACTGGTCTGATAACTGATTGAACTGGTATTTGCCCCACTTACATGTTTGTTAACATAAAGAATCTGGCATCATAACTTGTGATAGCACTGCACTGCTTATGTGAACAACCATGCGGCTTGGTCAAAAGCCGCTTCTATAAAATGAAGCCCTGGCTTCGAATAGAGAAAATGTAGTTGTCTTGAATATTATGGCAAATTTCTTCAGGATTAAAGATGGTTAATTCTCAATTCTATAATGCATTATTTTTTCTGGCAATAAGATTATCATTATCAATAAATGCTTGTTTTAAATTACCTTCTTCAAATATATTTCAGATATGCTGATATTCCATGTGAAGTGATCACTGGAATCAACAAAAACTCACTCTACAAAATTGGTTACCCTGTTAAACCTGAGCAACTGAAAGCTCAATGGAACGCGGTTTATATTTGTGGTGATTGGCGACTCATTGACACATACTGGGCTTCAAGTGGCGTTTTGGGATCACGATCGCCAAACTGGGTGGCTGCAAATATGAAATCATCAGAAGTGAGGGAGACGGGACTCACAGGAGATGATGAAGACATCAGTTATCTTGAACCACGAATTACCAATGACTTCTTTTTCTTGACAGATCCA
The DNA here is from genome assembly GCA_932294295.1 of Alitta virens. NCBI lineage: Eukaryota > Metazoa > Annelida > Polychaeta > Phyllodocida > Nereididae > Alitta > Alitta virens. Next base: position 15,446,934 of record OW028580.1, on the reverse strand, counting down.
GATATGTTGATCTGTACCCATCTTCCAGACGATCCTAAGTGGCAATTACTACCCCGACCAATAGATTTCAAACGTTTCGAGAAGAGCGTTTACATTAGAGACAAATTCTTCCTGTTGGAAATGTATCCATCTGTTCTCACTAAGAACAACTGCGTCTTGGAATCTGTGGATGGCATGGTTGAAGTTGGTTTTGGCTTTTCAGCAGACAAGTCAGCTTCAGCTGCTTTCAAATTCCTCCTTTTTAACTTTAAAGATGAATTCCACTTTGATCCCGGCTTCACTCTTGATCACTATGTACTAAGTCAGTTGTCAAGGGATTCAATCAGTTACACTTTACGATTTCCCAGGAAGGGAACTTTTCGATTTGATGTCTTCGGGCAAGAAAATCCTTATGACCTATTTGACCTGGTTTGCTCATATGTCATACAATGCAAGGTACCAAATTCAAAGTGTTTGCCTTTACCATTTATCCCGGAAGCAGGCTGGGGTCCAACCAATGCTTGTCACAAAATGGGAATGGTGCCCATAACCCACAAAAGCTCTGTCATTAAAACACAAGATGGGACTGGCGAAATAATCTTTTCCACAGATAAACAGACATGGATAAGATACCAAGTCTTGGCTTTTGCAAGTGAAAACTGGTTTCTTAAGAGGCACATCATTGCCTGGAGAGATGAAGGAAACCTGCACCTGCAAACTCGATTCAAAGATGATGGCGAGTATGCTCTGAAAATAGTCGCTTCAAACTTGCAATCACTTGGAAAGGTGGAAAATGTTTGTAACTACCTGATAGTCGTACAGTTTCCAGGTAGTGCGGCCCCATTTCCATTGCTCAGAGGAAATATTCTTGGACCATCTGACCTTGCTGAATATTTTGAGGTGAAACCTGATTCCCATAAATCCGTGATAATAACAACAGATACCAGAGACCTGACAATAACAATGACAATGTCTGAGGAAGTTGAAATGTTAGTGGAGATCACAAACAATGACATAGACAGTCGAGTCATCTACACTCATGTTTCCAGAAAACATACGCTTCGCAAGGTAGTGTTCAATATTCACTTGCTTCACAAAAAGGAATTTGGAATAAATCTGTATGTGAGAAGGAAGTCTGAACTTCAGGCAGTTTATCATGTCTTTACGTATTACGCGATCGTTGGTGATGCACCACCTTTTACTAGTCATGGAAGTCACCTTCAAGACTCAACAGCTCAAGATCTACATGAGAAGGATCACACAGTAGACTTCCAAGCTGAGGAAGTTGCTAATTCCTTGTTTGAAAACTTCACATCACCTGATGTTGTTATTCCAACCTTAGTTGCAACAGCAAAGAATACGATAACAGCAAGGGTCGTTACGAGACGGAATCCGATGTCCTGCGAACTGAAGCCCGAAGAAACATGGCCCTACGTAATTAAAATGTTAGATATATCTAGCAGAAGTAAAGATTCATACACTCTGTTCACTCTTGTATTGCCTGAATTTGGAAAATATGACCTGAATCTACTTGAAGAGATCTCTCCGGGGTTTCTATCTGCATTTGCTTGTTACAACATCAATCGCAGAGAGGATGTTATAAAGGTATGAGACAAGCATATAGAGATTGTAATTTCCTTACACCTGTATTGTATGGAATACTTTATAATGAAAATTCACATTTGCTACTCTGAATGAAACATAACCACATTGCTTTCTATGCAATCCATAAATCATAACCTTGTTTATTGAAGGAAATTGACGAAATTGGCCATGATATGAATACACAGGAAATGGAGAGGCAAAATGGTGTGTAATATTACATTCAAAGAAAATAATAACATGTACTGTCTCATCTCATATAATCAAATAATTTTTCAATTTAATGTCTCTCCAGCAGACCAAATTGTTTCTCTCAAGCAAGCTCTGAAAGTTGGACTAGGCACAAAGAACACCAGGCTGCTCCAGCAAACCTTACAAATGTTGCAAGAACTCAGTGCGAAAGACGATGAAGGATTAATGTCAAAAGCTAATGAAATGGTTCTCTCGCTAAGCATAAGAGATGGTAGGTAGAGAGATTTTAAAAGGCTCGTAAAGACTCACCTATTTCAAACTCTTTGTACTAATTTTGACACTATAAAATTGTGTAAAAATAATATACATAATATTTTATATAGTATTTTTCACCATCTAAAACTGTGGAAGCTTAAATTTTTTGGAAGCCTCTATGCTGCAGCACACTCAGTATATTCCTGAAGTCTTCACTTCTTCTCATTTTTTCATGTCTCATTGTTTGTTAGCAGCTGTTGTCTCATTTCTTTTTGTCTCATGACTCATTGACCGTGGCTGTTAAATTTTTTTGTATCAATGTTCATTGACAGCTGTTGTCACATTTCTTCATGTCTCATTCTTCGTTGACAGCTGTTGTCTCATTTCTTTTTGTCTTATAATTCATTGACAGCTGTTGTCTCATTTATTTTTGTCTTATAAGTCATTGACAGCAGTTGTCTTCTTTTTGTTTTTGGTTTTATTGTTCATTGTTGTCTCATTATTTTTGTCTCATAGTTCACTGGCAGCTGTTGTCTCATTTTGTATTGTCTCATAACTCATTGACCGCTATTGTCACATTTCTTCTTGTCTCATTCTTCATTGACAGCTGTTGTGTAATTTGTATGTCTCATTGTTAGTTTTTTTTGGTCTCATTGTTTGTTGACAGCCCTCACAAAAGCCATGTCAGAACTTGACCGGGAACGCCTGGAATACTTACTTGCTTCCATCTCAACCAACAACCTGGTCAACAACTTTGCTGTTGAAGTGTCTGCTGCGAAAATTATTCTTGAGCACTTAGAATCTTGGAAAAGTCTACGTCAACAGCGCCTTGATGTCGTGAATCTTGACGCTCCTACAATGTCAGAGATTCGGTCATACCTGAATCCTCCCGCTCCTGTACATTTGGTCCTTATGGCTACTTGTATCCTACTAGGGGAAGACAGTGACAAGCTTCAGGTAATTTATAATGCTCTTACAACAGTAGTTTCTGATTATTGCTTGTATATATAGAAAAAGGCAATATTTACACTCCCATCTACCTTGAAAGTTTGTCCCACTAGGTGTAGTTTTTAGTAATCTGCAGTGATACAATTTTTAATCTGTGAATATTGATCAGATCCGATTTCACTCTCAGTTATTATTCAATTTGAGTTGTTTTTTTCACAAACTCTGAAAATTTTTTTTTTTTAATCCATGGCTTCACTGTAAATGAAAAGGGTCTAGGAATCGGCAAAAGAAGCAAAATCGGAAAAATTTTCTTGTGCACAGAAGTGCAGTCAGAAGCAGCCATCTCCATCTAATAAGTTTTCCTTTGACTTGATGAGAGCACAACCGGAAAACAGGAAAGATTTGTATATGATCAAATGTGATGATTCATTATTTTATGTTCTTTTACTTTCAGGAATGGAATTCAGTGAGAAAGATCATCTCTCAAAGAGGAAAGATGAGCTTGCAGTTTCGAGTGGATCAGCTTAACATTGACAACCTGACAATTGATAAAGCAAAAGAGGCGGAGTGCATCCTGGAAAAACTAACCTTAGATGATGTGCAATGCGTCAGTCCTGCCGCTGCAACATTTTTTCTTTGGGTAAGTGTATTTTTATTCCACAAACTTTTATCCATCATTACAGTGGCCGGTACACCTAATTGTTTGTCTGTTTTCAGTAAAAAATTTTAATGAGTGAAATTATAAATTACTTGATTATTAACTTATACAACATTTTCATCCATAACCTATGCATTCACATTGTCTTAATGTCTCAATGCTCAACTTCTCTAATGCTTCCCCAGATGGCTTTCCTCTTTTTATTTAATGGGTTGCTTTTTTCATGGATTTCACCTAATCAAATTTATCTATCAATTTCAAGCTTTTGTAGTACCTTTAAAGGTCATGGGCAATCAAATCATACTTTTGCCGAAAATGTTCTTATCCGATAGCTTTAAGTTCATTAATAAGGTCTGAATTGTTAAAAATGGATCCAGAAGTGCTTTGCTTATTTTTCTTAAACTGTTAATAATCATTGTGTCAATTCTGTTATGACTTAACCAGGCAAAAGGCAAAGTGGAGGAAGCTCAATTTCTGTATGAACGACATCGAGCAATTAATGCGAAGCTGGAACCGGATGCCAAAATTGATGCAAAGATGACAAACACTGTTCAAGAATGCTTGACCTCCCAGGAAGAGCTCATAAAGGCAAGAAACAGTTCAGATGATGTAAAAGTGGAGTCCAAAAATGAAACACAAGCAAGAAATAGCTCAGATGATGTGCAAGAGGAGTCTAAAAATGAACCACAGGCAAGGAATAGCTCAGATGATGTTCACCAACCATTGCCAGATCAGAGTCAACACACAAGAACTGTTTACGAACAGAACAGGGAACGACCATCCCAGTTCTCATTCTTGTCCAAGAAAAGATCTTCCCAATTTATGTCAACATCAACGCTGAGTTCAAAGACTCAAACCAGCGAAGTGGATCGTTTTGAGCAAGTCAAAGCAGTGTGGGATACATTTGAGGATGAAAACTGATCAAAATGACTACCATGCAGACATGTAAACAAACAGAATGTGACAATCATGCTACATATACATGATTGTCACCATTAACTTTTTTTATTATTATTACTTTTTTAATTTATTTATTGATAAAAAGTACATAACATCAACAACATAAAAACATAGCGGTGTAACGGTCAGGTGACATACACACTCCCCTTACCAACAATTAAAGCTTTAATTTTTTTAAATGGAAATTGATAATATCAGGGTCAAGACTGTTCCATACATTGACAATTCTATTAGCAGAGAAATATTTTCTTACATCAGTACGGCTATAAATATTTATTTCAAAGTCTTTCGTGTTGAGTTCTTGCAATATCTACAATGGTAGCATATATTTTCAAAATATATAGGTGTGGACCCTAAACAAATCATAACATTATTGTACATTGTTACAAGTTGAGATTGTGGAGTCTGAAAAACATTTCAGAAATATTTATATATTTCTCTCTTTAATCATTACCGAAATGTCTATATAACAAAATTAAATTTTCAATGAACATTGTGAAACGTCACCACAAAGTGGAGTGTGGGTAAAAAAAAATGTTTTTAGTGTTTTAATAAATATTTTCTGAATTGATTACATATCAGCCATAAATATGTTAAAATGTGTGTGTACGCAGGATGCAATCATGAACAGCATAGAAATGCCTAGAATTATAAATAGGTAAGCTTTATGTAATAAGAAAATAAATAAATCCTGTTTTGCCAAAAAAAGGTCACTCTTATTTATTTTCCATTCAATATATGAGAAAAGGTTTGTATCCAATAAACTAATAGAAGTTAGGTGGTTGACTTATAATACACAATAATTGAAAATATTAGTGATTTCCTTGATTCATCCCTTATTTGTAAACATTTTCTTATAATTGTCACATCTGCATGATGCTGAACTGTGTTTTACTGTCAGGAAATACATCAGGAATGTTAAATTTCGAATTGTAAAAAAAGTCTAGGTTATTTAGTTCATATTCATATTATTTTAATTTATTATGAGCCAAGGGCTGTCATGCAGGATTTAGGTTTAGGGTCATTAACTTATAGCTTAAACCACCACTGGAATGGAGCAAACAAACTCTGATTTCCAGAAAAACCTTATAATAATTATATTACTTAAACATTTTTTCATATTATATATATTATATGATGCACTGACACGGTTTTGCCCCCCCCCCCCCCCAAATACAATTATTTCAAACACATATATGTTTATATAATATTATATAGGCCTATTGCTACATTGATTGCAGCTGCTGTGTAACTATTAATTCAGCGACTTTGATTTATTTATTTCACTGGTGAAGTATTTTGTCTAAGATGGAACTGCAATATAATATTTTATTACCATTCATGACAGTCACTGTGGTAAGAAAATAAAAATATTTATATTTCAATTATATTTTAATTGAGATATGCATTTTGATAGATGTCAGTAGAACCTCACCATAAAAGGGGCGTTCACACTGTCACATATAAGACCAACGTATGACCACGGATGGCTTAAATGGACTATACATGCTTACTCGAGGGTCTTTTAATCATGTACAAATGCTCGCCGGATGTCCATCAAACGCTCGCTGAAGTCTGTCAAATGCTTGCCGAATGTCCCCGAAATGCTCGCTGAACATCCATCACAAAGCAATCCGTACGGTATCTGTGAAGCATCAGTGAGGCACTCATAGATCACTCGCAGATTTCTCGTAGATTGTCCATAGATCGCCCATGCGAGTGGTTCAAGGATTGGGTGGCTATGTATGGCGATGTAGAATGTAACATAGAACGGAACGTAGAAAATTACATTGAACGTAACGTAGAATGTAACGCCGACTGACTCTCGAGCGAATTACATAACTAATAAAAAAAATCACTCATAGAACGTCTGCCAAAGTTTTAAAGTTTAACACTTTTTGCCCTCTCCACGTATGATCAAGGATGATTTAGAGGGACCAGAAGTGTCCTACGGATTAGCGCAAGTATACGTAAAACGCTCGGCGAGTGAATCACGTATGGCCAAGGATGACAAAGATTAAAAAACATTTCTCATCCATTGTCATACTTAGGTTTTATACGTGACAGTATGATCGCCCTTTAATGGTTTAAAATATGCAGATTAGTCCAAATGTTTATACTCAAGACTCAAGAAATTTTATTCACTTATCATAACAAAATAGTTACAATAAGTGGGGTGGCATCATAAAGACACATTTTGTCGCTTGCATGATGCCACCCCAGGATTAAGAGAGAGACCCATGCAAGCTCCATATAGAAGATACACTGATGATGATACATGCACATGATTTCTTGATGATGATGCATGTTATGTATACGTATATTTTGATGAGTGCGACCTTGATTTAGTAGGATGATGATGAAGAAGAAACTGTATAACAAAAAAAACATGAGACAGGTATAAGTAATATTGGTAATGCAATCATCCAGCTAAAAAAAAGTTGCTGAAAGATGTGAGAAAAATCATGGAGGACCACAATCTATTGAAAAATAAAGGAAATAATTGGAGATTATATAAAGAATGGTGTATTATTTATTCAGGGGAAAAAATCTTATCTCAGCAAAAGACTCTTGCTGGTGCTAAAGCACAAAATCATTTGTGTTTGAAAGTAAATCATTCATGACCAATCTTTTTTTTTTCTTAACTCACTTGTGTAGCTCAATTGGATGTAGTAGGCATGAGATCTTATCAAAAACGAAGTGGAGGAAAATGTTGGTTCAAGAAGGTGGTGTTTTAATCAAACCAAGAGTAACAATTGAATGCTTTATAACAGAGTGGTCTCAATATGTATATAGTAATAATTATATATCTATTACTATAGCGTACCCAAGTAGAGGAAATATTTGAAAATTGACAATGAGGTTCCGCTGTACATTGCCTCTATTTAATACGTTACAATTTATAAAAAATTTACTTTATATTGATTATTGCGATATAATTTTCCGTTTACTTAATTTGTAGATTTCAGCCAGGTGAGCTATTTAATTCAGTTTGATATGCTGTAATTACAATTATCATTTGAAGAGCCACAAGATTTCGAAGTATTGCCAAATATATGGTACGACTTTTTTAACCATCAGTAAACTAAGTTCCAAGCGGGTTACTGTTATCACAATGTCCATCCAACAGGCGGGCGGGTGGAATAACACTTTGATTTCTGGAGCAGAACTTGAACTGCTCCGATAGTGTTATGCCAACCCGCTTAAATATGGTGCAATGTCCAGATGCTCAACTGTTAATGATGTCTTTCTGCTAGTGATTAGAAGAGGGGTGGGGGCCTAGATCAGTGGTAGCATGCTGGACATCCAACTTCCGGGTTCCGCAGGTTCAATCCCCATCGAGCTCAACAAGTTTCATCCATCATCTTATTGTGATGGTCCCTGCCTGTCCTAATTATGGTGCGTTAGCATAACGCACCATATTAGATTTGTGATTGGAAGTGTTTGCGCATAATGCTTCTGGTTTGCCATTTCCCTGGCGGTAAATTTGAACTTACATGTTAATCCAATGGGGCCAGTTCAGCGGAAGGCAAAAGCGTGTATAAAGCACATAGTAAGGACCTGTCGGCATTACTAAACGGTTGTGTAAAACTTCAGTGTCTTTGGCACTGATTCCTAGGCTAATCTATCAAGTATATTTCTCAAAATCATCGTTTTGTGTGAACGCTGGGCGTTAGCAGGTCCAATCCCCATCGAACTCTTCAAAATTTGTTACCCTGTTAAACCTGAGCAACTGAAAGCTCAATGGAACGCGGTTCATATTTGTGGTGATTGGCAACTCATTGACACATTCTGGGCTTCAAGTTGCGTATTGGGATCACGATCGCCAAACTGGGTGGCTGCAAATATGAAAACATTTGACCAGTATGAGATGACAAAACTGCCCATTGTCCACAGAGCCTTTTAGAATCAACACTCGCAATGGAGCGTCTGTAGGCATTTTCGAAAATTCACTGGAAGTGCCATATATATATATATCATTTATTCGTACATAAATTTGTACATGTGTGCAATTTTAAAAAGAAAAGTTTAAATGAAGAAACAGAGAGTTCAATAGACACAAAGGTCACTAATAATGGCGATTACCTCACTCGTTGTCAGAACAGTATCAGAAAGCTTATCCCTGACATCTGCTAGTTCACATACACTCATAGATTCAAGCATATATCCAGTTTTACAGTTTTCATTACATACATGTCTAATAGAATTTTATTGTTGATGTCAGTTCTGCTTGATCCAAGCTCATCACATCAAAATTCGAGGTAGGCCTCATAAGACCGATATCTCATGGATTGGAACAAAACCTTTGCAGACTGTTATGAAGACGGGTTGGAGCCCTAGACTGGAACCACTCCAGCCATTGAGTCACTAGAGACTCCATGCTCCAGCACAGGCACTAGCAAATAAGTCAAGATTGGTCCCAAAAATGGCCAATCAGCAGAGATCCAAACATTATATTTAAATTAGCTGACCCCGCCGTGACATGGCCTGACCAGTGACCACTATAGGCCTAGCCAATGAGGTCAGACCTTTAACTCAAAAAGGGTAAGTTTCCGTTATAACCACCGTGAATTTTTCCAGAATTTTCCAAAGGGTTACGGCTCTGAAATATCAAAAAAACTCAAAAACAACCTCTTTTGCCGTAGCTGCGATTGTAAATTTACCGATTGACCGGTTGGGACAGTACCGGTAAAAAACAAAATTTAACTTTTGTATCTAACTTTTGCAATATGTAAAACTGACCTGTGCACCCGTTAAGTGTAATTAGGCCTTAGATTCGGGTAGCTAACCCTAACCCTGTCACTGTAAGTAAAGGTTTTATGACAGCTATTTTCACAGATCTAAATCTAAACAATTTTTATCATTTTAAGCATAGTCTGATTGATGAAAGTAAAAATTATAGATAGATAGCATTTCCTGCCATTTTCGGAGGGCTGCATCTTGTGGCTAGAACCTCTTCTGATGTTTCAAGTCAATGTGATCGGCAAATAATGCCAGCGTAGGATAAAATTACAGCCCAAAAACATTAAGAAGCTGTCGCACAGCTATGTTCGCCTACGTACTAAGCCACAATGCGATACTCCCCCGGTAACTTTTGCTTTCATCTGGAAACCAAAATGTTGACAAGGACATCATGGACATCACAAACTGAGAACAAAAGTTCTTTCCCCCTTTCATACAATAATTCATACTCAATTTATACCCATAGACTCATTTAATCTTTAAGAGTATTTGTCCATTTTGTGAAAGTCATTAGAATTACAACACAGAGGAAAACAAATCCAAACAATTAGGATATTTTTATGCTTTTTGTGAAGCAATCTACATAGGTGAGTATGAAGATTCAAGGATCCCGAGCAGAGAGAGTTACAAATGCCGCATTTGCATTGCATTTTAAATGCATATGCACTTGCAAACATTTGCACTTACATTTGCATTTTTTAAACTGAATATTTACATTTGCATTTGATTTTAAAAAATTTGCATTTTTTCAAATGTCTTTCTAAATGCTAGTTTAGGTAAGACTTGAAAATAAGCACATACTAATATTGTAAGTTATAATTAATTACTTGTAATATAACTTACACAGATTTAAAACTTCACACAGTAGATAGTTCATTACAAATTGATAAACAATTATTAGCTAAAAAGTCTTCACAAAAGAATGAAAAAGTGGCATTTATTGTATAGGTTAATGTTGCTCAGATTGTCAATTACTCAATCAATAAGAGTTGTATATACATCAAGTTTCTTATATTATTATCTGCTATTAAAGTGTGCATTGAAACACTTTGAGGTATTCTTAGTACACATCATATTTACCCCATGGTGTCTTGTGTTACCTATTTGATAAGCTGTCCAATGTATTGATGATCTCTTTTCTAATATCATTTATCTTATCTCATTTTAAATGATGCATTTTATCAGATTTTTACGGTGGCTGGGATAGGACATGCACTTTTTATTTTTTATTTCGTTCTCACGAAATAGTATTCATGCAGGATTTCGTTATAACGACATAGTATTTCGTTATAATGAATTACTAATTTGTTCAAACGAAATACTTATTTTGTTTGGACGAAATATTAGTCCCTACAAGATCCTTACAAGATCCAAGAAGTGCTGACACTGGTTTTCCAGTGAACCCATCAAAGTTACCTTCTTTTTAACAGAATAAGACACAAGAAAAATGCACACTGTTAGTTTAGTAATGGCTTGGAGAAATTAGACCAGGAGAGGACACTGGGGTACATCAAAGGTAGAATTAGGCCCCCCCCCTCCTCCCAACCCCCTCCAAACATTTCCAACCCCACCCCTGCAGTTTCGTTAAGTGCATTTGATTGAAAACCTATTTCTGGTCATGCTCTTCTGTTGTGATACTGAGGCCTATCTGTCTGTCTATCTATCTATCTGGGTTGTAGATAAATTAGGTTATCCCCTACTGAAGAGAAAGGGTGTAGCCACATAGGGGGGGGGGCGATATGGGGTCAGATCCCCCACACCCCCACCCCAAGGCCCTTTAGAAGTTGGAATGAAAAATTTGAGAATTTCACCTCTGCGGCATGTTAAGCCAAAATTATATACTATTTAATGTTATTATTTAGTTAGTGTGAACTTAAATAGTGTTATAAGTTTCTTTTTCTTTTCAAAATTTTTAAAGAGCTCAACCTCTTCAAAATGTTAGCTCTGGTTGCGACCCTCCCAAAGGAGTTCCACCACTGGTCAAATGACTTTGATTTCATGACTTACATTATGTAGGCCTATAAGCATGCAGTCCCCTCTTGTCTTATAGCTGCAGCCAATTTTATTTTTTCGATTTAATAACCTGGTATTCTGTTTGTCATCTTTTTCTACTTGTTGTGGTGTATATATGTATGCAGATAAAGATATCATATAGTGTGCTTGATAGGATAGGATAGGATAGGATAAGATGCTTTTTCCCCCATTCCAGGCAATCTTCATGTGCAACTTCTCAGCTGAATGGCATTTGGAGATGTTCCCTTGTACTTGGTGTCTATGCTTAAGCAAATAAAATTCTCCATACATGTGTAACGTAAGTGCATGTGTCCCTCTCTTTCAGTTGATAATCAACCCTTGTGAGTGGGAAAGAACTTGCCTAAAAGGGCTGCACTAAGTTCACTTTCTGCTATCTATCTATCTATCTATCTATATATATATATATATATATATATATATATATATATATATATATATATATATATAGATCTTTATCAATCAATCAATCAATCAATCTAACTATCTGTCTATCTATCCATCTATCCATCTATCTATCTATCTATCTGTGTGTCTGTCTGTCTGTCTGTCTGTCTGTCTGTCTGTCTGTCTGTCTGTCTGTCTGTCTGTCTGTCTGTCTGTCTGTCTGTCTGTCTGTCTGTCTGTCTGTCTGTCTGTCTGTCTGTCTGTCTGTCTGTCTGTCTGTCTGTCTGTCTGTCTGTCTGTCTGTCTGTCTGTCTGTCTGTCTGTCTGTCTGTCTGTCTGTCTGTCTGTCTGTCTGTCTGTCTGTCTGTCTGTCTGTCTATCTGCCTTGGTATTAGACTCAGATTAGGGGCAACAACTGACACCACTTGTACAATGTGTTATATATGTTATTCTATCATTGACTATTGAATGCAGGTCAACTTACTTAGACTGAGTAATTCTTCTGGCCATATATCAGCAACAGTTTAACGTATTTTCCGTGAGTACGAAATACTATTTCATTCCCACAAAATAAAAAATAAAGAGTGCATGTCTTAACCCAGCCATCGTAGATTTTAACTATTTTATGGTATGTTTTGATGCAATTTCTCTCTGTACAAAGAGGTTAAATAGCTACTATTAAAATTATAATTCTTAAGCTATTTTTTCAAAGGTCAATTTAGTCATGCTAAATCTGAACACAATAGAGAAGAGGAATTTCCCTTCTACTGACTGTCACCCTTTCTTATGTAATTCCTAACAATAGGGGCTCAGCAAAACAGTACATTTAATTGACTATTGTTGACCTAGAAAATGTCCTAGATTTAGACCTCTATTTTGCCAAACATGTGGTCTTTGTTTAATCACCCAGTGAAACTGAGTAAAATATCAGGTGCAATACTTGAATACTACACAATAAATAAATATTGTTAAACATTACCTAAACATAACATTTTGTTCACTGCAACATTGGCATTTATTAATGAATGAGTGAGAATATTACATAAGCGTCTTTACCACAATGATTTGATTATAGAGGGATAATATAATAATATAATACAGTGGAAATTCCTAATTATCATTATAGTTGGCCACTTCCATTTTTAAATCTTTAATTTAAAAATAATTGTTATATATCTTGATACTTTTTTTAGGTGTATTACATTTGAAAAAAGCAAATACATTTGCATTTAAATGTGTTTCTAAAAGTTCATACTTGCATTTGCATTCTATAATTAAGATTCCATTCCGAAAGGACGAAAGCTCAGTGTGCAAGAACTGTGGGTTAAGCCATCGTTTCGGCAAGGAATACTGCCCTGCACGTGAAGCTACATGCAACGCGTGTAATAGGGTTGGACATTGGGCAAAAGTGTGCTTGGTAACGCAACATCAACGTCAAGCCAGGTATCATGGAGCATATGCACGTGGTGCACAGTCACAGTCTCGTGGAGCACAGTATCGCGGAGCACCTTCACGGAGAGCTCGCGGTAAAGGTCGAGGCATTCACTCGATCTAGACTACGAAGAATTCGACAATACGTACGACTCGCAGTTCAACTCACAATTCGATTCACTGACATTCGATGTCATTCGTGTGTCATCAGTGCAACACAAGACAGAGGATGCATCAGACGAAGCATTCGTTAGCCTTGACATCAAGATTCCCCCGAGACCAGGTATTCATAAGATGAAGCTGAAAATAGACACTGGTGCCCAAGCAAACACCTTGCCAGTACGCATGGCAAACAAGATGTTCCCTAGTGGTTATGAAGCTCGCTTCGTCCCCACAAAGCACAAGCTATCAGCATATAATAATACACAGATCGAGTGCATGGGCACAATCGACATCGACTGTTGTTTTAAGGAGTCCACATGGCACAACACAAGGTTCTACATTGTCGACGTTTCAGGGCCAGCGATTATTGGCCTTCCATCGATTAGGAAGTTTAAGGTCATGGAATGGGTGAGCTCGATCATGTATGTCACCAAGAAAGACGGATCACTGGGGATGTGTTTAGACCCAAGAGCTCTCAATAAAGCACTCATTCGACCGTATCACCAAATGACCACAGTAGAAGAGTTAAACCACCGTTTCAGTGGAGCAAGATACTTCTCAAAGTTAGATGCCAAATCGGGGTATTGGGCAATATCTCTAGATGAGGAAAGCCAGAAACTGACTACTTTTGGCACCCCTTTTGGACGTTACTGCTTTAGAAGGCTTCCATTCGGTTTAAGTGTGAGCCAAGACATATTCCAGATGGAAATGGATAATATCTTAGAAAAATGCTCAGGAACATGCGGCATAGCAGATGATGTCATAGTGTACGGAAAAACTGAGTCTGAGCACGACAACAATCTCAGAAGCTTCATGAAGATTGCAAGTGAGCAGGGACTGACATTGAATTCCACCAAGTGTGAGATCAAAAAGAGTAGCATTTCCTTCTTTGGAAATGTATATTCATCAGAAGGTATGAAACCAGACCCACAGAAGGTCAACGACCTTATGAACATGTCAAGTCCAACAAATAAGAAAGAAATGCAACAATGCCTGGGTTTCTTGAACTATTTGTCTAGGTTCGTGAAAGATTTCAGCACAAAGATAGCTCCTCTGAGAGAACTCTTGGGACAAGACAATGTATTCGTTTGGGATAGTAATCAGGAACAATTATTTACGTCCATCAAGAACGAAATCTCTCAAGCATCAGCGTTACAATATTTTGATGTGAGCAAACCCGTATATCTGCATTGTGACGCCAGTCAGAAGGGGGTCGGCGCTGCATTACTGCAACCAAGTGACAGTGGAGACCTGCGTCCAGTTGCATATGCAAGCAAGAGCCTGACAAGTACAGAACAGCGATATGCATGTATAGAGCGTGAACTGTTGAGTATTGTGTTTGCTACACAGAGATTCCATCAGTACTTGTATGGCAGAAGATTTCACGTGGTGACAGACCATAAACCACTAGTGATGATATTGGATAAGCCAATTAAGAATGTACCGGCAAGATTGCAGCGTATGATTATAGCGTTGCAAGGATACAACTTTGACATTTCCCATCAGAGTGGTGCTACAAACTTATTGGCAGATGCGTTATCCAGATTTCCCAGTTCACCTGAAGGAATAAGCATTGAACTTGACGTAAGGGTTGACCACATTAGATTTTCAAGTAGGAAAATAGAGAAGTTAAAAGAAGAAACCACCGTGGATCATATGCTTAACCATCTAAAAGAAGTGATAGTTACTGGATGGCCGTCAACTATCAAAGAGTTACCTACAGAAATTAGAAGCTACTGGAGTATACGAGACCAGTTAGTAGTGGATGATGGACTTATCCTCAAGGGTCAACAAATTCTGATTCCAGCATTTATGCAGAAAGAAATTCTTAATGAGCTACACGTAGCGCATATGGGTGTGGAGAAAACGAAACTCCTAGCCAGAGACACAGTGTTTTGGACAAACATTAATAAGGATATAGAGAATTTCATCAAGAAATGCTCGATATGTCAATATCATCAAACTTCACAAGTCCCCGAACCTCTAATGCCACACGAAGTACCATCTCGCCCATGGTGTGTACTTGGCATTGACATTTTGGACTTTGAAAACTCTCAGTGGTTGATGATCGCAGATTACTACAGCAAGTATCCATTTATTAGAAAATTGCCAAATCCCGCTCCCAGTAGTTCCGTTATAGACATTTTGAAACACTTATTCTCCGAAATGGGAATCCCTGACAAGATTGTAAGTGACATCGGACCTCATTTCTCAAGTGTCTCATTTAGCAAGTTTGCTGAATGTTGGGGTTTCAAGCATGTTACTTCAGCACCTAGAAGACCACAGGGAAATGGTTATGTCGAGAGACAAATACGAACTGTCAAAATGATTATGGAGAAAGCTAGAGAATCGCAGACAGACATTCGATTAGCACTCTTGCAACTTAGAGCAACACCTGTTACTTCTTCAATCGCAAGCCCAGCTCAATTGCTGTTGGGAAGAAAAATCAGATCATCCGTGACGACACGAATCCGTTCAGAAGATCGAAATCAAGATGATATACAGAACACACTACAGAAACGCACAAATACGCAGAAGTTATACTTTGATAGAAAAGCCCGTAAAGATGACCTCCTACCACTGTACCCAGGGCAACAAGTTCGTATTCAAGACCAGACAACACAGTGTTGGAAACCAGCAGTCGTGAAATCTACAGATCACCAGAGATCGTACATTGTACAAGATCAACATGGCAGATCGCTCAGAAGAAATAGACAACATATTCGTGAAAGTGTGAGCTCAAACGTTCCTGTAGTTGACAATCGGTCAACAACACAATCACATTCAAGTGCACCAGAGACGGTTTGTCGTGATGATACAGTTAGATCACAAGAGACTGTTCAAAATCAAGAGACTGTTCGTGCAAACATTCATGTAATACCTGATGTTATTACAAGCAATCCTTCAACAGAGACTGTCTTATCTAGTGAAACAGTTCCTGGTCAAGTTGCATCAGAAGCTGTCAGTGCAGAAACTGTAACAACCAATTCTTCGGGTAAATCGAAGAATGAAGTACCAAGTTCTATACCAGAAAAAAGAACACGCTCAGGAAGAATTATCAAGAAGCCAGCGAAATTGGACTGTTAAAAAAAAAAAAAAAAAAAGTTATTAGTTTTGGTAAAAGTATTTATTTTGTTAATTTTCAGTCTTATAAATTGTAAATTCTATTTTATTTTGAATTGCAATATGGTATTTTCAAAACATGTATTGTTTATATACATACAAAAAAAAAAATATATATATATATATTATAAAGTTAGAAAATCCATGTCCAGGATGTAGAGTAGGCAATGACAATTTACTATGATGTACAAGTTATGTAATGAGAATGATTACACCGGGTGTTACAATATTTTGAGCTAAATTTTAAACCCGGGGGATGTAATGATATAAGCGGCATTGAGTGAATGTGCTAAGGGGCCGTGTGTAAAACGAGATTCCGGAATAAAGATGGCGACTGGGAAGACGCATTGTTATGTGTCTACATATTAAAACCTCAAGGGTCAAACTACTACAAGGGAACATATGGAAGTAATGGACAACGATACCTCTAGTGGAAATATCATACATAAGAAATCAAAGTACAAGTTACTATTCAGTAATACTAACAAGCACATATTGCTAACACTCCCCCTTTTGGATGAATAATTCAACACCACATACAATGATCCAATACTAAGTACAATGATCCAATACTAAGTACAATGATCTAATGCTAAGTACAATGATCCAATACTAAGTACAATGATCCAATACTAAGTACAATGATCCAATACTAAGTACAATGATGGATTGTCACAGACTACCAAATGACATGAAAGCATATTAAAGTTAAAATCTGCATTAACAGACCTTATACAAGAAGTACATATAATAAAAAAAAACATCTTTGATTTGACAAACATTTTATACAAATGTAGCAATGTAATTAAAACAAAAAATATAGTCCACACAAATTCTAATCACATTCAAGCGAAACAAGTTTTGTCACAGGCCTGACGAAAGAGGATGCTTTCATTCTAACTGTTACAGATCTGACAAGTCCATCATTGCTAACATTGACTGATGTCACAACTGCCATAGGCCATACACCACGTGGAGTGTGTTCATCACAAATCAGCACAAGATCTCCTACCTTGAAATTTGGGCATTTCTTTAACCATTTGACCCTGTATTGCAATTCAGGCAAATATTGCTTTAACCATTGTTTCCAAAATAAATCAACTGTGTGCTGAACACTTCGCCATCTCTTTCTGTAGATGTCAGCCTCACCAAACACACCTGGTGGCAGAGCAACATGATTTCTTGACATCAAAATATGATTTGGTGTGAGTGGACTAAGGTCATTGATGTCTTCACTGACCTTGGTAAGTGGTCGGCTGTTTACTATACACTCAGCTTCACATAACAATGTCTCAAGCATCTCATCAGACATTTTATGTAAAACATTTGTATTTAACAAACCTGACATTACTTTCCTAACAGTACGGATGACCCTCTCCCATATGCCACCCATATGAGATGCGCATGGAGGATTGAAATCCCACTCAATTTGATTTGTAACACAAAATTTCTCAATTTGCTGCATATCAAGATCACTCAAACTCTTATTCATTTCTCTTTTGCCTCCCACAAAATTTGTGGCATTGTCAGAACGAAGAGTAATGGGATGACCACGTCTAGCAATGAATCTCCTGAGTGCATTGAGAAAACTGTCAGTGTCTAAACATTCTAATTTCTCCAAATGAACTGCCCTAACGGCAAAGCATGTGAACAGACAAACATATCTCTTGACTTCACTCCGACCTCTCTTTACAATGAATGGGCCAAAACAATCAATGCCAGTATTAGCAAATGGAACTTTATTAGGCTCAACTCTTTTTTCAGGAAGATCTTACATTTTTTGCACTGCACATTTCGCAAATAGCTTCTTGCATTTGACACATTGACGTGAAACTTTTTTGACTACAGGTCTAATTTTTGTGATCCAAAATTGTTCACGAATAAGACTGACAACCCATTCAGTTCCAACATGAGCTATGTCATGGTAACTCTTGGCAATCAAATGAGCTATCACATGACTGTGAGGAATGATGTAGGGATACTTAACAGCACTTGGCAGATTTGCAAATGCAAGACGACCTCCAATCCTAATTAATCCATCATCATCAAGCAAAGGAGACAGAGCCCTGATCTTACTAGAACTGGGGACAACTTCACCCTTAACAAGTGACTGTAACTCACTACCGTAAGCCTTATTCTGCACATATCTAATGACAGCTAATTCAGCATGCTTCATCTCATTTACAGTTAGGTTACCTAACTTGCGTCTTGCACTTTCTGTTCGAAGAATGTTCTTCAAACGCAAGAACCAAGCTACAGCTTTGTTGAACCTTGCCCAATCACTGTAGTATTCCAGCAACTTATCTACACCCTGAGCTGAATGAGTACTCACAGTATTGACCTTGATCTCTCTTCTAAGTTCAGGGTCATTATCACTCAATGTACGATCAGTTTGTGGAATTTTCCATTCACTCTTGTAATCTCGTAAGAAATCAGGACCATGATACCAATGCTCAGAATCAAGAGAATGAGCACTCTCCCCCCTGGTGAGATAATCAGCTGGATTATCCACTCCAGGGATGTGATTCCATTGATCGGGAGACGTACGATTGCGAATGGAACTGACTCTATTCTCAACATAAACCTGAAACCTACGTCTTTCATTGCTAATGTAGCTCAATACAATTGAACTGTCCACCCAGAAATAAGAAGCTGTAATGTCAATTGAAAGTTGTGAACATAGCAATTCATCTACTTGAACTGCCAAGACAGCTGCTTGCAGCTCCAAGCATGGTATAGTGACTGTCTTGATTGGAGCAACCTTGGATTTGCTAACCAAGAGAGAAACATGAATAGAACCATCTTTATTGATGCAACGAATGTATGAACAACATCCATAAGCACGTTCACTTGCATCACTAAAGTGATGCAATTCTACAACTGAATCATCATATGGGCTTGGCTTAATACACCTGGGAATCCTGAGAGTAGATACTCCACGGAGCTCCTTTAACCATTGCAACCATTTGTCTCTCAAACCATCAGACACTGGGTCTTCCCAATTGAGCTTGAGTTTTGTAGCATCCTGGAAAAGTATTTTGCCTTTAACAATCAAAGGGCTAATCAAACCCAATGGATCATACAAAGATGCAAGTATGCTGAGCATGGGCTTTCTAGTAATGACTTCAAAATCAGCAATATTAACTGTGAAGTAGAACTCATCTGATTGAATATCCCATGCTATACCCAAAGCCCTGCCCTTGAAATCTGAACTAAGATCTCTGACTTCCTTTGCCCGTTCTTGTAAAGGAACATTTAAGAGCAATTCTGAATCGTTGGCAGCAAATTTTGTCAAATGGAAACCGCCTTTGTGCAAGAATTAACTGGCACCGTACAGATCAGTCACTTTCTCTATTACTGTAAGTTTTGGTTCAGGGCACTACTCTGTAAAAATAAATCCTGTTTTTATGGTATTTTTGCACAGTATTTTGCTGCAAAAATTACGGTTACAAGATAGTCTACTGTAATATAGAACAAACAGATGTTTACCATAAATTTACAGCACATGCATCTGTTAAGTTGTGATGATCACTACCGTAAAATCATACAAACGGCACCTTACTGTAAATTACTGTTGTACTTTCATGTTGGCCCTACCGATGAGCACCTTAAATAACCTAATGTTGGGCCATTTACCGTATATTTTATGGTATCATACTGCAGTTAAAACTTACTGTAACTTACAGTAAAATGCTATGGTATCATAGTATAGAGTAGTTATACAGTATAGTCCTGTAAAATATGCGGCGACATGCTATATGGTGGATTTAGTGTATTTCACAGCAATTTACTGGATAAATTACAGTAGAATGCCATTGTATTATGCCATAAGGTAGATTCACGGCATCTTGCCATAAAAGATATACTGTAGCGGGCTGCTTACCAAATTAATAGTATTTTACCATAAAACTACGGTTAAATTGCCAAACAACTACGGAATCATGTTACAGTGTAGCATCAATTTCTCTTGAAGGGTGGATGGTGGAGGGGGGGGGGATATGCATGCCTACTTTGCTTGTCTCACGGTGTCTTTCCTCGTCACAGTTAATGTGGACACTAGTCAAGAGGCATGTAGGCCTACATGTAGAAGGATGGTTGGATAATGGATGCCAAACTTATTTGAAAAGGATCTAATTTCTCCAAGCTGAGGGAGATGATCAAGGCACTCACTCTCTTAGTCACTTATTAGTCACTCATTTGGGAAGTTCAAAACTAAAAGTTTTGTATTGTTTCAACAAGTTTTAGTCACTTAGGTCCTACTTCTAGTCACTCAGTCATTCATTTGGGAAGTTTAAAATATTTGTTTTGTTTCATTTTCAGAACGTCTCACTCACACAGGTCATGGCCAACATACACTTTGATTTAGTGGAAGGTTTTCACTTCGGAGGATACTTACTGTCAGCAAGTAATGCTGAAGGGGATATGTCTTACACCCTCAATGTTGTGAAAGGTGAAATATTGTGACATTTTCATCATATATTTAGGTGTCAACTTTAGAAACACACAATTAATCGTTGGTTATCTATACCTCAAAGCCTTTTAGCCAACAGTGGATTTCCAGGGAAGTTTCTCGATATTTCCACCAGGTGGCTACATCAGAATACTGTACCAATTCTGTTGGCTGAAAAAAGTTCCCGCCCTTGACTGTGATTGGCTAAGGCAAAGTGCATCCGATTAGCCATATTTTTTAGTGCATTTTAATGTATATTTGACATCTTATCATTCAATTGATGTCTGTTATTTCCCTGAGAAAATACATTTATTGAAAGGTCAGTTATGATCTTCTATGTCTGAAAAGCAAAATGAGCAATAAGAGGAGAAGAAAGACTTATGTCTTGCTAAATTCAGGGCTGCCTAGTGAAAAGACTTTATAATGAGAGTCATTGATGTAAAATGGATGAACAGTGAAAAATACATATATTCATTTATATTGATTGGAACTACGAGCAACATTGTCGAATTTCATTCATGAATGCAATATCCTTTTACTCTTGAATCATGACATTTAATCTTTAGAAATTTCAATGGGCCATCACAGTAGATTTCAAACTTAATTTAATCCAGGACACCAATAAATTGTCAACTGGAAGTCTCTCAGCCAATGGGAGACCTAGATTAACAAGTCCGTGAATTGTTTCTATTTATTTATTTATTTAGTTTTATTAATTTATTTTCTAAGGATATGGTGGCATTTCTAGTGTTTGTAAATGAAAAAATCGTTTTTACTCTTACCAACACGAGTCACTCCCAGATAGCATTCCAGATCGGCCCAGCATAATTTCCATATAGGCTACTGTCGTTACAACATCGCGCCAACGTTGGAACGATTTGGAAAGCTATCTGGGCTGTGGTGACTCCATGGTAGCAACATCTCTTGAAGAAGACTATACTCACTCCTTTTTCTGGTTTCAGGCTCCAACAGCCCTGATTTATGTGACATTTACTACGACAATAACGGAAAAACCTGACCCGCATGGCTGCATCATGAATGAATTTTCTTCGGAACTTCTTATTTGATTTTTAAATATAGATATGTATATATATGTATATTGATTAAAAAAAAAACTACTACAATGTTGATTTCATATCAATTCAATAATCATGGTTTTAATAAATCAAACTGCAAATTGCACCATCTTATATTTGTGGTTTATTCATTTTCTAAACATGTTAATTCATGCAATAATTTTGCTGGTTGCTGCATTGAATGACAAAACAGAATCTTCGAATGAAAGTCTGAGAAAAGTCAGAAAAGAAAGCTAGGATGAAGTGTGAAATCTAATAAAGTAATTTAAAGTGCAAAATACAACCAAATGTTTTTTGTTTTATCTTACTGTAGTCCAGATTTTGCTTTCTCCTGCAATGCCCCACTGTGTACCTTGTTAGATTTGGTGTTTACAACCAAATTCAAAAATATTTTCTGAACCTGAAGAGTTCGACAAACTGATTTTGCATTTTTTTATTCAGATTTTTTGAAATTAAAAACGAATTTTCACATTATGCATCGTATATATATATGGGTACCAATTTGTAGCACAGAATGAAATTTTTTTATAGTTTGATATAATGGCCGACTAATTAATGCATAAATTTATGAGTTTTTGAAAATTTAATATTATTAGGCCAATATATATATTTTGAGCATGGTCATATTTTAGAAATAATTAATAGATATGCCACGATGCAACATGAATATTTATAACCCATTGGGCCAATAGTAAGCTACAAATGGTTTTAACCTTTGCCCTCTTTTCATCTTGCGTGAGCTCACGACGTGCGATCAGAATGAGGTCGGATTCGTGACGTCATTTCTTAGTAACAAGGTCATTCAGCCTCGTTCCCATTTCGCACGATCTTACGAAATAATAACCAAAACCTTGCGGGCAAGGTATTGACATCAATTATTTTTGAAATATAAATTCCCCATGCATTTAGAAGACACAGATTTCACTCCAATTGACTTATTAACCTTCGGTAAGTACCTGCATTTTATTTTATTTTTAAAGTTAACTTTATCAGTAACAAAACTCCTTTTTTTTTTCATATTTATTTAATATATTCTTATTAATGTATGATCATACTGATCGAAGCATGCAGAATAATGTGGACGTGTAATTTTAAGTAATAGCAGTACCCCATTATGGGGTACTGGTAATAGGCCTTATCATAGGCATATAAATATTGATTTTCTAGGCCTAGCTAGATGTACACATTTTACCAAAACTTACTTAACATACAATATACTTGCACCACAAAGAAAAAAATTAATAATGATAAATAATAATTAAATTAAATTAAAGAATACAGGTAGTCAAAATGTCTCAGAAATTATCCGTTTTGAATAATGTTTAGCCTAATTCAGAGAGATTTTTCACTGACACTGTACCCAATTACACATACTTGTATCCATTATGGTGATAATAAGATCACTGAATTTTTCTTTCAGACCGAATTGTTATAAGGCCGAGGAGAAAACCAATCAGGCAAAGAGTCAAAGCTGTAAGTAATCAATAATATACATTTTCAGATTTTCTTTATTCTATCAAATCTTTGATTTTCAGGGAACCTTTTAAAATATTTTTCTGAATTACCAGTTTGTAGATATGTTTCATTGCTTTTTATTATTATCATTATGTTGTTGCTTTTCTCCCCCCAAGAAATTCAAGAAGTTATTTGGAAAATGTAAGTAATTTACTACTACTTTTAAGTTTTTAAAAATTAGAAAGACAACCTTGGATGAATTAATTCCAAAGCTAGCGGACACACTTATTGCACTTCTTGACATGTTAAACTTAAACCATTTTTTCTTCATTAATTTTGTAAAGTTGTGAGCCTAATAGCTGGACATAATTAACATGTTTGTAAAATAATGTGTTCATTTAAAAATAGTATTGTATGTCATTGATGTCCCAATTCCTTGCATCTTTTTATCATAATTTTATTTTTATTTTTTTTTACAGCCAATATTCAGGAGAAGTCAAAACGTGGGTATTCATTTCTCGTTTTAGTAGAAACTTGGGCAAAGTAGCTAACAAATTATGCATTTTGTAAGAGTTATATATATCAGAATTTAAATTCTAATATTGATTATATCGATGTATCAATTTCCAGAGACATCTACCACAGATCTGCCATTTTTTGCATTCTACGGAGAATATCACAACGGTAATAACAAATGTTTAGTTCATGAATTTCATCAGGAAAATGAATAAGAAAAAATTAACACTTAGGCAAGCCTTATACCTGGATATATATTATGTTAGGCCAGTCTGATGTTAATTGGTCAGATGTCAGTCTGATTTCGAACCTATAGTTGTATCTACGTTGTTTCATTGTTGCCCTAAAGCTAAAGTGGCATGTCATTAAGCCTTTGGGAAAAGTAGCTTTATTCAATTCAACGCAATTTCTCTCAAGTTAAGACAGTGAGCACAAAAATATTACATAAAAAAAAAATTACAGGATTCCCTTCGTCTAGCTGATGACATGTCTAGTCAATGTCTAGCCGATGTCTAGCCAATGTCTCGCTTACGTCTAGCTGATGTCTAGTCAATGTCTAGCCGATGTCTAGCCAATGTCTCGCTTACGTCTAGCTGATGTCTAGCCAATGTCTAGCTGGTGTTTCATGATATCTAGTCATTTGCGCAACATTTCCAACAGACTTTTAAAGGTAGCAACAATATGCTGCTGTTGTAAATCACAATTATCAATAGTATCATTGCCAATGAAATAAGCCTATTTAAAGACATGTATTTGTCATGAAATAGCCTAATTTGTTTTCAATATTGTTGTCAACTTTTTAAACTGCTTCTTTTTGTTGTTTGTAATTTCAAGATTCAGCACCAAGTCACAGTAGTAAAGTACTAATTCAGGTAATGTGATTAGAAGTTACATATATATACTTTTTCTTTTTTTTTTTTAACTTAACCCAGCAAAGTGGTGACTGATTTTTCAGTCTAAATGACCCTTTTTTTTTCATGTCTACAGAACACCAAAAAAGATGCAAAAAAATTATATCGTAAGTACTGTATATTCATGCTATTGAATTAAATTTAAATTATAATTCTATTCAGCTGAACAATGAAAAGTATATTTGCTGTTATGATTTTTGGTATTTGTAAATTTCCTTTCTCATATTGCCTTCTTCGATTAATAAATATTTTGAACTTTCCTTTTTCAGCTCATGTTGCCAAAATAGGTAAGCTTTCTTGGATAATCAAATAATCGATCATTCATTCGAAATAATTCAAATACATTTCAATAGTCTCTTTGGTTTCTTATGTTTGGCAGAACCAATTTTGAAACCCCGTGTTTCGATTCCCAACTCGAAGGTAAATATACGACAGGTAAACGCTTTACCTATTGTGCCGGAACTACCACATGAAAAAAATAATCCCAACCAAGCTCTTCCTGATGACAGCTTCAGGCCAAGAAGCTGCACTTCTCCTTGTGATCCAAGGCTTGACCCAGGCCCAGGTAAATAACAAAGTTTATACTCCACTGTCACAGTGATACTTTTCCTAAAAACCAACGAAAATGTTAGTTAACTCCTTCCTGAGTGTAAACTGTACTTTAATTGCTTAATAACAGCAGTTAAACAAATCAAACAATCAATCAATCAGTAAATATTTGTAATAATTGATTGGATGGTAAATGACCCTGATAGAAGTTTCTTGAAATTCCATGATTTTAGCAGAAGCAATATAACAATGTTGGTTTGAATATCAGTTTGTTCTTAATCAGCGTGATTTTAACTTGAAAACATTGTAACTGAATAGTTAATTCAATAGACTGCAATATAGTCAAATAAAATATAAGCTATATTAAAGCGATGAAATTATGAAGTTGTCCTTAAAAATGCCATACATCAAGTGCAACTGACAGTCCAAAGGCATCATGTACTTCATATACATGACTTTTTAATTTGAGTGACAACTTCTTGGCTCATAGGTCTCAATTTTTTACCAGAAGCTTTTAAAGATAAATGAGCTTGTGGTGAGAGATGGATGAAAGCCTGAGGTTGGAAAAAATTAGACCTTTAATTGTGCCTAGAAATTAATCCTCAATGAATTATCAAAGGTCAGGATGGTGTGGGGGCCAATTTCAGTGGTAGCACGCTGGGCTTCCAAGTTAGATGGCTGTTTCATCCTTCATCTCATTACCATGGTCCCTACCTGTCCTAATTAGCCCATCAGGTGTAGAAATACGGGACCTACTGCAGAAACTCCAGAGCACGTCATGTGAATCCAAGACTCCCATTGGTAAAGACAATGCCTCAGCCAATGGGACCCAGATAGCATTCCAAATCGTATCGCGATTTCGGCGACTTCAAAACAATGTAGAAAACGCTGGCCCGATTTGGAATGCTATCTGGGGAGCACTGGATTCACATTACCTCCTCTAGAGTTTAGTTTCAAAGTCAATGAGTTCTGCTGCAATTACTAATCAGAATGAAAGCCTGACAATGAATAACGGTTATAAATAAAACCCTGTTTATATAGTTTCAGTGCCTGCTCCTCTTAAGCAAAATGACATTAAAACACCACAAAGACGTGGGGTGAGTTCATATTCTGAAGCAGATTTTCATGATTTGTCTATAATATGATTCCTTCCCAGATAGCATTCCAATTCGTATCAACGTCGGCACGATGTCGGCGATGTAAAAACGATGTTGTGCCGATGGCGGCCGATATAAAGATAAAGATATTTTATAGGTTGCAAAAAGCTAAATTTGAGCATGTCAGAACAAGCAGTGTTTAAAATAATACAAATACTGCATTGGCAGAATTAATTATTTAAATTTTGGCGCCCAAATTATTCAATTCATGCACAGCCTTAGGAATAAAAGTTCCCTGGAATCTCCGGGTTGGTGCTCGTGGCACTCTGCGTCTCCTTCCACTGGGTAGCCATTGAAAGTATTCATGCAGCGGGTGCTTCTCATCTTTCATGACTTTAGTAGCCATCAATTTTAGTTTCTTTTCATAAGTTCCCACATTCTCATTCACACCACAAGAAACGACGCTGGCCCGATTTGGAATGCTATCTGGGTTGCATGTTTACTTTATGGTCAATGTAATATTGTATGTATAGATAGTATTATTATTAGTATTTTGATATTTTATAGATTTCTTTTATTATCATTTTTATAAGAACGGACAATGGTAAAAAACTAGATTAAAAAACTGTATAATCGAATTAGAATTATTTACATTTTTTGTTTTATGTTATTTTAGTCAACTGAAAAGAAGAGCGGAAAAACTAAATCATATGGTAAGTAATTTGAATGAAATAGCTAGGCTGAATTATTGCTGACCAAAAATAAAATTTCAAGTCGCACGAGTTGGATGTAAAATTTCGAATCGTGTAGTAAATCATCAAATTTATCAGATTTTTATTATATTTTTTTCAGAATACAAAGCCAGGATTGGTAAGAAAAGCCAAAACTTATATTCCATATATAAACCATGCCCAGATAGCTGACTGAACACAGGCGCTTGCATCATTTAGGCGAGAGCGACTGACAGATTTCACGATATGCAAGAGGCACAGTGGAGCATCAAGGAATTCAACATCATAAATAATTTTATACTAACCACTAGAATACATTTCGACAGGTTTCTATGCCAAGATAAGCCGAACAATGTCAGATTCGGTGATAATTTAAGAACTACTTTATTCGCCGCTGCATTGAAATTAAGGGGAGCAGTAATTGACCTACTTTCGGCGCCTATGGAGTAATGTCGCCTAGTCCTCTCAGATAGCATTCCAAATCAGAAATATTGACAATTTTGTCAAATATGGTAAAATTACCGTCATATGAGTCTTGTAATTTTTGCTATGCTAAAATCTGTTTTACGTTTAATGATACTGGTAGATAATATCATCGTATCAAAGAATCAACATTCAGATTTTATTCTTTTATCTTTAGAATGGAATGAAGATACATCCCAGACAGGCAGATACCTCAAGT
The DNA here is from genome assembly GCA_932294295.1 of Alitta virens. Taxonomy (NCBI): domain Eukaryota; kingdom Metazoa; phylum Annelida; class Polychaeta; order Phyllodocida; family Nereididae; genus Alitta; species Alitta virens. The sequence continues at coordinate 15,418,996 of OW028580.1, read as the reverse complement.
ACCTGGCCCCGTCTCCCAGACGAAAATTCAAAACCACTGCACCTACAGGAACTCAAAAAGTACTGCAAAAATCTGCAGTCACCATTCCAAATATCAGAACAAAACCTATTACCGTTCCAAAAATCAAAATAAAACCCATTGATGACAATGTCCCACAAAATACTGGAGCAGAAATTAACCAGAAAGTCATCGCAGCTAATGAGGTAGGTAATAAAGTTATATGGCATACATGTACAGTAGGTCCTACAACTTTTCGAAAATGGCCGGTCAGACTCGGAAGCTATTTATTATCCACAGAAATTAAACTTTTTTAACAAGTATACAAAGGAAAACAATATATATATATATGAGTAAATTTATGAACAAGGGGAAACTTCCTAGACATGTATTGTCACTGATAGAAAGCCACCCCCGGTCAGTTAGAAACTACATGAAGCAAGACCATTATACCGAAATATTGCTGTCATTTGCTAGCACGCTGCTTTCTAATAGGGTGCGACACAAAATCTGTCGCACCTAATAAATCAATTTAATTGCACGTCCACTGCACCTGTTGCTCTGAATAAACAAGATATTTATTGCTTGGGGTCTTTTGACTTGTTTTGACCATTAATAAATCTGAGATAAATATAGCATACAAATCACGGACGAATACAGCATTTTCAGTGGACTTCTCTGAAAAGCACAACTGACATATTTGCATTAAAAATATTGAATGTTTGTGGGTCAGCACCCACTTGCATTTGGTAAGAAAGCAGATATTAGTTTATGTCAATAGCACAACATAAAATATGAATTTAATGTTGCATAATACATGATAATTGAAAAAAAGTTCCAACGCAATGTCATCCGACTCACGACTCTCGTTGTTAGGCAGTTTGTCGGACTAATACTCACTGGTTCACCAGGGCAAAACTGATTGCTGGTAAACTGCAGATACTGGATCACGACGTGGCTGACAACTAAATTTCAATCGCTCCCTTTTAAGCCCATTATTTTTTATTGATACATCAATTTATACAAATTTGGAAGCTGGTACTGCTGGTACAGTTGTCTAGCTTTTTGCAAGGAAAACCTCTGAATATGGAGAGCAGATCAGGTTCTAAATCATTTTTGTGGATTCTGTAGTTCTAATCGAAAAATGAGTTACCCGATCTTGACATGCTAGCCTCAGTTTCTTTTTCTTCTTTTCTTTATTTTAATTTTCTTGAAATTCTTATAATTTCAGACTGGCCAGGATGCCGATGCTACTTATCTTTGTAAACTTGACACGGATGGCATGCAGCATATGTGGGATCGAGTTATCGAAAGACGACTAAGTAATATATATTCAAATTAATTTAATTTAATATATATCAATACAATATATTTGTATATTTCTCTAATATAACTATACACGACCCTCTTTTATTGTTTTACTAAATTAACTTTTTTTTAATTATTGGTCACTAAGGTACACCAAACGCCTAGAAAGTGAACAGCAATACATGCTACAGAAAAAAGCATTTCTTTAACTTTCTTTAACATACATTTTATTTAATAAAATAGTAATATACATTAAATTGAACTATTATTTAGATGACATTATACAATATTTATGTACTTTAATTTCTATCAAATAAACCTTTGTCAGTGTATGAACTAAGATTGATGCCAACACTACAATAAATAATGAAATATAAACTCCAATTTTTGTTTGGTCTTTTTATGTTGTTTTGCTTTAATATAATTTGGCATCACCATCCATAACGTATATTAAAAAAAATATGCAAATGGTATTTTTATTAGTCTTATCCTACTCGAAATTGAAATAGATATGTCATGCAGTGTGAGATAATTTAGGAACATATTAATAATCTAAATTTAAAACAAAAGCAAATGATTTTTTAAGAAACTCCGGTGTTTCTTTTCCATAGATGTACTATAAATTGGACATTCCATATTGTAGAACTGTTTGATTATCACAATAATTTGAAGGTAAATTTATATGAAATGTAAAAAAATAAAAAATATCAATATGCAAATGTGAAAACGAGTACTTTTGATGTTGTTTTTAATTTTGAACTTTTGGAAAATAAAAAAGATAAAAACTCCTCAACATTCATTTGCCCTCTGAAATTATCATTCACAACTCAAAATGCTATGAAGTAGTTTTTTCAATTGCTTCATTAATTAGCTGTTTTATAGATCACAAAACTATTATATTATATTCTAGAAATCTAGATATATAATGTAGGTCTCAATACTAGTCCTAAATAATGACACCAGCAGATAGCCTAAACAGAGCATGCAACACACCCAGAATGCTACTGTACACATTGGACTAGTGGCAAAGTAAAAACATTCACTGCAGCAATTGCCAGAAGGTAGGTAAGTAAACTTGATATTCAACTTAGCCACTACAATTTTTGAAAGAAGTAGTCTATATTGGTTATAACTGACATAATAAGCTAACAGTGGGGGAGTAAGGAATTCAGCATAATATTATACTAACCCACTAACCACTATGAGCAATGTTGCGAAATCACCTATCTTGGCAATGATATTTTTCTGCTAATGTTTCTATTTTGTGCTGCTCCATGCCGTTTAGCAAAAGATGGATATATATATTTTTTAATCCTACTATAGATCAGCCAGATCATTATGGAAATACAATATAGGTAAAATTCCACAGTAGACCAAATGACAGGATAACCTTCTGCAGGAGAGCAGATATTCTGATAATTATTTTAACTCAATGTTATAATACCATTGATATAATCAAATATACCAGATGACATTTACCTTAATAAGTCTGAATATCACCATCTGAAGATAGGGTATTCAAGTCTCGCATTGAATTTATAAATTTATGACACGTATGTTATTATATATTACAGACTTGATATTCACATCAATATATTCAACATGGGGATGTTTGGAGAGGCCTATGGTCCTTATATAATAGGTGCAGCAATTTGTATTGCAGTCTATTTGGTATACAAGAGATTAACCAGGTAAGAATCGAATAGCATAGTTGTTATCATGAATTCCTTTTAGACTAAATATTATATTAATTGGACTGTAAGAGACATTCTGGACATGATATATAAATAAACCTATAATAATTCATTTAAATTTTGATATGATTCTGATTTTGAGGAGTAAAATTAAATAGTTCTAACAATTTAAGTTGGCTAATGGAGAAAGTTAGCAACATCAGTGTCCTATATCATATCATAATTTTGATGAATTGTGCTCTGATTGAGAGCTGCAGGCCATCATTTATCCAACTGCAGTACCCCCATATTACAAGTTATAAAAATCTTTAAAATTGAGAATATATGAACATGGAATATAAATCAATTTCTTTTTCAGAAAAAAGGTTTACAATGATCCTCCAAACACAGTAGTTCTGTGTCAATTCACCAGGGGGCCAATGGCACCAAGTTTGTCGCCATTTCCTTTGAAGTTGGAAACTTATATTCGAATGGCTAACATTCCATACAAGGTGTGATTATTAGGTTTAGTCCATCAGCTGATTACACAATTGCTAATTCAAAGTACTGTATTCCAGGTTCTGAGTACAGTACCCAACACTAAAATTTAAAAAAGCCTCACAATTAAGACCACCCAATATTAGGACCACATCGACTTTACATCCCCTTTGCTACATCAGTCAATTCTAAGCATCCATGGTCCTGATTTTGGGGTCATCGTATGCACTATTTCAGTATCAACAAAATGTAACTTCCTTTGTTTCGTATTTTTGCATAAAATACAGTACCTCAGAAACAATTTATCGTTCCACAGAAATGTACATTAGAATTAAACAGTAGCATAAAAAACCATATCTATATATATATGTAAATTTCTGAAGAGGGAAGACTTCCTCAAGACACGTGAAATGTCGCTGACAGGAAGCCACCCCAAAACACCCTTTTAACGAAGCAGCCATGTTGGCATATTTATCTCATTGACCTCTCTTTGCACCCAGATATAATATTATGACATCATCATAGACAATGGCCATGGTGAGGTCAGAGTGCAAGAACAATGGCAAAAATGTCAACATGACTGCTGTGTGAAAAGGGCATAGATCTATGGGAGAGAAAAAGTACCACACGAGGTCACTGAGACTGTAGAGAATAAGTATTGTTTGATGACGTCATCTATTCTGTGACGTTATCCATGTAACAATTATTAGTGACATCATCTTGTCTTTTTTTGTGTGCTATCGACATGGTGCCACCTGTAGGCTAGGTAAATTTTTCTCCCTATTGTTAATTAGGAACCAACACAGTATCTAGGGCAGAGGCACAAGAAACAACTGAAATATAAAATAAAGGTCAAGATAATTAGAACCCCTGCTCAAAATGATAACTTTTTTGGTATTTAAAATGTACACTCGGCGACAACTTCGCCAAGACACTGAGATTTGTCACTCCCCTTAAACATGAATATAAACATTGCAATGTCTTGATTTGCTAGCAAACTAATTGTATAAATCATTAACAGTGTTGTAAAATTGCGGCAGCCATCTAAAATGTGTTTATTGTAGTTTTATGGGGGTGGCGAATCTCAGTGTCATGGGGAAATCCACTGTCACCGAGTGTACTTTAATAAAACACCTACTGCTTAGAGTCTACAGGCCAAACTCTTTGGTATCTTAACAAATTTTTTTCAGCAACACATTATTCAATGTTGTGTGACCCCCTTGCTTCTTGAAATCATGAAGAAAAAAAACGCAAACATTTTAAGTAGGCCTATTCTATAAATATTTACCCGTACTGAAAATTGTGAACAGTACTGAAAAGATGTAGGTCGGTATACATAGGTTCCTATTTATCTTTTTAGTATAGTTCAAAATAATTAAAACCTTTAAAATATGTGCTCTTGGCACAATTGAGAAGAAGCGTGTTCGGTCGTGTTGATGCATAACGTTACATCCTGTATTTTTCTAACATTTTTCTTAAATACTTATTTTCTTTTATTTGTGTAAAGTCAACTTCTGACAGGGGATTCTCCACAAAGCATAAAGTGCCCTTCATCGTCTACAACCGAGAGGAGGTGGCGGATTCTCAGTTTTGCATCGACTACCTCAACAAGAAATTTGAAATCGATTTGGACAAAAACTTAACAGTAGAACAGAAGGCCACAGCACGAGCGATCCGTAAAATGGTTGAGGAGAGCATGTACTGGTAAGATAATATCATCTAAGATTGCGAAAATTTGAAATAGTGGAATATTATGGCGCCTCATTGGTTTACGGATCTTAATGGAAAGGTAGTCGTATTCATGAGGAATTAGTTATAAGATAGTAGTGGGTAGATAGACTATTTAGCAAACCCAGGTAGTAGTAGCAACCCAAATAGCGGATATATAGGAGAGGGGTCGGGAGGTTTAAACTCACCCCCCCCCCCCCCCCCGTCTTGGCCTAGTACATTTTAAGATTCAGAGCAATACATTTTAGTTTGTCGACCCCGCACCTATAAAAAAAAATTCTGGATTCGCCCAGGACAACCCTATCTCCTAGCACTAGGGTAGGGAAATCATTTTCAGGGGTGAGGGGCACAGCCTGGCCCTATGTTTCATGGTCTCCATTGCAAAATGGTCCTGATGGTGAAAGTGTTTAGTTTCTCCACGAAAGTCCTTTTTTTTTCTCCCTAAAATTCAGTTTCATTTCTCAGAAAAAATAAATCACGAATCTGTCCTTTTCCTAAACATAAATTGTCAAGAAATTAAAGTAAAATTTGACATGTCAGTTAAATTAACAAGAAATGTAACTCATTCAGTTCTTTCCTCAGTGAAATTCACAAGAAATCGCATTCCTTTTTCTCAACAATGACAATGTCTCAGTTCTTTCCTCAGTGAAATTCACGATAAATCTCAGTCCTTTTTCTCAATAATGACAATGTCACACCTTTTTCCTCAATGACAATGTCTCAGTTCTTTCCTCAGTGAAATTCACAAGAAATCGCATTCCTTTTTCTCAATAATGACAATGTCTCAGTTCTTTCCTCAGTGAAATTCACAAGAAATCGCATTCCTTTTTCTCAATAATGACAATTTCTCAGTTCTTTCCTCAGTGAAATTCACAAGAAATCTCATTCCTTTTTCTCAATAATGACAATGTCTCAGTTCTTTCCTCAGTGAAATTCACAAGAAATCGCATTCCTTTTTCTCAACAATGACAATGTCTCAGTTCTTTCCTCAGTGAAATTCACAAGAAATCTCATTCCTTTTTCTCAATAATGACAATGTCTCAGTTCTTTCCTCAGTGAAATTCGCAATAAATCTCCATCCTCTAACTCAATAACGACAAAAATAAAATTCTAAAAAAAAACTGTTCGTTCCTCATGAAATTGACAAAATCTTCCTTTTCTCAATAAAATTTAAAAGATAGAATATAATAATTTCTTTGTCTCACACCAGAAGCTGTTATCCTTTTTCTCAATAAAATTTACAAGAAATTTACTTTTTTCTTTGTAAAATTGCCAAGAAATATTAGTTCTATGTTCTAGTGAAATTCATTTCAACAAATCCACAAGCCTGATCAGGACGACACCGTAACTTATCAGCTCAACAACAGCCATCATCGGCATTGTTGAGGCTATATGGTATGTCACCTGAGAAGAAGTCTTACTCATAAAATTCACGAAGGAATCTGTACTTTTTCGATTTCAGGGGGTTGGTAATACACAGATGGGTGCGCAAGTTGGATGTTCCATACATAAAAATGGCCTGGCAGAACAAAATGCCCACTCCCATAATATGGTTCATAGCTTGGTCAATGAGGAAAGCGGCTTATGGTCAAGGAATGTCTCGTCATTCTGAGGAAGAAACTTATCAGATGAATCTGGGGGACATCAAGGCAATTGCTGATTACTTAGGTATGTTCTTTAATGAAACAAAATGGTTATTTAGATTTCTAAGCATTTATTGGAGATTTGAATTTGTTTTTTTACATAGAGTTGAACAGCACAAAATAGATCTTCTATATTTTTATTGATAATTTTGCATTTTCCATCACATGGCCACTTGTCTTGGTCAAAATAAAAAATAACAAAAATGTAGCAATATATTCAACATAATTTTCGTTAAGTACTATTCGATTGTATGCTATCTTGCAATTATTAATGCAATTGTAGGAAACAAGCTATTCCTGATGGGCGATAAACCAACGGAAGTTGACTGCTCCATCTTCGGAATGTTGGCTCAATACAAGTGGCATGCTCCTGGAACACCTTATGAAAAGGCTGTTACAGGTATGTATACAGCAAAATAGAGTGCTATCATTGCTATGCCCCAGTGTAAATCATCAACATATAAAATCTATAATTACCTAGATAGAATGCCAAATTTGGCTGATGTTTGCCCGGCATATAATAAGTCTTTAAGACTTGAAGAGTTGAGTGAATGGCGAAAACATCACAAACAAAGAAGTCAACTTCTAGCCTTATTGATATCCCTATTGAGAGTAAAATTAAGAAGAAATGTCAACAGGGTCTGTGGTAGGACTAGGTCATACTATAATAAGTCTTTAAGACTTGAAGAGTTGAGTGAATGGCGAAAACATCACAAACAAAGAAGTCAACTTCTAGCCTTATTGATATCCCTATTGAGAGTAAAATTAAGAAGAAATGTCAACAGGGTCTGTGGTAGGACTAGGTCACTACATGGCCAATTGTGCCACGTGCGTTTTCCATGCGTTTGGATAACCGCATGGTTTTTGCTTCATTATAATTAGCTAAAAATCATGCATTTATCCTTCTCCTGGAAAACGCCGTGGCACATTTGGCCATGTAGGCACAAGACTTTGGTGTATTAAGAATGATTTAACACAACAATAACAAAATAGCAATTATGGCAATTGCAATATCTAACTTTACAAGTTTCATATGAAAGATGTATTTAGATAGTAACAATTCATTCTCAATAGGGGCAGAAGTTGAACAATTCATGACATGGGTTCTGTTAACTTACTCTTGTTCTGCGAGTTTTTGGCCTGGTTTTGTCAATGTTAGTCTGACATCGTGCCAAGGTCAAATTACCCCACCAGAAGTATACCCTGTATACTGTCTGTTGGAAGAAAGGTTGCTATTCAACACATGTAGACAAATAACAATATGTTGCATAGGGATACCAACATCATTTCAGTTTTTGTACATTGGGTATGCATAATGAAAACAAAATGCTTATTAGATAACAAGAGCATCGGTCCTGGTCAAAGAGAGACAACACAACAAAAATATAGCCATTTGATTGCAATTAATATCAATTGTTCAAGTTTACAATTGCAATTGAAGGAAATAATTCGGTATTCCGGTGAGTCGTTCTGTAGGCTTTACTTGTATGGTAATGTAGAAAATGCTTTCAGCAGTATAAGAGTAGAATTTAAGGAGAGAATGCGATAAGCTTTTTAAAATTATTGAGAATTTAAAGCTGAACTATAACATCATTTGTAAATATTTTATTCTGTACAAGTATATAAATATATATATCATATAACAAAATAACGAATCTTTACCACGTAACATAAAATATAGTATGATATACAACACATTACACAATAATGACTGAAATTTTGTACATGTTGTTATATCAACATGAAGTACATATATTCCAACAGTTAATGACTATAATTTAGAACAAGTCATGATTTAACATCAGCTTTAGCCAGTTGAACACAATGGATTTTGTTTAACATCTGACTCAAATTGCATATACTGTGGCAAGTGTCGACATATAGTACACAGAAAAATTCTTCCCTAAAAACACATGAACTGCAAATGTCCATTCTGTGCATATACATTATTTTACCTATATATAGAATTACTTGATAACATTCAACACTCGAGTGTGTTCTTTGCCTTAGCTGGAAAACTCGTTCAATATCAACAGGGTATGTGGTAAGACGAGGTCACAAGGCACAAGACTTTGGTGTATTTAGAATGATTTAAAACACAACACAGCTTTTCATGAGTTAACAATAACAAAATAGCAATTATGGTAAGTATAATATTTAACTTTACAAGTTCCATAATTATGAAAGATGAAGCAACTCAATAAATATACATTAACAAACTGTATCTGGCCGCAGACCTGTGCAATGTACATGCAGACAACAATTATAAGGCATCATTGCTTAACCATATTTTCGCAATATAAGATTGCAATTAAGTCACAACGTATAGATCTACATATGCATTTATTCAATGACATACATGCAAGTATAAAAGCACCATTTTAATTTGTGTGCCTCAAACAGCTATTACATAGGCCTACTACATCTGATTGGCCAGGCTTTGGTACAGTGGCACAGAACTACAGGGTGTGAAAACAACTTGCACCACTGATCTATGTTTAATTTATAAGTATTTGCACAACATTGGGTAATAATAAAGGGACAAAACATTGCATCATTCCATATTATTATATTCGAATATAGTAATTAGGCGACGCAGAAGACAAATAATGAGAAGGTTGCACGTAAAAGAAAAACAGGGAATGCTCAAGTGTCTCCTCTCAAGTCCGTAACCATTTCTAGCCAATCAGAGGCTGTCTCCTCATTTATAGCCCATCAGAGACTGTCTCCTCATTTATAGCCAATCAGAGACTGTCTCCTAATTTTAGCTAATCAGAGACTGTCTCCTCATTTATAGCAAATCAGAGGCTGTCTCCTCATTATAGCCAATCAGAGGTTGCCTGGTGAAGTGCACTACCTTCTTATTATTCTCTTCTGTGTGTAGCTTGATTAAATGAAATTTGTCGGCAGATGCCTATGGTCTGTACTACATCGACATTTAGTTTCATTAAAGACGGCCTGTCAAATTGAACCTAGACAAAGCTAGATAACTTCTATAATATGATGCTACCTGCCATTTAACAGAACTGTCTGGCTTTAGCTGGCTACTCAAAGTCGGATCTAAATGTACAAAATTATGATATATTAGATAATTGCTTACATTTGCCGTCTATAAGCTAGGAGTAGACAGAAGCAGGTGGCTGTGGCCAGTTATAACTACAGCCAGGAATAGGTTGCTACAGCTGTATTTAGAGTCGACCGTATTTTATGAAACTAACTGTATTTGTGTTGATAAGCCTGGCATTGATCTGAAGTGGTGAAACTTTTGTCCGTACCCTGTAATATGCAATATTGAAAAATTCCCTGAATCCAGATAGATTATGATTTCAATATGAAATATGTTTCTTGTACAGTTGACCACCCAAACCTGAATTCATATCTGCTGCGAATTAAGGACATGTTTTGGAAAGATTGGGATGACTGTATCCACCATAACAACACCAGAGAACCCAAGAAATAAGCTGCCATGGAAGATGATACAGATCAAATTGAGTAAATTACCAGATAGTTTTCCAAAAACAGTGATTGGACAACCCTAATCAGTATCACCAGAAAGTTATTTCATGAATCATTTCATTTGTCACTTGAATTTGTTTTTCAGTGTGGCATTGATTAGCTTTTGACAATGTTTACTTCAGCTGTTATAACCAAATTTATATAGAACTGACAGTTTAGTTGGTTGAATACAAAAGTTATTGGAAGTTGAATGGGAACTAACAGGGGTGTACTTACTATTTTTGGATACTGAAAATCTGTTAACTAACACAATATGCATATCAAATAATATATTATGCTATTGATGCTTCAGGGTGGTACATGTATGGTTTATATAAATTTTTCCAAAAAATAAAAATACAGAAATTTGTTGTCATTTATAAGCTATACAGTAAATATTACATACAAATATAATTTTTGCTAGGTTTACATGGTACCTGTAAGAAACACATACTGTCACAAGGCCAGTCTTAAAAATATTTCTGTAGTGGGATACATGACACCTGAAAAACCCATCAGGTAGGTAGTAATTTATTTTTTACCTCAGAAGAATATTTTATTAATATTCAACTAACTGGCAGGGCCCCACGCTACCGCAAGAATAGACCCGGAAACAATTTGACTAAAAATTTGACATACGCACAGATATGTTCTAAACGGTCACGTATCCCCAAAATAGGAATATTTTTAAGTATGGTCCATACTGCAACAATTCAAGTGTACATTGTCACAATATGACAGCAGAGAACTCTCGCATCAATAGATGGCTTCAATATATTTTCAATGATATTCCAAACAATTAAGCTGGGATATTTTAATAATATACAATGACAACAGAGTACACCAAACAATTTGTCCTGGTATTGTGAATCAACAAAATAATTTTGCTAAAAAAGAATTATTAAAAGAACACCAATTTACCAGCACAACACCACTATTTAAGTTTAACATTGTGACACTATTGCAGAACACTTGTCACATAGTGATGATGAGACTACAACCTCGACAACATGTCACATTGGCCCCTGGTTGACAAACGTCGCAGTCCATCAACCCAATGTTTGCCTGAATTCAATGTAAGCTCAATTTGTTATGCTCCCGAGGAGAGATATATCAATTTATCAAACTAAACTGAAAAGTATTTTTTTAAGTTTTTCATGTCTTTCTCATCTCAAAATTCCAATTAAAGCGAAACACTAAAATGAACAATATAGAGCCCAAATAACTTATTTCACCCTCTAGCAATGTGAACTTATCATGAGACATGATTTTATGGCTGGTCAGCTATTATGGGATATGCTGAAAACCGTTTTTTGTTTTTGTAATATTTGGTTTGATGATAAATATGTTTTTTCTTCTTTTAATTTATTTTTTGTTTTTAAAACTTTTTTCAATATGTAAGCGGCAGTCCTTATTAAAATCAAACATACAAGTTCATGCAAATCATTCTGTCTTTTGAAAGCGCATGCATATATCTATGTATACAAAATTCAATAAAGCATATAACGGATTATATCAGATGAGCACAATGTTGCTCTTCACAATGGCATGCAAAAAAGTAATAGAAAATAACAGAAACAATTTAGGAGTTCCAAAATACATCAAAAAGTAAAGTTAAAAAATTCATAAAATTATGAATGTACTGAATCCTCACACAGTAAAAGCATTCATTACAAATACCTCATCATCACAGAGACACGTAATGTCCATGTAAAAGGGAATTTCTAATGCTGTAGACTTGCAGATATTGTTCTAGTTTAATGACGGATTTTCACTTGAGTTACTCTGCAGACTCAAAACAGAGGCAGGTAAGAGAACGTCCCCTTGTTCCTGGACAGGATGCCCAGTGTAAGGGGTGAGCATAGTTGCACCGTGATTTGTTGAAACATTACTACCCCCTTCGCCACTATCCCTAGCTATTCCTGAAATTTCATCCGGTTGCCGTGGGTCTGAATTGTCGTTAGGGGAATCCACAGGTTCATATTGAGTCGGCGATGATTCATAAGGGCAGGAGCGTCGGTGATCAGAAGTTTCAGCGTTAAACCTTATGTGCCTCCCATTTGACCTTCGTCGTCCATACTGATCTCCATCAGAATTCCTCCTATTTGATTGGCCAATATCTTTGAAATTCCCCAACACATTGTTCGCTTCATCAACTGGATTACCTGCTACTGTACCATCTCCCATCCTAGTGACGGACACATTTTGTAAAGTGCCACTCAACTGTACCTGTTTAAAGTGAGTTTCTGCTCCATCACTTGCTCTGGCAGCCCCAACATCTTGTCTTCTTTGGCCAGGTTCATCCAATTCTGTTCTACCACCTGCTGTATCAGTTGGTCGCTGGGCGTTGGCTACAGCCTCTCGGGCACTCACTGTCAAAAAATATCATAAGAAACTACATTAGTCTGGATGTTCAACAAGTTCTGGTACAATTGATATTGTTGTTTATAAGTATTGCATGTCTTGGCATTTGAGCTGGTGACAAACAAAGTCATTTTTTAATAGAAGTACAATGGGACAGACAGCTAACCAATACAAGTACAGCCAAATTACACGCAGCCAAACGTCTGGGAATAACAACTTCTTTCATTTAAATATAGTAGTGTATTTCTCTATTCCCACTTAAGAGACACTGAATTCATTGAATACTCTATGAACCCATTAACAGCTTAATAATAAACCATTGGCCTCTAGTGAAGTTAAAATATTTTGATAATACATATGAACACTAACCCTTCACCACCTTCTCAGTTTGGCTCTGCGTAACTTGCGTTATTCGTTCAGTCTTTTGACCATGTGAATTTGTCATGACATCAGTCCACATCTGCGAAGTGGAAGTCGTTGTGTAACACACTTCGATCTTCCTCTCGGTATTAGCATTTCCCGGGCCTGCCATATTGATGGGATTAAATTCTGTGTAATCACAGTCTTCTGCAAAGAAAATGAAAAGGTCAGAAGACCAATACACAGATGAATATCTATATGAATCAGAACTTTTAAAGAATTACTACTAAAAAATATTGTGTGAAAATGACAATACCTGAGGGGGTTTGCGCACAACAATAATTATAGAAGAAATACTTTCAAAACACCTGACAGGTTTTGTGAAATAAGTTCTTAAAACTAGTTTCTTACATGCCAGACATACTTTCAAGTTAAATATTTGTCAAGTGCTCACCCGGAGTTTCACATGTTGTCACAATGGCACCAGTGGATGGAGTGATAAATTTTATAAAATCTTCACGTTTCATTGGAGGCGCCCTAGAACATGGATTATTATACTGAATACATTCCATAGGGGGTGACGTACAATTTGGAGTGAAGGGTGGCATGTTGACTGGAGCAGATGGATCCGCATAATGCACCCCGCCACTTTCTGGATCATCCGGAGGAATCTCAGCGCGCACCAGAGGATTTTCGTATGGATCAGGAAGAACCCCAGCAGGGGCTTGTCGTTTCTCAAGATGGCTAGGTTGATTTTCATGATCAGTGGGAGGAATCTTATGAGGCACTTCTGAATTCTCTGCCAAACCTTGTTTGTTGGTTTGGGGAAATGGTGGATTTTCTCTGTTGCTAAAGTTTATTGGACCCACGGGAGTAGTTGGTGCAGGTTCAGATACTACATTAGCACTTGAAATGGGTGACAGGTTGGGCATGGATTGGGAATGCGGGAAATCCCTTACATGGTGCTGTTGTATCTTACAAATCCTTGTACCACCATAAGTAACAAATTCATTTCCAAGATGATGGTTGAGTACCGTATTAGCCACTGAAAGCAAATACACTATACTTATAAATGTGGAGTTTTAATAAATTAAAAAACATTGCACTCTATGAGAAACCACAATTTTTTTGGCAATGTAACACGATAATTTTTATACATAACTTTTTCATTTAGTCTTCCGTTCAGAATTGGTACAAGTTGCTGCTTTTGGCCCTATAAACCTCAATTACATCATACTCAAAATCCCCCATGTTAAGGCAAGTGGAATATTTCTGTTTTTGACATCGCTATTTTTTTACTCATTAAAATGTCATATTCAGTTATTGTTAAACATATAATTAACCTGTGAAACAAATTGCTGGTCACATCACTAACAATTTACTTAAGACATTCATTAATCAGCAGATTTGGAACCCATACCTTCTTCAGACTCGAATCGAATAATAGCCTCATTGCGATGTTTGTCCAAACACACTACAAGATTTCGTGAACAGGTCGTCTTGCAGCACAACCGATCAGACTTGAAAATCTTCTCAAGCGTAACACTATCCAGATATTCTTGATCTATCTCAAAGATGTGAATGGTGTTCTTCTCAAACGCATTCAACAGATCGGGCCACCATGTAATTATGGGTTCATGGATGGTCAATATATATCCTTCGATGCACATTGTTTTCATCTGAAGCAAATTCATCCGATCTGAAAAGATGAGACAAGATTTAGGTATCCCATGGCCCCAATCGCCCCCCCCCCCCCCCTGGATCCGCCAGTGCCCGTGCTAGACAAAATATAAATGAACAATTGATGAATGCAATTTATATTGTACCACAACATACCAGCACACCTTGCCTCCAAAAACTCAATCAAAGCTGTTGAATGATCCAGATCTATCCTTCGTATCTCAATAACACGTATTCCTTCAATGTTTAATTCTTCCAGGGCAATTCTAAGTTTGGCCTCACTGAGCCTACCAGTGTCTGTGATTTGTACCTGCAATTATATCCAATAAAATTAAGACAAACAATTGAAATAATAATTATTAAAGTCTGTGTACCTGTCACTGGTCCAAGAGTTGGACAGCCTTTTCACACAGCAGTCATGTTGACATTTTTGCCTAATTGACCTCTCTTTGTACTCAGATAGAGTAATGTGACATCATCAGTAGACAATGGCCATGGTGAGGTCACAGAGTGCAAGAACATTGGAGACGTAATGATGTCATAATATACGCCATAATCAAAATGAGGTCAATGAGGCAAAGATGCCAACATGGCTGCCACGCAAATAGGGTGTATAATAATTAATTGGCCCCCTATGAACTCATGAGTGTCCCGAAACCTCCACATCTCAACACCTACATACAAATTTGGTTATAAAATGTCTAAATTATAGTGCTTTTACATATATTTCACACTTGTTTCATAACAATGGAAAATACAGAAAAATTTCCTAAACCCCCAGTTTTGACGCAAGACCCTCGATCACACCTTTCCACAGGAGAGGGTCTTGTAGAATTTGAGGGAGCAAGAATTCTAGCGGGGGAGCAAGCAATTTGACTTCATTGAAGGTAATTATAAGAATAGAATACGATAAGTTCCTGTACAGACAGATTTTAAAGAACTTTTTGTTCCTGCTTAGTTAAATTTAACGTGCATAGTGATTGACCTAAATTTATGCTTTGATATCAACTTGACCCGATTTTAACAAAAACTTTAAACCCTGGCACAATATGTCAACTTAGACATCCACAACATTTTTTGAAAAATAAAGTTTACATATGTTCTAAATTTTGATAATCTTATCATCATAATCTTTATATATATCTTTGGTAAGACATTACAAAAATGAAAAATATACCTAAATACGACAATTTCCCTTGGCAAGCTATCAATGGGATTATGAACACTATAATTACTATCCATGAAATTTTGCAACAAAAATCATTTTGCAATGTTGTCAGCCTCTCAGCACAGAGAATTCCGCCCCCCCCCCCCCCCCGTCTCCTACGCCACAGAGATATAGTAAATAGTAATAGATTCTAAAAGCCATTTTATATATCTCTATTAAAAAAAGTGGGTCAATATAGATCTATACGTATAATGTAGATGACAGGGCCCCATTAGGGTATTAATATGTACATCTGAAACATTCCAGTAGGCCTATCCTTTTAACACTGTCAATAATTATAATAGGCCTCTTCATTTTTACATTATTTCATCAACATGCTGTAGGTCAGTGAGTGCCACAGCCATTTTTGATTTTTGACGTAATTTTAGTTTTGGGGAAAATATTGCGAATTGTAGTGCGGGAAATGTTTTGAAACCTTACCAAGAATCTAGGAAGCTCTAGGAAGCTCTAGGAATTATATATCATTGTCAAAGGTGATAAATATAGAACTATCTACTTACATATCTACGACAAGCAGTGTCCACTCGGTTACGAATGAAGTTGTCACCCATGGTTAAGTGATGGTTGTAAAAATCCTCCCTCAGTCTAGACTTCCCGTTATGCTGTTGCAATAGCCTACAACATAATAAACATAAGTAGCATTTCAATAGCAAAACAGCAAATCTATTGTGATTAATTGGAACATTTCAACCCAGACGATTTCGAACAGCTAGCGCGTGCCAATAGACATCTCCCGCCAGTCATTCCAGACAGCAAAGCTCGTCAGACAGTTCGATATATGACCATCTCAAATTCTAAAAGCTTCTGAAGGAATTCCCCTGTTACAAAGTTATAAAACTTGGAACCCTCGCATATACTGTGAGTACCTTCCTTGTTTTGCAGTTCGCTAATGTCCAAGCAAAGAAGTTTCGATATTCCCCAGCACATTGATCAACTCATATTTCCCAGAAATTCATGTAGTGTTACAAAACACTATAGATGGCACCACTAGTTAATCAGAAGAGGACGCTGTGTACAGTGTTATACCGTGGAAGCTCCTGGACACAACTACGGAATTAACTATGAATTAACAATATAAAATCATCTAAGAGTAAAATACTTTTTTTTCATAATTAACTACATGTAGATATCTACATTAATTGAAACTGACGAACAACTGTGGATTGCACACTGGTGATAGGCCTACTTCATTTTCCAGTAAAAATAAAAAAAATATATATTTTTTTATCAGCTGTCACATGTACACATCAAAATATGAGATTATTTCTCACTTTGAATTTTAGATTAACACACAATGACATACAATTGTAGAAAATATTTCAAATCCAAATAACACTTCAAATGTATGTTGTTATTGAAATGGATTGCAATCTGTCAATGTGCAGGATCGCATGGGACATAAGTGACGTCACCAGCCATGTAATGGTGCCGTGTGCAATAATGGTTGCAAAATGCACAATTAACTAGCTTAAAACAAGAATAAACTCAACTTTGTAGACATTTTCTTTCACTGAAATATATTAACATCTAATTCAACATTTAACCGATTTAGCAATTGTGGGTGATCAAATACTTAACCAAATTTCAAGGCTCTGTCAGTGCAGACTACTAGTTTCGGAGAGCGTTGCTTTCCAGGTGGGTTGTGCTAAATTACTCCACGCTTCACCTATATTAACCCCAATTAAATTGACAATGAGACTTGTCTCATATTATTTATGATGATAGAATAGTAAGAAGCTATTTTCTTCTATTTTTGCCAGCTGTCAGTTGAACATTAAAATATATATGTAAATGTTTTGGTACTCTCCAACCAACATTACTGTCCCTCCCCACAGTAGCATATGGGGGCAGTTAAGTAGGGCAGCATTATTGGTCACGATTTTTAAAAAAAATTGTCAAAAAAATGTATTACTTATATCATGCCATTTTACTTATTGTTACCTCAAATCAACCAAAGATATTTTACAGTTGTACGGTACCCAGTGTTCCCAGTGATTAAAGTGCCCTCTCCCAAAAAAAATAAATAAAAAATCTATTAATTCTAAAACTAGGTCCGTATGGCAGGACTAGTCCTACAGGACATGTATACTGCCTGTCTTGATTAAAAGGGGAATTAAAGGAAATTTGCATATTAATTTTATTAAATTTATTTTTCCACCTGTCTTCATTTAGTGTAGGTTCTAAATTAAAATATAATCATAAAGCCAATATCTACTGAGAATTCAGCAAATTCCTAACTTCTTACCCAAGACCATAAGACCGGAATCCATCTGGTGTTGCTCTCCGACAATACCCTTGTGTTGATTTTGGGAACTTCTACCTGTTACGGCATGTGGTATATAGATTTGGTGTGTAGCATCTCTTGGTAAAGCCAAAGACCATTGCAAATATTTCAGCTTATACCTAAAGGATCCCAAATTGTGGTATAGGCAGTCCACATGAAGTATGTGCGGAGATTGGTTTATTCCATCATTCTGAGAATCTCTGCATTATAAACATTTGTATACCATATCTTCGATCTTGTATATTTTTACATACATGTGTATACGTTCCTTTTAATTACCTATATGTTAGATCATTTGCTATGGATAATGCTGTACGATTTACAAGATTGAACTTTACATTGAAAACTGTACATTATTATGTTGCTATTGTATTGTAACAAATCTTTATCGTAGCTGGAACCTAGTTTTATTTACTACTTTTCTATTATTCATTTACTTTGTATTTTCTGTTTACATTGTGACACATATGTCATGAATGACATGAAGCTGTCGAATAAAAGATATATATATATATATTAAAGTCACGTGGTCATGCTTTCTAGCAATCTGTGATTGCTGTATTGGTGGTATTGTGATATATTTATTGATATTGTTTATTAATATACAACATAATACAGGACCAAAAAATCTGCATATTTGTAAATCCCAAAGACAATTATGCTTCTAGAGGGAGGCAATGGATGGATGCAAAGTAAAACAAAAACTTACACAATAAAAGAAAATTAGGCACATGAAATTTCCCATACACATAAAGTTTCTCACAGGCACTATGTCACGAAATTTTGTTTTTCAATGCAATTTTATCAAATATAATGATCTTAAACAATGAAATGGATAAGTATGCACTTAGTTAGATTGATGTTATTGACATATAATATTATAATAACAGTTTTCAATGTGGCAATCACCATTGTAATATTCAATTGTCAGCCTTTTGAAGTAAAATTTAAAACCATTAAGACTATGAGTAAAGACTTTCTCTTTCAAATTCAAGGGCTTTTTTTTTACAGCCAAATGCATTGACTTGGAAACAAATCTTATAGTCTTGGAAGCTAAGCTCCAGATGACGTCATGTAAATCCAGGACTCCCATTGGCTGAGTGACTCCCTTAACCAATGGTAGTCCTGCATTCGGTGACATCATCGATCTGGAGTTCGCTTCCAAGTCTATGAGAATAGTTTCCAACTCATTGAATTTGGCTGTAATGTAATTGGATATTTAGGATATTTATAAGATATTTATGAGATATTTATAAGATATTTATAAGATATTTATAAGATATTTATAAGATATTTATAAGATATTTATAAGATATGCTTTGTCTTGCAAATTAGTGTCTTACAGTGGGTAGTGGCATGCATTTGACATTCCTGGTGAAATTATACAGACCATCAATGATCTTGCTGAACCTGTTACACAGTACCTATGCTGCTGTTCCACAAATGGGTGTTAAATAAATACAGTGGCTTGCAAAAGTATTCATTCCCCATGGAGTTTGCATGTGAATACAGAACAAAATTTGTACATGTGATGATATTTTTTTTTTTTTTGGAGGTGATAATTCAATATTTTGTCATTTTCTAAGTAATGTTTGTTGCATAACCTGTCCACACATGAACTAATTTACATGATATTTTAGAATAGGGGCATGAAATAGTGAATACTTTCATCGTTGTTCTAGATTTTCATCAGATTTAACTGACTTTGCTGAAATTTTCCCAGGAAAACATTTTATACCTATGAAACAAAATGGCATATTGACGGGTTGGCTGAAACTATGACGGACCTAAGAAGAGCAATAAATTCTTCAAAAGGAAATCTTTTCTTCTTTTACTTCAAAATTACAGTGTCTAATAATTAGTCCACGAATAACCAAAAGTGGACGTTTCCAAACGTAATAAGAAGCCCAAATATTACTATTTAGTCAAAAGTAGTGGAAAATATAGCATTTTTCATGACATTGTATCACATTGTAAGGCAACTTTAATTTTAAAAAATGCCCGTGATATTGCAATTTTCTCAGTAACTAATAACCAGCTCATGACTAGAAAAGAACTTTCAGATAAAAAGAAAGCTGGATCAACAATAGTAATGAGACTATGTAATGTACCCCTGCCCTAGAATGGCATGTAAATGAGTTTGCATGTGCCAAGGTTATGCAAAATTATTGCAAAATATGATAGATTATCACCTCCATGAAATTTGTTATGCTAGCATGTGCCATTTTTTACCTGTGTATAATTATAGTTGACCTTTTTACTTGAAAACTCCAGGGGGGATTAATACTTTTGCAACCCACTTTATCTTATGGTAGTGTGTGTGTGTGTGATTAGGGCTTTACATCCTGTATTTCTGCACCAGTTGGGCTAATTAGGACAGGCAGAGACCATGGCAATGAGACGAAGGATGAAACAGCCATCCAACTTAGGCTCGACCGGGAATCGAACCCGGGACCCAGCGGTTGGCTTATGATAGTGAGTGTCAAAAAGTTTATTGGCATATAAATGCCTTCCTATATAATGTTTAGTTTCAAAATACATAAATTAATGGTTAAGACATAATTGAACTGGTAACTATGGAATTTTCCTTCAGAAGGAGTAGTCTCTCACCAGAAATGTTCAGCAGTACTTAATTTCTTTAAATGTTAACATGTTGACATCTACATCTTGACATGTCTGCATCTTGACATATTGACATTAACATTTTGACATGTCAACATCTTAACATCCGCATCTGTGTAGTGACATTTTAACATTTCGGCATCTTAACATCAACATGCAGAAACGCTGACATGCTGGCACAGATTAACATCTACACAGAGAGAACAGTGCCAAATGTCAGTCTGTTCAGTTTTCAATACGGCAAAGTATGCAACTTCAGAGAAATGTGTCCAATCTGTATACTGATCTATTGTTAACATCTCAGCATTATGTGCATCATAATACAGTCTAATAATTATATCATAATAAATAATACACTAAATACACAAAAAAAGATTTTTTCAGCTTGGAACAAATATTTAGAAAATCGTCATTTGTTTGCGAGGCCACTGTCACTGTTGTGTCAAGCCATGTGCTTGCTTGCACAGGCTGTGTGCGATCAAATTTCTCGCTTAGATTGGGATTTTTCAAGGGAATAACGGCCTCCTGTGCCCTGTTAATGTGGTGAGTATGTCGATAAAACTTTATTATATTAGTTCAGCTAGGTTTGAGGCATTGACAATGCTTTACAGTTCGTGTTCAATTTTTAAAGGATTATACTTTTTGTTTACACGCGAAAACGTCAACACCCAAAACGTCAACAACCATAATGTCAACACCAAAAACGGTTACATGACTTTTTATAAAAACATCTATCTCTACCATTTGGGTGACAGGTGAATTCGGCGCAAGTCAAATTCGGCACCGCCGAATTCACCTATTTCGACCCGTCAAAAATAGTGAATTTGGCGCGATTATAATTAAGGAATTATAAAGTAGTCAGAGGAGCTGCACGTGTGTTCTATTCGTCTATTCATTCCTACTAGGAATTGATACCAGGCAGTAACTTGATATGATCGAGTGTTCTGTGCTGGTTTTTCAATGTCAATTTTTCGTGTTTAGATTTTCGTTTCGTGTTAGCATAAAAACTTCAAATTAATTCAAGTTATAATTGAATCTTCTAGAAAAGTTGTTGTATAATAAATATTTAATACATATATATTTAACTTGTAGTTTATTAGCTTGTCTTAAACCAGAAAAAAAAAATTGATAAGTAAAACAGACATCCGATTGTCTTAGTATTACATTCGGTTAGACATTGCTAAACTAAGAGAATTATTCAGGGTGCCGAATTCACCAAATTTCTGGCGCCACATTCACCTTGAATCCGCCATTTGGCCTTAGCCAAAACGTCAACATCATTTTTTAGTAATTAACAGAATAGTGCAGAGTTGGAGGTTCTTGGCTGCCTGCACATTCAATTTAATTTAAGAAAGCTTCATGTAAAAATTACATAGTGCAGAAATATTAGATATAATAATTAACATTGCAATATCTTACATATGTTTATTATATTAAATATGATAAAGTGTAGGCCGTTTTGGTACAGCCGTTTTGGACATGGAATTTATAACGTAAAGTATTGTAGCCATTTTTGTACGTAGCAATATTGTAAAGGAAGGTCACTTTAGCCTCCAGAGACCCTGAAGATTCAAGGGTCTCGGGAGAGACAGTAACAAGATCATATCTGTTGACAAGGAGATGGATGTCTTGAATGTTTCACTGCACATGCATGTTCCATGGAGCCCTGAACAGATATGAAAATTCTATCAATTACAATGTCATATTTTGGGTTTTCCCGCAAAAAAAATTGCATGAGGATCATGAGTCGTTAGTGATGATGATTGTCATAAGTAAAAGCTGTATTCCAGTATTCATCAACTTCAGGAGTAAATTCCATAATCAGCATAATTTTCAGAGTGAGTTCTAATGAACGTTATAACTTCGCGCGCGGACATGACTATCATGAAATATATTATTTCTTTCTGACATATCCGCTTAGGGGCTCCAAACAACCTATTGTTAGGATATCACATTTTCTTTTTTGCATCAGTTGACATGTATCTACTTGCAGATTCTGTAAATGACGGAAGACAGATGATCATTGAGAAACCCTTTCAAAGATTTCGGCAGGGTGTCCAAGAGAATAAACAATTTGACCTGTCTGTGACTTGTGAATCAGAAGAGCATGTAATTTGATAAACCCTGCATTTCTATTGATGAATGACTGTGAAAAACTGTGTTTTATATTGAGTGACTGTAATATGTGTCTCCAGGCAGCAAAGTTTTGTGACCAAATTATCCAGTACAGATATGCTGTGATTTATATGTAAAATGTCTGTGATACCTGGTTTTATGCTTTTAAATGAATGTTTTTATTATTGTGCTTTAGCTTGGTGCTTTTATTAATATATTAATACATTATTGTCTATTTTCCCAAGTCTCATAATTCATATATACATATGTGTGTGTGTGTGTTGATGGTGTGCTTTTTTAATTCGGCAAGATATCTATTGTTTTTTATTGTAATGCACAGTGAGACTTTAATTGACATACATACAAGCAAGATATACTTAAGTTGTAAATATATATATGAATTGTAATAGAATAGCTTGAAAAAAATAAAAATGTACATATACATACTTAGATACTGACAACCCCACTGTTTTTTTGAAGACCCATCTAACCCCCCCCCCCCCCCCTCCGGGCCACCCCTTATTTAAAATTAAAATATTAAGAAAATACTGGTTAAACACCTCCTTTAAAAATCATCATGTCTGCCCCCCACCCACACTTTAAATGCAACAGCCCTGTGCTCATTATATTATTTTTCATCCTGTGAGGGACTGCAAAAACTAGTCTATTAGTTTTAAGTAGTTTTCGTACCGAACCCTGTTGATATCCTGTTTTAGACATTTCAAAGAATTTTTTGTTAATATCAACAAATGATAGATTTTGTATCTATGTAAATTTGTATAATTCTGCCTCCACCCTTTTGAGCAATATTTAATTAACAATATAATTAACTATCATCATTAATATATACAATAATCATTTTTGGACAATTGTTTCTTTGTTGAGTTTACAGAGCAGTGAAATAATTTTAGATGATTGACAGGACATATATTTTGAAAATTTGTATGTAGTGGTTGGAACTTGCACATTAAAAATAAAATTTCCTAATTGACATTGTGTATTTTTCATGAAATAAATGAATATATGAGTTAAGTTTTATTGTGTGTTATCTCTACTCAACCAGAAGTAAACAGTCCGTTTTTTTAAAATAGTAACTCCGCAAGATCAGTGAAGTTGGCTACCCGAACCCAGCTACCTGACAGCTACCTGGCAGCTACCCGAACTTTCCATGTATATAACTCAAAAACAGTTGAGTGTAATTTTTCCGTTTTTGCTCCAAAAGATACTTAGGGCAAAGGTTTACGTTCTAGAATTTTTTCGGAATTTTTCCGAGCACGTCGAAGATGTGATCAATCAAAATAATTGAAAAAATGACGTTTTTTACCGTAACGCAAACGGTAGCTTTTTGGAGTGTCCGGTTGAGAAAGCGCCAGTAGAAAACAAAAATTAACTTTTGTGTCTAACTTTTAGCATAGACAAAACTAGTCTTTGCAACCCTTAAAGGGGTCAAATTCATTAGTACTTTCGGGTAGCTGCCAGGTAGCTGGAATTTGGCTCGCCTCTTTTTTGCAACCCTCTCGTAAACGGTTTCACGGATCCTTACCGTTTTTGACACAAAGATACATTTGGCATAGGTCTACATTTTAGAATTTTTCCAGAATTTTCCAAAGGGTTACGGCTCTGAAATATCAAAAAAACTCAAAACCAACCTCTTTTGCCGTAGCTGCGATTGTAAATTTACCGGTTGACCAGTTTGGACAGTACCAGAAAAAACAAAAATTAACTTTTGTATCTAACTTTTGCAATATGTAAAACTGACCTGTGCACCCGTTAAGTGGGTGTAATTAGGCCTTAGATTCGGGTAGCTGCCAGGTAGCTAGCTTCGCTATCGCATATTCCTCGAAAACGGTCAAACGTGATTTTTCCGTTTTTGCGCCAAAAGATACTTAGGGCAAAGGTTTACGTTCTAGAATTTTTTCTGAATTTTCCGAGCACGTCGAAGATGTGATATATCAAAATAATTGAAAAAATGACGTTTTTTACCGTAACGCAAACGGTAGCTTTTTGAAGTGTCCGGTTGAGAAAGCGCCGGTAGAAAACAAAAATTAACTTTTGTGTCTAACTTTTAGCATAGACAAAACTAGTCTTTACAACCCTTAAAGGGGTCAAATTCATTAGTACTTTCGGGTAGCTGCCAGGTAGCTGGAATTTGGCTCGCCTCTTTTTTGCCACCCTCTCGTAAACGGTTTCACGGATCTTTACCGTTTTTGACACAAAGATACATTTGGCATAGGTCTACATTTTAGAATTTTTCCAGAATTTTCCAAAGGGTTACGGCTCTGAAATATCAAAAAAACTCAAAAACAACCTCTTTTGCCGTAGCTGCGATTGTAAATTTACCGGTTGACCGGTTGGGACAGTACCGGTAAAAAACAAAAATTAACTTTTGTATCTAACTTTTGCAATATGTAAAACTGACCTGTGCACCCGTTAAGTGGGTGTAATTAGGCCTTAGATTCGGGTAGCTGCCAGGTAGGTAGCTTCGCTATCGCATATTCCTAGAAAACGGTCAAACGTGATTTTTCCGTTTTTGCGCCAAAAGGTACTTAGGGCAAAGGTTTACTTTCTAGAATTTTTTCGGAATTTTCCGAGCATGTCGAAGATGTGATAAATCAAAATAATTGAAAAATGACGTTTTTTACCGTAATGCAAACGGTAGCTTTTTGGAGTGTCCGGTTGAGAAAGCGCCGGTAGAAAACAAAAATTAACTTTTGTGTCTAACTTGTAGCGTACACAGAACTGCTCCACTCTCTTTCATATTCATACTCTGGTTAATATATTTTTTCCTACATCTTGATGCATTGTGTAGTTCTGCAGTCACTGTAAGTAAAGGTTTTTATGACAGCTATTTTCACAGATCTAAATCTAAACAATTTTTATCATTTTAAGCATAGTCTGATTGATGAAAGTAAAAAGTTATAGATAGATAGCATTTCCCGCCATTTTCGGAGGGCTGCATCTTGTGGCTAGAACCTCTTCTGATGATTCAAGTCAATGTGATCGGCAAATAATGCCAGCGTAGGATAAAATTACAGCCCAAAAACATTAAGAAGCTGTCGCACAGCTATGTTCGCCTACGTACTAAGCCACAATGCGATACTCCCCCGGTAACTTTTGCTTTCATCTGGAACAACAAATGTTGACAAAGACATCATGGACATCACAAACTGAGAACAAAAGTTCTTTCCCCCTTTCATACAATAATTCATACTCAATTTATACCCATAGACTCATTTAATCTTTAAGAGTATTTGTCCATTTTGTGAAAGTCATTAGAATTACAACACAGAGGAAAACAAATCCAAACAATTAGGACATTTTTATGCTTTTTGTGAAGCAATCTACATAGGTGAGTATGAAGATTCAAGGATCCCGAGCAGAGACAGTTACAAATGCTGCATTTGCATTGCATTTTAAATGCATATGCACTTGCAAACATTTGCACTTACATTTGCATTCTTTAAACTGAATATTTACATTTGCATTTGATTTTAAAACATTTGCATTTTTTCAAATGTCTTTCTAAATGCTAGTTTAGATAAGACTTGAAAATAAGCACATACTAATATTGTAAGTTATAATTAATTACTTGTAATATAACTTACACAGATTTAAAACTTCACACAGTAGATAGTTCATTACAAATTGATAAACAATTATTAGCTAAAAAGTCTTCACAAAAGAATGAAAAAGTGGCATTTATTGTATAGGTTAATGTTGCTCAAATTGTCAATTACTCAATCAATAAGAGTTGTATATACATCATGTTTCTTATATTATTATCTGCTATTAAAGTGTGCATTGAAACACTTTGAGGTATTTTTAGTACACCTCATATTTACCCCATGGTGTCTTACCTATTTGATAAGCTGTCCAATGTATTGATGATCTCTTTTCTAATATCATTTATCTTATCTCATTTTAAATGATGCATTTTATCAGATTTTTACGGTGGCTGGGATAGGACATGCACTTTTTATTTTTTATTTCGTTCTCACGAAATAGTATTCATGCAGGATTTCGTTATAACGACATAGTATTTCGTTATAATGAATTACTAATTTGTTCAAACGAAATACTTATTTTGTTTGGACGAAATATTAGTCCCTACAAGATCCTTACAAGATCCAAGAAGTGCTGACACTGGTTTTCCAGTGAACCCATCAAAGTTACCTTCTTTTTAACAGAATAAGACACAAGAAAAATGCACACTGTTAATTTAGAAATGGCTTGGAGAAATTAGACCAGGAGAGGACACTGGGGTACATCAAAGGTAGAATTAGGCCCCCCCCCTCCTCCCAACCCCCTCCAAACATTTCCAACCCCACCCCTGCAGTTTCGTTAAGTGCATTTGATTGAAAACCTATTTCTGGTCATGCTCTTCTGTTGTGATACTGATGCCTATCTGTCTGTCTATCTATCTATCTGGGTTGTAGATAAATTAGGTTATCCCCTACTGAAGAGAAAGGGTGTAGCCACATAGGGGGGGGGGGGGCGATATGGGGTCAGATCCCCCACACCCCCACCCCAAGGCCCTTTAGAAGTTGGAATGAAAAATTTGAGAATTTCACCTCTGCGGCATGTTAAGCCAAAATTATATACTATTTAATGTTATTATTTAGTTAGTGTGAACTTAAATAGTGTTATAAGTTTCTTTTTCTTTTCAAAATTTTTAAAGAGCTCAACCTCTTCAAAATGTTAGCTCTGTTTGCGACCCTCCCAAAGGAGTTCCACCACTGGTCAAATGACTTTGATTTCATGACTTACATTATGTAGGCCTATAAGCATGCAGTCCCCTCTTGTCTTATAGCTGCAGCCAATTTTATTTTTTCGATTTAATAACCTGGTATTCTGTTTGTCATCTTTTTCTACTTGTTGTGGTGTATATATGTATGCAGATAAAGATATCATATAGTGTGCTTGATAGGATAGGATAGGATAAGATGCTTTTTCCCCCATTCCAGGCAATCTTCATGTGCAACTTCTCAGCTGAATGGCATTTGGAGATGTTCCCTTGTACTTGGTGTCTATGCTTAAGCAAATAAAATTCTCCATACATGTGTAACGTAAGTGCCTGTGTCCCTCTCTTTCAGTTGATAATCAACCCTTGTGAGTGGGAAAGAACTTGCCTAAAAGGGCTGCACTAAGTTCACTTTCTGCTATCTATCTATCTATCTGTCTATCTATCTATATATATATATATATATATATATATATATATATATATATATATATAGATCTTTATCAATCAATCAATCAATCAATCTACCTATCTGTCTATCTATCTATCTGTCTGTCTGTCTGTCTGTCTATCTGCCTTGTTATTAGACTCAGATTAGGGGCAACAACTGACACCACTTGTACAATGTGTTATATATGTTATTCTATCATTGACTATTGAATGCAGGTCAACTTACTTAGACTGAGTAATTCTTCTGGCCATATATCAGCAACAGTTTAACGTATTTTCCGTGAGTACGAAATACTATTTAATTCCCACAAAATGAAAAATAAAGAGTGCATGTCTTAACCCAGCCATCGTAGATTTTAACTATTTTATGGTATGTTTTGATGCAATTTCTCTCTGTACAAAGAGGTTAAATAACTACTATTAAAGTTATAATTCTTAAGCTATTTTTTCAAAGGTCAATTTAGTCATGCTAAATCTGAACACAATAGAGAAGAGGAATTTCCCTTCTACTGACTGTCACCCTTTCTTATGTAATTCCTAACAATAGGGGCTCAGCAAAACAGTACAAAACAGTGGTCTTTGTTTAATCACCCAGTGAAACTGAGTAAAATATCAGGTGCAATACTTGAATACTACACAATAAATAAATATTGTTAAACATTACCTAAACATAACATTTTGTTCACTGCAACATTGGCATTTATTAATGAATGAGTGAGAATATTACATAAGCGTCTTTACCACAATGATTTGATTATAGAGGGATAATATAATAATATAATACAGTGGAAATTCCTAATCATCACTATAGTTGGCCACTTCCATTTTTAAATCTTTAATTTAAAAATAATTGTTATATATCTTGATACTTTTTTTAGGTGTATTACATTTGAAAAAAGAAAATACATTTGCATTTAAATGTGTTTCTAAAAGTTCATACTTGCATTTGCATTCTATAATTAAGATGATGAAAATAATTTAGAATTTTTAAGGTACCAAAGGTAGCAGTTACCAAATGCATCCACCAGGGGAGCTAAAGTCTTATGCATCAGATCGAATTTAGCTTTTCTTACTTTTCTCACAAAAGAAAATCCAGAAAATAAATAAATTTTCATTATGGATTTTCTAATTGTCTGTGAAAAAAACTGTCATAAAAAAACCTCTTTACTTACAGTGACTGCAGAACTACACAATGCATCAAGATGTAGGAAAAAAAATATTAACCAGAGTATGAATATCAAAGAGAGTGGACCAGTTCCGTGTACGCTAAATGTTACACACAAAAGTTTGTTCTGTTTCATTACGGCGCTTTCTCAACCGGACACTCCAAAAAGCTACCGTTTGCGTTACGGTAAAAAACGTCATTTTTTCAATTATTTTGATTTATCACATCTTCGACATGCTCGGAAAATTCCGAAAAAATTCTAGAACGTAAACCTTTGCCCTAAGTACCTTTTGGCGCAAAAACGGAAAAATCACGTTTGACCGTTTTCGAGGAATATGCGATAGCGAAGCTAGCTACCTGGCAGCTACCCGAATCTAAGGCCTAATTACACCCACTTAACGGGTGCACAGGTCAGTTTTACATATTGCAAAAGTTAGATACAAAAGCTAATTTTTATTTTTTACTGGTACTGTCCCAACCGGTCAACCGGTAAATTTACAATGGCAGCTACGGCAAAAGAGGTTGTTTTTGAGTTTTTTTGATATTTCAGAGCCGTAACCCTTTGGAAAATTCTGGAAAAATTCTAAAATGTAGACCTATGCCAAATGTATCTTTGTGTCAAAAACGGTAAGGATCCGTGAAACCGTTTACGAGAGGGTGGCAAAAAAGAGGCGAGCCAAATTCCAGCTACCTGGCAGCTACCCGAAAGTACTAATGAATTTGACCCCTTTAAGGGTTGCAAAGACTAGTTTTGTCTATGCTAAAAGTTAGACACAAAAGTTAATTTTTGTTTTCTACCGGCGCTTTCACAACCGGACACTCCAAAAAGCTACCGTTTGCGTTACCGTAAAAAACGTCATTTTTTCAATTATTTTGATATATCACAACTTCGACGTGCTCGGAAAATTCCGAAAAAATTCTAGAACGTAAACCTTTGCCCTAAGTATCTTTTGGCGCAAAAACGGAAAAATCACGTTTGACCGTTTTCGAGGAATATGCGATAGCGAAGCTAGCTACCTGGCAGCTACCCGAATCTAAGGCGTAATTACACCCACTTAACGGGTGCACAGGTCAGTTTTACATATTGCAAAAGTTAGATACAAAAGTTAATTTTTGTTTTTTACCGGTACTGTCCCAACCGGTCAACCGGTAAATTTACAATGGCAGCTACGGCAAAAGAGGTTGTTTTTGAGTTTTTTTGATATTTCAGAGCCGTAACCCTTTGGAAAATTCTGGAAAAATTCTAAAATGTAGACCTATGCCAAATGTATCTTTGTGTGAAAAACGGTAAGGATCCGTGAAACCGTTTACGAGAGGGTGGCAAAAAAGAGGCGAGCCAAATTCCAGCTACCTGGCAGCTACCCGAAAGTACTAATGAATTTGACCCCTTTAAGGGTTGCAAAGACTAGTTTTGTCTATGCTAAAAGTTAGACACAAAAGTTAATTTTTGTTTTCTACCGGCGCTTTCACAACCGGACACTCCAAAAAGCTACCGTTTGCGTTACGGTAAAAAACGTCATTTTTTCAATTATTTTGATATATCACATCTTCGACGTGCTCGGAAAATTCCGAAAAAATTCTAGAACGTAAACCTTTGCCCTAAGTATCTTTTGGCGCAAAAACGGAAAAATCACGTTTGACCGTTTTCGAGGAATATGCGATAGCGAAGCTAGCTACCTGGCGGCTACCCGAATCTAAGGCCTAATTACACCCACTTAACGGGTGCACAGGTCAGTTTTACATATTGCAAAAGTTATATACAAAAGTTAATTTTTGTTTTTTACCGGTACTGTCCTAACCGGTCAACCGGTAAATTTACAATCGCAGCTACGGCAAAAGAGGTTGTTTTTGAGTTTTTTTGATATTTCAGAGCCGTAACCCTTTGGAAAATTCTGGAAAAATTCTAAAATGTAGACCTTCGCCAAATGTATCTTTGTGTCAAAAACGGTAAAGATCCGTGAAATCCTTTACGAGACTGTGGCAAAAAAGAGGCGAGCCAAATTCCAGCTACCTGGCAGCTACCCGAAAGTACTAATGAATTTGACCCCTTTAAGGGTTGCAAAGACTAGTTTTGTCTATGCTAAAAGTTAGACACAAAAGTTAATTTTTGTTTTCTACCGGCGCTTTCTCAACCGGACACTCCAAAAAGCTACCGTTTGCGTTACGGTAAAAAACGTCATTTTTTCAATTATTTTGATATATCACATCTTCGACGTGCTCGGAAAATTCCGAAAAAATTCTAGAACGTAAACCTTTGCCCTAAGTATCTTTTGGCGCAAAAACGGAAAAATCACGTTTGACAGTTTTCGAGGAATATGCGATAGCGAAGTTAGCTACCTGGCAGCTACCCGAATCTAAGGCCTAATTACACCCACTTAACGGGTGCACAGGTCAGTTTTACATATTGCAAAAGTTAGATACAAAAGTTAATTTTTGTTTTTTACCGGTACTGTCCTAACTGGTCAACCGGTAAATTTACAATCGCAGCTACGGCAAAAGAGGTTGTTTTTGAGTTTTTTTTGATATTTCAGAGCCGTAACCCTTTGGAAAATTCTGGAAAAATTCTAAAATGTAGACCTTTGCCAAATGTATCTTTGTGTCAAAAACGGTAAAGATCCGTGAAACCGTTTACGAGAGGGTGGCAAAAAAGAGGCGAGCCAAATTCCAGCTACCTGGCAGCTACCCGAAAGTACTAATGAATTTGACCCCTTTAAGGGTTGCAAAGACTAGTTTTGTCTATGCTAAAAGTTAGACACAAAAGTTAATTTTTGTTTTCTACCGGCGCTTTCTCAACCGGACACTCCAAAAAGCTACCGTTTGCGTTATGGTAAAAAACGTCATTTTTTTCAATTATTTTGATATATCACATCTTCGACGTGCTCGGAAAATTCCGAAAAAATTCTAGAACGTAAACCTTTGCCCTAAGTATCTTTTGGCGCAAAAACGGAAAAATCACGTTTGACCGTTTTCGAGGAATATGCGATAGCGAAGCTAGCTACCTGGCAGCTACCCGAATCTAAGGCGTAATTACACCCACTTAACGGGTGCACAGGTCAGTTTTACATATTGCAAAAGTTAGATACAAAAGTTAATTTTTGTTTTTTACCGGTACTGTCCCAACCGGTCAACCGGTAAATTTACAATCGCAGCTACGGCAAAAGAGGTTGTTTTTGAGTTATTTTGATATTTCAGAGCCGTAACCCTTTGGAAAATTCTGGAAAATTTCTAAAATGTAGACCTATGCCGAATGTATCTTTGTGTCAAAAACGGTAAGGATCCGTGAAACCGTTTACGAGAGGGTGGCAAAAAAGAGGCGAGCCAAATTCCAGCTACCTGGCAGCTACCCAAAAGTACTAATGAATTTGACCCCTTTAAGGGTTGCAAAGACTAGTTTTGTCTATGCTAAAAGTTAGACACAAAAGTTAATTTTTGTTTTCTACTGGCGCTTTCTCAACCGGACACTCCAAAAAGCTACCGTTTGCGTTACGGTAAAAAACGTCATTTTTTCAATTATTTTGATTTATCACATCTTCGACATGCTCGGAAAATTCCGAAAAAATTCTAGAACGTAAACCTTTGCCCTAAGTATCTTTTTGCGCAAAAACGGAAAAATTACACTCAACTGTTTTTGAGTTATATACATGGAAAGTTCGGGTAGCTGCCAGGTAGCTGTCAGGTAGCTTGGTTCGGGTAGCTAACTTTACACCTTCAGGTAGCTGCCGGGTAGCTGTCAGGTAGCTAGGTTCGGGTAGCCAACTTCACTGATCTAACTCCGCAATCGTATATATATACTTTTTTATGTCAATACTACACCTGACGGCTCTCATGACAGAGAAACAGAAAAATTAACATAACCTTGAGGCCTCAGACTGGGCCCAGAGGCAATAGAAATGTTTTTGCTTGGCCTACTGACATCATATATTTAAAAATGATAGACCTATGGTACGTAACCCAACCTTCCAAGTATAAGTGCTAGTATAAGTGCAGTTCCAGATAATCTAAACATGTTAGGATCCAATGTGAACCAATTCGTGGCATTTCCCATTTTGTGTAACATTTATTTGTAACAGCATTTATTGGGTTCACCTCGTCTGATTTCAGCCTCTGGCTATAGCTCCCCCCCCCCTTATGCTCGGTGTCCTTGCGTTTCTAGGGAGCAATAATTAATGCTGGATTGCCATTCATTTCATTGTCTTCTAAACACGGATTGAATCCCATCAGGGCCTTGCTACAATGCTAGGTTCACTATAGCTCTATAAAATTAATAAACTTTGCCATAGCGGTAAATTTGTCATGGCTTTAAAAACATTGCCGATTTGTCCTACATTGCAACACATATATTATATGGCCAATGAGATGAAAACGAGGCACAAATGAACGTCAAATGTTAGCGTCCTCGCTTCATAATACATTTTAACACTGCTCCTTCAATTGCAAAAATTCAAAGTTTATTATGTACAAATATGTTTTGGTGTTCCGCTTGTTGCATGAATTGAAACAATTCTGACCTCATTTTTTTTACAAAACTATGAAATTGCGAATCCGCGATTAGCCTACATTGCATAATTAAGCTCATAATTCTGCTGGTCCATTGGGTACTATAATAAGACCCAATGGTTAACGCCACGAGTTAATTCTGAAGCCAATTTGTCAACATGAGGGAATATAGAAATATACCGCATAACCATTGGGTCTTATATACCACAATTTGCTTTAGTTGAGCCAGCTGGCTATGCATTCATGTGGTATAAAAAAGAAATTCATGAATATTAATTTTTGCCATTAAACAATCAGAGCATTGCATTAACTGTCAGCAACAGCATCACCTGAAAATTTTCTGCGACATATTCAGATTTATAAAGGAATTTACGAATGATATATATATACAAACCAGTTGTTAAATATTTTTTGTCAGAATTGGCCTATGCGGTATACATATCTATACTACATGGTTTACTTTACAAATGGGTGGGAAATTTTTACCACACACTTCTATACATACATGTATGGCAGGCAAGTGACAAAAAATCATTTGCAGTTAATCTCTTCACCGTTTGAACTAGCGCCGCTGCTCCAAAACAACAGTCAGAATCAAAATATGAATACCATTACAGAGATAAAATTTTGAGCTCTCTAAAAACATGTTCAATTTTTAAAATCGGACCAGAATTAACGATTCTAGAGGCAAAAACGTGATGCAAAGTCATTGGTCTGTTCTATCCACAGATACAAGCCATTGTGCAACGTCGAAGTAGAGTCATCGGCGCCAGTGGCGTAGCTATAGGGGGGGGGGGGCTTGGGGGGGGGGGGGGCACGTGCCCTCCCCCACTAAAAGGCTGTGCCCCCAAGGCCCCCCAAGATTGGCTGGAACTTAAAAGACCCACCCCCAAAAATCATTGTGCCCCCCTAGCGGGAATAAACCTATGTCAAGGGCTTCTTTAGATGTTAACACATGTAACATTTTAACATCTAGATCTATGTTAATATGCTGCCCAGATGTCAAGATGCCAACATTTTAAGATGCTGACATGTTAAGATGTTAAGATGCTGACATTTTAACATCTACATGTTAAGATGTTAAGATGTTAAGATGCTGACATTTTAACATCTACATGTTAAGATGTTAAGATGCTGACATGTTAAGATGTTAAGATGCTGACATGTTAAGATGCTGACATTTTGACACCTACATGTTAAGATGTTGAGATGCTGACATGTTAAGATGCTGACATTTTAACATCTAGATGTTAAGATGCCAATATGTTAAATGTTAAAAACGGAAATCATGTATACCTCGAAATGTTGGGCTATTTATAGCTTGCAGCAGTGGCTGAGTGGTCTAAAGCATTGGTCTGCTGTGTAGGGGAATGTTTTTATTTTTATTTTGTTATATATACTATACATAATGCATATATTTACAGGTCAATTATATCATCTTAAAATTAGAATTTTTTCCTTATCCTACAAAATTTTGTTCTGCAGAATGTGTTATTGACTAAGCTATCATACAAGTCTGGTACAAGCCTCTTTTTAATGAGAACTTTGTTTGTATAACAATGTTTCTATGTTGTTTTGCAATTATCTCCAAACCCAGTCAGCATTTGACATATTGATTATATTTCGTAATGTTTAGGAGTTTGACATGGGTTCTCTAATTAATCTCATAAAGCATAATGTTGGCAAGAAATCATGGTGTTAGTAATTTACAGCCATTTCATAGACTTGGAAACTACTAGAAGCTAAAATCCTGATGTGGTGTGGTCATGTGAATCCAGGACTCTCATTGGTTGGCCAATGGGATGTTTACATGTCAATGAAATTGGCCTGACTGAACACAACTGCATCGTTTAGGCGATGCGACTTGTCACAGAGCGACTGTCCGATTTCGGGAGAGCAAGAGGCACAGTGGTGGAGTAAGGAATTCAGCAAAATAAATGATTATATACCACTAAAATACATTTCGGGTTTCTGTGCCAAGATAAGAAAAAAATGTCAGATTCAGCAATAATTAAGAGCCATTTTATTCGCCGCTGCGTTGAAATCAACGGGCGCAGTAATTGACCTACTTTCATCGCCTATAGAGCAATGTTGCGAAATCACCTATTCTGGAAATTGACTGTGTAGTTTTTCAGTGATCCAAAATTATAGACCAGGCAATGTAGTACTGATCCAATTGCTTTGTAGTCCAGTGAATGTAATATGAAGCTATGGCTCATGTAAATGGTACATACATTGTCCCTCACAATTAATTGCGTAATTTTTCTGTATCTTTTATTTTAAATTGTGTGATGTTTATACATAATGAGCATGAGGAAATATATTGGACATTACAGCAGATATCATAGACTTGGAAACTGAACATCAGAGGACGTCATGTGAATCCAGGACTCCAATTGGCTGAGATACTGCGTTGGATTTGCATGACGTCTTCTTAGTATGGTTTCCAAGTCTCTGAAACCAGCTGTTACTGCAAGAAACTGAAACATTTTAACTTTGTTGGACTACTCCTCACCAGGGAATAAAAACACTGTACATAATATCTCATGAAGCATACACTTTCTAAGAATAGCTTCTTCTTCTTTTTTTACATTTATGCAACTGTCAACAATTCTTTATCAAGTATACATGTTCACAAATAGTTTGTCCTGATTTACAACATATGCAGAGATCTAGCATAGGTCTACACGAACTCATAATTACACCCATTGACTGTGACAAATTCCATAAGTGTTCAAATTGGCAGGTAACGATAAGTTATTATGGCTAGCACCCAGTCCTGGCTTAAGATCTGGACCATCAATGGGACTTTCGGCAGTTTCCGCAGGAGATGGTGACTTAGCTGGAGGTCTTCTTCGAGTGTTAGTGCTCGGTCGTGTAGATAGCAATGCGCTGGAATGGGATTCACAGCTGGATCGACTCGGTCGAGAATCTGAGGATGCCCTCGATCCCGAACCTTTGAGTCCGGCCCGAGCTCTTGCTAAGAGAGCTAGGATGGATCTTCCGCTAGTGTTGGCGCTCTTTGGTTGAGGATCTGCTCTTAGTAGTGAACCGTCTACATCCAATCCAGGATGAATGAGAGACGAACGTCGGTAGAGGCATCGAAAGCGTGCTCTGATCTGACTGCGGTAGCTGTGGTTCAACCAACAGTAGATGAAGGGATTGTAGCAGACACTGCTCATAGCCAACCAATGGCAGGCAAGGTAAACCTTAGAGTTGTGGTGGAATCGAGCTGTGTCCGGATGAAAGTCAGTGAGAAGATGGTAAAGATTCAGCGGCAACCAACAGAAGCAAAATATGACGACGACTATTATAAGCATCTTAATGGTCCTGCGTCTTGCTCTCTGGTGATGCATTTGCTGCGTAGCTGTTGTCTGTCCAAGTAATGTCCTCGACCACAGTTTGTGAACAATATGACCATAAGCAAAAGCAGTCACAGCCATTGGAATAAGATATTGACAAAGCATCGTGAAGAGAGTTATAGCTTTCTCCTGTTGATCCGCTGGTTGTGGATAACGAAGCCGACATCGAAGTGCTGTACGCAGAACTAAATCTACTTGTTCCAAGCGGGCAAAGATTGCAAATGGTAAAGACAAGAAGATTGCAACCATCCATGTCATGATGATAACCACTAACCCGGCTCTGCATGTCAGTCGCGGCCGAAGCGGAAATAGAATGACAGCATATCGGTCACATGCGATGGCAGCCATAGTAAATGTGGACACATAGACTGATGTCATCAGCGTAATGTTGACGAATCCACACATAATCTCTCCAAACGGCCAATTGTCGAGAATATGTCGAACAATGTTAAAAGGAATATTAAGAACTGTCATACTTATATCTGAAATAGCTAAATTTGCTATAAACATGTTAGTCACAGTGTGTAGTCTCCTGTATACAAATATCACGTAACAGACAAGAATATTTCCAAACAGAGAGACCACAATTACCAAGGAATACGCCACGATAAGTGAGATGATCTCAGCAGGGCGGTGGACCATTCCAGTTGTCATGGAAACCAATGATGTGGTGTCATTTTGTTCTGATGGGGGGCGCATCAGCTCATACAAGGAAAAGGAATCGCTTGAATTTTTTTCCTTCGAAAGAAGTTCATCCAACGCCTCGAGGACATCCATTTTTGATGTGGTAAATGGCTGCCAGGGGGAGGCAGTGAAACCGGAAGTAGAACTCCTACAAAGGAAGAAAAGACTGTCATTACATTGACTAAAAAATCAATCTGACTACTCAGATGGTTGCACAAGGTATCCAGAATTACCACTCTCCATAGTTTTTTTAATACAAGGTTATTCAGTCTCATTGAATGTCATTTGTATGCCAGTAGTCATATTGACTAACATTTTAATCAAACACAAGTAACCTCTGATGATAGTGATCTTGTCTGACCAATGATTTGCCCAGATAGCTTTCCAAATCGGCCCAGCATCGTTTCTATGTTGGCCACTGTCGTCACAACATTGTATCAACATCGCCAAACTCGCACCGACGTTGAAACGATTTGGAATGCTATCTGGGTTTGGGTATAGTTTGACGAATTATTTTCAGTTTTCTAGAGATGGTAAATGTTTGTGCATTCTAAACAAATAATTGTCATAATGAATAAAGGTAATGACGAGTGGTACTAATTTTACTAATATTTAGATTTTCTTGCCTAGAAACCATATCATGGCGTTACTTCAAATAATTATATCAAGGTAAGGTTGAGGTTTGTTCAAGCATCGTTAATGATAGCAATAAAGTTAAATTTAGCCTTAAACCAAAGGTCAATGCTTTACCACAATTATCTGAAATTATCAAATTACAATAGGCCGCTCTTTAGCAATGTAACCCCAGGTTATAACATATTTGTCTTAATTGATATACAATTAGTCTGTGGTGAACAAAATTCCTATTTCTGTACACGCATCAACCTTTTGTGGAAGGAGCAAGACTCCAGCACAAAAATACTGTAAGCTTTAATTCCCTTGCCATGACATATTCATTAATGGTATAACAAATTTAGTAACGAAAATCACATTCAAATAACCCTGGATTATATAAATTTCATTAAATTGCAGTTTAGTTAAAACTAGGCTCTTTGACAAGAAAATGTACTGTAAATAAAGAGCAAATAGGCTCCCTATTCTATGACTGCCAAGTGGCCTGTGGTAATTAAAGCATGACCAAAGTTAATGGCCCGTGACTGATTAGGTGCCAAAGCAGAAATTTTCATGCCATGAATATCTGGTGGTCAATGATAATGTAATAGCATGGAGCCAATATTTATGAACCCAGACAGCATTCCAAATCGGGATAGCGTCATTTCTATATCGTCGTCGGTTCAACATCGTCTTGACGTGGCCGATGTAGCGCCGATGTCGATACGTTTTGGAATGCTATCTGGGTAGGTCTTTTTAAGAAAATGCCATTATGCAAGGCCTGAAACTGGTCAACGATGGTGGTCACTACTTGACCTCAATATTAAGACCACATTTAAAAAAAAACCTACATGCTGCACTGTCTTTGTGTTAAAAAATTGCCCTTACCTTACCTTATGTAGCTAGCCTTTTTGTCATGCCTATGAAGTCATATCCCTGAATTCAATGAATGACGTCACAAAACAGCGACCACCTCTTTCACTTTCAAGACAAGACATCGTTTAGTTTTTATTTTTTATCGGGGGCTGCCGCCCCTAAACCCCTGCTGTGCTACGTAAATATCATTTTTCTTCTGTGATAGAACAAATTTTGGCAAAAAAAGTGATATTTTTAATATTTAATGGACGCCAAATATGGGCATTCATTTGGGTCCGCTATACTGCATTATACCCCATTGTTAGCACCCAAACAGCATGATACATCGGCTAGACATTAGTGTGATGTTGGTCAACGACAGCAGACATGAAAATGTTACCAATCCAATGCTGTCATGGCATGCTTCCTTGGCATGCTATGACATTATATGATATTATATGATATTATGTATTATATATTATTGTTTGTAGATTTAAGCTGTGAAAGGCCATTGATTAACATTTTAGGATAATCTCGCTGTTGGTCATAATTCTTGGCTAGTTGAGCAAATGCAATAGCTTTTTCGACAGTTGACTTATTAGGCAGTTATTTTTAGTGCTTGCCCAAATCACTATGTAACCACTGATATGCTAGGCATTATAATAATCGGTATTACAAAAATAGTTTCTCAGGCTAGCATTTGGATGTTTGTGGACTTCATGACCTGCTGTTTTCCTAGAAATTCAGCCCTACCTGGAAGCATACCATGAACCTGTCTAGTTTCAGAAGGCTTCCGGCGTGCCTTAAAATAGGAAACTAATTTAGCTTTTTCTT
This sequence comes from Alitta virens, assembly GCA_932294295.1. Taxonomy (NCBI): domain Eukaryota; kingdom Metazoa; phylum Annelida; class Polychaeta; order Phyllodocida; family Nereididae; genus Alitta; species Alitta virens. The sequence goes on along the minus strand of OW028580.1, from coordinate 15,378,801 downwards.
GATGAAATTATTTAGAAGGTTTCGGTTACAGTTGGTAATTTCGCCTACAAAAGGTCAGGTTCTTCTCAACCTAAGAGGTGACTTTTGAGTCTTTGACCCTTTAGAAAAGTATCAAAAAAATAGAAACCGAAACCAAACTAAATCAAGTAATAAGATAAGAAAAAATAAGAAAAGATAAGATAAGATAAGAAAGGATAAGAAAGGATAAGATAAGTTACGAAAAGATACGAAAAGATAAGATAAGATAAGATAGGATAAGAAAAGATAACATAAGATAACATAAGATAACATACGATAAGATGAGAAATCCAAAATCTTTTTTTATTCTTTTAAAAATAGTAAATGTAATGTCTAAAAGGGACAAAGACACCATTCTACATTATTCACAGTTAGGAATAACTACATTTTACCTGAAGCCAACATTGGCCAACATGCAGCTTCTCTGGCATCATCATGATATCTGGAGTTAAACCCCCCTCATCCATGTAGCCACATACTTTGAAATTCTAAGTTTCCTTATTGCCTTTTTCTGATAAATACAACCACCTCACCAGAAAGAATAGTTTTATAATAAATAATAAAATAACTTAATTTCAAATATATAGATGCCAACAAGAATAGGTTCAATTCAAATTTGTTCCTCTTTGCATAATATACAGTGAAGTGAAGGAACCCCACAGATTAATATACATACAAGCATTATTATAAAGTAAAGAGGGGCAGACATCCCAAGATGTATTCTATTATGCCATTTTATTCTATTAAAATATGCCACTGCACACTCTAGAAATTATTGTCTGTTTTCAGACAAATAATGGTATCGCTGGTGTCCACTCAATAGTTTGTTAAAATCATTGTTTCTCCTTAGATGATTGTTTTAATCAAACAACTATGTTAGTTGGCTTCAGGTACATGTAGTAATTCCTAGCTCTGTTCCAAATTTTCACAGAAAACTAAATAATGGTCATTACTTGACAAAAGAAGGTTGAAATAGAGAATAAAGGAAGAAAATTATATTTAGAAGGAAAGGAATGGAGTAATTCAGGAGAGAATTCAAGTCATTCCAATTTCCAAATTCATGATCCATTTGTTAACCAAGCATGATTCCGTAAATTCTATACTAAACCATGCCATGGGGGAACATATTATAGACACAATAGTACAAAACCATTCCATCAAAATTGTCTTGAAGGTCCTCATCAGAATGTGTGTATAGCCAGCATTGCAATGCCCTGATTGATATATAGGGATCATTGGGGGTGGGGGCTTAAACCCTCTTTTAAGCATCCCATAACAATGCAATCTGCCCTGCCCAGATGGCAGATTCTAACAATAAATCCTGTCAAATAGTTCCAAGAAAGTGGATAATAGATTGCCCCTTATGGGTGTTGACCTCATATATTGTAGAAAAATGGATGCCGAATTGAAAATGATAAAATTATGATTTATACTTTTGATCTATACAGTCACAACAGTCATTATTTAGAAACTTTTGACTTTTCATAGACATACACTCTAAAACAAATTGTCTGTCTCAGACAAAAATATGTTTCACTGGTATGGACTCAACAGTTTGTTTAAAATCAGCCGATATATTGTTTAACCAATGAGGTTTTAATCAAACAATGATGTTGGCTGGTTTATTGACTAACAACAAACAATACAGGTTTCTTCGAAAATTTAACATAATCTATTACAGAAATTAAGTTGTAAAAAAATCTTTCTTAATTGGCACTTGCTCTATGAGTCTCCAATATCGTTCTTCTTTTTTTTTGCTAGAAAAATATGAAATCTATTCATTTTATACCTTTTATCGTTGCTAGTATCCAATGTTTCCTCCGAGGGACTAATTATCCATGCTCTTCCAAGGTGTAATTTGGTACGGTAAACAAACTGATTGTTCCTTTGAATCAAATCCTCATATATCTCCTGCGATATTGTCAATATATTGTGATTACTGTGCTGACATTTTTACAAGCATACTGACAGAAAACCTGCCGTTGCAAAAGCAGGCTAGGTAGACACTGGCAAATGGGAGCTCCCAGCGTGATCCCTTTGGCGGCCTGTTGGCCAAGATTCATGACTGCCAAAGTAGCCAACCACCCCCCCTCCCCCTCCTTTCTGTTTCTAAGGGGGGAGGGGGGTAAGTGCCTTACTTTGCTTCAGTCCACCTCAATCGTAAAATAGGACCAATTAAGACAACTCAGATACTACATTCAAACCACCTAAATATGCTTAGCCAAAAATAAACGTGTCTGATTTAAAACGTGAACATTCTCACAATTTTTCTTTCCTCATATAAAATACCACTTTTACATTAAAATTAATAAAGCCTAGATGGCATGTAACATTGGACAGACGTCAGGCCATCGTCGCCGATTCCAGCCTACTAAGAAAACTTTACCTCCATGGCTGAACAAAACTTTTCTTTTTTTTTATCATGACTTGTACACAACTATGAAAGTGATCGAAGCATGGAATAAAAAAAATAATAATTTAAGGCTGTTCAGCCAATCAGACATGGCTATTCATCAAGAAGTGCCTGCTGAACGGCGCAAAGGCGTTGCAACCACCTTTTTTCTTAGTGCAGCCATCATTAGTTTGATGTCGATCCGATTTGGCATGCTATTTGAGATTTTCATCCATGAGTGGTCAATGATGCCACTCCCAGATAGCATTCCAAATCGGGCCAGCATCATTTCAATATTGGCTGCCATCAGAACCACATCGTATCAAAATCCCCGACGTTGCGCCGATGTTGTTCCGATTTAAAATGCTATCTGGGACTGGTCATACTCATTGCAGATAGCATTCTAGGTTGACCTGATGTAGATCCTATGTGGTCCAACATGGGGTCTATCAGATAGCATATTAGATTGGGGGATCAACATCATTCCAATATCCGCCATCATCAGCTGACGTCATGCCAATGTCTAGCCAATGTGTCATGTTATCTGGCATGTGACAGTAGTGACATAACTTACAATACTGGATATTTGCCTGCCTGAGTAACCAAATGCTCTCCCCTATGGCCTGAGCAGTAATGGTTGATAAATGTAATGATAAGATATTGCAAGAAGGCTGTATGTGGATAATGACTAATGATATCATGTTCCAATATGTGATGCAACATCCTACAGTGGGGTCCTGCTTTATATGACCACCTCACTGTGAAAACAACCGGAACATTGAGAAAACTACTTACTTCTTTCTCAAGAATACTTTACATCTAACGAGATTGACAGAGCTGCTAGATGAATGTAAGATGCATTTTAGTTTGACAATTGGTCCTAATAGGGAGGTTTTACATATTGATATGGAGACACACGCAGAAGGGATAAATAGGAAAGGGATAAATAAAATCATCTAAAGGAACTGCGAATCACATAAAACATGGTCTGGTTTGTGGACAGCAATACTGGGCAAGACTCTGTTCAGCTTTCCGAATTGGGACAACACTGTCTCAACATTGACCGATGCCCAGCCGATGACTTGTCGATGTTGAACCAATCTAGGAAGACTTTGGTCTCAGGTATAAATGCTTGTATTTATTGAATATGAATGTAAATGCAAAGGTAAATGTGTTGGGTTTACAGTCAACACTTTACACAACTACAATTACACCCATGACATGATCTCATTCAGAGGAAGTGATTACACTGGTGTGAGCTCTGAAGGCTGAACACTCCCTGCGGAATACCAGATAGCATTCCAAATCTGGCCAGTGTCGTTTCTATATCGGTTGCTGTCTGTACAACATAGTTTTGACATCGCTGACTTCGAGCCGACTTCGAAACAAATGGAATGTGATCTGGGGATCCTCCGACCATGTTTAATGTGATTCGCAGTAACTGTGGTTCCCAATTGCCAACAACTCACTACACCTCAGTGAGGTGAGGCGGTGGTTCAGGATCTGCCTAACTCCTACATGCCATGGTGGGAGTTCGAACCTGCTACATCATCATCAGTGGACAAACACCTTAACCACTAAACCATGACATCCACCCTAAACTTAACATAAGATATGAGTTATACTGTTGAACATTTCACATTTTCTCTGTTTACTTATATGATGAGTATAAACGAAAACCAGTGACAGTGATTCATGTTTGGCAAAGACCCGAATCTATTCACTCAAAAAGGGCTTTGGTGGGGGTATTAACTTGCCTCAGTGTGGGCCCTGAAAAGCCACAGAGCATTTAATAGGGTCTCTTCTGTCTGATAGGGACACAGTTTTCAGGATTATAACATGCGTACTTTTAAATTAGTAGTAAGGTCATGGAATCATCTTATATATAGTTGGCGTCATGGTACACTATATTGTGGAGAGCCAGTTCAGTTTCACAATAAGAGGGTGGGGACCTTTAAACAGCATTGCAGCAATGTTTAGAAATTAATCTTATGAAATATAGAATATATTGTCAAAGACAAATGTGGAAGCTTTGGAATCTATTTAAAGATAATATCACCAAAAAACATTGCTAAATATTTTCACAATTTAACATCTTACTATTAAATATTGCCTCAACTGTTTGTGAAAGGTTTTCCTAACAACTGCTGATTTGAAGACATACCGAGTCTATCAAAAATATGTTGTATTTGCAGCCGTATAAATAGCAGGGCAGATAATGCTACAAATGCTTTTAAAATTGGATCTAAGGCCAGATTAATTCATATGTGTCCAATATTTCCAATTAACATGTATTAGCCACAAAAAACAATGCGTCATCATTTAATGGGTATGCACAAACTTTTTTCACCAATGTGCATATTCAGTGAGTCAAACTTTACTTAGGCCTATAGAGTGTGTATATGAATTGGCGTTGCACATGGATATATGCTACTGCCATGATGATGCACCTGAGGTTGTTCATCTTGGGTGTAACATGCCTCAGTGCTCTTCTTCCGGAAGTATTTCCTGCTGAGGTGACCTTGACCTTCACAGGGGGAGTGGCCAACGGTCAAAAGTGAAAGTAATAGGTCGATGGAAGGAACATGTGTTACGATACATTACACACTGTATCGCAAAGTGTCAATGTCAATTATTTGTAGTATTAACAGTTTGTACAAGATAACTGTAAACATTTCATAGTAGACAAGTTTGCAGTTTACTCGACTCTGAAGTCATAAATTAGCCAGAACAGAAGTGTAATTTATAATTATTTTAAATACGTGTACCATTCAGGCATGTACAGTATCCAGCCATGGAGTCACTATATTATATATATATATATATATATATATATATATATATATATATATATATATAAACTTTTATTGACAAATCCATATCAAAAAGATACCTGCGTCAAGTTAAAACATCAAAAACATCAAGTATGTACAATAGAATAGCAGAAAGAAAACTAAAGAAAGCAATGCAAGAATGATACAACATGAAGTCATAATAAATATACACAATGAATATTTTAATATGCACCATAATGTAAAAATCACATGTTAAAATAATACTGAATGTTAAAGAGCCATGTATGTAGTCTCCAAAATATTGTAATGTTTCTACACATAATACAAATTGAACTCAGTCACTAAATAGTACGATAAAAACAATCATCCATAATATATACAAATGTACAATATAAATGGAAAAAATTAAACACAAGAATATATATATATAGTGTTTAGTGTCTCCATGGTCCATCAAATGTCAGTAGTTGTGCAATTTATTGTATTGTCAATTTGCGTAAAATACCATCCAAGCAATAGTGGATTTTCACGGAAGGTTCTCTATATTTCCACCAGGTGGCCATGACAGAATACTGCTATTGGCTAAAAAAGGTTCCCGCCCTTGGCTGTGATTGGCTGAAGCAAAGTGCATCCAAGCAGTAGTATTTTTAGTTCATTTTAATGTATATTTGACACCATATCATTCAGTTGATTTTTTTGTTTATTTTTCTGAGAAAGTTTTATTTATGAATAAGTCAGTGATTATCTTCTAGGTCTGAAAAGCAAAATGAGTAATAAGAGGAGAAGATAGACTTGTGTCTGGCTGAATTCAGGGCTGCTCAGTGAAAAGACTCTATTAAAATAACCGACGAAAGTGAACATTGAGCGAACTACTAATCGGCATCACCGAAATGTTATGTAACTCCACATTCTCCTTCCATTGCCATTTTCTACACAGCATCATTAACATGAATCGTGCCGATAATATCTTCAGTGTGTAAAATTATGGCCTCAAATGGCTACAAGTTCTTGGCCATTAATTAAGTGTAAGATTCCCATGAATCAATAAAAAAAAGTATGAAAATCAAAAACGACTACTTTTTGGTCACGCACACATATTTCTTAACAAATAAAAGGTAAAATCAATGTAAAATGGTTCCATCGATTAATATCTTCTTTGGAAATCATTAACTAAAAAGTGTCTATATATTGGCAAATTGTTACACTAGATGTATAATATATAGTCACAGTTATGGATGTACAAAATTGTTTCATTAAAATCAAGGTGGTCTAGTGCTGAGTACCACTGCATACTGAATAGAGTCTTTTCACTGAACAGCCCTGAATTCAGGAGGACATAAGTCTTTCCTCTCCTCTTCTTACTCATTTTGCTTTTCAGACACAGTAGATAATAACTAACTGATTCCATAAATATAACTTTCTCAGAAAAATAACAAACATCAACTAAATGATAAAGTGTCAAATATACATTAAAATGCATTAGAAATACTGCTGCTTGGATGCACTTTGCTTCAGCCAATCACAGCCAAGAGCGGGAACTTTTTCAGCCAATAGAATTGCAGTATATATGTTTTAGCCACCTGGTGGAAATTACAGAGAACCTTCCGTGAAAATCCACTATTCCATGTGCTATGGAGTTTAACGGTTACTGCTATTCATGAATTTAATTCTCTCATTGCAAGAATCGATTGAATGTGACAAGTACAGAACTGGCGTCAGGAGCAAATGTAAAGGTCCTTACAATTTTCTTTTAATCTAGTATTGGGCAATATTAAAAGCTCCACTCTCTGCACTGCAGCCCTGTCCTATGCAATTTTCCAAAAGTATTTTCTGGGATTTATAGTTCTCTAGAGAAGACTCTCTCATTAGAGGGACTTTCTACATGTATTGATTGCTGCTCTGAGATCTCAGCATAGATAGCATTTGGAGGTACAACTCCTCCCTGCAGTCCACCTTTCAGCTTAACATCCCAGAGGTGGTTTCCTTTTTATGTGTCTATAATAAGGATTTCACAGAACACATTAATCAAAGTTGGCTATGATGTGATGGCTATATAAATGTAACATTAATAATTATCATAATTGGAGGAGACACGTGTTCAAGCGAACATTTTTATTTTTGAATATTTTGTTTTTTTCCAGTAAAATTATCACAAACCGTTCATGTTTTCTTTCATAATTACTGTTATTATATTGCTTGTTTTTTTATTTATTTCCAGCCAATTATTGTGTAACGGATTACTTGAGTCATATGTAATGATGAGATGATTAGGTTTGAAGTCTATACAATCTTACACATTTACCATACTTTAAGGATGGCTTCCTATACTTGCCCTAGCATAGAGACCAAGCACAATGAAACGAAAATTCGATGTTTAATGCATATAATTAAGCTAATGCAGAATTCAAACCCTGAGCATTTAGAGAACCTGCCATATACCATAACCACTGGACCTGGTCAAACCATACAATATATATATCCGTTCCTTTTTTTACGAAGCTGCTACAATTTACTCGCGATTTCCTTCTCATAGAAGGTAAGCAAACACTCTTCTTTCTTGACAAATCACCAACTTGTCAAAAGCGAGTAAATCTTGAGATAAGTGGTTCATTTAGTATTCCTTGGGGGGAACCTGTTCTTGACCTGAGGATTATTTAAGTCTTTTGCCTTAAGAAGGGAATTCAGGACCACGAATCCGCTAAGCCAAGCTGTTGTCCCACCCAGAACCAAGGGGATGTCCTCATTTATATGGATAAGCTGCCATCCATAAGGGTCCTGAATGATAGTACAGTAACTGTAGATTATGCTTACTTCGTAGGTTGTTTTGGTTTCTAAGGGTTAATATTACAGCAGTTTTAGAGTGAGCATGGACAGTTGCATCCTCAGAACGACTTTTCATCTGATTGAAACATTTGATAAGAATGATAAAATCATCCCAACATCTGGACAATAAACTTGTTTTCACCTCTTCTGACCAAAGTTTACCCCTTTCTGTACAGTTGTAATGCTATTTCTGTATTCTTCTAGAATAATAGCCAATGTAGAAACGAGAAGTATTTTATGATAAGGACATTAGGAATGGGCCAGAAAGTTGGTCAATTACTTTACAATCTTTCTGATCTGTCTCTTTCATCCCTGAACTGTCCATGCTCGCTCTAAAACTGCTGTAAGGTTGACAGAACACCCAGATAGCCTGTCAGATCGGATCGACAACAATTCATGTCTGCTGTCCTTGGTCAACATCACACTGTCTATAGCATATGTGTGCAAGATCGGATTGACATCGTGGCAAGGTTGGCAAAACATCGGTCGATGAGTCGATGTCAACTTCACATATTATCTGGGTAATTTCTGAATAAAGAGAGCAGTATGTAGTTTTTCTTCTTCAAAATGTGGTCCTGATATTGAGGTAAGGTACAGCCAAACGAATAAGTTGATCAATAATGACCACCATCAAGAGTCATTCATGACAAATAATTTCAATGAGGTTCCTATCCCGATGCTGCGTCAGCCCCATGTTGGCCCAATGTTGTCCAACGTCAATCCGATGTCAGATGCTATCTGGGTGTGTTAAAGCCTGGGAACCTATATTGTAGTACCTAATTGTAATTTTCTTTCTGTCTGAATATATACAGGCTTCAATCAGTTCAATCAAATTGAAATCTCGTAGAATCTTTAGCTGAATCTTGTGACTCGTGACACACTATCTGGGGAAACACTGCCTCCCTAGCAATGACTTAACAAGCGAACGACACTCACTTGGTCGCGGCGTGTTCGACTAAATTGAGCGATAATACCAAAGATTGGACATCTTAGCTCGCCAAGATCGGTTGCTCTTGGCCATTTTAGATGTTCCGCAAAGAATCAATAGTAGAATATGTGTTCATGGAGGATAAATGGGAAAGAATATTTTGGGGTCATCCACCCAAACAATGCCATCTGCATGTAGTACACTTTATATAAACACTAAACAACTTTAAAAAACCTGTATAGATACCTTTATATTGACTATTTTTGTCTTTTAACTTTTATTACTTATCTGTTTTTACATTATATGAATCCTTTTATAATATTATTTGTGCAAACTTTCTATACATGTAATAAAATTGTGTTTTTGTACATAATTCAACCTTCGGGTTGCAGATATCAAATAAATTATATTCTTTAGGTAATCAATTATAACCCCAGATAACATATCAGGTTGACATCGAACTAACTTTGGCCGATGCTGCGCCAACCAACCAATCGATGTATAGTAGGTTACCTGATAGAATGCCATATCAGGCGACAACGATCCAACATAGGCCTGGTCAACATATATATGCATGGAAATAATTCCACAGAAAAATAGGCAAAGCGAACAAAAATCTTTTAAGCTATATCACAAAGAGTAATATGCAATTAATGTATGTTAATGAAGATAAAATAAAACTAATCCCTGATAACATGCTACGTCGGCCCGATGTTGCAATCTGATGTCACATGCTCTCTGGGATCTATGGAACATAAACAAATTAACAAGAAAAGCTCTCTTTAAAATAGAGACCTGTATTAGAATTGGTTAACGTAGTCTAGACATGCATAAAAAAAATGAATTGAACTATTTTGTTCAGACTAAAGGGTATTAGTTGCAGGTAACAGATACTGACAAGGTATCATGTCAAAATATTACAATCAATTAGTATAGTTCATATAAATTTATGTCTTTGTCTTTATTGCCGAACGTGCTATAAAATGTACTTTTCCATAGATCCTCGCTACTCTTGCCTTGCACCATCTATAGTATTAGTAATTATAAAAAGAGACCTTTGCTTGTTAGTCATTCTATGAAAAATAACAAATATATATATATTCTGATACAAAAACATCTGGTGCAGGGTGGGATGGATTCAGATTCTTTTTATTTTGCCAAACAAAAAAATATTTACAATTTATTTTCATATTTTCATTTATAAACATTTGTTTCGCAAGGAGACCTCACAAAGATAAATATATTTTATCGCTAGCTTGAGGCCACCTGGAGAGATCTATTAATATTACATAGTGAACATTAAATCAAACACAATATGGAAATTACTCTCATCAGTAGTAGTCTCATCAACGTTACTCATCTCAAGTTAAAGAATATATTGAAAAGTATTATGAAGAAGCAGGAGGATGAACATTTATACATATATAGCAATTTTCAATACTGATGGGGTTATTGCTACTGGCTTAAGAGACACACAGTGTCTCAATAATGAGCACCACCTCATAATCTAACATACATTCCATCCGTCCATAAGCAACTGCATATAGGAAATTGTAATCTTCAACAATCTAAAACAAACATAACCAGTTGTTTACAGGCCCATTAAGTCATGTCTCAGGTTAATGGTGTAATCTTTTGAGACCTGTTTCCAATGAACATCTTCCCTGCAATAAGAGCCACTAGTTGCCTGTAAATGCATCTGCACAGGCAACCAAAGGCAACTCAGGCATTATTCAGCATCTGTGTGGAGGTAACCTTCAGCTTCAATGGTGTTTGTTTACGAGGAAAGCACGTGTTGGTTTCATCAACCAATGAAAACATTTGTTTAACTTGACACATGTAACCAGTGGTAGCCACCTGACCAAACCTTTCAATTCTGACTGCTCATTTTGACACATGCCTTTCAATACTGACTGCTCATTTTGCACAAAGATTTGAAGAACCTTTCCACAGTTTCCAGTGCCATTAGGAAAACAGAATAAACAGAACAAACACTGGTACCTTGCTGTTAAGACCAGCACTGCTATAGACTCAAGACTCAAGAATATTTTATTTTGACCATACATTTACATAAATAAATGTGTCTGGTACAACTATATATAAATTATTATATACTATATGGTCAAGGAGGCAGTGACTAAGTTGTGGTAACAACGCTATCATCACGCCCCCTTGTGGTTCTGTGTATCGGTATATTGCAATGGATTTATATTTTAATCAGTGCAAAGCAAAAACATAATAATAATAAACTAATTCTCAAGGCTTACAAAATAAGAGAGAAGAAGAGAGAAGAAATTGTATGATGATATATGATGATGAATATAGGATGACTGAAATGAATTTTGCATATGAAGATATTTTCAATTTAATTAACATCTTCTGTGATACGTATGTAAGTTTACAAATAACCTGTGTATGTTGGGTTAGGGGGAAGTGAAAATATAATTTAGTTTTTTTTTTTTGCACTAGTTTGTAGTATGTATTTTACTGGTTGTAAATAAATATCCGATTTGTTTTTAGATTAGATGTCAAAATGGACAAATGTTAGCAACAAGTCAAATCTCAACTTTCTAGCTGCTAAAAACACTTCTATTCACCATTATAATTTCTGTTGTTTCTCTGTGGCCACGACAAATGGCCATAATGAATCCTTTTTTGTAAGAAAAAATATGATCAAAAATGAAGTGGACATTATATTTATGGCCATTAGTGGACATTATATTTATGGCCATTAGTGGACATTATATTTATGGTCTTAAACACTGAATATAATACAACTAAATGATACAGTTACGTCCAGTTTTGAGGTACACTTAAAAGAAGAATTTTCTCTACATAGTATAAACAGAAGATTTTTACATTCTACTTATATTATGGAGGCTGATAGAAATAGAGCCCATAAATGAATCATAAGTTAGTTTCAATGGTGAGGTGGCAGGCTTCGGAAAAAGTGCAGTACAGCAGACCCAGATTTATGACCATATTTAACGAGCCTCATTGCCAGGCCTATGACGTAAAAATGCTTGAAATCTATGTATGACGTCACAAACTTATGTAGTTATGACGGCGGTTTCGTCTTCACGGTAAAAACAGCGTTTATCTACACCAAATGTTATTTTAATTGTGCTAGAAATTCAAACTTGTGAAATATTTAATAAAATTTAATTTTTAATTGGCGCCAAATATGGGCATAAGTTTGGGTCCGCTATACTGCACTAAACCCAAGGCTTCCACTACAGAGTATGTTAATTGTCAGCAGTGGTCAGATATACTAGATAGGCCTTATTCAGCTAGCTACAGCTAGTGAAACCTCACAATTAAGACCTACTTCATTGGCTAAAAACTTTGTGTTACCATGGAGACAAGAGTAGACTCTCCATGGTGTTAGGATGGCAAAGAATTTCCAGATGATCGAATGAAGACAATATGGGTGATACTAATTGTATAGCAGATCACAATGTGCACTAATTTAACTATTAAAATTTGTATATATCAGCTATTTCCAATTTGTGACATTCCTTTCTTTGTTTTGCTGAACCATTGTAGCGTTATAATACAACAAAATCTGCTTACTTGCTGAATTAAAACTTACTATAATAACTCTTCTTGTAAAATGTCTACCTACTTTGAGGAATTACAACCTTTACTGGTACTTTATTGGGGGTACTGGTACTTTGATAGTACTTCAAAGATTTTCGTGTCTGCAGCCACACTCAAGTGTGCTAAAAGGTCATATGTAAACCTAACATAATAACTAACATTGTTTAGACACCCTGGTTCCTGTGTTGTTGTAAACAAGTCAATGTCTCCATCAATAGGCAGTCAGGCATCTGTTACATATGTATAAAGAGGAACCCCACCATTAAGACCACCCAATATTAAGACTACCTCGAATTTATGACCGCTTTCTCCAAGCACTGATTCCTAGATTTATCACATTTTCTCTGTAAGCTCAACTCTTATGGGATAGCTTCTACTGTAATCCCGTCGGCAGGGTGGTTTTGATTGAAACACTTCACTTTTTTTTTGTGATGGAAAATCAACCATTTGAGAAAATGTACCCCACCCCTACTGGCTAATAATAATGTAACGGTCCACAAAATAATGACTGGAACATGTATATTGCTTTCATTATATGTACTTGGTGTCTTCTTCGGTGTCTATGCTGAGGCAAGTAAAAGACCCCACCCATGGGGTAGATGTGCATCATGGTTTGGACTCCAAGCCTTATCACCTGATCATTAAGTCTGCCTCTGGTTAAGCTGCTAAGCTGCAGACCGAGATTTGCATTATCATAATTACCATATGATGTTTTGTTTATATAACACAAAATAAATGAAAAAGTTTTCCACCTACCTTAACATTCTTCTTCTAATCTCCCTGAGATCTCGCGGGACGTGGTGTTTATAGGGAGATTTCGCGAGAGTACAGCAGCCAATGTGGAGTCACGTGCTGTGGTCACATGACATGCTCCTTAGCTGCTGATTGGCTGTCGGGGGAAAGGACACTCCACGTGATTAGTTATTGAACTAGCGCCCTCTACATCTGCCGAAGGGTATTTCCGGAATTCTGAAAGCAAACTCAATAGAGGTAAATGATCACTAAGAAAAAATGTCATGAGTGACATTAGGAAAGGGCCCTGTGGGATAATATATGCTCTACTGTGAAACTTCGCCATTAAGGCCACTGATCCCAATTTTATGGAGAACTTTAGTTTAAAATATGCAGATAAGTCATTTCAATATTATGTGGTACCCAGATAGCATTGCAAATCGAGCCAGCGTCGTTTCTATATCGGCCGTCGTCGGTAGAACATCGTTCTAACATTGCCGACATCGCGCCGACATTAATACGATTTGGAATGCTATCTTGGTAATGTTAGGTTATCCTACCACAGGAAACTTCTCAATATCTTTTGTGGATATTACCAATGTAATTTTACCAGTTACTGTGAAAATAAAACACTTGTCGAGCAATGTTGACGTTGGTGATACTGCACATAACTTGGTGTTTCTGCACATAACTTGGTGTTACTGCACATAACTTTGTGTTACTTCACATAACTTGATGTTACTTCACATAACTTGGTGTTACTTCACATAACTTGGTGTTACTGCACATAACTTGGTGTTACTACACATAACTTGGTGTTACTTCACATAACTTGATGTTACTTCACATAACTTGGTGTTACTGCACATAACTTGGTGTTACTTCACATAACTTGGTGTTACTACACACAACTTGATGTTACTGCACATAACTTGGTGTTACTGCACATAACTTGGTGTCACTTCACATACCTTGGTGTTACTGCGCATAACTGGTGTTACTGCACATAACTTGATGTTACTGCACATAACTTGGTGTTACTGCACATAACTTGATGTTACTGCACATAACTTGATGTTACTTCACATAACTTGATGTTACTTCACATAACTTGGTGTTACTGCACATAACTTGGTGTTACTTCACATAACTTGGTGTTACTGCACATAACTTGATGTTACTTCACATAACTTGGTGTTACACTTCACATAACTTGGTGTTACTGCACATAACTTGGTGTTACTGCACATAACTTGATGTTACTGCACATAACTTGATGTACTCCACATTATGTGCAGACCTATAATAATTATAATACTGTTAAATATAATAACCATCATATACATGTACATTTATCCAAGGTAATACTATATCTGTTAAGTGGGATATAATGGTGGTATATTTATTTGTTGAACTTAATGGTAAGGTGGTCTTTGTAGTGGGGGAAGTAATTTACTACAATAATACTCTTTGGTAGATTATTTACAAGCCTTAATTGTAAGGTGGTCTTGATTGTGAGGGCGTTTTCAGAAAGAATTGTTCTGAATATTTATGGTCTTAGTCCCTCTAGTTGAGTGGCCTAATGGTTAAGGCACATTGGCCAGCACTGCTTAAGGTCCCGGGTTTAATCCCTGATCCAGGCACTCTTCATGAGCTACATCCCATTCAGATGAGACGATAAATTGGTCGTCCCTTGTATTCGGTGTCTATGCTGAGGAAAATAAAATACCCCACCCATTGGGTAAATGTGTAACCTGGGTGGACTCCTCCTCTCTCTCACCCCATCAATCAACCCTCTTCAACCCTCTCGCTATCTATCCATCTATCCATCCATCTATCCATCCATCCATCCATCCATCCATCCATCCATCCATCCATCCATCTATCTATCTATCTACCTATCTACCTATCTACCTACCTATCTATCTATCTATCATGTAGTGAATAAACAAAATGTGTTGGGATAAAATTCAAATTTAGAAACATCTTCGATTAAGGTAAAGAATAAGATCAGCATGCAGATCCATTTATTGTGTGACCTACATTATTTCAATGTCTGCCTATGTGAGGTACATCTGAAACCCCCAGATCTGAAGAACTTCACATGAAATGTAATTATGGAGAAGGCTTAATTTACCTTGTAAAAGTAAATTACTTTTCCTCTTACTTATTGGGAACAAGAACAACAGCAGCAATGCAGAGAACACCCAATATATTACAACCAAACTAATCCAATCCGATTGCTTCGCTCCAGCTGAGTAGACGGTTAGTTTTTGATTTTGATTAATCTTTTAAATGATATATTCACTAACTTTTTCTTGTTGTTGTTTACTATTTGTGTGTGTCTATACTATGGAACTGCCAATTCTTATTTACAGACTCCATTTTTCTGTGCAAGAACGACAGACACTAAATTTGGGTTAAATTTAAATTTATCAAATGGTAATAAAATGGTGGATTTATACAGCAAAATATATACAAGAGTATACAATAGTGAAATAAGTTAAACGTAATATATCGATATACATGTATACATAAAAAAAACTGTTGACTATGGGAGACAAGAAGGAAGAAAACCCCAAAGTCCCGAAGGCTTATTTACAGACTGTAGTTATCTTTATCTAACTAAATCAGCCTCATAGCGAATGCTGTGCATTTGATTTATAATGACTGACAAGTTTCTTGGTCAATAACCTTTAACGTTAAATTTGATTGCAGTGGCTGTGAGATAAAACTACATCATGATCTGTTATCTCTACACAGAGTCAAATTTGTAAGATCTTTTAGAGAAAAAAGTTCAATGCACGAAATGATTGAAATTTAACATTATCTAGAATAAAGGTGATAACATACATAATGTCCGATTGATTGAAAGCGCAAGGATACGAAATACAACTGATATTTTTCTTTACCCGAGACATAATGCAATGTTGTGTGTGTGTGTTTATATGGACATGAACTAAGGTTAAATAACGATGGCAAAAGAAATCTTTAAGCATTTGGTCTAAAGAAGGCATTAGCTAAACGTACCCCGCTTCAAATTCCATCTCGATCAGGAAATCGAATTCATTTCGGAGTGATTTAGTTGCTAATCACAATTATGATTAGTTTACCTTCTGTAAATGGAGTCCATTACCCATAATATTAACATAACTAAGGTGATCTGAAGAGGTTCAGTTGGAGAAATCACACGAAGTACATGAAAGCGAGGCTGCCATCGGGGAAAAATAAAAAAAATGGCCAACCGGAAGTGCCTCGTTATGGATATCAACGGCCTCGATTTGAAATCAGTTGCATTTGTCAGCCTCACAATGGCCCGCTGATGAGCTAGCTGCCCCCTCTTACCCCCAGTGGTCCTTGCAGATGGTGGAGAACATGGGGAACTATTAACATATATAATCATTTTGTGTAGACGACCACTTACTTTTTACATTTTTGGAAGTGTATACGTAATACAATTGTGGTACCTCTCACCAAATGTATCCCAAAACTCTAAAAGACCACCACAATTAATGTCATGAATATTAGGACAGCTTCTTTGGTTAGTTAGTTATTCAGTTAGTTATTTATTTAGTAAGTTAGTTAGTTAGTAAGTTAGTTAGTTAGTTAGTTGGTTAGTTGGTTAGTTAGTTAGTTAGTTAGTCAGTCAGTCAGTCAGTCAGTCAGTCAGTCAGTCAGTCAGTCAGTCAGTCAGTTAGTCAGTCAGTTAGTTAGTTAGTTTGTTTGTTTGTTTGTCTGTTATATCATTTTGTTGAATGGTAAGGTCATTCACACCTGTGCTTAGTAGACTAAGAGAGAGCTAGACAGGTATATAATTGTTTTGTGGCCCTTTTTGCCCTCCTGTTTAGTCCAAAGTTTGCATGCCACGAACCACTATTGCCACCAGGAGGTCCTGGACCTTTAAGGGCTCTGAGGGGTGGGGGCCTAGCTCAGAGGTAGCGCTTTGGGCTTCCAACCGCTGGGTCCCGGGTTCGATTCCCGGTTGAGCCTATGTTGGATGGCTGTTTCATCCTTCATCTCATTGCCATGGTCCCTGCCTGTCCTAATTAGCCCATCAGATGCAGAAATACAGGACGTAAAGCCCTAATCCACCACACCACTACCACCTTTAAGGGCTCATTTTTTCCAATGTTAGTCACAACTGTGGGTTTCTGCTGCATAATGACATTGGTCATGTCTGATTGGACAGCATCATGCCGAACACAATGGAAAGCAGGTATTTGACCTGACAGGGCAAGGACCTTTGTGTGAAACTGAACAAGATTTTTAACAAGATTGTCTGTTTCAGACAAACGATTGTTTTGCTGGTGATTGTATAAAAAAATTATTGTCTGAAACAAAAAATCTTTTTACAGCCAAATTGAACTTGGAAACAGATAATGTCATGCGAGTCCAGGACTCTAGTTGCATGGTTTAGGGACTATTATGGCCAATGAGAGTCGTGCATTCACATGACGTCATCTGGAGTGTAGCTTTCAAGTCTCTGAGATTAGTTTCCAAGTCAATGAATTTGGCTGTAGTGAAGGTGTAATATACAGCAAACTGTGAATTCAGCTGGCCTTATATTGGGTGGACTGCCTTACAGATAACATCTCAAATACTACATTGCCTCAGTGCTAGTGCTACGAAGGAACAATCTGGCATGCATTGGGAGTCCTGCATTCACATAATGTCCTCTGTTAAAAATCTGCCAAAGACGCTACAAGAGCCTCAAAGAAGAGCCTAAAAAAAATACTAATAGAACACATTATTGTAGACTCGCACATCCTTTTGTAATAATGTTTTTTAAATGGGTACCTCTGAAGTAAAAAATACCAATTTGTTGGAGAAACTATACTACCGATTAGTTGGAGAAAACATAAGAAAACTCTACCGTGCATGGTAAGCCAACCAAAAATGTGACAAGCCTTTAAATATTCTTTTAAAAATATTTTAGCAATAATATTTTTTATCAACGTTGGTTGATCCTAGGTTATATATTGATTTAATATTTTAAAATCACATTAGAATCATTCGATTATATAGTGCCACCTGATTTGGAGGCCACCTTATGTGGAGGCGCATTCTTTGGATGCCCCTTATGAGGATACCCTTTATATGGACCCCTTTTATGTGGAGATCCATTACGTGGATCCATGTCCTTATGTGAATTCCCGCTTATGTAGACAGCCCCTTTATGTGGAGTTCCTTTTTGTGGTGACCCCTTATGTGAAAGGTCTTTATGTGGAGCACCCTCTATGGATTTGGCAGCCTTTTGGTAGAGAACCCCCATAATATGTGAAGGCCCTTTATGTGGAAACCCCTTGTGTGAAGGCCCTTTATGGAAGCCACCTTATGTGGAGGCTCATTTATGTGGATGCCCCTTTATATGGAAGGCCCCTATTATGTGAAGTCCCCTTATGTGAAAGCCTGCAGGGGGGGGGGGGGGGGGGGCCTAGAATTTTGCAAAATATAGTACATTTATGGTTACTGAAGTGAACATCGTAACATCAAAAGTGTGACTTGTGACCAAACTGCCACCTCACCTAGACTTTTTCCCAGGCTACGACCCTGGAAGGTGCTTTTATGTGAAGGCTCCCTTATATGTTGAGGCCCCTGATGTGGAGGTGCCTGTATGTGGATGTTGTGGCTCTTGATGTAGGGGCCACCTTATGTAGAAGTGCCCCTTATGTGAAGGCCTCTTTTGTGAAGGTACCTTTATGTTAAGGCCCCTTATGTGAAGGTAACTTTATTTGGAAGACTCTTTTTTTGTGTGTAGACCACCTTATGAGGAGGCCCTTGTGTGAAGACTCTAATGTGGAGGTCCTTTATGTGGAAGGTCTATGTGGAAGCCCGGGCCTAATGTGAAGGTCCCCTTACGTGGATGCCCCCTAATGTGGAGACCCCACTCCCGGCATTCTGAAACCTCACAGTTCATGTTTGTTTAACAGGTTCACGACTCAATTAAGAGTTCAAAATGTCATGGAGCACTATGACACAGTGACTGACTGGTACGATGAACTGCTATGTGTGTAATATGTAAGAGGCAGCACCTGTTTGCAACTAGAAGTTCAGCGCCATCTAGCAGTTTCCAAAATACTGATTGGGATTCTAACACCAGGAGGCTTTGGGCAGATGGTGCTGCCTCTGCTGGCAAAGAGAGTTAATTTTTGATGGGCTGATAATTATATAGTTAACATAATTATTAGACTTCTTTAACCTTGCTGCCCTTGTATCAAATATGTAGTTAACCCATGACAAACCAATGGTGAACCCGCCAATCCAGCGATAAATTGTCGCAAGTTCGTCCGTCATGGAACCAGAGAATATTCAAACCCAGGACCCTCGCAGTATCTCACCTGCTAAAACCACTGGGCCGCCCTGAGTCCCGGACACTCCCAGAGTAAACAACACATAGACGGTTGTACACATTAGTAAAAAATTAAAAGAAATTTTACATTTTAGAATGAATGAATTTTATCGACATGTAGAGGACACGAAAGACCTATATGTCCAAAAAATAATAATAATCAAATAAAGTATCACTACGGGAGTACCATGTCCATAATATAGACTAATAACCCTTTCCTAATGCATTATCAAACCATTTTCCATTTTTTTACATAAACCAAACCCACAAATTAGTCAAGTCATAACTATTTTTTTATTTCTTTGTACAATATTAACAACGATACAAGGTACACTACCGTATAGTACCAAATACAGAACTCATGCAGACTTCCATCAATGAAACAAACTGATCTTCAATGAAACAACTTGATCATCATTATAACAAATTGATCATCGCTGAAAACAATTTTTTATTTTTTTTTGGACGGGACGAAGTTTGGCCCCATACTTTGGGCAACATTTGCAGTCTTTCATTATCCAATAAACAAAAATGTATTTTTCCCTTATTTTTGCACGAATTGTGGATTGAATCTTAATGACATGGTTTCAAAATTAAAAGCTTTATTTAAAATGAATAATTCAGAATCACATATTTTGCCAAAAAAAAAAAAAAAAAAAAAACCCTGTCATATATATTTTTATATTCTTGTGTGCAAAATTACCCAAAATCACAGCTTTTTAATTATCTTTTCTGAACATAATATCAGTCAGAATACAGCTTATAAATGCACAAATTTAATGTTAGTAGCTCTATAGTATATAGCTTGGTATTAGTAAAATAAATTATCTTCTCCATTCCTCACAATATACATAGTCTCACCATAAATATTAATAACATACTGCAGAGCTATACTGCTGGCCATAAAATTATGAAAATACATCATACATCGATGGTATACATGATTTTGGGGGAACTATGCAGTACCAACTATAGTCATAACAAAAACATGAACAATTTATAATAGACCAATTGAAGCACCACAAAAAAAACACATAATAATGTTTTATTTCAATATTAAATATATTTTCTAACATTAAATATAATCCTGAAACATAAATATGAACACACAGGTGGGTCAGACAATGTTCTAACAAACGAAAACTCTCTACCAGAGATTTTGAAAATTTGAATATTTCCAGGTTTCCTTTAATAAAAATTTCCCATAAGAAAGTACATCTTTCCCTATGGATGCGGACTAACGAGGTCTTTCAGGCTGCTGAAGTCCAAATTTCACAAGTTCACAAAAGCATATTTCAAGAATTTTAGTTAAATTTTTTTCCCAATATCTAAAAAGCAAAAAAAAAAACTTACAAATATTTATCAACTTCCCAAAGCATAACCTGTACGCAAAAACTGGTCTGCCCTAGTGGTTATGGTAGTCGACGGTGAGGGGAAGTCAATTTTGAAATCGCGCTATACAAATGTATTCATTCGTTTTTCAAAACAGCAATCTTGCAATTAAGTTAGGGCCGCCATAGAACCAAGTCTATTCCGCATCAAAATATTACCAATACCAAACCAAAAATTCAATGGGTTATTAATGTAATAGAAAGTAAATATATATAACCTTCACAAAATGTAAACAATGAACATTTAACTCCATTTAACAGTGCTGTTTTTTACAACTCAGCAGTGCTTCACTGTTCTTTTCATGACCTGAACGCACATACAAATCACAGCATTGGCCTTCACATTCAAAAATACATCAATAATACGAGACACTATATTGGGATACTGCAAGGAGGTCCACTGTTACTTCACTAAGCTTGGAAAAAACACAAAGGGAACTACTTCTTTTATGTAAGTTCAGATTCTAACAATTATAACACAGTTACACTACCATCTCTGCCAAAAGCCATTTTGTTCTGTTAAATCTTTGAGGCTCGGCTAAACAAAATTGCTGATTTAATTGACTCGGACACATGATGGGTTCTGGTGATCTTTTTGGTTGTTCAGCGGATCCTATCTCAGAAATCCAAAGACCCTCTGGCACCAAAAAAATTAACATTCACTTGATAGATACCACAGCGTTTGATACTTGAGAGTTCACTTGCTCTGGATTCGCTACGTGTGCAGGATTCGTGACTGACATTTGAGGTAAATTAAATTGTACAAATAATTGTCATTTGTATCATATCATGATCACAGCACATTGAGTCTGAAGCAAGGTGGCATTCTTTTTGTTGCTCAGCTTGTGTTTGAATAAATACCATCCTGAAATATCACATCACTTTATGCTAAATGTTTCTGAACAGAAGTCAAGTTTCCGAGTCAATCAAATCTGCGGTAAACCAAATTAAAACATACGAACCAAAATATAAAGAAAAACATGAGCACCTAAAATAAGTACAGGGACTAAAACATACACAAATGGTATAACAATGCACTACTTTCGAGGAGCATCTGAAGTCTGATGGTCTATTTACAAATAACTTACACCATTTATAAATTAGCTACGGGAGCTGAATTACTTCACTGCAGGTAGGTCTCTAATATGAGAGAACAGAATGTACACAATATCAGTTATTGGTTTTGGTGAAAGGTGCATGAAGAGTTAAAATTATTCATTCATAACATCGGAATACTTTATCATAGTTCAGTAGTTAGAAATATGCACCGATATAGCAAGTAAGTTATGTTTGTGAATATTGATCTGGATAAGTGAATTATAATAATACGTTATAGCGAGAAAGATTAGTTACAGAAAAATGTGTGTTGTCATTTCCTATTCCATAAACTGGAAATCATATCTATTCCCTGACTATTTTGGTATTAACCTGCTTTTACAATTCGTTGCAAATAATTTTGCCGCATTTATTGTAAAATATACTAAGAGGAGCATAAACTTTTCATGTCGATAATTTGAAAATCATTTTTAAAAACAACTTAACCATTGAATTAACACAGTGATATGAGGATAAGTCGTAATCAGAATCTGAATAACGGAGTGAGGGCGCTAGTGTGTTAGCATCATTCCTGAGGTATTCACTTAAAAATGAGGTTTATCATTATCAGATTTATGACAACATTTAATAATCAGAAGATGACAAACCTTTACATATCTGACAAGTTAATTATGCACTGTACACTATCATACAATCAAAGGCCATATAACTTAAACATACGAATTGTACACCAGAGATATAGTTCTTAGATGCGGAAAATGAATTACAGACGTAATTATGGACATACTCATGTAGTTTTGGATATATACAGAGAAAAAACTTTAAATAGCTTTCTCTAACAACTTTTCAACAACTGATAAACTAAGTCAAAACAATATGTACAAAGAATGACTAAGTGTCGAAGGTCAACCTCGCGGTGTCCCCAAAGACGTTTCGAAGGCAGTGGCGGCTGGGAGGTTTCTGGTCTGTGCGTTCATTCCAGATCCAATTTGTGGTCCCTAATTCTACTTGGCTCGGCTCTCAACAACATAATACAAAGGGATCTCGAGGGATCCCTTATTAAACGGTGGGACCATGAAGATTTGAGCTTCGGACAATATAAAATCCCTCAAGGTCCCACGAATCTCTTGCGTCCCAGTTCTCAAGTATTCGCTCGCAAAGTTCATTGTCGGCACAAAGGGCTTTGATTATGACACACTTAGTTTTCACTAGGCTATGACTAGTTGTGAATCTAAACTCCACATTCAAGTCAATATGAATCGGTTTGGTCTGTTATATCAGACCATCATGAAGGTAACTTTCATGTCCATACCATAATTATAATGTTTTGGTAGTTTTTCATAACTCAGTTGAAATCATTTGTTGTGTCACGTGTATTTTTAAGTGACCACAGTTCACTTGCTATTGTTCTCTGACTTTTTTGTCAAGAAAGTCTTTAATAAAAATTCTTCAAAGCTCTCTTCTTATCAACAAACAAAAAGACATTAGCGTCCTGATCGTCCAGTCCCATTATTAAGCAAGCATTTGCGGGAAGCTTGACTAGCATTGCCAGGTAGTCACTTTTCCAGTTTGTTTGTGACTCCTGTCCCTTCGTTGTCAGATGGGCGACTCTAACTTTTCTGTCACGCTGGCCGCGCTTCCAACGCTGCTAACCGACATTGATGAATACTGACTATCAGACGCTGCCGAACTCACCGGGCTCTCCAAAGGGTCCAGAACTAGGTAGTCCTGAAATGGTGCAAACATTTACATCAAATATTGTAAGAACGGCAAACATTTACATCAAATATTGTATTGAACGAGAAAATCACAAACAAGGACTAATTATCCAACATAGTGCCTCAAGTGAAGTGTTATCTCATCTAATACACCAGACTAATGAGTTAGGGTGGTCTTAATACCCCGATATTATTTGAAATAGCAATCTGTCCAGTATTGTCATATTGCCATAAGGCTCACAGCAAAAACACTAGGCCAACATCGGACTGATATCTGGATAATGGGTAGTCTTAATTAAAGGATTCCATTGCGTATATTCAGAATCTGGTCAAATGCACGCCAGAACAATATCAAATGCACATGAAAACATTAGAAACTTTTGAAAGGTTTTGGGGTCTTTTGCAAGATGTGTAAATGACAGTTGTAAAGATATTAACTCGTCACATAATCTCCCTATCTTTCCTGTTCTAACTTAAGGGGGGGGGGAGGAGAAAAATGGGGTGAGAAAGATGTTGGTCACATCATTACAAACTATTAACCTAAAACATAAATGACTTTACAACCACAAGCCCAGATGTTTGCAAAAGTTCAATCAGCGATGCTGTGGCAATACGGCAGTTTTCGAGGGAGCTTCGCTGACTGGGCCATCAGAAAACCATTTAGAAACAGTTGAAAAGTTTGAGTAGAAGAGGGTGAAACCACAAGTCCAACATATGTGACATCGTTAACCGACATATAGTGCAGTTACTGTGGTCATCTGGTCTAGGAGAATATGAAAATAGCATTCAATTTGGGCCATTTAGGGTTGTGGGATAAACACGTCCCAAATCGGGTAAAACTGAGGATCCTAACGTCAATTTAATGACATAAACATTGCCTTATCTACTTTTTGATCTGTCTCCAATTGTAGTTCTGAAGATTTAGTCAGCGATGCCCCCTCGAAAACTGCTGTAAGTGATGTAACACTGAGACAATGCAATATCTAAGGACTTACAACATACTTACAACATTAAAATTATTTAATAAAGAAAGATCCATAGATTAATACTGTTCACAAACAATGACTATTTACCTCTTCCGCAGTATTAATCAGGACACGGTCCAAATCTTGAACAAGTTCATAGAAGGCTGGTCTTTGTCCTGGCAACTGGTGCCAACAATCCAACATTATGCGATACCTGAAATATTAACAACATTTGTCAATTGATGAGAGACAGCCAAGGTCAAAGTTGTTCTGTACGCAAAGCACATTAATTCAGAGACAAAAAAGAAAGAAAGAGCTTATTTTTTAATAATCAAAAGAGCAATTCTTACATCTCTAATGAGCAATATGGTGGCCGCTCCATACGATGTCCTTCTCGGAGAAGGTCAAACAATTTCTCAACCGGCACAGAAGGGTACGGGTTTCCTCCGAGGGTGAAAACTTCCCACAGGAGGACTCCATGAGACCAGACATCACTCTTGGAGGTGTACTTGCGATCAAACAATGCCTCTGGCGCCATCCATTTCACAGGAAGTCTTCCCTGCAAATTGAAATTAAAATCTGTCTCAATATCATATTTTCAATTAAAAATTCTGTGTTTATATATTATATTTTTGATTTCATTGTGTCTTGCAGCCAATTCCATAGACTTGGAAACTACACTCCAGAGGACGTCATGTGAATTCAGGACTCCAATTGGCTAAGGTTGGAGGTTTGTTTCCAAGACTGTTGGCTCTGCTGTGATATTGCATTTTGACATTTAGTTTAAAATAATACAATAAATCATGGCCCATATGGAAACACTCAAAATTAAATACAAATAAACGTCTGTCTCATGACATTATCTATATTTATCCAGGAAAGCTGATCGAGGAATTTATAGCTGTAAAATTGACACACTTACATCAGTAGTCTTCTTGTAGTAATCATGGTTGGGGATATTTCTTGTAAGGCCGAAATCTGCAATCTTCAAAATGCAATCTTCTGCAACCAGTACATTGCGAGCTGCAAGATCTCGATGTATACACTGAAACAAGATGAAGAGCAAAGAACATCAGTTTCACTTGCTAGTGTTAATAAACCAAGGTACTGGCTTCTTCTTTACAGCAAGACTAAGGTGGTAAGTGCGGCAAAAAATTGTGTTTACTTTTAACATAACAGAGTGCTTTAAGATACCCAGGCCATAATCCTATGGGTTTTTGTAATTGATAAGTAGATTAAATGATTTCATCTCCAAATATTCGAAACCATAGTGGCTCATGGAATGCCGAAATGCAAAACTGGAACAACCGATCTTACCATTTTGGACGAGAGGTACTCCATGCCTCTTGCTACTTGGTATGAGAAGGAGACGAGGTCCTTGTAGGTCAGGGGGTACATAATTTGCTTGCTGTTGCTGTAAATGCTAACTGGTCGCTCATAGCCAGAATTGGGTGGTCTACGCTCCCGCAGAAAATCTCTCAAATTTCCATAAGGAGCGTACTCCACTATCACATATAATGGTCCTGAAAACGAAGATACTCAGATAGTTAGATATCAGATTAACAACACAAATAAATTTGCAGATAACTTAAATAAATGCAGTTTTTACAATTACATTTTCCAAAAATATTTTTTCTATGGACAGCTTCCTCTAATGAGGATAAAACTAGTGTAGATGAATAGGTGATTAATTTTTAATTTCTAAAACAGTACTCATTGAAAATATACTTAGTGTTCTGTAAAATAGTAGAAAACCAAATTTACCGTTTTGTGTGCAGGATCCCAGCAGGTTGATGATGTTGATATGTCGACCAATAATCTTCATCACCTCCATTTCCTGCACAAGGTCTGCAAGTTCTCGCTCAGTGGCATCGTCTGGAAGCAGATATACAAATTTTAAACTAGAACCAACGGGTTGGGAGATTTGTTAGGATGGAGCAAAAATGAACTTGGATTTGAAACTTTGATAAACGTCGGATTCCCTTTTAATTTAGTGCCAAATATTTATCAACACCTCAAAAATATGTTGAGAATCAATCAGCTGCCAACCCCTTATACCAAATTCTATCATCAGGATTCATTAAAAGCTTCAGAATAATGAAAAAATCATCCTTAATAACCAACCGACTCACCTTTAAGCATCTTAACAGCCACCGTGTTACCAACACTGTGATTCCCCATGTTAACGGCGTCTGCTTTGATGACCATTCCGAAAGCTCCTTCTCCAAGCTGTTTGCCAAGGACTAGTCTGCAAATTATAAGTATTGTCTTTAAAAAAATATTCTATTGTCACAAAATGCAAAACTACAAGAACTATCAACATTCAGTGAGAGCTTGGAAGAAATTTACAGTATATTTCTTCCAAGGTGAGAGTAAATACATCTCTAACAGTACCCCTATCACCAAGACTTAGAGAACTTCTTTCCAAATTTTGTAGACATACATGTAATCATATTGCAGAGTGCAGAAAACATTCTCTTCAGCAGTTCATATTAAAATATGGTTACACATGCACTGAACTGAAAGAATATGTTAATAATGAACTGAAAGAATATGAACATACTGATATTCTTAAATAGTGGTTTCCACTTCCATTAGATACAGTATCAATTTTAAACTGACCTTTCTCGTGGAAACTCCCATTCTTTATCCAATGGTATTTCATATTCTCCAATACCCGGGTGGGCACACTGTGTGCTGCCTTCAATTCGTACGGTCGGCACTAATGGAGTGACCGACGAGTTTTGTGAACTCCCCCACTCTTTATAAGAACTCCCAGCGTATAATGTATTCGTCTGCATGATGACGACTCTCTTCTTCAAAGGCTGAGCTACTTGCCGACCCTGACAACACCGTTTGCGTAGTCCAATCACCACAAATACAAGTATCACAACAGCGACACAGCCAACCGAGATTGTGACTATCGTTACGGTGTTGAATGGATCATCTTCTCGCAATGCTTCCACCCCTGCAACGAGATTCAATAGATATAGTAACATCCACACATTATAATAATGGCGTTGACATTTACTGATCGTAATCCTACCATTTTCATTCCAATAATGACTGGCATTGAGGTGAATGAACGTGACATATAGGTCTATTGTGATATTTACATGTTGATAAAATTCATTCATACATTGTTCATTTTTTGGATGTCTTTGGCATTGGCAAAATAATCCAATAACAATGATTACAATTTAAATGAAACCATTACTGCCTTGTGAATTTTCATACAACAAAATTCAGAGTCTAGCTTGTGCTCACTGAAATTGCAAGATGCAGTGGACAAGAATACGTACTTGGTGATTCTATGAAAAGCCATGCTGTGCTGTATGCAAACCCGAGGTTATTACTGGCTAGGCAATTGTACATGCCCTCCATATCGTAGGTGACATTCTCCAAAACCAACATTTCTGGATCGCTTTGATTTGTCGAAGACTGGAATTGAAGCAAATAGATTTACAATTTGATACAATACATCGTATATATATTATAGCAGACGGATAATTTTACCATAATTCATATGATACTTCACTGCATACCATATCAGACCAGGTATCAATTGATCACATACAGCAGTTTTGAAGGGGCATCACTGACTAGATCATCAGAACATCATTTGGAGACGCAATTAAAAAGTTACATTAGGAGAGGGTAAAACCACAGGCTTAACATGTGCGAGGTGATCAACCGACATATAAAGTGGTCATCTGGCCCTGTTGCAGTGTATGGGAATATGAAAATAGCATTGGACCATTTGGGGTTGTGGGATAAACATGTGCCTGATGGGGAAAAATGTCAACTTGGTTGACATAACATTGTCTTAGCTACTTTTTAATCTGGTTCAGAGAGCGATGCCCCCTCAAAAACTGCTGTAATAATAGGTCTTGAAAATACATCTTTTAATTGTAAACCACGAAAAAACATATAAAGTGGTCATCTGGCCCTGTTGCAGTGTATGGGAATATGAAAATAGCATTGGACCATTTGGGGTTGTGGGATAAACATGTGCCTGATGCGGTAAAATGTCAACTTGGTTGACATAAACATTGCCTTAGCTACTTTTAGATCTGGTTCAGAGAGCGATACCCCCTCGAAAACTGCTGTAATAATAGGTCTTGAAAATACATCTTTTAATTGTAAACCACGAAAAAACATCAGCTTCATATTGATACCTTGGGATACTCTGCAACTATCATGAACATAGTCCTCAGTAATATAATAAATTGTCAACCCCTTTATGCCTTAGAATCTTGTTTTTTCCCCCTTCATATTACTAACCTGTACAACATAAAAGTATGGCTGGCCTTCTTCATTGAGGTAAGAATTGTTCACCATGTAATGCTTTAGCCATTGAACATGAGGCATTATGTCGCTGAAGAGACGACACTCAAATACTGCAGTTCCTCCAATAGCCACTGTCTGGTTCTCAGGATGACGCACTATGACGGGTTTATTACGCAGACGTACTGGAAATAAAGATTTAACATGAAGATTTGATGAAGAATTCTGTCAGAAGCGTCATCATGTAATATCATTTGAAAGATCACCATTAGTTCTAACTTCTAAGATCATAGAAGATACATACAGACAACATCCAGGGTGTGAGTCCAGTTGATCGAACCATACATGTTGGATACGACACAAGTATAGTTGCCATCGTCGTCCTCGGTCAAGTCGTCCATCTTGAGTGACCATCGTCTTGTTAGGATCTGCGGAAGAGCATCATTTATCACTTCACATAATGCTCTCGAGTTTTGGTTTCGATATATCTGTTGTTCTCAAAATAACTTTGTCATTTGTGTATGGGAGAGAAAATTTTATATCGATAATCATGGACAACAAGTCATTTCAGTCTGTTATCTGGTTATTTGGATGGTACCCACAGAAACATTGTATACAGCTCCATGATCAACTCAGTGAGGCCTAACCCTTATCTCCAATCCAAATTACTGAACAAGTTAATAACACGAGACTTAATTCTCTTGTTCTTCGAAGTTTAGTGGTGTAATGTAAGAGTATCCTGACAAAAAACAACTGTCTTTAATACCATTGCAGTTTAAACAGAACACTTAGTTTCTATGGCTGTTCCCAGATAACCTGTTACATCAGCTGGACATTGACTTCGCGTTGCCACGTCGCATCAACTGCATCGATTCGCTATCCAACTTACCTTTCCATATGGTCTTGAAGTGAAATGTTTTCCATTCTTCAGCCAGGTGATCGTCGGTTTTGGTCGTCCGACTGCTTTACACTTAAATTCAACGCTTCCACCGGCCGGTTTGGCGTACATGGGTTTGGCATCTTTGTTTGAGTGAAACTTTGGAGGTCCTTCTGTAAGTTAAAAGATCACAATTGAATTATTATACGTGAATTTTGGCAGGCATCAATAACTAAACAATATAATCGCAACCAACAACTTAAAGGTAAGACTACAGTAATACGGCATGGCGGGTACCAACAAACTACAAAAAAAACAAAAAAACTAACAATTACTACTGTTACAAAGATTAACTGTCATATCAAGACTAATTCTAGAACCATTCTATACTACATCATCAGATCTTACAATGCATTAGTTTTGCGCATGCGAGAGTTGAGGTTAAAGGCATTAGTAAAGAATAATCAACCTGCAAAATAATTGTGATTCTGAGAATGGAACAGGCATTATGACAAACTTCTTTGGACTGTCACAATGATACAATGCTTGTTTTTTGTTGATGCAATAAATCCACTTGGAAGACTACACTAAAAACACGAAACAGTCCAAGCATGCTCCCTAAAATATGTGGGATAAGAAGACTGAAGACAGCTTTCGCTCATTTTAGGAGAATTGGAGAAATTTGCATGGAGTACTGTTATGGTTTCATTTAATCTGAATGCAATTCAATTATGAATGTGCTGGACATAGACATTCTGTTTTTAAATGTAATACACTGGCATTTGTAATTATTGAAACACATGTGCATGCACAATACTGTTTGAAACGCTTGTTCTTTTGCAGGTGAGCATAAAAGTCAAAGACTTTTAGCATGCAATGGGACATTTGAAACTTGGTGAAATTTACGTCATGCATGAAAAAGAAACTTTTCATTTTTCAGTTTTCACATGCAACTAGATGGTATAACACTGTCTGCATGCAAGTAAAGGGCATTTTGGCATGCAAAGGTTTTCTTTCATGGGCAGCATGCCTGTGCTGACCTGTGACGGGCTCCGAGCCATTGTGAGTTTCTGGGTAATCCAGGGTCGGATTAAGTATGGATTCATCGAGGGGACCTGTAGCGGACACAAAGATAAGTTGGTTAAAGATCGGTAGTGTATACCATGACTCTGGGAGAGGGAGACTTCCAAAAGTAGAACCTGAGGTGAACCAACTATACACAATCACCAATCTATATAAGATACTCGTAACCAAGATACTGATACAAACCGGTCCCCAATAGGCAAATTAAAAGTATAGGTTGTATATCACCAATATACCTGGACAAAACTGGCTACCTTGTCATACACCATTTCGCTAGCCATGTAGCTACAGAACCTGCACCAAGCAGCAATTAGAAGCAGATAATAAAATTCCCCCATAAGAACTCTTACCATCAAGTGCATTGCGGTGAATTTTTCGCAATCGACCTGTAGAATGCGCAATATAAATATTCAGTGCTGGTGTGATGGTTTTAGTTAACATTAAATTAAGTGAATTACTTAGCGTGTTTTATATAATTACATTACATAATAAAACTGCAGCGTAGAAGTGTAGAAATTTATTTATATACAGGCAAAACAACCAATGTGATCTATTCTGTGAACTTACACAAATTACACTCATTTTTCTGAACTTTAAAATCCTTTTTTAAAGACACATCTAATTTTTTTTTTCTTTTTCATAGAGATTCCACCACCAACAGCACTTCGTTTAAAGACAATAATAAGCAAGTGAAAATTTGATTATTATATTGTGAAATACACACCGACCACCTCTCTGTGCTTACCATATCTGTTATATCGCCTACCAGTAGCTCGTCTCTCTCGAAATCGAAATTTTTTCCCTATACATTAATTAGACAACAGTGTGAACAACCTTTCGAGGCATTTCAATGATTCTATAACCTTCATCAGAAGGTTCTATTTCACAAAAACTACACAGTCAACTGCCGATAACACAAATGTTGACAAAAACTAAAAAGAAGTCATCTTAACAATGTACCTACTGGCCATCAATGTTTAATTGTTAAATGTTTTTCATTGTACCAGAATAGAGTTACTTTCATAACACACAGATTTTTTTCAATCTCATACAGTTAACTTTGCATAAGAAGAATTCGAATGGACCACCAGATTTCAATAAAGTTATACAAAAGATTCTTAAGGTTTACTGTATTAAATTTTTGAATCTTATAACTTATATGAACACGCTACAGGTAGAAAAGTCACATAACCGAAACTATTTATTTATAAATTAGTGGCATTATTGCAGGAAGTTTTATGATGGACATAAACTCACCATGAACGATTAAAGTGAAGTTGAGCCAGGCATGTCCTAATTTATTGGAAGCGAGGCATGAATACTGTCCGGCATGTGTTCTGTTGGCAGACGCGATCTTCACGGCGTGTCGACTGATTTCAATCCTGGAAGAGAGAACGGAAAAACATTCAGGGAATGTCGGTAGGCAAAAACTTGCAGAAAGAAACTGACTTAAACTAAAGTCCAGGGAGGTAATGGTGCTGTTTTTCATTGCAGGACTCCCAGCAGACTCCAGCAGACAGTGAATTGTGCAAGAGGGGTGCACATCTTTTCAATTAAGACTCCTCGAAACACTAGAATGAGGAAGAGCTACTGCGAAGCAGTGGCGAAGGTCAACGAGGCAACCCTGAACCCTCTTACGACGCCAACGCGCGACACTTACTACTTAAGTGATCACGTTCAAGTCATGTAAACGTTCTTCACAGGTTCTCTGGTAAAAAGGGAAGTACATCAGTACATGAACCATCAACGCAGGATTTTTCTGTCTATTCTTTTTATTTAGGGGGAACGGGGGTTAAGTTTACCTTGCCTTAAGTCTGTCAGTCTTTTGCAGACAGTTGAAATGTGTACGACATGTTTGTATACAAGCCACACACGGAAGGACTGAAGTTCACATTGCTGGTGCCCTTGAAGTTTTGTCTGAAGTATTTTTTTGACTGAAGTCAGGAGAGCAGCAGCTTGTCAATAAGTTGGAAGGCTACTAGCTAGTCTTCCCAGGCAGAAACACCTGGGAAAAATTACTCAAATCCAGGCACGGATGAAAACAGGTAAAGGGCAGGGGAAACCAAGGGGGTACGAGGGGTAAAGGCTGCCGTATTTTTTCGATCACAAGCCGGGTCAAAAATGGTGTCTCGTTCAGGGGCAGGGGCAGTGTAACCTTGAAAATAACTTCGTATTAATTCAAATGTCAAATACACCAGTCTATGCTTAAATTAAGGTCTATGCTTAAATCTTGGATGAACTTAAATTTAGCTGGTACCGAGGCATTTTCTGCAGACATGCCAACTGACCCGGAATTGCCGGGTCAAGCCCAGAAATTGAACACTGAACCTCGGTAAAAAATTACAATAATAATGTATTGTGCATAGAACTACATGTGATCTTCGGGCCTCGCCTGTCACTGACCCGGAAATGCTTCCTCCAAAGTTGGCATGTCCGTTTCTGTTGTTCTAAGAACCCCGGCTTTTAATCAAGAAAATACGGTAGAAGGCTGAAGGTCTGTCTGGTCAGACCGAACTAACAAACCCCTCACAATCATATGGGGGTAACAACTAAATGGTAGTCTTCCATAGGTCTATAACATTTGTTTTACAGGTAGTGCCATAATGGCACTAATGATTGGCGTCCTGGGACAGCAATGACCTTTTACAAGTAAATTAACTTTGCAACAGCATAAGGTCATTGATCACGTTTGAAATGACTGTCAATCAAAGTAACAAAGAAAGAAAGAAAGGGTGAAGAAAAATAACTAAGGAAAGCTAAATAGATAAAGAAATGAAAATGGGCAGGGAAGGAAGGAAGGAAGGAAGGAAGGAAGGAAGGAAGGAAGGAAGGAAGGAAGGAAGGAAGGAAGGAAGGAAGGAAGGAAGGAAGGAAGGAAGAAGGCAGAAAGAAAGTAAGTAAGTAATAATACAGCAGACAAAACTTCATGTATTAAATCATAAATAATTCCATTTTGCCACAGTGGTTTTACACTCCTCTCTTAAACAAACCTTAGCAGTCCTACGTAACTAATTACATTCTGGCTGTTGCTACCTCATGGCATCACACATAATCTGCTAAATTCTAAGGTTAATCTGCTAAATTACAATATATCATTCCTTAGAGATATTCCTTCCAGACAGTAAGTAGGTAAGTATCATAGTAAGGTCATACCAAGAATTTTAAGTTCAAGGTCTTACGTGCAAGTGTCTAATAATAAATGGACCAACAAGCCAGAGGTTATAAACGGGGGGAGGGGGGGTTCTCTCTAGTTAGGAGTCATCATTTTAGGGCTTATCTTAAAGTGCGAAGAGGTTACTGCAATTTACAGCTCCGCTCAGACAAGACCAACCGTGAGTTTATCTTTCAGACTAGTTTACAAGACCCAGAATTCCCAAAGCAGAATTTCAAAAGGTGCAGCTGCCTCAATCTAGTCAAGAGCTGTTGCAACACTTCTTGTATTCTCACTGCCCCTTCTCACATGTCTGTGGGTGGTCAAAACACCCTTAAATCAATTTATTAAACGAAACAGACGAAATGTTTCATTGATGCGTAAAACACCAGGTGGCGACACGTGCAAGACATTGAATGCCAGAGAAGAGAGGAACAATCATGACAGATGAGAGGAACATAGATAGATAGATAGATAGATAGCTGGACAACACATCTACCACTGCTAATATTCTCCACTCAGCTGTACAACATATACATAGCAGCTGTCCAACATACACTGCTGACATTCAACATACACTGCTGACATTCAACATACTTATCAGCTGTCCAATATACACTGCCGCTGTACAACATAGTCATTAGGACGGTCCAAATGGACTGACCCTCTTAATAGTTTCTGAATGACAAGAAACAATTCTCTGCAAAATTTTAATTCTGTAGGTAACTATTTCGAAGTTGCTCAAAGGGCCTGAATAAATATTATTTTAATTAAAAAGCTCTGTCAAACTTAAAAATTTAAACTGCAATTAATTATTCACATCTTATTAAATCCCCCTTTTTTTTTTTTATAAAGTGCATTAGAATGGATTTTAAACAGTAATGCACCATAAATATGTAATAAAATAATAATTTGGAAAATTGTTAACATTAAAAAAGGGGAGATAGAAAACCAGAGAAGGCAGTAGAAATTATTCTGAAACACTAAAGCGAATGACCCTTACAGTACAAATTACTCTAAAAAATATTTCATTTTGAAACATACTAGTGGATCGGAGCTGGAAATTTCGAAGTTTTATTTTTCTTTGTATTTTAGGACCACCCTAATAGTCATACACACATGGGGGGGGGGGGGGGGGGGGTGACAATGCAACATCTCGATTTGCTCAACACGGCTGAGTGGAGAATACGTAGAGAGAAAACCAGGTCTATAAAAATACTAACCCATCATCAGGACTGTTGCGAAGTCTCTTCCCATTGTAGAACCATTCCACCCAGGGTTTTGGGTTGCCCTTCGTCTTACATAACAACTTGGTCCTCTGGCCCTCAAAAGTCTCTCGAACCGGGTGGTATTCTTCTATGTGTGGAGCTTCCGGTTTGTCTGTAACAAAAGAACATTGTGACGTCACTAATTGAGTGTTAATAAATCAAAATGTCAATACTGAGATGCTGTTAATTAATTTGGTCTAATATTTGAGCATTGTCGGGGTGTGGGCCTAGGTCAGTGGTAGCACACTGGGCTTCCAACCACTGGGTCCCCGGGTTCAGTTCCCGGTCGAGCCTAAAGTTATAAGTTGGATGGCTGTTTCATCCATCATCTCATTGCCATGGTCCCTGCCTGTCCTAATTAGCCCATCAGGTGCAGAAATACAGGAAGTAAGGCCCTAATCCACCACCATCATCACTCCAGTGATGTCAGATTTGTAAAGCCGACTAACTTGATAAAATTGACGAACATGTTGGTCAAAAACCGCTACTATATGGGAAGCTGGCCAGTTACCCAGGGCACTATAAAATTGATAAAACACATTTTGAAGTCTAACATATTTTTAGTTTATAAGAGTACATGTCAATTTTTTAACATCTTTATAATATTATAAACTACTGTAGTAATACATGTAATCAGGAATTGCTGTATTGATTGACACTGGAAAATCATATCATCTGTTAGAGATCACAAATCAACCAATCAGATCATCTGTTAGAGATCACAAATCAACCAATCAGATCAGCAGTTTGAAATCACAAATCAACCAATCAGATCAGCTGTTTGAGATCACAAATCAACCAATCAGATCAGCTGTTTGAGATCACAAATTTACACACGAATTTGCAGACTCAAAAATTACAAATACCCCCGGCTTCTAATCGAACCCAAAAGCCCAAAAACATAGATAGGATTCATAATCAGTATTTTGATGCATCATTTAGAAACCGCGACCCATCATTGAAGGCGTTATCTTTGACAGATAACAGAGAACAAACAGTCGGGAGCTTGCGAGGACAAGATAAGGTTGTTTACTTCAGGGGAAAAAAATTTGAAGAAGGAAATAGGTGCTTTACAGGTGCACCGGATAAGTGCACAAATAGTGCAGGCATAGAGTCAGTTCATGGTCAAAAATATAATTATTAATCCATTAGTTAAGTAAATGTACAAACAGTTTTAACAGTTGATAGCTGTATCATATCCTCTCAACTCTAAGGTCCCCCTAATTAAAGTTTATTTAAACCGGTATAAATTCAGACCTTATATATTTGACTCTCATTTTTATATTAATTAACTAATTATATATTTTTGTGAATTATGATTCTATTGATCACATGGTGCAAATTAAATAATAAATAATTCAGTGACTGTAAAAATATCAGCAATTTCGTTTCTTTTTTTTTTGGTAAAAGAAAAATAATATTATATAATACTGTTAATAAATGTATTTAGTTGTTTTTGTTGTTCTGTTTGTTGTCTATAAGTGCTACTACCAGAAGCAGATGTCATGATGAGATGATAGCATACCAATAATAAGCCCATTGTCATCGAAATATATCGAAATATAATTATTACTCCATTATAGTTTGGATTCGTCTTTAATAGTATATTTTCTGGATATAAATTAGCTAATAAATCATGTAGAGGCAGACGCAATGATGAGATGATTCGCTTAAAATCATTTCTACATATAAATTTATTTATCACATGAGTGGAGTCTTTTGGTTACCCCATCACAGGTGTATAGAACGTAGAAACAAGTTCACCCAATTGATACCTAGATAATGAGAGGAACCTCTGACCTGGATTTGAACTTAGGATCTCCAAAAAAGCTGGACAATAGCTTACCACTAGTCTATTACCCTGCTGGCTGCATTTTATACACTTTCTTTCAATATTACCTTGATTGACTTGATTTGAAAGATGTTTTTGATTGAAAATAACCAATTTCAACGAAACTAGATAATATAAAGATTCTTACACATATAGCAGCAGACGGAACAACATTTGAGTGAAAAATTCTTCGAAGAATTTTACTTGCAAGATTCCACAAACGTAATCACCTTAAAGCTATTTGATAGGCTGCTAAAAAAAATTAAAGACAGCTTGATGTATCACAAGGAAGAAACACAGTCTGTTGAAGATTGGATATGTCTCAAGTGAGATAGATACCAGACTTCTTAAAGCTACGTTCTTCATTTATTCCTTGAAAAAAGTTTTCTTTGAATTGCACACCTTTGTAGATTAATTAAAAGTATTTCTTGGAAAACACTACAAATTTTCACTTTCTATGTCTGGCATAGTATTAGACTATATAGTAGTGTTAGTCATAAATTTATATGGTTTATCTGGTCAGCTGCAAACATAATGATGAGATGAGATGGGAATTTGACATCAAGTCAATATACAATGCAATACCAGCTTATAGACCTATTTCGTCTCAACTGTGAGAAAATAAAATAAATTCAATTTCTAATACTGTTTATTGACTTATTTATTTTGATAGGTTGTTCCATGATTCACATCTTATTTCATTGCTAACTATAGGCATGTTATGAGAATTGTTTATTTTACTTGAAAGCACAAGTTTTTTTTATTGTATTTTTGTATTTATCTAAAACAAGGCTATAGGCCTATGCTCGAAGAAAGCACAGCAACCTCCATGTTTCGAGACACAGTTACTCTTCACTGTTCAATCTTCGAGTGACTGAGCATTGCCCAACGACTCCACGTGCAATGCATTAGAACGTCTGCAACGCTTGGTAAGACGCTGCGTAGAAACAGACGTGACGTCAAAGATTTTGACCTAACGTCACGTCATATTTGAATTTGTCTTGTACAATCTGACCTAGTTTAATCAAGTGAAAATGACCTTTGATCCGGGACCACGACCGGAAGTCCCGACCCATTTCTTCCATCCGTTAACCTGACCTTTGACCTTGAGAGCTCTTAAGGTCCTTTGAAACTATTATGGGATATTTAATGATGACAACGTCATCTATTTACATTTGAAGACGTTCTCTGGGCAGAAGCCTGGTTTCTGTTAATCCCAAAGACATCAAACAGGTTTCAAAATGGAAGTGTCAAAAACACACATGCATTTAATGAAACCCTGTTTTTCATGCTACCTAAAATAATACCAAATGCTGAAAGTGGCAGATTTCAACATGTCAACATTATAATGTAACTGGCAATCTAGAATTTCATTTCACACCAAAGAGATGTCTTTCATAAGCGCGGCCCTAATAATATCCATGTGGTCAGGTGTACAGACGTTATGATGACATGAATAAGGGTTGAAAGTCCACACCATAAGGGGGGGGGCGCACCTTTAATCAAGTGTCAGTTTTGTTATTAATCAAGAACAGAGACAAAATATTTGTTCAGATATAGACATGATTTTTAAAGTTAAGTTCACCAGTCTAACCGGGTTGATTAGTTATAGATTACAAGGTCATATCTGTTTAGTCCAAGGTCATCAGTCAATATGACAAATTAACTTCATGAACTGATTATTGAGGTGACGAATATCATTTTTAATTGTTGGGGTCATCATCTAAAGCACACACAAAATACTTCTGACCATTTTAAATCATAACTATAAACATTTTTCACATGCCTTTAGGTCAGATAAATACTGGGAACTTTTTCTTCCCAAGAAACTTGATTGCTGGAGAAAGTTGTATTTTCCAAGGCAAGGCCAGTAATCAGTGCAAAGGAATATAAGGCCCTTGAAGAGTCAGATAAGCCCCACATCTTTGAAAAGGGCTTCACTAGCCTCAAGGCTCAACAGACACACAGCCCAGATAGAACTCCAGATAGAAGACCAGATAGGGCAGGCACCAGGTGCAGCAGACCAGATAGAGCAAGTCAGAAAGAGCTGTCATGATAAGGAAGGGGGTAGAAAACTTTCACTATCATTGCAAGGATAGTCACCAGTGAATCTGTGATTATATGGCTTCTTGAAGATCCTGGATCCTGGTTGTGGGTTGAAAATTGAAGGTTCAAATACAACATCAACCCAACAACAAGGATCATCACACCTTGATTTTATAAAAGACAATTTCATTGAGTCTCCAAATTGTGATTACTATGTAAATTTTTTAGATTAAGGCCACCTACTTATAAATGATCGAATGGACTCAAAATGCACGAAAATAACGATCTCAAAATGTAGAGGTCCACTGTACTTGAATTATAATTGGGAGCTCATCAGGTAAGGGTTCACAATATTAGTGAGCTCATAAAGTAGGGATCCAATGTACTCGATTTATAGGCCTAATACCTGTATTATAGAGGTCCATTACACTTGAATTATAATAGTGAGCTCATAAAGTAGAGGTCCACTGTACTCGAGTGAGTTCCATACCCCCATGCAGTTGTCAGGGTGAGTTCATGAGATAAGGGTCCACCACACTTTAATTATAATAATGAGCTCATGAGGAGAGGGTACCAAATTTGAATCATAAGTGAGCGCATAAGGTAAGGGTCCCCTAAACTTGAATTATAATAGCATGGAGCCACCACAATAGTGAGGTAATTAGGTAAAGGTTCACTGCATGTTACAGTTGCTAGCTTTCAGCTGGTCCTCGGCCAAGTCTGACCAAAATGTAGCATACCTGGGATGCAATCTAGGCATCCATTGACAAATGTCCTCAACCGAATGGGCTATTTAAGTGATGTAGTTATTAAAATCAGGATTAGTATCAGAACTAAATGGATGCAACTACAGTGCACAGAGTGCAGAATAGTGGATTTTCACGGAAGGGTTCTCTATATTTCCATCAGGTGGCTATGACAAAATACTACAATTCTATTGGCTGAAAAAGTTCCCGCCCTACGCTGTGATTGGCTGAAGCAAAGTGCATTCTAGCAGCAGTATTTTTAGTGCATTTTAATGTATATTTGACGTCTTATCGTTCAGTTGATTTCTGTTATCTCCTTGAGAAAATAATATTATTGTAATCAGTTATTTATGATCTATTGTGTATGAAAAGAAAAATTAGTAATAAGAGGGGAAAAAAGACTTATGTCTTGTTGAATTCAGGGCTGTTCAGTGAAAAGACTCTATTGGGCACCAGAGCATAAGGTCTTCGTCTCGAGCCATGGCACGACTTTCGAGGGAGTATACCTCCAGTGTAGAATATTCTGGATTTGAAGCCAGGTCCTCAGAGTAGCTGGCCAGAACCTTAACTATACTATACTCTCAAGCTGCTCAGAAAAGACTTTATAAGTTCCCAGGTACCATAGCAACCATTTTACTGACCATCACTTGACCTAGAGAAATAACCCCAACACTTTTGAAGCACTTCCTGATGAGCCCAGAAGAGGGGGGGTCAAATGTTTTGCCCCAACAACACACCCTGTGTTAACTTCTCAAGAGCTTCTTCCATTTAGTCAAGTGCCCCCACATACAGTAGGTTATCTTGCTTCAGTCTACTGAACTGGAAATACAGTTGTATCTTTGGAAATTGGGAACCCTAAATATTAGGATTTTTTTTTTAGTGAAATCCAGTAATGGTGCTTTTTCATATAGTGTGTATCAGAGAGCAACTCAGTTTATCAGTCATTAGATCGATAGTCAGTGAGTCAATGAACGACAAACGCCTGAATGAACAAATTAACCAAATGAACGAACAAGCTAACTTACCGATGAATGAACCAACCCACCAACGAAAAACTAACGAATGAACTAATAAACGAATCACGCAATGGTCTGACTGGAGTTCCACCTCAAGACCAGCTCAAATGCAAAATTACTAAATTTGTACCCTTCTTTATACACGTTCTTACAAATCTTGTATTTACCTCTCTTTAGACCACTCCACCTTTAACGCCACTAGAGTTTGCACAAAGTGGCCTTCAAGTGAAAGTCCCAGTTTTAGTTCAAGCAATTGCAAATTTGGTAGCAAGGTGGTCTTAATGGCAAAGTTCCACTGTCCAGGGTCTTCTACATCTTGGGAGGCCTTATCCTATTCTTACACCTATCCCTGACACCCCTTGATTGGATAGACGGGAGAGAGGGGGGTAGCAACCCCCTTTGCTCCCTTCACCTGTTCTCAATGGACAGACCAACAGACACCCTGGATGCCTGTCAGTTCTTCCTTTTTTCTCAAAAACCTTAAGTGGTTTCCATGGTGACCTTTTACCCCAAATTGATTCCAGATCACACAGTTTCCACAGCAACGCTCTGTCTACACAGATTTTGGTAAATCACGAAAAAATCTCCATGTAACAGAATGAAGAACAGGTCCACATCACATTTGCATTCACCAGACGAATGTCGTTGGGTGTATCACAATGTCTGTAAGCTTCTTTCTTTTTTAAATTAGCCATATTAATTTTTTCCATTTAAACATGTATAGTCAAGTAAATTAAAATTTGTCAACTACCAAAGTTGATTCGTAAAATCATGGAGGTGTCCACGGTCCACTTAAAGGGTAACCCGGATAGCATTCCAAATTGGGCCAGCATCCTTCCTATATCGGCCGCCGTCGGTACAACGTCGGTACAACGTCGGTACAACATCGTTTTTTCATCGCCGACATTACGCCAACGTTGATACGATTTGGAATGCGATCTGGGAAGTAATCCAATGAATACCCTTTGTGTACTGAGTAAAACTTTTAAAGTTGATGTCGTTGTCTAAAATCGAACCATGAGCTATTCAGATTTCTTTTTCAGGGCTTAATTACCCAAAGGAAATTAAATTCTACCCGTGTCAAACACAATTAGCCAAGAAATATGCCAGAAAAACAGGTAGAAAAAAGGCAAAAAACAAAGCAATTATGAATCACATTGATGGCACAAAATGACGTATATATATAATTCCTATAAGACCGTGCATCAATACCTCTAGATGTAGTTCAACATGTTACTACTACTACTACTACTACTACTACTACTACTACTACTACTACTACTACTACTACTACTACTACTACTACTACTA
Source organism: Alitta virens (assembly GCA_932294295.1). Lineage (NCBI taxonomy): Eukaryota > Metazoa > Annelida > Polychaeta > Phyllodocida > Nereididae > Alitta > Alitta virens. Next base: position 15,336,418 of record OW028580.1, on the reverse strand, counting down.
CTACTACTACTACTATTACAAGGGGCCTTAAGAACCTGGAATAGCTTTAATCAACTCCTTAATATACCACCCTTATAGAGGAAATGGATCCCCTTCACTTGTCATGTTCCTATCAACCCTCATTTCCATGCATTTCACCCTTTCCCCCAAAACCCTTGCACTAATGGGTTCCACCTTGCTCCTTGAGGTATCCCATGTCATGTCCAAAGAGCAAAACTCCTTGAGTCTTGGAGGAACTACACCTCAAGAAAAAAAGATGTGTAATCGATGATACCTGACCGCAAATCAAATACACATGCCTCAATGCCAGTTTCCAGTTGCTAGGCAACTTCATTAAAAACATACAGCAGCGCCCCCTAGGGGATTGCAGGATGTATTGTGACGTCATCATGCATGACAATAGGTCCCATTGTACCATGATGGCAAATACTGCCCATGACAGGTACATGCAAAACGAGCCATCCACAATTAAACCTCAAGTCGTCTTTTTTGGGATGTTAATTCAACTATAACTTTAAAATCGATTCAGCTGCAAGATACATCGAAAAACCATAATTACGACACTTGGAAATAAATAGACTTGGTCTCAATTTCGAAGGGGTCTTAATAGTGGGACTTTTACCTGCTTTTAAAATCAAGGTGGTCTTCAATCAATCAATCAATTAAACAATCAATCAATCATTAAACAGTCAATCAATTACCTTAGTCTTCAAATCGAGGTGGTATTCAATCAATCAATCAATTAAACAATCAATCAATTACCTTGTATTCTTAAAATCGAGGTTGTCTTCAATCAATCAATCAATCAATCAATCAAACAAACAAATACCTTGTAGTCTTAAAACTGAGGTTGTCTTCAATCAATCAATCAATCAATCGATCGATCATTAAACAATCAATCAATTACCTTAGTCTTAAAATCAAGGTGGTAATCAATCAATCATTCAACAATCAATCAATTACCTTGTAGTCTTAAAATGAGGTGGTCTCCAATCGATCAATCAATCTTTGAATCAAGCAAATAGCTTGCAGTCTTAAAATCGAGGTTGTCTTCAATCAATCAATTAATAAATCAATCAGACCAAGTTTTTGTCTGAACTGCGAGGTTTCCATGCAATACTGCATCACAATGACCAATACTCTTCCTGACAGCAACATGCAAACCTAACCATCCATATTACACTTCGAAACTTTAATCAGTTCTTTTGTCGATACTTCCAGTTTTAATCAACTTTCTAGAAAAAATATACAAACCTGTGCAATTACTCCTAGCCAGAAACTTGATAGAAAGTGCTGAAGCATTCCTGAAAATGGCAAGACATCTGATTGCTTGACTGAACTGTTGAAAGCTTTTTGATATATGTTGAGATTGTTTGCTGGCTAAAATTAGAGTCTATCTGTCTCTGAAATCGACAATATCAAAGAAGCTTGGAAAAATCTTCTTAAAGTGGGAGTTTTGCAATTTTGTGAGGACGTAAGTTCACTTGCTCCCACCTTAATTGCAAGTACCTGAGGTAATAATGAAAGCTTCAGATTGCCCACATATATATGTGGCTATATTGTTCAATCTGACAGCTGAGTCCTTACTCAGGTCTACCTTCAATTAAATGCAAAATAGGAGTCATTAGGAAACTTAGTTCACTCTACATATTGGGTTATCATCGTTAGTGGCAATAAACTGCTGTCTCTTATCTATCTATCTATCTATATATCTATATATACATATATCTATCTATCTAATAATCAATCAGTCAGTCAGTCAGTCAGTATATCTATCTATCTATCTATCTATCTACTAATCAATCAGTCAGTCAGTCAGTATATCTATCTACAATGGAAACCCACTTGGACAGACCTAACTGCTAAGAATCAATCAATCAATCAATGACACCAAGTATTCTACTTGACACAAGGTATTGAAACAACCGGCTATTGGGGAGCATGCAGAACTTCGTGTAGAATAAAAATGTCAAATAATCGCTCCCCCCAAAACTTAACAAACACTAAATTAATACGACCTTGGATGAACTAGTTCATCCATGGAGTCACTAGTCTCTAGTGACTCCATGGTTCATCCAAGATACGACGAAGAAACAAAACCAAATAAATTGGCCCCAAAGAGACAATGCATTTCTCTTGGAGGTTTAAATTCTAAACGCTAATGACCCAAAAGGTGGTCTGTCACATTGAGTGATCCTGTTACCCTACTGCGCGTAGAGTTACTGCAGCTCCTTGGGAAATCCTTTGTTAGAGAAACTGCTAAGGCTAATTGTATTAGTAGTTATCCTAATACGTAATCCCAGCAATGAGAGCAGGCCCATTTAGGATGCTGAGACGCCCACAGCAGACAATGGAACTTAATATGAAGCAGCTATTCGGGCAATGACACTCCAGTTAGATCTGTATGCTGGTTGACTAATTGAATGTGATTATTAGCTTAATTAATTGTCCCTTATTCCAAGATGGATATTTCTATTTCAATTGATGGAACCTCCTTACTGCATCCAAGTGAGACACATTCATCCAAATTTCCCAGGTAATTGTATCCCCCGGCCTCTAAACGGGCCACCAATTAGCTCTGCTTCTAATCAAAACAATATCATAATATATATTCACAAACTTGAAATTGATTTTATTTTAAAGCTTGTATTTTGCTACTGTTTGCAGTATTTTGATACTTCAAAATCTGGTTTTTTAACTCCATCGTGCAATTTTTTCATGACTTTTACATTGTTTTAAGATATATTTAAAGTGCAATTAAATCATGTCAGAGCACAAATGAACAAAACTTGAATCCTTGGTGCCCTCAGGAATCAGGATATACTTGTCTCATGTGTGGGTGTTCTGAAAGAATTACTAATGCCTGTAAATTGCCCACTGCAAGCCATAGGTGTGGCTAACACTGGCTATATATCGCTCACAACATCAGCCTTCACCGTGACCCTCATCATACATAGCAGACTATATAGGAGCTAAATGCTGTCTGAGCATGCATGTTAATCATTGTTAATAGTTTCAGATAATCTTATTAGCATGGCTAGACATAATATTGAGTTATTATTATTTGTATTATAAGGTGAATACCTAGCCATGATATCATTACACAATTGTGCATGTAATTACAAGATATCATCTATTAGACTATAGCGGAACTTCACAATAGTGGATTTTCACGGAAGGTTCTTAATATTTCCACCAGGTGGCTAGGACAGAATACTGCAATTTTATTGGCTGAGGAGGTTCCCGCTCATGACTGAGATTGGCTGATGCAAAGTGCATCCTAGCAGCAGTATTTTTAGTGCATTTTAATGTATATTTGACATCTTATCATTCAGTTGATTTTGTTAATTCCCCAAGAAAGTTGTATTTGTTGAATAGTTTAGTTATGATCTTCTATGTCTGAAAAGCAAATATAAAAATGAGTAACAAGAGGAGAAGAAAGACTTATGCCATGCTGAATTCAGGGCTGCTCAGTGAAAAGACCCTGTTAAGAGTACCCATGTGAATCACCGAAATGGTCTTAATTTCAAGGTGGCCTCAATAGTAAGGCTGGAACTTCTTCAAAAACTTTTAGTCAACTATCAGTTTTTTTCATAATACCCAAAAAGAGCCGTACCCTTACCTCCATTAATAATATGCTAATAAATTGTACATGCCTATGGCACCTGAACACTGTGTGTTGTCACCTCACAGCCCAGCGACCTAATTATTTAAATGTTTTGCTCGTTTACTCATCTGAAGTAAATTGATCAAATTCTCTTATAGTCTATAGGCTGGATTATGGTATTAAAGGCCTAACAATGTAATTACAGAATAATTAGAGGTTCATGTGCTGAGTTTATGCAATTCTTGTTCTGACAAGCAATTCAGAAAACTGTTCTAAACTAAAAAAAATATAAATCCATTTCTCTAGCAAAGAAAGTCCACGATTAGGTCGCTGACCCGTTAGGTGACAGCACAGTGTGCATAAAAGAAATTGATAACTCTACTAATATGGCACAATTCTTACAACATTAATTGTTTTTCCCCAGAATAATTGGGTTAATCCTAATTAATACAATGCAATTACGTGTATTCATTTAATTAGCATAACATGTAATTAGTTAATTCAGGCGCCGGGAGTCAATTAGTTAATTACGCCTAATTAGAACCGAACTCAGAATGATGTGAAAATGTTTTTGGCGCCTTCATTTTTGCACTGAGAAAAATTGACGTGACCTTATTGTACATTCAGATTTTCAATTACCCATGGGTGGGGTCTTTTTGCTGTCATATGCAAGGGCGCTGTGTTGTGCAGGGTCATTTGACTTCATAATATAATGGTATTAAAATATTAATTATGTTAACATGCAACAAGAAATTATTAAAAAAATATAAATTTGTGAAGTAAATCGCCTGGGTCCATACATAAAAGCAATTCTGTATATATATATATATACTGTTGGTTCCTACATTGAGAGCTCCTCTGTGTATGTATGTCTGTCATATGTCTGTCATTCTGTCAGGGGCGTCAATTTCTCTTGATGGTTGGGGGGGGGGGGGGCGTGATGCAGGCCTATCTGTCCCACTGTGACTTTCCCTCGCTCGTACAGGTAGTAGCAGTTAATGCACGGACACTGGCCATGAGGTAAATTAATGGTGGATCAGCACATATTTGGCATAAGTGATCCACCATTAATTTACCTCTTGGCCAGATATGTGATATCAAGTGTAAAGCTGTTTAACAAAGCACAAATGTTCCAAAACAATAGTGTGTGAAAAAGGGTAATTTTCATTTGTGAAATTCAGGGGAGGGGGGGGGGGGATTATTGCACTGATTATCCCCCCCCCCTTCTCAGAAAGTGGGAGGTATATATCCCCCACATCCCCTCCTGAATCGACGCCCCTGCATTCTGTCCTAATGTCATTGATATCGCGTGAAATAGTTAATATTCGACACGGAGTATGGACTCGTGATTTTCTCTGCAGCACCTGTGTAAAGATAAAACCTCATTTTGACAGCTTCATCACCTTTCATTGATTTAAAGCGACTGCACGTCAAAAAACGTCCGCATCGCTGAGTTTTACGCTGGTTCGCTGCGTCTTTGACGTTTTCAGCTCAGCAGCGCTAGAACGTTTTTTTCTTTTTTCAGAATGAAAATCTCACGCAGGCTCCTTTAAAGAGTTTTAATTATAAAATCAAACTGGTCTAATACAACAGAACTCTGCCATATAAGAATTACAGAAACTCATCAATTTCGCTTAAAATCTTCACTATGAAATATTATACAATACATTCACACTCAACATTGGTGTGTGTGTGATTAGGGCTTTACGTCCTGTATTTCTGCACCAGTTGGGCTAATTAGGACAGGCAGAGACCATGACAATGAGACGAAGGATGAAACAGCCATCCAACTTAGGCTCGACCGGGAATAGAACCCGGGACCCAGCGGTTGGAAGCCACACTCAACATTGGTAAAAAAAATCAATAAAAAAAATCAGAAAAGCTTGCAGCAAATGTTCCATTGGAGACACTCAATCGGTTGGAAAAAAATCCTAGGATGCTATATATATATATATATATAATTAAAAACCAAGAACCAGAGAAATTACATCAACACTGAGATATTTATGATGCTTATTGTCTGTCGGTCTGTCGGCGAAAATAAGCGAAGCCTGCGGTCGACCAATGGCGTCATGTATGTCTAAAGTTCTGGCAAAAAAGGGACCGGGTCTGGCCAGCAATCCAAGAATCTATTTGCAGTCGGAACAGCGGGGAAAATCCGTGTTATGAGAATAAATATGAGAAGATATTATGCAGAGATCACTGAGATACCAGCCAGTTTATCAAAACTACTGTTATCCCAAAACACACATACGATTTAGTATTATGGTGCCCTGGACAGACAGAAATGGAAGAGGGAGATGTGAGCATATCCGCTTGCTTCTGGTCCTCCTCAGCATTTCTTACTGGTCTTTCTATGTCTGTCGTATTTACTCGAATAGAAGCCGGGGTCTGTTTGCTTCGAGGTCATTTAGAGGTCACTTTCGACCGGGTGTCAAATTGAGAATGATGTGTATTTAAGCTTATTTGAGACTGATGATCATTTGTTGAAGGTATTTTGAAAAGTGCCCTGAGTGACCCAAAAGTAACCCCAAAGTATAACCTATGACCCGGCCTCTATTCAAGACTAGCCTTAAGATACAGCCGGCTTGCAATCAAGAAAATACGATTGTTTAAAAAATGTATCATCCTTTCTTTTACTTTGTTAATCAACATATCCCTTTCAATGCAAATCTCATATTCAATTAGTTTTCTCCTCACTCAGGCATTGATTTTGCACCAATTGCACCAATTTTACCTCTACTAATTAATCTAGCATATTCCTCAACATGATTGTTATTATGTCAAGCATGCATTTGGCGATAAGTTGTGACAAGTATACGGTGGTGTGACAAACAACCAAGAAGTCAATGACTTGTTTATCACATTTTACACTATATGACCACTTCCAGGCAACAACATGTACGACGTTTTTACTACTGAATACTGAAATCTTAATATATTTGCATATTCGGAGTAAAAATTAGTGACCTAAACGTCCTGCTGCAGCAAATCCCTGCAGGTTCCTGCAACTGGTATCAGTGACTGCACTGGAAGAGAAACAGAACTCTCACCGAAGATTCCAAAAACAGAAAGAAAAAAAACTATCCACCGATGGAGATAACAGACCTCTGGAGCGTCTGGAAGATGGGGCAGGGGGTAGGGGCACAGAGGACGAATGATAGCAAAAGTCAGCCCTCCAAAAAAACAAAAATGTAAACATTTTATACCGAATGATCGGTAGCCAAAATAAAAATAAGATTTAATCGAGAATGATAAAGTTCATTGACACATAACTGTGAAAAAAAAAAGTATTAATTCTTTCCCATTTATATAATGGGCCTATCTGTAAAGCATTTGATTTGTTTATGTGTTACGTAATATAATTATAATCACAGGCATCACAATCGCCCTCTGGTGTCATTTTCTGTTGGTCTGTCCTGCACCAGAGGGCGCTTGTGATGCCTGTGATTAGAAATTATTTCATAATTATCACACGAGGTTCAGAGTTCGACAAGCTAAATTGTTTCGTATTTTAGGGAACCGTATCTCACTATATTGTATTACAGGTAATTATACGACTAGCCATAAGAGGCAGATGTAATGATGAGATAACATAGCAGCACTATAATTCAACATATGATGCAAACCTTCACCAGTGCCCACAAAAATATAATTCAAAACACTTGTTGCAGTTACTAGTTGAAAGGCCGTAGCCAGACTTCAAAAATAGAGGAGGCGAAATCCTACTTTCATGGCCTTCACTTCCAAACTAATCGCAAGCAAGAGATGTACAGTCAATATTTTTCCTTTAGTTTATGTACAAAGGCAAGTCACCAATGTTATATTAACAAAAAAATTCATCAAACACAAATATATTGCCAATTTTGCCCAAAAAATTGTTAATTTGTCCCAAAATCAGAGGAGGCAACCGCCTCCTCTGCCTCAGCCTGGCTACAGGCCTGAATTGATTAGAAATAACAAGTCAAGTTAAAAATATATGTTACAGGCCTATATGTGTTTTTGTTTTTTTCTTTTTGACCAAATTGTGGAACAGGCTAATTATTGCAGTTATTAGTTGATTAGAAATAGCAAGTTAAAAACATATGGTATATATATGTATTTTTTACCAGATTGTTAGAACAGCCTAACACCTTTGAAAGTCTATTCGCTGAAATTGCTCATAACTAAGCTGAAGTTAGCAAGTTGGCATAATTCATTCCTGGAAGATAAGTGTCGGAAAAAAACCACTTTCAAAATTTAGTGGTTGGCCACAGCGTAATATGCTTAAAACTATCAATCAAACGAAGAAGCTATAACTTGCAAAGTTACAATTTCTGCTAGTCGTTACAAGGGTTTAGCCATGTGGTTTTCAACAAAGTCAATCCACCAGACCAAGAAAACTGATCAATTGGCGTATGTACTCGAATACAGGCCGGGCCTGAAATAGCAACCAGTTTCTGTTAAAATATCCCACAAGCACATAATGCAGTAAGAACAAATTAAACAAATTTAAGCTAATATTCTCAATATTGACAACACCAATTTAAAAAGCCAGGTTAATCGAGTATCTAAGTTAATTAAATTTGTCAATTTACAAGATTTATTGTCTAACGAATGGTTCCTCATGATCTGATCGAAAAGACAAAATTAACTTGATAATAGGGAATTGAGGACGTGGTTAGCCTAACTTACAAACTTATCATCCTTTGGAATCCTTTCTTTGTAATTACGATCGAACAATGTGAAATATGATATACAGCTATAGGTCAAATATCCATGACTCCAATTTTGCTAGTCATAATTGTAATGTGTTCCTACTATGTTCAAATAAATTGCTTCAAGAAACCAACAACATTTAAGGTGGTTTGGTCTGATGGGTGCTGTGTAATCAAGGTGCCAAATCAACTGATTGCTAAGGTGGTGGACTGGTGGTTTGTCCAAAAAACTAATTAAATTCATCAAATTCGCTCCTGGTGGATCAACCACAAAGCACTAAAGAAATGCTGTTGGTGTGTATCAGAACCTGTCTAAGCAACTTCATTCGTCATTGGTTTAAATAGCATTACCTGACCAAAAAGACAAATTAACTGATTGCTAAGGTGGTGAATGTGACCAAGTCATCAAAATCACATTTCTTTGTTCACCCTACCAACCAAGACGTGATAACAACAATCTGCTGGTATATAATATCAAGACCCTAGTAACAAATTAACTGATTGCTAAGATGGTCAAATTAACTGAACATTGCTAAGATGGTCAAATTAACTGAACATTGCTAAGATGGTCAAATTAACTGATTGCTAAGATGGTCAAATTAACTGATTGCTAAGATGGTCAAATTAACTGAACATTGCTAAGATGGTCAAATTAACTGACTGCTAAGATGGTCAAATTAACTGAACATTGCTAAGATGGTCAAATTAACTGATTGCTAAGATGGTCAAATTAACTGAACATTACTAAGATAGTCAAATTAACTGACTGCTAAGATGGTCAAATTAACTGAACATTGCTAAGATGGTCAAATTAACTGACTGCTAAGATGGTAAAATTAACTGACTGCTAAGATGGTCAAATTAACTGAACATTGCTAAGATGGTCAAATTAACTGAACATTGCTAAAAAGGTCAAATTAACTGATTGCCAAGGTGGTGGTATTCGTCAAATTCTCATTTCTTCTTTTCAGCAAAGCATGCAGGCAAGAAGCTGCCCAAGAAAAGCTGCTGGCGTACATCATGACCCATGTAACCAATAGCTTCATCTGCTCGATAAGCACACACACAAAAACAAGGGAGGAAAAACACGGGCATTCAGTCGCTCTAGGGAGGCAAGGACAATGTTTATGTAGGTAGACCAGGGTTTGTTTTCTCTTACCACTCCGCCAGACATGTTCTTCATAGAGAGATCTTCTCGGTTGGGCCCTCCTCACCATGTTGATATACACACACGTATACACAACGTTACTTGGCTCTTTTATGTTAGCCGGTTATTTATAGGAAAGAAAACATGCACTCCAATAGGAGTAACATTCAAGTGCATGTTTTCAGATTTTTTTTTTTTGATTTTGGATAATTTTTTTTGTATTCCTGTGAATCTGTTTCACTCTCTGCTTTCTGGATTACAGCAGAGGCCTACCTTCAGAATGGCTAGCCATCTTAACAATACAGTCGAAGCCGCTTATAAGGAGCCATTTTAGGCTGTCGATAAGTGTTTTTTATTAGGCGTTCTGATAAAAAAAAGACAGGCCGAAACACCATCTTTATAATATTATTGTCTAATTTATAGACACATTTTGTAATCGAGAAAAGATGCGTTACATGTACCTCTAAGAATTAAGACTTTGGCCAAACTTTCGTATCGTAATTTACCTCATCATTAAGTCCACCTAAAGTATGACCAGTAAATATTGCACCAATGAGCTTAATGGCGAGGTTTCAGGTCATAGTAGTGAAGCTATGGAGTGCCTTGCTGCTGTGGAAGCTGTTTTTTCACCCAACTTTTTATCTGCCTTTTCCAGTTTCCGCCCTTGTGACTCCCAAATGTCAAAGCATCCTCCATGTGTTTTACCCCTGAGTCTTTCTTTTGCTCCCCCACCCGTTTTGCCATCCCTCATTGCCCCAACATTGCCCCTATTAAAGGAACATCACCCTAGCAGAAATCCACCACTCTTCCCACTAATGCTTGCAAGCTGGGGAAGTTGCTGCAACAAAACAGCGAAGATGCTTGCTACTGCTGCTGCTGCTTCTGCTGCACCTGATTGTTGAAAGAGTTTAGACCGGGGTAAAAGGTAAAAGATATGCCGTTGGTAGAAAGCGCCTCCCAGATTCTTGCAGGAACAGTATGAACAGACTCGCCCGCTGCAGAAATTACTGCCATCTATACCTGTGGGAATACCGTCCGCGGCATTGTACAGATATCGAAACAAGAAAAGAACATTGTAAAATGTATTTGACGAATACAGTTTGTTTTAAGACAATCCACCATCCTAACAGTAAGTTGAAGTTAATAAAAAAAAAACGTAGAGCTTGACAATGCAGAGCCACGCAATCAGAAAATCTTCTTTTGACTTGAGTAACTAATTATAATTTGTAAATTGATGAGGTCTAAATTGGGAACTCAATTAGTCCTAGTTTTTTGCCAGAAATATATTCCCGAGAGGTTCAGGATGTGGTTCATGCTCTAGGTAATTGTGGAACTTATTTTAACATGATTAAAATATACACACATCTTTAGCCAGCTATCGTTTTAGTAAGTGCTGGTAAAGAACCAGTCGATCCGACAATTATCTACCGGACACCGTTACTTTGTTCCAACTTTTAACCTTTTGGAAGCCAGGCTGAAGTTTCATTTATATTTTTAATCAATAGGTATACTCATTGAATAATTGGTAGTTCAATGTCAGTCAGTTCGACCATGGAGACAAGAGTAATTGTCCCCATGGTTCGACTAATGTCTGCAGCCAGACTCTGGTCATCCCAGCTTACAAGTTCTAAATCCTGGAGATGGGGATATAGCACCATGCCCTGGGTGACTCCTCCCGTTGAACTGGAGCATCAGCAAATTTTCCAGGATACAGAAACATGTTGCTGGCAACAGATGTGCTTTGTGGGCAAGAAAGTCCAACGACATGAAAGAATATCACTGAAGAACAAGCACCTTGTTGATGTACCTGAAGTTAATGACCCATAAACATGGCTGCTAAATAGTTCTGTATAGACTGAATGTCACCAAAAACGTACATTAAAACCAAAGGTTTTTCGCTACAGGTAGGTTGTCGATCAATATAATCACAATCGACCACCAAGCAACATTGCATTATCGGCTGATACTGATAAATTTTTAGATCCTGTATTGAACTCTTAAAATGTTTTTATTATTCCTCTTCAAATATGTGGTTAATAAGATCAAATTGACTGTAAATGAAAAGCAAACCCATAATTTGTCATCATTCAAACATTGTAAACGAAGTACCTCTGACGTAGCTGATTAAATGATCAATGATTATTCTCGGCAGTGCCAAGAAATATTTCACAACCATATTTCAAATTTCTCAGGTGAAAATTCCTGCACCTGCAGTATCTAACAACTAAATAATAAATAACAAACAGAAATTTGCCAAAACGTTGTCCCTACCAATAATGAATCTGACGTTTCAGCTGCTGATGTAATTTGCATTTGTAGAATTCTTGCACCTGTGGTGGAGTGATATAATGATGCTTTTGGTGACCTTCAGCGGGTCACACTTTTTCAGTTGGTAATGATTTTTTTTTCTGTGTGTTATTCTGTCATATTTTTCTGCACCCCTGGACCACGTTGGAAGGTTGCTGCTCAGTACTGGAAGTTCTGAATTCTGCCATTTTGGAGGTGAGTCTCAGCTATTATATAGGTGCTTCAAACAATCCTCACAAACTCCAGGTCTAAGCAAAACAAGAAACTTTTGCAGGAGAGTTACATTACACCTGCGCAGAACAATCAGACAGGTGAACCCCCCTCCTCTCCCCCCAGATGGTACCCCCTCCCCCCTTCTGGGCCTTCACAAACACACAAACATCCCCAGGGGTTGCCTTGGACTACCCTGAAGGGTTGAAGGATGCCACAAACATGACACTCAGAGGGTAATTACAAGAATGGCTGAGATATGTGCCATTCTACCGAGTCTACAGCATGTGCTGCTCACCAACTCAATATTGGGCAAGTTACCTGTAGGCTTAGACCAGGTAATGCGGAAGGGGTGACCGCTGAAATTAATGCATGTCACTCTAAAAAGGGGAAATTAAAAATTACTAGAGGGTAGTCATATAAAGCAAATAGTCGTACTGACTACTACCGAGTGACATAAGACTACCCTCAGTCACTTCGATTCATTTACAGGTCCACAAAGAGTGAAGTTGCCGGTGGACCTGTTCAAGCAGGAGTCTCTCGCAGCTCCTGATGACTAAACCTTCAATGCAAACTTAACTAACTACAATGTCTAAAATCTGTGTCCATCACCAGCTCCTAACCAATTCGAGTTAAGGTGGTGTTTGTATATGTTCAAAGTGGAGGGTCGAACCCCAAACCTTCTGGTCAGCAGACATTAACCTATGTTATTAGACAAAAAAGCATTCCACCCTTCTAAGACCCTACAAGCAGTCTTATAGCCATGAGAAAATACAACCCAGCCCTTCCAATTAACCCTAGGTAGAACTTCTTCCCAACCTCAAAACTTCTTGCAACAGCATCAGTCAACAATCACATCTGACGTCACGTAGTAACAGTCCTCTTTGCTATCGTCACATTAAAACGATATGCTCTCTTTGAGGCGGCCGTTTCTTTCTGAGGCCATAACAGACTCGGCCACTTGGGCCTCATGTCTCTCAGTGGTCCCAAGAGATCCCAGACTTCTCTTTCCTCTCCATCTTTCTTCTATCTTTCTTCTTCTTTCTGTTCTTTCCTCTTCATCTTCTGGTCGACTTTTTTCCACTCTCAACATCAATCACAAGGGGTTTCTCAAGCTGCCCCCTCAGTCTATCAGCACCCTTCGCCAAATACCCCAACAAATCACCCCGCCCCACACAAAAGGCCAAGTCTGCTCAGTTAATCATCTCTGGCCTTCCCAACAGCAACTATCGTGTAGTACTATGCCCTACTCCCTTTTTTCTTACTACCAAATACCTGAGTAAACTGTTCAAAAACTAATCCTCACTTATCATCAGAAATCACACCATTTTTTAATTTTACTAGTTGCTTAGTAACGGTAATGACTGAGAATCACTGGTAATAAATTACTAAAGAACACCATAATAAGCATTGAGCAAGTACCTATGTTGTTTTAAGTGATTTTAATGGTGAGGTGATCAGCAAAAGCTGGTCAAACGTCAGCAAGAGCTGCCATGCTATCGGGACATGTCGTTGCAATGTGTGCAGACCAGCCAACGTTGGTTCGACGTCAACCCGAGGTTACATGCTACCTGGAAATGTACACAGATAGCATTTCAAATCGTATGGACGTCGGCGACATCAAAACGATGTAGAAACGACGCTGGCCCGATTTGAATGTTATTTGGGTGGATCTAATGAGTTCAAACCCACAACCAAACATTGCTCCGATGTCAACCCAAGCTTACACGCTACCTAGACATGTAGATCCAACGAGTTCAAACCCGCAACCAACGTTGGTCTGATATCAACCTGAGCAGCTAGCACGATATCTGGAGATCCAATCCAATGCGTGCATACCCACAGCCAACATCAGTCCATGTTGGACTGGCAATGCCATGTAGACTTTACAGCATGCATGCAATATGAGCCACTGAGGTCTTTCTTACCCTATATCGGTCCACTCCTATTAATTAACTGAATGGGACACATTCATTTCCATACAAAGGCCACAGACACTTGCCAGTAGGAAAGATTAACTCATATATGCAAACAGTGACATATGAAAAGGCAAAAATAGAGCAATAAGCCTTTGTGGAATCTGAGACCAATGTGTCAAAATTGCTTTCTGCTTGTCACTACAAATGCTTTTTGCGTCTCTTGTATATTAAACCCTATATATGGAACTCATACGTAAGACCATCAAATGTATGCAGATCAAGACTTTTTAATGTCAATTTTTCAGACTAAAACTTTGAATGTGAAAAGTTCCAGAGGCTATCTCGATACAAGGAGACTTTCTCTGCCAAATCGGACCAACACTGCCCAGATAGTGCAAATGCTGAGCCAACGTTGGCCGACATTGCCGATGCTGGGCCAACATTGTGCCGATGTGGTATCTCGCTTGGTTATTGTATTGTAATGTATTTTCTCAATGCTGCTGGTTTGAACCTTGGTCACTTCTCGGCTTGGTTCAAGATCAGCGTATGTGACCAGCTGCCAGAGAAAGATGTAATGATGACATTATAAATCTAGGAGCCAACACTATGTTACTCATTTACCCCATCCCAGAGAGCATTCCATATCATATCAATGTCGGCGCAATGTCGGCGATGTTACAGATGTTGAACTGACGGCAGGCCGATATAGAAAAGACGCTGGCCCGATTGGAATGCTATCTGGGATGTCGGGCCATGTTAGGGGATTTTACATGTCTCAGCACAGACAATGAGTACAAAGCACCTCCAATTTAATAACATCTCATACAAACGACATATAGCTGATAAAGAGCGCCCGAGTTGGGTCGCTTTAGCAAAGTTCCAATTAAAACCGACAACAGCATGACATGAGGAGGTCATTGTCCACTGTGGCACATTACTGTATTTTGGTTTACTATGGAGTCAACAGTAGTCTAATCTTGGCTACGTGGGTAAGTCACAAGGGTGATCAAATGTTCGGGGTTATACCATGGAGCCACCATGGTTATACTAAAGACTAGTGCCAAAGATTATTAAAGCATTTAAGTGGTCATTCTGCACCTCATAGAGGTTGTGATTATTTACTAATAACCTATGGCTACATCCAAGGTGAACCACACCCTTCTTGTTAACAGTCATGTTTACTTTGATGTGTCAGTGAGCAGATTGCATTTCTGTATGAATATTATTTGGTTTACCCCCCCCCCCCCCCCCCATCCTTCGTACCCCATATCATATCAGCAGGCTCAGTGATAATGCGTGAACAGATACAAGTCATAAACACCAGCCCTCACTGCAGAATGTCTTCTGGCAATTGGCTGTCTCTAGGCAACTCTTGATAAATGTCTGCATTACTTACAGCAAACTGCAAGAAGAGGCAGTGACATATCGCACAGGAAAGTCCTCTTTCCATCCTGAGGTGTATAGGAGTCGTTGTGAGTTTCGCAGAGACTTTCAAACAATGACAAGCCATTATGTTTAGTAAGAACTGATTTCAGTTTAATATAACTGTTTTTGGCTAGCAGAGGTAAACACTGTCTTAAGCTAATCAAAGCTGCAAATTGAAAATTCGGCGACTTATGAAAAGAGGTTGTAAATTACTCAACATTTTGGTTTCATTGGATACTGCTGATGTAGAGATTGCAGTTAGAATTCCAAAACATGGCACAGCACAACATTTTAAAAAGAATGTGATGACTTATCACTAAATTAAGCGGTCACTTCCTACTGAAAACCTTCAACCAAGAATTTAACGTCTTTGCTTTGATTAATTTCATCACATGTAGCAGGTCAGCAACTAATAGCTTGTCAAATTTAAGGCTTCCTTGCCAGATGGATACATACATGAATAATCAATATAAATTATCGAATGTCGAACATGAAGAAATAGTACATTTAAACAGACCATGTTTCCTTCATAAGTGCATGAAAGTTTCTCGGGTCAATTGCCTATAACCTATTTCTGAAACCTTGTTAGAATGTTTGCTTAATATCCCTTGGGTAGTTCTGCTCATTTTCTATCACTCTTGCACCAAGATCATTTCTGACAGTACTAGATCAGTTTTTTATAGGTTGTAAAGTACCTCAAGTCCTGAAATTTGAGATTTTGAAATGTGGCTAATCACTGATGCACTCAGTAGTATCACAGTGAAACACCATATGACGTAGTCTATATCAGTGCACTCTTGGTGTTAAACATGGTGCCACACTATCACCTGTATTGAATAACATGTTAAGCATCCAGCAAAGGTCAGTACACTCATGTTTAAAATTACCAATATGATAGTGACACAAGCTTTCACTTTGTTCAATACAGTTGCATTTATCATGTGTTTATGGCTGTTAAAGTGAATATTGCTCAAAAAATATGTTAAAGCTAGTTTAGAATAACTGTCTTAATGGCCAGTTCAGTAAAATCATTGAACATAGGCTAAAGCTAATTAATGCCAAAATGAAATATGACGTTACTAACGAAAAGAGATTATGAAATCACTCAACATTTCGGTGATTCTGGTTATTAGTGGTGTCTTCTCTTCTGCATTTTTGGTGATTCTGATTATAAGTGGTGTCCTCTCTTATGCATTCTGGTGATTCTGGTTATTAGTGGTGTATTCTCTCTTGCTGGATTCGGGGTTAATAACATGTCTTAAGGTGTTGTCCGGGCACCGAGTAGCCCGTGGCCCCCAGTTATTATCTTCTGCCCGAAAGTTTATGTTGGGATGAAGATCCATTTCTTCGGTTACACAGGTGCTCCAGTGTACCCTCGCACCTGTGCATCCAAAAAAACACCACTCTTCCAGATTACAAGCCCAAGCCTCTTATTTAAAGAGGCTATTTGGCCATGCGTCAAGTAAAATCTTCACGACTCCCTGCTTTGAGGTGGAAATATGTTCATAATTACGATGACACCCAATTCCCTGCTTCTACAGAAGGCCAATCTACAAAGATATAGACCTCCTTTCTGAAATTTCACACAAGATGCTTATGGACAATTTTGAAAGTGTATGGCATCCCTAAGCAGTATTAGGTCAAATTTCACGTATCTAAGGCACGTAGGTGTCTAAAAGAGCAAGCCTATTACTTTCAGTAGGTCTTAAAGATTCTTATTTTCACACTACAGTCAAACGCACTGCTTTCATGTCCTTGTGACTCGAATAGACTATTAAACTAAAGTGAGATGGACCACTAATCGGCTTCAGCAAAATGTAGAAATAAGAAGGTTGTCGATACTGCAATATATTGATAAGCCGTCTTTTACAGATGTTACATGGCCAAATGTGCTACATGCGTTTTCCATGCATTTGGATAAACGCATTGTTTTCACCTCATTTTAGTTAGGCAAGAACCATGCGTTTTCAATGCGTTTATCCTTCTCATGGAAAATGCATGTGGCACATTTGGTCATGTAGCTAACTTCATTTACTGTTGATTGAGACACCCCATCTGCTTGTCTGTCTTTGTCACTGTTCTCTGTCTATATCTTTCTCAATCTCGGATCTGTCTGTCCATACATGTATATTTGTTAACATCTTTATGTCTATGTCTTCCCCAATCTTTCATCTGCCTGTCCATATGCAATAATGCATAGCTGTTGTAACATCTTTATCTTGACATCTCAATGAGAATTGGTCTTTGTCTTTCTCAATCATCTGTCTGTCCATGTGTGTCTGTCTTAATATCCCATGACAATTCCTCTGTTTCTCACTCTAGTATATCTGTCACTTTAACCACCTCTGTCTGTCCATCATTTAAACTTGCAAAGCACCTAGTGATTATATTGCACAAACATGATAATATTGCACAACTTCCACATCCCTTTAGATCAAAAGATATTACCCCACTTACAAATAAACCCTTTCAAATAAATCCAGGGTGAGATAAACAATTAGGACATGAGGAATTAACTCAGGACATGGACCAAGTAGTTTTATAAACAATTTATACAAAAATTGCACCCAGAGTGACAGGTTCCTCCATTAACCCTCTACTTCTCAATTTTTTCCTCCCCAAAGCATCAACACATCCGTATTTATCTCTGAATTTCTCTCTTCATCTTCCTGAAATCTGCTTCATTTCTGAGATTCTCTGTTGTACTTTTTGCCATTTTTGTGCGTGTTAAAGATGCAAAATGTATGTTAACGACAGAATCGGGGTGAGTAGATTTATTAAATGGATCAAAAACATGGTCTGATGATAGATCAAATGATGTTGTAAGATACAAGAAGACACATTATAAATATCTACTCAAAGATAGAAAGATATACATTTCAATAATGAGCATTACTCGTATACAGCGAATATTCCACCAAGATGACGTCTTACCTACTTAATTAAACAATAAAAAAGAGAAGGAAAAACTTATCCCTGTCTACATGCTCCATTAAATGTAACCTAATGTAGCTATAGCAGATGAATGGCTGCATCCAGCCATGTTACTCCACATGCACACTGCTCATATTTCATTTCGCAAAGTTTCAGACTCAGTCAGTGAAACATGTAGCAGTCAAACTTTATATTTCATTAGTGGGATTCTGCATACAGTATTTTCTCGATTGAAAGATCATGATATTATCAGTTGAGAACAATGTTACCAGGCTTCTAATCGGACAGGTTAGCCAATTGTTGGGTGGATGTCAGACGGCATGCCAGAACGGTTCAACATCATTCCAACATTGGCAGTCGGTCGGCCGACTTCCTGCCGATTAGTCATGTTATCTGGGGAGTAGTCTATTTCAGGCGTAAGATAGGTAGATAGTAGGCCAGGCAGATGTAATGATGAACCATTGTGTCGTGGAAATACTGCCCAGATAGCATTCCAGATCGGGCCAGTGTCGTTTCTATATGGCCGCCATCAGTACAACATCGTTTTGACATCGCGCCGATGTTGAAACGAATTGGATTGCTATCCGGGTGGTGAGTCAGTGGTGTCTGGTGAAAGGCTTTTGAGAGTCCATAGTATTCTGGGGCTAATATTTTACTAGTATCACAGACACCCAATTACAAGTTGACCAAATGCCAGATTGGCTTAACATCGTTTTATGGTTATGTTGTCGGAAGACATCGTGCCGATATGTAGCCAATGTATCATGTTATTTGGAAATACATCTACAATGTGCACCAAGCGACCAGGTTACAATATGAAACCCTGGTTATTAATGGCATAAAAATGGTAGATAGGAAAGACGTTTTTAGTGTTATCATCGAGGTAACTGGAAAACCTTGGGAATTATCTGATCCGAGGGCACACATCCACTCTAAAAAGCTACAACTGATCATTTGTTGTCATTCTCCTCAATGCATGTTCATAGTTGTTTACATTTCCAACCAAAACATTTCTCAGTGAGTTTGCCAACTTTATTACTACAAAGATAAATGTAGTACAATGGCAGCGGCCATTTTGGTGGGCAGCCATTTTTGTTTTTGTAGCATTCCTAAGTCTTATTTCCCATGGTGCACTGCAGTCTTCTGACATATAACAGCGTTTTGTCAGTCTAGCAGTCACAGTAATTGGAATCATAGATGGAACGAAAAAACAGCAAGATATCAATTGCTTACCCTCACCCCAATGCCCCCTTCCCCCCATGACAAAAATTATATTTCTGGTCAATTATACAGTGCTTTGTTTGCTCGACAAATCCGCAGTGAAACCCACTTTTAAGATTTAAGACTACCACACTATTACAACCATCTCATCATTAATACCACTGAAGATTGAACAGTGAAACCTCGCCATTAAGACCACCCTTGTATTGGTACAAATTTTGCAGGCCTAAATTGGCATTTGGTCCTTATGGTAAGTTAAAATAGACTGACCAAATCCATCCGGTTCCACATTAAGATTTCGATGGCAATTTGGTTTTCAGAAAGCATTTCAAATCGGACCAGCATCGCTTCGATATTGGCTACCGTCGGTACGACATCGTATCAACATTGCCAACGTCGCGCCGATGTTGGCAGAATTTGGAATGCTATCTAAGCAATTGCGAGGATACGCTGAATAAAAAAAATTGGTCTTAGTGAAATAAATGGTCTTTATAGTGGTGCCAATATTGAGGTGGTCTTCAGGTGGGGTCCTGAACGTAATAAATTACATCCATACATGTAATCAACGACTATTTACAAGACCACCTCACCATTAAGTCCAGTGAATTTTGCAAAAGTGGTCTCAATAGCGAAGTTCTACAGTAGGGTGAGTTCAATTTATAAAGTACCTCTCTGCAATACGGTTCTCTAATAGCATTGTGGGAAACTAGATAACAATTGGATTGTTACAGACCCGCGGTGACCCCTGTAGGTAGACAAACTGTAGCTACACTTGGGAAAATTGAGTTCTCCTGAGAGATGCTCAGAAGACTGAAACTAGTAGCAGAATCACCGTGGGATTCTGGCAGAGAATAAAAAACCTGAAAACTACCCAAAATAAAAAAAAAACTGCAGAAAAAATTGCAGTTGCTTAATTTCCAATGCATTCCACTGGAAACACTTAACTCAATATCCATCCCTGCATTTGTTTATTGCAGAGAATACTTTACAGATCACCTTGCAAGTGTTTGATAGGGTCTTTTACAAACAGAACTCTTGCATCTGACATGGGCACTCAAATAAGAGGACATTGTGTATTTGTCTTAGGCTGGATGTATTCGTCTGACCAGGGTATGTTTAAGTGAGAATTACTGAGTACTTTTTCTGTGTATTCCAGGAATTGTGCAGCTATATATTCCAGGTAATGTGCATGCCTTTTTAGCTATACCTGCGTGGAAGTCTGTCTGCCTCTTTAGTATGTAATAATGTTTGTTTTTTGTGGCGTTCTTTATATCTTCTGTATGTCTGCATGACATTCCTTTTTTCTGAATATCTCTTTCAATGTGTCTATAATTGTTTTGGGCCAGATGAAGCGAACATTGTCTAAAGCTAATCAATGCCAAAATGAAATGGAGGTGACTAATAAAATTAGCTTGTCAGATACTCAACATTTTGGCGATACTAGTTCGGGGCTAGAGGAGGGCCTTTTAATCGGAGACAGCAAGTCTATCCCCAAAGAGGTTTTTGTTTTCAACATGTCGAATGTCTCTGGTTTCTACATCTCCAGTTTGCGGTCTATGGCTTTAGACCCTTGTGAATAGGTGCCTTAATGTCTCTTTCTTCTTTCTACCTCAGACTCTCACCTCTTCTCTTCTCACCTCCCCTAACCTCTCTCCCAGGATCTACAGCACCACCATGGGCAACATTTCCCAACCCAGGAGCCGGAGTACCTAGGGGCTAGAGACCTGAGAACTATTAGTCCGATTATTGTTGTCTGTGTTACCAAACATCGCAGGTGTTTGATTATAGTAGCATCTTTGGTGTAGAAGCAACTCTTAACACGTGCACAAATCTCTACCGCAAATGTCTACCAAGTGTTGTGTAAGCAACGTTGAAGAAGAAAGGCCAAGCTCAGCATACGATTACTACCATACTACCCTTGTATACTACCCCTACAGACTGCCCATGTAGCATGAGGGGTAGAACACGCTGAAGGGAAAGTAATGGCTAGATGGCAGTTTAACTGCTAGAGCTCTTTACTCGTTGGCGGTAATATACCGTTTGCAACAAAACTGAGTATCTCCATATGAAAGACGGTTAAGTTTAGCTGCAACTTCTATCAGTTTAATATGACTGTGTCTGAGGCCAACTGAAGTGAAGAACATTGCCTAAAGCTAATTAATGTCAAAAAGAAAATGACCAAAATGAAATGAGATAGTGAATTTTACAAGGCAGCGGAACTACTGTATTTGTTTAATGTTGTCGTACATTGGTTAACAAACCTTTTAAGATGTTGCTTATGTAGATTAGAGATTGGCTTGGGTAGATTAGAGGCTAGCTTATTAAAAATAGTTTAATCTGAATATCATGATCACAGTTCGGCCATCAATTTGATGAAAGAAGTCCACCCTCTCGAAAGATATATTTGACTACCAAATATTCGGTCACATTTTAAGCTCCATATTACAATGAATGTGCAAGATTCTCACTGGTTCCTCTGCCAGGAATATGTACAGGTGATTTTGGAAAGGGTGTTTGACCTTTGACCCCATCCAGGGCAGCTGCACCTCCAGTCATGACTACATCCAGGGTATGTTTGCAGGTGAACATGCTTACAGCTGCAACTTACAGTTGCTGCTGAGAAATTGAACGCAAAATCACTGCAGACCTAACAGCAACTGGGATGCCAGTCATCCAATAAGACGCTTTCCACGACGCCTGACGTAACGTAAAACCCAACGTCACAACGTCCAGAGGGCGTGGCTTAGCTTCCTTATTTGGCAAAGCAGTCAATCATCATGAAACGAGGGCAGTGAAAACAAACTTTTAAATAATCAATTCAGGTCACTCGGTATATGTTTGTTTCAGGTGTTTTTTTTTTTGGTCCTTACTATTTGCTCTGTTTTTGATCATGACGTGTTACAAGTAGTTACAAGTGTGAAATCTATTTGCTATTAGAGGTACAGTTGCGCTTTTGTGCAGTTGAACAAAGATGAGTCCAGTTGAAAAGATGAGTTATGACATATATGCACAATTAAAATTGGGTTATGTTAATGCAGTTAATATTCATACTCAAGATCACTCTAGGTGGGTGCAACTTTTATTTGCCTTTGAATCAGAATTAATCAATTTACAGATGACTTTAAAATGGACCTTCCTAAGAAGCTGTCATTAAATGGTATTAACACATAAAGGTATTAATTGCTTGGTTTTTATGTTCATGAAACAGAAATACTTTATGCTTTTCTAAATTCTTTAATGGCGTTGTACGATGTTTTGTGATGTAATGAATGCAGCTGGTCTCAAGCTAAGTCATCTCATTGCCTACCCGTCAGAGGCAGACGTAACGATGAGATGACAAGGGTTTTAGGTCCATACTATTTTTCAGCAAATACGCAATGGGATGGTACTTTTCTTTCAATGCAACAAATCGTGTGATCACTTCCAGCTGAGATCTATCTCATAATGAGTTCGTGGGCCTGGAACCGAACCCAGGACCAAGTTTCAAAAGAGCTGGCTAGGATCTTAACCACTAGGCCAGTCAGGTGTCTCAACAAATCAACAACAAACAAAAGAAGAAGAAGCAAGAATAGGGTCAAAAAAGTATTTATATGTGCAGGAATAACCGCACACATCTGTTTGATGATTAGTATAACATCCATTTCCTAGAAAGTGTACATCTTGGCAAATAATCTCGCAACTTTAGGCTATATTTGTAGCTTATTAGTGTAGACTTCTGAAGGTGAAGGTGATCATAAATGGCAACATGATGTCATAGTCGCCTCCACACCGCCATTTTGCCACATTATACAACACTTTCCAAAAATATGAGCTAAGCTGCTCAGCACTGAGTTTCCAAGAATGGTGGCTGTCATAATTGTGCAGCTTTCTAATTAAGGAGCTAAAATATGTATCTTGCTTATTGTGGGGCTTCTCACGTGCCTCAGTCCAGTACATGGGTACTAAACACTAGGATGCTGCATGCTCTTATTCACACACTATTCAAGGAGGGAATCGAACCCAAGACTGCCTTAACCACTATGCCACATGATCTACTATATAACTTTATTTTATTTTATTTTTTATTACAGACTTCTAGCAAATTCATGAAATCTATACACGTTCTTGACGTCATTCTATCGTAATAACACATCTTACGTCACAATATTCGAAATAACAGCAGCGCCCTCTGATGTTTCTTTGCACTTTACTGCAGATGTCACCACCAGTGGACAGACATCAAAGGCACCACAGGCGGTCAGGTGCAAAACTAATCATTCTTTCACCTGCCGCTTAATGCGCTTATCCCGTATCTTGGCCTTTTACACTTGTTTAGTTTTTTCTGATGTGTCTACACCTGTCTCCTACAGGCTTCTTTAACCTTAAGAAACTGCTGTATCAGACTAAGCAATTATTGGTGATGCTAAATACGCTGTTACGGCCTTAAGGGACTAAACAGAGGTGTGCTACATCTAAAGCTTGTTTGCACAACTGGTTATGAGACACTAGATGATGTACATTTCATCAAAATATTTGTGAGAACATCACAGATTTTGGTGATTCACAGGTAAATGAACGTCACAAGAAACATCAAAATGCATTTTAATAGTGTATATTCACGGAAGGTTCTCTGTGTTTCCACCAGGTGGCTTTTACGGAATACTGCAATTCTATTGGCTGAAAAAGTTCCCGCCCTTGACTTTTCGATGCGTTTTCTTAAGTTAAAAATTAAAATTTTGGCATGGGTCCATTAAAAGTTTCCCTTATTTTCTTGAATAAACATACCGTTCGGCTCTAATTCACTGGCAAACACAACAAAAAATTTATTAATTAATTAAAAAACAAAACAAAAACATATTTGAACAACGGAGATAAGATAAGATAAAGTTTTTCATAAAAAAGCAAAGCGCT
Organism: Alitta virens; assembly: GCA_932294295.1. Taxonomy (NCBI): domain Eukaryota; kingdom Metazoa; phylum Annelida; class Polychaeta; order Phyllodocida; family Nereididae; genus Alitta; species Alitta virens. The sequence continues at coordinate 15,312,061 of OW028580.1, read as the reverse complement.
TCAGCTTTTATTAGTAGAGCTCCCCTGACAGAAACATTTGATAAGAATGATATAATCACCCCAACATCTAGGTAATAAACTTGTTTTCACCTCTTTTGACCAAAGTTTACCCCTTTTCTGTACAGTTGTAATGCTACATAATGTATTTCTGTATCTTCTCCTCCAATGGCTTGTATAGCACAGACAAGTATTTTATGACAAGGACATTAGGAATGGGCCAGAAAAAGTTGGTCAATTACTTTACAATCTTTCTGATCTGTCTTTTTCACCCCTGAACTGTCCATGCTCGCTCTAAAACTGCTGTAAGAAATGAAAGGGACACCTCGATTCATTACATTGTAGGACACCACACATTTAATTAAAGTGCTTTGAGGGTGTTCCAAGAATAACACCCCGCTCAGAGCCCTCGAAAATCACCACAGAAGTCCCCTGCAGAGATTCTGTGGCTTGTCCATTAGTGTAGTTCTTTTTATCTTTCTTTCAAAGAAACCTATTTGGAAGTAGAGCAGCTTTAATTGGTGTGTTGACCCGAGTAAGAAAAATATCACTCAATGATGAATAATTTTAGGAGAAAAAAAGAAGAAGACAAAACTGCACATGAACTAACCACAAACCGATCTCAAAAGGTGCTACAGTTTACCCCAGATTTAATTTAAAGATGAAATATAACAAATTTAATAAATATCACGATTTTACCACTATTTTTGCTACGTCCTGTAATACGATGGATATGATGATGATAATAAAGTTATAAACTTATGTTAACATTAAGACCACCTTGATACAAAGAGCACTTCAGAAATACAAGGAGTCTTTTTGTGAGTTTCTACTGTATTCTAGGTCTTCAATTAATTTTTTTTTTACCACGAGGTGGCGAACAAAAAAATTCAAATTCGACAGATGGCGTTTTAAAAAGTTAAAAAGTTTCGGTTCTCTAAATAACTAGTTACAACATAATTGGACACTGTGCAAGCATAGAGCTGGTGGCTCTATGGTTTATGTAACCTTCTTTAAAACCATCAATATTAAGACGACCTCACAGTACTGGGTCTAAAGCCTGGCCTGCTTATAAACAACTGCCAGAGGCAGATGTAATGATGAAATGGTAAAGCTTGGGAGTCCATACCATCTTACACGTTCATCCCATGGGTTGGGTCTTTCACTTGCCTTGGCATAGACACTGAGTAGACGGCACCTCCGATTTAGACATCTCATGCGATCGACATCCAACAGCCGAGATGTGGCTCATGAAAAGTACCTATGCCAGGATCCGAACCCAGGACCTTCAGCGGAGTTAGCGGCTAAGCCATTAACATAACATTTTAGGAAATGAGAAGGTCTAAAAATCGAGGTACAGTTAGTTTCATTAAAAATGGTCTTTCAAATTAAAGCTAGACAAAGGTAGGTAACTTCTGCTATACGATGCTACCTGCCACTAAACGGAACTGTCTGACTATAGCTGGCTACTCAAAGCCGGATCTAAAAGTGCATGCAGCACCATGTGGTGCATAGGTTGAGAGCTACGGATATTTGTCATTTTTTTGTTGAAAAGATGCATGTCTATTGCACATACATTATTTCTGATACACAAGATAAATTCATACATTTATGAAGGTTTATATTTTTTCAGCGGTGGTAGGTGTAAGCTGACTATAAGCTAGGAGTAGACAGAAGTGGCTGGCTTTATCCAGTTATAGCCCCAGCGAGGAATAGGTTACTACAGCAGTCTAGAGTCAACCATATTTTATGAAACTAACTAACTGTAGTCCTTATATTGGGTGTTCTTAAAAGTGTGGTTCCACTGTACTGGATACTGCACCAAAGATGGTCTTAATAGTTGAGAGGTATTCATTAGTCAGCTGTGGCAGTGAACCTAAAGAACCTAAGAACATGAAAAATCTCTGCCACTATGGAATGCAAGATTGCATTTCTAGCATGTTATGAGTGTACTTCATCAATCATGACGATAAAAGCATGGAACTAACATGCTTTCCAACAGAGTCTGAGAGGTCATGTAGAGTACTTTATGAAAATATGAATAAGTTTTTGAATGGCGGTGATATCGCTAGTGAGGTCATGGCAGACATGCAATAATAATTAATGTTAGGTTACCGAACATTTTTTAACTTATTATGGCATGAAAATGCAGTCATTCCAATTAAAAACATGCGGTGTACATCAAGAGAATGTATTTGGCATTGCACCAGATTGTACTTTAACGAGTTTTGAACTTTTGTCAGAATAAAGAAGTCATATATAGTCTGGCATAGATATAATATGGCACAGGAACACCACAATTGAAAACAGCCAATATCAAGAAATATCTCGATTTTTAGACATTTTAATTTTTTTTGGTCCCAAACTTAAATGTTAGACCACCTCGATATTAAGACCACTTCATTGATACCTAAGGGAGGTCTTAATTGTGGAGTTGGACGCCAGATAGCACTCCAAATCGGCCCAGGATAGTTTCCATATCGGCCACTGTAGTTACAACATCGTATTAACATCGCCGACATCGTGCCGAGGCCTAGGGGCCTAGCTCTGTGGTAACACTCTGGGCTTCCAACCACTGGGTACCGAGTTCAATTCCCGGTCGAGCCTAAGTTGGATGGCTGTTTCATCCATCATTTCACTGGCATGGTCCCTGCCTGTCCTAATTAGCCCAATAGGTGCAGAAATACATGACGTAAAGCCCTAGTCAACCCACCACCCACCGACATCATACCGACATTGAAACGATATGGAATGCTATATGGGACTGTATATACTAGAACTTTGGATCAAAATCTCTAGTTTTTCCAAGGGTATAACTAATATTTATACTAAACCGGGTTTAAGTAACTCACTAATAAGACCACCTCGCCATTAAGGCCAGTATACTCTGTTCACCCTAATAAAAATTTAAAATGGTTGATTTCTATTTCTGCACTACATTAACTAAAAAACAAAATGAAAAAAAAAAAAAAAAAAAACATTAACAATACATTAAAATCAATAAACATGTATGCAATTATATCGTGATCATTTATGTCACAAAAACGTGACTCAATTCAAGTACTAATGTCAGATCTCCTGTTTAGTCCAAGGTCAGATTCAAGTTCAAGTTAACATGAATACTGTTTCAGTTCCATGAATGTACTTCACATCACTTTTCGTGTACTTCACATCATGTTATAAGTCTCAAATACGTTTGCAAATGATTTTTAGTCTGAAAGTACAGTATACTTAAAAAGTGAGTAAAATATCGAAAATGCTATCTATCAATTTGGCCAATTTACACTGAAGTTGAAAGGACAATTTTTAGTTTTTCGTTAACCTCTAAAGTCTAAAGTAGTACGTATACACATTTTACTATGTGTTCTTTTTTATTTTCATTCATCAATTTTAAGATCAAAATGCTTGAACCTTTGATATTACATATTATAAATATAATTTTTCCTAATTTTCATGAACTTTTGTTTGTAAAACTGTTGTCTAATAAGCATTAATACCAAAATATTTGGAGAAAAGTTTTGGAATAACAGTATTTAAAAAAAAAGAATAATAAAAAAAAAAAAAAAAAAATAGACCCGGCTTGTAATCGAATACTTATGATATTTCATTTCACCCGATTCATTAAATACTTGAATAAGGAATAAATAGGAGCAAGCTGTTCATTCACTTGCTCCAATTTCTTTTCTTAACAGATTCTTAAGCATGTTTGTGTTGCTTGTGCCCACAGACACAAAGAGGTTTTAGCAGCAGAGCTTTGCAAAGCACATGTGTTGAGCATCTCCATGCTCCATCTGTCTTCTACATGTGTCTGAGAAATGAAGCTTCAGCAGCGGACATGTTTGAATCAAGTGGAAAAACCTGCTGCTCTGAACTTTAGGGTGGGCAGGGGGGAGGGGGGTCAAATGGACAAGTGTATGTGCCCTATGAGTCCTTTCGTGGGGGGTGGGAGGGGTTGCAGAATTTAAAAGGAGGGGAGGGTAAAATTTAAAGATGAAAAGATGGAGACATCTGTTTAAGAAACTTTAATACACTCTTCACTGATTCAAGATACCTGTATCTCATATTCACATGTCTGTCAAAGATTGTCGACTGAAATCCAAAATATTACAGGAAAGGGTTGACCTCCACAATCAAGGGTAATCATTAAAGTGGTCATAATAATGAGGTGGTCTTCCTTTTGGCATTAATATCAAAGGTGCATGCATTTCAATATTAAAACTCTTTTAATTCTTTCCTCTTTTATCTAGGTACTGTTCAATCCTGCTCTTCCCCTTGCCCAGGGGCGAAGCCAGAACTGATCTTGGAGTTGGCATTTCAAATATTTTGAGGAAGAAACAAAAAACAGGGATTAAGAATATTTTTGCTTATCCATTCACAAATTTTACTTAAAATCAAAACACAACTTTCTGTCCAAGACGGATTGGGGAGGGGGGGGGGGTCATCCTGATCCCCATAATCCCCCCTTCGCTATGCCCGTATCCCTGCCAACCTCAGCATGGTTCCATTTGACCTTTACACGACCTTCTGACCTTGACCTTTGACCACATCCTGTAGACTTTAACCTGATCCTTTGGTGGCCATCTTGAATCCCCCTTAAAGACTCAGATTTCGCCATCCACCCCAAAATTCTAACCCCAAACACGAATGTTATGGAAGTTAAGGATAGTTTCCCCTTCTCCAGTTACCCATTCCTTTCTACAGTTACCCATTTGTCTGTTTGGGATTTTTGGTAAAATTCTTTTAACACATATTTCGAGTGACCACTTAATCAAAGATGGCTGCCTTCTGATTCAAGTAAGATGTCACTATCCTGGAATCCTCCAGATTTCCCCAAATCCTGGTTTTCCTGTAAAGTTTCCCCTTACTTTCTTAATTTCACTCCCCACATTTCCAACATACCACAAATGATTCCAGCTAAGTTCTTTGTTTTCGTTTACATTCTTCATAAATGTTATCACTGCTGCTCCTTTCAACGTTGTTAGTAAGCGGTCCCAAAACGGATCCTTGAATGACACCCTGGCTCACACACTCTGTGGCTATCCTCAAAAATGAGCACTGGCCATGAGACCACTGGGCTTTTTACAAGGCTTACTGATTAGAAAATTTCTCTAGTTTCATAGTAAAAACAACCCCTGTTCAATATCATCCAAATTATGAGTAATATGTTCGTTCCATACTTGCAATGAAACTTCAGCTGGCAATAACCACATATATATTGAGCCAAAAAGTTGTTGATAATAAAATGTTCAATGATTAATACTGATTGTCTTTAATTGGGTTGTCCCATGAAAGCATACCAAATAGAGCTAACATTCAACAAGTCTGTTTAATCGGTTGTTAATGGCAACAAGTATAACCAATGTAAGCATCAACACTTTTATCATCCGAAAAGTTTACTACAGGGTTTACTTGCCCTCAATATAATGTTTTGGAATTGAGTAGTTGTAACGTAATGCCCATGGTGTCATAATTTACTGATGAAACGTATTTAAATTGCAATAGAGGTGTGGATCTGTATCTCTACTTTTGATACAAGACTGTCAATGCATTCTTAAGTTTGTAATCCGAGCTATAAGTGTGAATTGAGAAATTTGACAGGCAAATCATTACACCTTGGATGAACTAGAGACGAAATACACCAAAGATCGACCAAATTTAGTAGTGTGGGGTAAACAAGTCCGTTGATAGCTTCGTTTAACACCATTTGTGCTTATCAAATTTTTCATCTGAGGTTTTGTTGAACTCTTTCAAAGTTAGAAGTGTTGATCCTTAAACAAAACTAGCTGTAATGCCAACACAATGCCAACACAATGCCCACATACATTGATGCCCCAGGTTATCAGGCTACTCACCATTGTGGCAACTGTTGAATACTGTATACAAACACTTGACCATGCATTTCCTATATATCCTTTTAAAGATCTTTAGCATTGTGAAGTGATCTTAAACATGGTCCTAATCACTTGGAACACATCCTTGTTTTGGGCAAGAACACACACATGTTTAGATGACTCAATGCATTGGCCACTTCTGACATGATAGCATGTGGCATGGCTTGTCAAGGCCTGTCCATTGGGGTACCACAGGGACACCATTTGGGCCTCATAGGGTTACCATTGGGTCACCAGTTTCAGGCCATTTCAAAGGAGAAAGCTGGTGGTGCCAGGAACAGGGCATATTGACAAGCCTAGGGCAATGCCCTTTTTAGCTCTGTTTCTGCCATTTTTGTTGAGAAGTTCAATAAATGGGTAATATAAATAAATTTAATGTGTATCCATGGCAACCAAAGCGAGATTTATGATTATCCATGGCAAAAGGATTTAAGGGGTCTCTATGGCATATTACCGTACATTATTTTGTAATATTACCGTACATTATCTAGTAATATTACCATAACCTTCCTGTAATATTACCTCGTTTGTTGGGAAGGTTCCCTGGAAATACCTAACAATCCAATAGTAGCCCAGACTTGTAAGGCCACATTTATTTGATCTTTAGCTTTTCGGATCCTCGCAGTACAATATTTAATGGGTACACATGGCCAAATGTGCCATGTGAGTTTTCCATGCGTTTGGATAAATGCCTGCAAAACGGATGGTTTTTACCTCATTATAATTAGGCAAAAACCATGCGTTTTCCATGCGTTTATCCTTCGCATGCAAAAAAGCACGTGGCACATCTGGCCATGTAGCAGTCCATCCGTTTAAAATTCAATAATAAAATACAATTTCATATTTAATATCAGTGCACACGCTAAAATTATGCGGTCGGCAAATTTCTCATATGGATCCGAGAAGCTTAAAACTAAAAAAATGTTGCCTGATCAAGAATATACAGTAAAACCAACAAAATCAAACTACTACTAACCCGAACTAGATGTCTTTTCTGGCTTGTAATAAGAAGCTGTCAGCAGATGAAGACCAAAGCGATCCTTCTTGCCGCCATCTTGGGGGCTGGGGGTTGATGACGTCATACCCGTGGGGTCTCCGGGGTCCTGGGGGAGTTCCCTTCGGTGTTTTGAGGGGTCCAGGGGGGTCCCCTTGGCCGCCAGCAGCAGGAGCAGAAGGAAGATGAGGCAAGTCGGACACATCCTCCAGCAATTGTCACTGCTCAACCCATAATGTCCCTTCTGGAAAGAAATTATAAATCAATTCGTTAATCAATTAATTAATAGTTGGATACACTGGCTGAGAGCCTGAACTGATTGATTGATTGATTGATTATATAATCAGAAACTAATTTCCAATAGCATGACTCAGACTGGCTGACTGATTTCCAAGTTCCAACCGACTAACTGACTAAATGAACAAATGAACTGACTGACTGACTGACTGACTGACTGACTGAACTGACTGACTGACTTTCCAACAACTGACTAACTGACCTAACTATCATTCCTACCAACGCTCTTCATTCGAGTCTTGCAAAATATCTGCAGCATTACACATACATCCATGGCCGGACAGACAACAAAAAATGCATATTTTACAACAACAAAAATCTCTCACAACTAATACAATCAACCTGTATCATTACATACGAATCAAAGACACAAAATAATAAGACAAAAACTTAAAACGCGAAGGAACAAAAAGAATGAGCTCTTCCAAGAAAGAAAGGTAGAGTTGCTTAGAACACGAACAGGTCGTGTAGAGCTCATGTAGACAAGGAATAGTCTGCTGTAAAGCGATAAGGGAACAAAAAGAAAATGGCAGACAATGAAAGACAACCGTACAGTACAGTAATACCTCGCAAATAGACAGCCTCCCTTTTAAGACGAGCCACAATTTAGACTAAATATCCTAACCACATGTTTAAGTATTTAATTTGGATATGTTGGTGCTATATTATGGAATTTGTTGCCATCAAGTTTGAAGGATGTAAATAATTTGAATGATTTTGAATATGCCTTGAAACGTCACAGTTTAGTTTAAATTATTTCATGAATTTTACTTTTATATTTTCTGTTTTTATTGTATGCCTTTTGTTTTAAATTTTTTTCATACTATATTGTACTATTTGAAATATTTGTTTTAAATGGGACATCTGCAAAACAGCTGTGCTGATGATGAAACCTATGTAAAATGTATTTGAATAAATAAATAATTTGAGACTATTGTAGTAAATGCTGCTTTGTTGGAGTTGATTTTAATGGCTTTTAGAACACTGGACCATCGCCAATACGATCATCTCTTAGTACATGGCCAAATGCGCCACGTGCGTTTTCCATGAGAAGGATAAACGCATGGAAAACGCATGGTTTTTGCCTAATTAAAATGAGGTGAAAACCCATGAGTTTTCCATGCTTTTATCTAAACGCATGGAAAATGCACGTAGCACATATGGCTATGTAGGTATCAAATTTACAGGTATCAGTGTACTTAATAGTGAGGTGGCCTTGACTGATTAATTTAAACTTGCGCAACTGTGGGTCTTGCTAAAACTTGGTTACTTTCGTGCCTGACTGTATGGCATCAATCTCGCCCAATATACAAGATAACATGAAATTGAAAAACAAGATTTACCATGGGAGCAAAATTCATTCCACGGGAGTTTCAATTTAATTACAATGTATGGTACCCTCGGGCGGGGCAGGCAATTTCTCTGATGAGCATATTAAAAAAAACCGTACTCTCTTGATTAAAGCCGGGGTATATCGATTTAGTGAGAGCTTAAATAGCCTTCGGTGTCTATGTTAAGGCAAGTAAAATACCCCACCCATGTGGTAAATGTAACAGGGGTGGACTCCTCTTCGCAGTCTCACTTCAATCAACCCTCAATGTGAGTGGCAAGAACTTGCCTTAGATGGCTGCACTATCTATCTTTCTATCTATCTATCAATCGATTGATCAATATATCCATCTATCCATCTCTATCTCTCTATCTCTTTATCTATCTATCTATCTATCTTATCTTATTCGATAATCAAAATCAGATTTACAATTTCATGGTCAATCGTACCCCGGCCTCTATTCTAGACCCGGCTTCTAATCGAGAAAATGCGGCAAGTTTAACTTCCATCACATTATGGGGGTGGACTTGAAGCAAAAGCTTAATTAAACCCTGCCGACTCCAATTTAAGAAAAGACAAAAATCAATCCCCGTCTTTTCAAAATGATTAATTATTTTTAATTAAAGATTATTTTGATTTTTTTTCCCCTCCCAAAACAAAATTCTGCAGCAAGTGTCCTAGAACATTCGGATCCATCACATGGCCATGTAGTACATTTGCACAGAACAGAAATATCATAAGCTAAATGTATTTACACTATCATGTTCAGGCGACACGTGTTTGGTTAAGTTATGTTTACATAACTCGCACGCTCAATTTACATAATACACACTCAATTTACGTGGATTAAACAAACACTTTTCACCTTCATGTTATGCATAGAAATGAAGTTTTTAAGGCGTGATGGTGAAGTTTACAATGAAATCCGCAATCAAGATCACAAAAGGAAATTCCGAGTGGTCTTAAAAACGAGTAAAATTCTATACAAATCGCAATCATAGACTCAAGACTCAAGAATATTTTATTTTGACCATACATTTACATAAATAAATCTGTCTGGTACAACTATATATAAATTATTATATACTATATGGTCAAGGAGGCAGTGACTAAGTTGTGGTAACAACGCTATCATCACGCCCCCTTGTGGTTCTGTGTATCAGTTATATTGCAATGGATTTATCGATTTATCAGTACATAGTAAAAACATAATAATAATCAACTAATTCTCAAGGCTTACAAAATAAGAAATAGAGAAGAAAACAAATTTTATGATGATATATGATGATGAGCCATATAGAATGGCTGAATTATGAATGTGCGGGTATATGAAGATATTTCCAATTTAATTAACATCTTCTGATACGTATGTAAATTTACAAATAACCTGTATATGTTGGGTTAGGGGGAGGTGTAAATAGTTAATGTAGTGTTTTTTTTTTGTAGATATCTCATGATCCATGAAGTGATCATGAAATTGAAGTGGTCTTAATAATGGATGGTGCTACGAAAGTGGTCTTTTAAAATATCCAGGTGGGCCAATGATTTTTTAATCAGCAATAGTGATCCTAAATTGAGGTATCTTAGTATTTTGGGTAATCTTAATTGTGTGATTCCACTACTTAAATTCATTGTGGTCTTAATTTTGGATTCATTTTCAAAGCGAGATCTTAGTCTATTTAGACCCAGTGGCCTTAAATTTGAGGTGGTCCTAATATTGAGTGGTCTTAATTGTGAGGTTCCATTGCAGTCCACAACTATTTAGGAAAAAAACTTTTTGAGCAGCAGTTTTTTAAAGTTTTCTTTTCATATTCAAGAATGCGGATGCAACACTATCATGTACAGTTCCCTGAAAACCGACTCAGACTGACTCAAGTGAAACTGACTTGAATTTCATGACGTAGTTGAAAACTAGGCGGTAATTTCAGTTACCCTCCAGTGACGTAACAACTTGTACCCTCCAGTCTTGTGTTACCATGGCAACAAGGTAAAACGGAGATGCTACTGCTAGTAGTCTGCTACTGCTGCTGCTGCAGACTGATCAAGGATCCACTGGGGAGAATAGGCGGAGGGGGGGGGGGGTTTCCTAGGTGCTATCAATCACAGGTTAACCCCCCCCCCCTACAACCCCCGTAAGGCCCCTTTCCCCACAGACCCCCCTGGCTTTTGTTTGGCCATTCCCCGAGTGGGCCACATAGCTACACGTCAAAACGGCCTCAGACCGATTCGTCCATCAAAAGATGGATTGCCTCAACCAGCACCAAACCGGCCACTGAAGACTACAACTGTACTACAACACTCCGATTAATGAATATACTACAATTCACCTGTCACATTTTCACTTGTTCTAGATCGAGCTAAATGAATTTTATTGAGCGACATAAATTAGATAGTACTCATGCTAAGACTTCGAAGCTAGCCGTCAGGGGCAGATGTTATGAGGAGAGAATAAGTGTTTCGCTTGCCCCATCATAGACACCACCAAGTATAAAGTTCACTGATTGACATATTTCTTGGCCTATAAGCAAACAATTACATCAACCTATCAATCCAAGCATTAACCTATTTCTTCAGCATAACCAATGAGCTAAAAATAGACTTCATTAGCTGGCACATGTTTTTTTTTTTAACATTAACCAATGAGCTAAAACTAGACTTCATTACTTGACATATTTCTTCAGCATTAGACTAAGAGCTAAAAATAGACTGCATTAACTGACATTCATTTCTTCACCATTCACCTATGAGCTATGAATAGACTTCATGAACTGGCATATTTCTCCAGCATTAGACTTAGAGCTTAAAGTAGACTGCATTAACTGACATATATTTCTTCAACATACACTTATGAGCTATGAATTGCTTCATTAACTGACATATTTCTTCTTCAACATATACTACAAGTGTACTGATATCTGCTTTTTTTACTATTTATCCGCCAAAGCACGTGAAAATGAAACTAAGCCGAGTCTGCGAAGACTAAAATTCCTCTGCGCGTGGCCCATCACGTATTATGAGACATAATCCGGAACTGAGTGCAAAGACGTACAAAGAACTCAGTGAGACCAGAAGAAGATTTTAGAGACAGCGATATGGCATCAAGGCTTCCAAGAGTGCAGCAGGAAGTCAGAGAAAAGTCCCAAGTCAGAGAAAAGTCCCAAGTCAGAGAGAAGTTCCAAGTCAGAGAAAAGTCCCAAGTCAGAGAGAAGTTCCAAGTCAGAGAATAGTCCCAAGTCAGAAAAGTCCCAAGTCGAAGAGAAGTCAGAAAAGAGAACCTTAATGTCTCAATGATACTGGGTCTGCAACTTAGCCAGTTATATGAACAACTGCATGCACACATAATGATGGGATGAGAGGGCTGGGAGTCAACACCATGTTACACATTGCCTCAGCATGGATCCAGTGGGGATGTAACTCATGAAGAGTGCCTGGGTCTTGAGTACTGTATGTACTCGAATACAAGCCTGATCACAAGTGCAGTACGAGAGCATTTTATGATCAAAGTAACAACTGTTTTACTTTTCAGAAGGTTTGAAAAAAACACTGATGGCTTATATTCTGCAGTGGTCATCTGTACTGTAAGAAAAGTAGTTAAACCATGGAGCCACCAGAACTGGTGGCTCCATGGTTAAACCAAGAGATGAACTGTTTGCTATATTTATTATGCTCTACATAACGATAATATAACCATCACATTTGTATTTTCTTATTTTATTCACACATATATCTATATTTTTTCTTTATATAATGGTTTGAAATTTTTATTTTTACCTGTCACTCAACAAAATCCAGCTTTATCTCCATAATCATTTAATAATATATTAAACTTTTGTAATATTATCTATGGTAGATGGGATAACTACAACTGTATCTAACACACTTGGTTAGCCTTAATGGGGGAATTGTAGACGTTATGATGAGATAATAATGGAAAACTTGGGTGTTAACCCATCCAATCTGCAAGCTATGTAACCAATTGCTAAATAAGCTACTCTTATTACTTGCCCCAGCATAGACAACCAGGTGCAGTATCAGACTATCAGTAGCCATGAGACTGATATTCTATCAAGCTAATCAGCTTTATAGAATAAAATCTGAGACAGCAAACCTACATACTCAAATTTACCTTAATTATATAAACCAATGATTTGTTTCGAAAAGGATGTCCTATGTCCAGTCATAACCAATAAACGTATCAGATGGTTTTGATAAAAATAAACCTCCCGAGTCCTGTGCACACGAATTGAAGATAAAATGTCATGTTTATAATTGTGATTTCCCTATCTATGCAAATCACTAGTCTTGTTTTTTACGCAAGGAAGAAAAAATAGACACTCTTTACAATTATGCAGGAGTTTTTTCTGTTTCCTGGGTCTAGCTTTTCACTGAACATATGTTCCATTTTTGGCCTTTAAACCTTCTTATTTCCTTTAAAGATTGATCTAAATATCAAATTTTGATTATATTCCTTTCAAATAGACCCAGGATACTTTCGGTAACATTCTTTAAGCTGAATAAACACCGAGAATGAAATTATACTCTACCGAGTGTTGCGTTTAGATGTGGAAAGTTATGTCTCTCACTGTACAACACCTCATGTATCTCTCGTACTACAGTGCACTCAAGGGCCGCCATTTTTGTCTTCTTTGTCAATAAAACAATCTGTTCATGACAACATCGAGTTTCTATGTCAACCGCGTAAAATACACAAATGGTCTCTAGACAGGTGTACATGTATGAGCTTGTATGCACGTTGACCATAAATGTAGTGCTATGGTCTATAAGAAACACTCAAATAGACCATGATTATATATACAACAGATTAAAAAAAAAACAATTACAAGAGAAAAAATGATAATCACACCATGTAATACATTATGTAATATTTATTAATATTATTTATATATTTTATCATCCAAATATTATACAAAGAAATTCTACCTTATCATTATGTTGATGGTAAAAAAATGTTAGTCATCTTTTATGACCAGCTGCCACAGATGTCATGATGAGACAATAAAGGCTTGGAGTCTGCACCATGTTACACATTCACCCATGAGTGGGGTCTTTTATATGCCTCAGATCAGACACAGAGTATAAGACACACCAATATAAAGTTGCATTGTCTGTCAAATATGCAATTTTCTAAGATGCTATCAAACAGTTGAAAATTACCTTTATTAATCAAGGCACACTACATTTGTGTAAATTAATGATTTTGTAAGACATTAATTTCTTAAAGATAAATTATACATTGAGAGAAAATCCAGACCAAAACATTGGAAACACAATGGAAATGACATCATCACCATTGTTCAGTATTGTGATGTCATCACTGGGTTTGTTTACATATTGAGATTTTGATGGCATGAAAAACTAATATTTATATTATTTATTATAAATTAAAACTAAATTGTTGTGCAAAAGTGGGTATTTAATGGTGAAAAATATCATGAGACCAGAAGGCAGTATTGATTTAGATCATTATTTTAATGTGCAAAATTTGACAGACAGTGCACCTTTAACATCTCGTGTGACCAACATCCAGAGCTCCGAGATGTAGTTCATGAAGAGGACCCAGATCAGAATTCGAACCTGGGATTCTTAGTAAAGCTAGCTGGAGCTCCTTAACCGCTAGACCACTCAGCTTCCTCAAGGTCCTTTCTACGAGTTTGGATTTACTGAAAAATCGAGTCCTACTTCACAATCAAGTATATACACCATAATCGGAGTGTACATGTTGTTAACTCCACAAAAAAATACCAGTGGCCATTTGCACTACATTACCAAATTCAGGCCCATTATCAAGTTAGTGTTCTTATTTTCGGACTCATTGCTACACATCATTTTCTGTCCAGGCACTCGTACACAAAAACTGATTTGATTAATACTTTTGTTTTTTCACTGTTTTATTTTTGACAGTGGCCACAGCTGTTGTAATATTGAACACAAAGATCGACTCAGCCATTGAAATGGATATTTTCATTATAACATTCGCATATTTCGAAGTTTTTAATCTGTATTTTATCTGTATTGAAGAATGAAGTGATTTGAAATCATTGCCTTAAATCAATGTAGGTCATTTCTTAAGGTCCATTTAAGAGTCGTGATATTAATTCTTGAATAGCCTTAACAATGTATTGTAATAAATTATTAAATATTGAATGATGCAAGTTTTGGTGACGTACTTCTGGACCCCACAATTAACGCTACCCAATATTAAGACAACCTCAATATTACATGTAAGACCACTTTCGATGTAAAAAAAGTCAAATCGTTACAATTGCGACTACCCAATATTAAGACAATTTCTATTGAAAGGCCATATTGCCAGCTAAAACTGATTTACAATGAAAAATGTAAAAACCCTTCAAATTAAGATTACCTCTATTTTATGACCATCGAACAGTTCAAAATTAAAACGTTGGACCAGTAAACTGTATGTCGTCACCTCACAGCCCAGCAACCTAATTATGTAAATGTTTTGCTCGTTTACTCATCTCAAGTAAATTAATCAATTTCTCTTATTATAGTCTAAAGGCTGGCTTATGGTATTAAAGGTCTAACAATGAAATTACAGATGCGTTTAGGCAATTCTTGTTCTGACAAGCAGGCGATTCAGAAAAATTGCCTAAACTTAAAAAATATTCATTAAGTCTATACTCAGCCTATCGGCTACATAGTTTAACCAATCATTTTGTTTAACTAGGTAAACTAGCAAAGAATGTCCATAATTAGGTTGCTGGGCTGTGAGGTGACAGCACACAGGGAGTAGGCCTATATAACTCTTTAGCTTTTTCAAACTTAGCAATATGGTGCCAAGTGCAAATTAAACATCATAAAATAGTACATTACAAAACATGAATGCATAACATTACAAAACATGACAGTCCGAGGAAAAAAAGAAAGACATGAAAAACCATTTCCTTGCCATAATACATGCACAAACTTAGTACTGTATTTGAAATATTTCTTATTTATTTCATGAACATTATGATGTGCACTGCCAGTACACAGTAGGTCTGAAGGGGTAATTACCCCTGAAATTTTAATATCCTGTCTAAACAAAAACCCCTCTGGTACTTCATACTAAATGCCATGCAAGGCTGCAGAGATACATCATAATACTAACGTGTATCATAAACACATGTCTTAATGGCACTTTAATAGGTCTACCAACATGTCATGTACATGCTAATGATGTATGCATACATGCTTGGAGTGTATTTTAAGACTCTTATAGACTCCCTTTTAAATCTTTAAACCTCATTTAATGCTTAACACTTGGAAGGAGAGTTTCAAATATATCACTAACAGCTGTCATTCTATCGTGGAACACTTGAATAAAAAAAAAATGGTGAGAAAAACTGAAAAAAGAGACACTTTTCACTCGAAACTACAATACACAAACGAACATTTTGTAAACTTTTTTTTTTTGGGGGTTTTTTTCTTTCATGTTGATGTTATGTCAGCAGTAGGTTAGGAAAAGGTTAAAATGAAACCATGAAATGACCTGAGTCATCTGTCTTGTTCACTCACTGGGAATCCACTCCTTTCTGACAAAACTGCTGGTTCTTTTAACATAGAATGTAATCCGTTTCATTTTGGAAAGGAAATATATGTAGCCAAGGTCAATAAAAAAGCAAAAATGTCACTTAGCATTAATCTCTACTAGGTTGAAATTGAAATGAATACAAAATGTTGGCCATCTTCATGGGAATTAAGTCAAGGGAATTTTGTGAATTGCTCATGTTTTGATAAAACAGTTCAACCCGCCCCATCAGGCACCTATATAAAGCGACCACCTGCCATAAACGCCCATTATATTTATATTCTAACTCCCCCAGAGTTATGTGAATTTCCATTGTCGTAACCGTCTATTTAGCAAGATAGATAGATAGATAGATAGATTGATTGATAAAATATATTTATTAAAGGTAATAATTCAGATAAAAATGCTGTTTTCAATTGGCCCTTATAACAATAAAATCAAATATGTAGAAAATCACATTTTAAAAAGAACATAATTCAAAAATTGGCAAAAACATAATGCTTAAGATTTAAGGCATCTATCTGCCATATTGGTCAACTATGCTGAAGGTCCGGAGTTCGACTCTTGCCTGGGCACTCTTCATGAGCTACATCCCAGCTGGATGTAAATTGCATGGGGGCCAGTAAAATACCCCACCCATGGGGTAAACCTGAACTTTGGTGAGGACTACAATCATCTCATCATTACATTTGCCTCGGGCAGCTGGTCATATAAGCTTTAGACCCAGTAGTAGTTGACTATAGCATACTTTTACGTCCATGACTATAGTTTGTGAAATAGCTACAGCATGAGGCCCACAGGTGACAATCAGAACATCTCTTGGAATCCAGGTGCCATGGATGCCCCACAGGTGCCATATGGGCAAAACATGGCATGAATGGGGGCTCAGAAGACAGGGCTCATGGCATATGTGTGTAGCCTTCCACTGGAGTAGGTACCATGTGTTTCTAGGCATGGTGTCTGTTTGCAATAACCCAAAAGATGACAATAACAAGCTAGAGTCAACTGATCCCAGCTCTTTCTACACTTTGTTTTGGCTTGGCATATCCCAACAAACACGCCCCATGTTTTATTTCTCTTGTATTATCCCAAATAGAAAATCAGAGGGCAACCCCCAAAACATTTACAAAAGATGAACCCCTTATAACCCTTGTTTCATCTTACCCCTCCTTCTCCAGGGCACGTTCGACCCTAGAGGGGTTTTGGGGTTGTGTTTAAAGAACCCAAACTACCCCTCCTGAAAGAAAAACCCCCAGTTTGGATCATTTTCGACCTCACAAATATCATTTACCTGCCGACAATCCCCACAAAAACAACAGACCTGACCAGGTAATGCACCCCAAAACCTCGGGTCAATTCGTCCTCTGCAGGAAACGTCCACTTCAGACGAGTATGTTAGGGCGAAATCGTCCTCTTATTAGACATTACAATGGAACGTTTTCTTGGAGCAGATTGCACTGGCCTTAATAATAACAGAAACCCCATGATTAGCAACACCTTAACTAATTCTGCATTGTGGTTAATAAGGCATCCACCAATAGAGTCTTTTCACTGAGCAGCCCTGAGTTCAGCAAGACATAAGTCCTTCCTCTCCTCTTATTACTCGTTTTGCATTTCAGACATAGAAGATGATAACTACCTTATTCAATAAATATAACTTTCTCAGAAAAGAAACAAATATCAACGGAATGATAAGATGTCAAATATTCATTTAAATGCCCTAAAAATACTGCTGCTAGGATGCACTTCGCTTCAGCCAATCACAGTCAAGGGTGGGAACTTTTTCAGCCAATAGAATTGCAGTATTCTGTCATAGCCACCTAGTGGAAATATAGAGAACCTTATGTGAAAATCCACTATTCTACAATGGCCAGTTCTGCTGAAGGTCCTGGGTTTGATTCCAAGCCTGGTTGGGCACTCTTCATGAGCTACATCCCTGCATGTCGTTCGGTTGAGATGTTAAATTGGAGGTGCCTCGTTCTCCGTGTCTATGCTGAGGCAGTAAATGACCCAGGGTGTGGAATACAAAACATCTCATCATTATATCTGCATCTGGTAGCTGGCATATAAGCGGACTAAGCTTCAGACTAGTAGCATTTATATATAAGAATTAAAAGACAAAAATAAGTGAGTAACTTTAAGTGGACTTTACGATGCATTCGTCAATTCGTCCCCTGATAGAATCGTCTATAAAAAATTCACAAAGCAAAAATGAATTCCTACCTCGAAAATGCATGAAACAGCACTGACAGCACAGTGGGCTATGCCCATTCTGACTATGAAGATATACCAAAAAGATCTGTTTGCACTTACACACGATAAAAATACGAAAATAGTCAATAAAAATAAACTGGAACCAAAACGTTTGATGAAAAATAGGTTGAAATATGAGCATTGAGATCTCCCCAGGACATCAAGTCATCATCGAAGTACAACTCAATCTAGCCCAGTGCAGTATTTGAGCAGTCTGTATGGAGCAGCATTGAAGCAGGAATTTCTGCAACACCTTTTTGTCAACTTGCTTCTCCCAGTGTCTTTGTACTAACGGATTGGCCAGAGGCGCTACAAAGGACTTAATTGGGATGAAAGTTTTTAATTGTGGTGAAATCGACTTAAAACACTAGAAATCATATCTTAATTAGAAATACAGGGAGCAGCTTGTATCAACTCGAATTTAGACCATTTCTGTATCAAGAAACCTCATAATTAAAATCATAATAAGTTAAACGTGCATAATTTTTGAAAGGCTGTATTATTACCATATTTTGATCACCAATCTTTGGCCCAAAAAGAGTTCTTAGTGGCCTCATTATTTTTATATATTGGAACATGACCCAGTATTGAACCAACCTCAACATTAAGTCCACCCTACTGTTGGGACTATAAGTACCTCACTACCAAAAGGCCACCTTACTATCAAGACCACCTCACTGTTTAGACCCTCTGACTTTCACGACTACCTCACTATTAAGACCACCTCACTATCAAGACCACCTCACTGTTTAGACCACCTCACTATCAAGACCACCTCACTATCAAGACCACATCACTATCAAGACCACATCACTATTAAGACCACCTCACTATTAAGACCACCTCAATTTTAAGACTACTTCACCAAGACTACCTCACTATTACCTCAATACCTACCTAATACCTCAATACCTCACTATCACCTTAATACCTCACTATTACCATAATTGCGAAGTGTCACTGTATTTTTTTGGTGCACACCCCCAGGCTGTTGACAACTGAAACTTTCACTCAAGGTGACCTTCCCCCTCCCTAAATGGACTGCCCTAGAGGTCGGGACACCAGTCAAGGACAGGGCCTTCATTAACAGGTGACCGCCAGATGGCGCCATGGTTAATAGGGGCTAATGGGCGATCATCGTTTTGTCCTCAATCGTAACTATTTGCTAGGTAAACTAACAAATAGTGAGATAGCTTTACTGAAACTTCCAAGACAGTTTACTGAAATTTTAGCAGAATACAGTTAAATTCCATTACCATATCTTTTCTCTCAAATAAATAATCACATTCCAATGGCATTTTTCTTCACGTGACATTTCAAAATAAACTTAAGAGAAAGTTAGAGCAACTTGGCTTGGCTTGGGTAGAATAATTAGGATGAATACGATTTAGCTATTTAATATAATAATTTTTGGGCAATATTGTCGTCTTGGCAGTACACTGACTAGTCCAGCAGATCACATGACCTTACAAGTTGTGACAAATTTTCAATAAAATAAAAGTAGGTGGCTGAAACTTTAGTCACAAAGTTTATCACATTGCAGTGTATTACCAAAAGGTTAGTACAATATTTTCTCGACTCCTTCCAAGAATATACGATGACTGTAGTCTTGTAAATGCAAAACCCATTTTTTCTTCTATATATAACCAGCAAAAACCCTGTAAATATCTATTTTACCCCAAAAAAGTTATTACTGCAACAGGTGACCACAGAAGACTCTCGCGGAATCTCACATGGAATCTCGTGTATTCTCGAGAGATGCTGACATCACCTTATGACGTCATGTGTGAGATTCCAACATGACTCAATACAAACCCCTATATATCCCTCAATATCTTGATATCTGCAACAGATTTTTGGGGGGCATCTCTTGACACCCCATGGTTGATTCTACCCTTACCAAACACCCTCCAGGCTGATTCGATGAGCTCCAAAATGCCCAGGGTAGGTGTGGAGGGGTCAAGGGTCAAATTCTGACCTCACCCTCTCTGCTGCAGACATCTGACCTTACCCTACATATACCCCCCCCCCTCCTCTGCATATAGTGGTGCTCACTGCACTGTCTATAAATTACCCCAGAACCAAATCCAGGCACCACAAAATGACAGTCATGAAGTTTCAGAATTGAGACCATATCAAGATGACTTCAGTGATATTGCAATTGCAGAACATTTACGACAAATAATTCTTGTCATCCAATATCTATATCGTCGCGTTTTCTACACACAATTACTGAATGTATTCAATCAATCAATTTATTTGAAAATTATAAGTTATTAGTAGTAAAAACTGCTGACAACTCTTGATTGATATCTATTTTTAAATTAAGGACTACGTTCATTCAATCATTGCAAACTTGCAATGAAATAGCGCAATGCAAAAAATTAGGCAATTCATGATTTATAGGCTTGGAGAAATCTCTGGTTTTATCTAAAGTATCTATTTGTAAAAATAAATTGTTAATAGCTAAATTATTGCACATAAAACTTTGCAAAATAGGGCATTTGTAAATAATATAAGCTGAAAATTGACCAAAAATGGAATTGAGCTCTACGTACGAGCATGGACGTACGTCCATGGTACGAGTGACTAAAGTTAGTCAACACATGTGACACTCAGATAGTCAGTCGATTTGTTGGAAACCTATTCTAAATTGTGAGTACTCATCCTGACGAACTATTCCCATCACATTTTAGCTTGCAAGCTACAACAGCAACAAAATAAGAAGCCTACCTATGAATTGATAAATTTCCTCAAATTTTTTTGGCGCCAGTTCTAAATATTTGAGATTCGTCTGACATCCAGGCATTTATCGACTGGTGCTATGATAACAACTTCACACACCTGGCTGTGTGTAGTACTCATTGACCCGTCTATACATTCTTTTGGTGAATTCACAGCAAAACACGCGCCGTACAAATGATAAGCAGTGCATACGTAGTGACTGAGATGAGCAAAAAATTTTCCCGAAATAAATAAATAAAAATTAACAGATGGGGCAGATATATGAATGACTTACGTAAGTTGTTGTTCATTATTTATCGATATCATAATCGACACTATTATATGTTCGCATTTGTACATACATGAAATATTTGTTATGATTTGAGAATTACATAATATATTATGTCAGTGACATCAATACACTATGTTTACAAAGAGTATTTCTCGATTAAAACCTAGGGTATATAAAACGTACAATTATAAAATCTTGACCCCGGCGTCTATAATACCCCGGCGTCTATTTGCAACTAAAATATTTTAGACTTTATTTTCAAAGTCTTCGCCTCTATTAGACCCGTTTTAACTGAGAATATGAAAGTTCAAAAACGTGTCAAAAAAATTAAATTTCCCACCTGTGTCATCCATTGAATTGCGTATACGATCCGTTTTGATTTTCTTTTACATTATCCGGTATTTCCACATTTCGGTTTAACAGGTATTCAAAGTGGAATTGCTTCCGAACTTTCGCCACATATTGTTGACAGTCTGAAAACAACCAAAGAAAGGTCACAATGCAATCCTGTAGAACGTCAGTGCTCAATGGAACAGTCGAACGATTTATGACGTCACACAGGTTTGTTCCAAATCGTTAATTCCAAAACGCCAATCGTTAATTCCAAAATGCCAATTGTTATAAACTTCTACAAAGTGTTGCAAACAATATGTAATATCAACGATTTCACAAAAATGTACTAGATTTAAATAAATAATAAATATAGTACTGGATAGTATTAAAATCCTGGTGTGTAGTAAGTGCACATAAATCCAACATATATATGTATATCGAAGATACACTATGTAAGTGCTGCAAAAAAGCTGTCACGGCACAGGCACATCCTACCAGGGCAACGGCAGCACAAGAACTGAAAGGTGTGCCCCATCTGGGATGGTGGAGCAGCGCCCTCTACCGTAGGGGTTGGAACATGGTTGGAAGATGGGCAAGGAGGCTGGCTCCATCACCACAGCCGCATCAGCTGCAGCAGCAACAGCAGCAGCAGCAGAAACTCCGTAAAGTCATCAACATGTTTCTGTTCAACCACAGAATGTTCGCTACACCATCACCCCGCTATAACGGCCACAAATATTAACACAACCCCGATTAAACGAACATAACACCACTTTCTGTGATCACTGTACTGTAATTTTACTGTATACCAATTCCAGTATTAATACCACCTGGATTTAACGGCCATCCCAGTGGTTTTACAACGTAGTCTTAATAGCGGGGTTTCGCTGTATATAATAAAACTGTCTAAGCTGGTCGCTCTATCTAATCTAAGCAAGTGTATGGGCTCACAAAATAGAACAAGTTCACCTGTTTAAAAGTTTAGTTTCAAAATCAAAATTCCTGTAAACCTGAATGCCTCTTGCCTAGAGCCTAGACTGGCTCAGTTGACATGGGGTTAAACCCGAGACCCGAATTCCATCCCCCAACACCGGTCTTCGTGTTAAAAATTGTTTATTTTTATACCAGGCCAGTACAGGTAAACGATATAAGTGCTGTTTAAACTACAGTTTTTTTAACACAAATTCTTGAAATTATCGAAATAATTCATAGGTTTATCACACCATCTTTCTCAAAGACCCAATTCAATGTTCAATTGAATGTAAACCTATGAAAAGCTATCATGTTACAATTATTAGACAAAATTGTCACAATTGTATAATTTATAATTTTTCCAACCGATTTTATTCATTTGCTGCTTAACTTGTTTTTCAACACAAATTCTTGATAATATAATCAGTCTTTCTGTTTATCACACTATCTTAGTTTTTAAAGATCCAAATAAGAAAAAGTCATTAAATTATAGATGAAATTATCAAATTGGTATTGTGTTTTGGAGTAAAAATTCTTGAAATTATATTCAGTATAGTTTTATAGTAATCTGATACACTATCTTTGTTAAAAGATTTAACATCCATGGTTCGTTTGATGAAATTATCAAATTACATTATTCGAATCAAATTTCTGGCATCTTTATGTTATTTTCTTAATGAAAATATTACCATATCACATAGAATCTGTAGTCCATGCATGGAGACAAGAGTATCTACTCTTGTCTCCATGGTCCATGTCACATTAAAACATAATTTAGCCAGAAAACTTTTGACATGGTCTATATTATCTTGAGTAATCTAAATAACATCGTTCCTCCTTAATAACCATAGTTCCATCACATTATAGTTAACTCATGTCTCCATGGTTAACTTAAACCTACACTACTAATACGAAAGTCATGTGACTGCACGTGCACTAATCATGTGACTGGCAATAATTACGCAAGAATTCCCGGATGAAAAAATTAAGTACAAATAGAGTAATTAGTCAATTAGTGGTAGGGTAATAACTATACCATTATAATAATACTCGTTACAATTAGTTACAATTTACAACTGAAAACATGCACTGACTACACGCAAGTGTAGATAGATGGATAGATAGATAGATGGGTAGATGGGAAGATGGGGTAGATGGATAGATGGGCAAATAGATAGATAGATAGATAAATATATAGATAGATGGGGTAGATGGATAGATAGGCAAATAGAAAGATAGATAGCTAGGATAGATAGATAGATAAATATAAAGATAGATAGACAGATGGGGTAGATGGATAGATGGGCAAATAGATAGATAGCTAAGATAGATTGATAGATAGATAGATAACAGATGAAAGACCACCCCTATAAGGCAAGTTCTTGCCACTCACATGGGTTGATGAGATAAGTCCACACCACGTTACATCGTTTCCCCAATTGATGGGGTCTTTTACTTGCCTCAGCATAGACGATTACATAGGCCTGTAGATTTACTGATTCAATAGTGAATGCCACATGTGTAATTATGCATATCCAGATAGATAAGAAAGGAAACACTATCTATTTACCAATCTACCTATCTACCTATCCACCTATCCATCTATCTATATATTTATATATCTACATATCTATCTATATATCCATCTATCTATCTACCTATCTGTCTATCTATCTATCTATTTATCTACATATCTATTTATCTATCTATCCCTCTAACTATCCATCTATGCATCTATCTATTTATCCATCTAACTATCTAACTATCCATCTATCCATCTATCTATCTACCTATCTATCATTATATCCATTACTTTATTTACTAATATACTAGTTTCACAACACAATCCTCATTATTTTTATTTTTTAAACCAAAAAAAAAAAAAAAAAAAAAAAAACGCCCCAAAGATAAAGACAGACAAAAAAAAAATCCCAGCCCCAGAGAATTCTGTATCTGGAGCCAGAAATCTGAGCAGGACATACTCAACTTTTCTTTCCCAGCCAGATATCTCTTTCCGTTTTGCTTACGATTTGTGCTAAACAAGGGATCATGTATTCCAAACCAGGTCTAGGCACCAAGCTCACCTTGAATGACTCTACAATATAAATATATAATGATGTATTGGCTTTGGTTGGGTCATTTTCATATATTCATATATATTTACATCTTTCTTATTTAAATTTTTACCTTGAATGATATATCTAGTTCAGCCAAGATTTTACATCTGATGGTTAAAACAATTTTTAAAAAATCAGTCTTTTGGTGCTAGTTTGAAAATAATGGAGGCAGTGGCGTATTTAGGGAATGACCCCCCCCCCCCCTTTCCCGGCCCAAAAATACCCTTAAAAGCAAGCAAAATCATGCCAAAATTGGAACAGTTTCTTGCAATTATTGAGAATTGATGGTCTAAAAATGTAATATTTCTCGTTTTTTTCTTTTCAAAGAATTTTTTCCGACTGCATCCAAATGTGACATTAAATTCCGCGTTCTCAGGGCTCGCTATTATTATTGGTTCCTGGATTTGGCTTGTCAGTGCCCCTCCCCCCTAACAAATTTCTAAATACGCCACTGAATGGTCGTTCACAGCAGATGGTCGTTGTGTAGGGGTGGTCGCTATGACAGTATAACAGAAATGCATCTAATTAATAAAAATACGATATTATATATTATGTAAGCCTATAATGAAACTGTCATAGTATCTATTATAACATTGGCCTCAATCTGGGACCACCACACAATCAAAATTATTTATAAGATTATTCATAAAATAATTCTTTTTTGGTTATCATATGACATAAATTAAGTAGGCCTGTAACAATCACAACACTTTTTATCTTTTTATTGTTAATAATTTTTTTGTTAACTTTAGTTTGCATGGTTGTAATTGTTACGTTCTAAATAATAAATCTGATCAAAGCAATGTCTAATTTAATTATAATATCTCTATTTTGCACCTGATATAATTCCACAACAATATCCACCTTAGCACCAGGTGTGCAACTATTTCCTTATCCAGGCGTTATCAGATACACTGGCTGGCTTTTGTGGCATTTAAATCTTTAGATAATATCTCAATATGTCAATTAAATGAGCCGTTACCCTCAACACTCTAATGATATAGCCAAATAAACACCAGCAAAATACTACACACAAATTATCTACACAGTGTTTAGAGTTAGCATCATGATAAATGACATAATTCATGGGTTTTTAATGGAAAAAATATTTTACTTTTTACTATTATCACTCTTTTAAGAGTGTAGTTATGACACGATGTGGACTACTTGAAAATTTATGGTTTTCAAGATATCATTTACACTAAGTCAATATGTTTATGACTTAACAGAATATTTTTCTCCGCCCAATCCTTAAATAATATTTAAGGATTTAAGGACCTGCTAACAAGTACACTGATTAAGTTAATAGAAAACTACTTGACAACACAATTAATGATTTGTTAAACAATGTAAATCAAAAATATATTAGAACTTTTTTAATTTTTATTTTTATTTGTTATTGCTCTTTTATTTTGTATCTTGGTCAAACAAATAGAGGAAAGAAAGAATAAGGAAAGAATTACGGAAGGAAAGAATTTAAGGAAATAAAACAGAAAGAATTTAGGAAAGAAAAAAAAAGAATCCAAAAAAAGTAACTTGAAAGAAAAAATAAAGGTAAGAAAGAAGGAAAGAAAGAAAGAAAAAAAAGATAGAAAGAAAGAAATAACATGTCTAGCACCATTAAATTCCAATACACTTTGTGTGTTTGTTTATCTCACTGTTTTTGCTTGACCTTCAACACAAACAAAACTCCGTCACAAAGCGCGTCACAACGTCATGAGCAGCGTCATGGGGAACGTCTTGGGCGTCTGGAAACGTTCTATCCTTACCCATGAGTAAATTTAAACAGGAACTCATGGTTTGTGTCGCCACAAAACGAACTATTGCGGTATTTTTTGATAGAGAGCAGAGAAAATTTAAAGAGCCACAGTCGACTTGTTTTCTTAGAAATTACAGCGACTGGAAAATGTCAGTATGACAGGCATATGTCAAACTATTGAGAATGGAATATTGAAAATCATGTCACTTTCATGATATTCCAGATTTGGATTCTAGACCCGATTGGGATTCTAGACCCAATTGAGATTCTAGACCCAATTGAGAAAATACAGGTATTGATTTATAATGCAGTTTTTTTTACATGTAGTGAATTCTACGAACCTATATGTCATCAATAGGTCTATAATATTGGCATTTTATTTTATTTCAGGTAAAAAAATAAACCTTATCATATTTATTCAAGATAACAATAGCCCCGGCCTGTAAACGGGACAAACTTCTATTATAGAAAATACAGCATATTAGATTATAATATTATATGTCATATAAACTATATTGGCATTTGTCTGACTAAAAATCAAGATTTATGATATTTTCAAGGTCACACAAACCCCGGCTTATAAACGAGACTGACCTCTATTATGATAGAAATACATATATAACGTATCTTACAGTCTTAATCCATAGCAAATAGCACATATAGCAGCTAGGGTGTCACCTTTGACTGCTATATTTTTCCACTTGATACATTTAACATGTGTAGGTGACAAGAGGTCCCTAGTCCTGCTGGCCTGTCTGGTGCATAAGGAATTTTCCCACCACTGCTTAAACAATATGTCTTCAGATGTGTAGAGATACAGTGAAACCTGTGTACAGCGACCACCCAGAATAGATAAATATGGCCGTTAAATTAAAAATGCATTTCAGAGTTTTTGAAAAATTTATTAAGGAGGTAAAACAGACTATTTACTTCTTTCAGTGTTTGGGATTTTGAATATATTGGCCATTTACAGCAGGTCGTTCTACACTTGTAAGTGGGCGTTTAACACAGGTTTGATGGTATAAGACATACCTAGATGGTTTTTTATAGATTGCCCAAATTGCTGGTAAATACAGTGTCCGTTGATAGCAATGTCTCAATGCTACTGGGTCTGAAGCTTAGTCAGCTTGTATGACCAGCTGCCAGAGGCAGATGTAATGATGAGATGATTAGGCATGGAGTCCACACCATGTTACACATTTACCCCATGGGTGGGGTCTTTTAATTGCCCAGCATAGACACCAAGTACAAGGCACCTCCAATTTCCAGGTCGCTCAGCATATGTGGTTGCTTAATACAGGTTTGATTGTATGAGTCACAGATAGTCGGGGATAGCCCAAATTGCAGGTGAATAGTGTCTGTTTTAAGCAGGTAGCTCTCTAAAAATGGTCGTTAAAGACAGGTTTAACTGCATAAAACAGAATTTTATGGATTGCCCTCACTGCATGCCCTGACTACGTACCTTCACTTCATGCCTTTACTGTGTGCCCTCACTGCACAGCCCTCACTGTGTGCCCCTCACTGCCCAGCCCTCACTGTGTGCCCTCACTGCATAGCCCTCACTGCATAGCCCCTCACCGTGTGCCTCACCGTGTGCCTCACCGTGTGCCCTCACCGTGTGCCCTCACCGTGTGCCCTCACCGTGTGCCCTCACCGTGTGCCCTCACCGTGTGCCCTCACCGTGTGCCCTCACCGTGTGCCCTCACCGTGTGCCCTTTACTGCATAGCCCTCACTGCATAGCCTTCACCGCATAGCCTTCAATACATAGCCCTCACTACATGCCCCTCACTGCATAGCCCTCAATACACAGCCCTCACTACATAGCCCTCACTGCATGGACCTCACTGCATAGCCCTCCAGGCCTTGCCCAAGTTGCCCTCACAGCATGAGCAAAGTTAGTACAGTAAATTCTTCACTCAAAACTGCTGTATTTACGGTATTTTCCAATGTTTTTGATCTGTTCACACATGGGTGTCTTCGAGTTTAGTTGCGAGTTCCCAGACTGATTGTGGGAATTTCTTTTTACCCCATAAACCACCTGTGAACAGGGGTGATAGTCACACCCCTCCGTCAAAAGTATCTAGACGTTTATTATCCCGCCCTAGAGTATGAACCCCCCCCCCCCCCCCCCATCCCTGAATTTTTGTCACCCTGTTTGTCCCACCCTTCATCCCATAATAAAACTACAAAATCACTGTTTGCAACACTCTGTGACATTACACACTGACTTGCACTGATTTAACAGTTTTGGCACCAGTGATTGATGACACCAAGGCATTCCAATGTCATATATAGTGTTTTGTATTTAATACTTAAATATACAGTAAACCCTCACTATTGGGGACCACTTTGCATGGTCTTAAAATAAAGGTGGTCCTAATACTGGGTGTTCTTATTTTCCAAATACAGTAGGTTTCATCTGCTTAGCACATGGACTGTTAGAAGACATTCGTATTGGACAGTGGACATTATTTCACAAGCCAACGAACTTAGGCTGAGATAGTCTTAATTTGATGGTCTTATTATATGTAAAATCGGAGTAGTCTAATCTGATTTATGGTAATATAATTCGCTGAAGTTTTCATACATCAGGAAAATGATTACATTGGGCAGTTTGAGTTTAATATATGTGCTGTGTCTTAATTTTTGCTTCTTTTTTTAAATATAGTGCATTTTAAGTTTGGGGCAAACACCCTTCTATCTATCAATCAATCTATCAATCTATCAATCTATCAATCTTTCTATCCATCTATCCATCTATCCATCTATCAGTCTATCAATCTATCAATCTATCAATTTATCTATCTATCAATCAATCAATCAATCTATCTATCTATCAATCTATCTATCTATCTATCTACCTATCAATCAATCAATCAATCTATCTATCTATCTAGCAATATTTCAATCTATCTATCTATCAATCTATCATATCAATCTATCTATCTACCTGTCAATCAATCAATCAATCAATCAATTTACCTATCTATCCATCCATCCATCTATCACTTATACTTTTCTTATGAAAGTCACCCACGCACAGAGGATGATGAAAGTTAATATTTTTACTTCCACCTTTCTCGAGGGCCTTTAGATGGCCCTACAATGCTTATTTCTTAATCGTTTCACCCCTTAGCACCCTGTTGTGCCTGGCATCTTAGATTAGGGTTAATGACCCCAGAGGTCAAGTACTCCATGACCTCACTTGACCTTTGATGTAATGCTCATAAAATTCCCAGGGCAGCTGATGGGGTGTCTTGGGGGGTCACTGAGGTCACGCGACTGTCTCCAAAGTCTC
Source organism: Alitta virens (assembly GCA_932294295.1). Lineage (NCBI taxonomy): Eukaryota > Metazoa > Annelida > Polychaeta > Phyllodocida > Nereididae > Alitta > Alitta virens. The sequence continues at coordinate 15,282,251 of OW028580.1, read as the reverse complement.
TTGCTCGCGAGATGTCATCAAGGTCTTTCGTGTCATGTGCTTGGAAACTGTGAAACAGTGAACTGTCTCTAGTCAAGAATAAAAAAATATTTGAAAAAATGTATAACACAGAACACCTCGTTACAACAAAGCAACAAAAGGCTGCTTCCTCTACAGGCACTCTGCTGGCTTCAGAGTAATCCAATAATGAGGGGGAATCCCCTAAAATGTCGCACAATGCAGTTTGAGCCGAGTATAATCTCTGTGATTAACGCAGTAACTAGAGTTTCATAGGTGTTACAGAACCCTATTTTATGCCTCCTAATGCATTGACTGAAGGCATCAGGCGTTGACCTTTTTCGAACGAACTCACCAGAAAATGTCACTGCCTCCCAATGGAAATGCCAGAGTGGAAATGAGAATATTACACGTAAGAGTGGTCAGAGAAATAGTAAGATCCGGCTGAAGACATTTTGGATCCAGGTGTGATCGCTTTTAACCTTCCCAATGCAATTTCTGTGTTTTCTTTTTTCAACTTATTTTTACCTGTTTTTTCTATCTATCTATCTATCTATCTATCTATCCATCTATCCATCTATCTATCTATCACTCTACCTGTCTATCACTCTACCTGTCTATCTATCTATCTATCTATCTACCTATCTATCTATCCATCTATCAGCGCCACTTGTGCTGGTCGGCGCTGCGCCATCCTTGGATGAACTAGCCTTGGATCAAGTTGGATGAACTAGTCTTGGATGAACTAGTCTTGGATGAACTAGTCTTGGATGGACTAGCCTTGGATGAACTAGTCTTGGATGGACTAGCCTTGGATGAACTAGTCTTGGATGAACTAGTCTTGGATGAACTAGTCTAGTTCATCCAAGCTTATACGCGTACTACATACAGATTATCCCATGGCCAACTTGCCCTTTAAGTGGCCCTAGACGTAGTAGTTACTTAGCTCATGTTAAATTTGTGATTTATGTGTTACTTAATGTAACTTACACTATTTTTTTAGCAGTACGGTTTATTATTTTATTATACTGCAGGTGATAGAACTATTTAAGACCTCAGATTTGTTTTGTCTGGTTTTATCATATATTTTTTTTCAAAATACTAATTTTGTAGCTTAATTTCCATGGAATCCAATGCAGATGAGTCTAATATTGGGCGATTTTAATTGTGAGGTTTTTACAGTGGTATACTCCCATGCATATCAGGTCATTAATAATATCCACTCACAGCACTATCATATTAAATAATTCAAGTTAGTACCCTCAACTTATTATTCATGCCCCCGACACTTGATGAAATGATCGAAACAAGTTCATATCAGTTTTGCCATGCCACTATCATAACAAAACCTGTAATTGAATCCATATTTACTTCATAACATATTATTTTATCATCTTCACACCTTGCATTTTATGATAAATATTATCATTTCCTGTCTGCAGTCTATAATATATGGTGGCAAACCACGAAAGTCATAAATCATGACAACCCATGGCATGACTTGAGTTCTATTCTATCATACTTGTCATAAGAGAGGGTAAAACTGACTAAATTTCCCCCCAGACTGTCAAATCTAACTTGCCCCTTGTACCCTCCAACATAAATGATAAGCTAAAGAAGGGGTGACAGCTTTTTAACCCCCCTATTTATCGGTACCTCTCTCAGACAGCCACCCTGTCAAGTAGACAACCCCAAAGATAGGGGTTATCTTTTATGACGCTATGGGGAATCCCTTATATCTCTCTCTTTTTTCTTCTTTTTTCCCAACTTTTTTCCCCATGTTTTTCATTTTTATTTTACCCTATGATCCATCAGCTAATAATGCAGAAAAAACGTAATGGGGGCGACCCCAACTCAGTCACACAACAAATCACGTCATACCAGGGTGTTTTACCCGCATTTTTACCCCTTTTTGCTGTCATGCAGGCTGCGATAAATGTCCTACCCTGTTTTAGTCAATTTAATGATTCGACATAACTGTCTATTACTGTCCGTTATGGTAGTTACCTTAAATCTATCCATGCACACATTTCATAAATTAGTTTCGGTTCCAAACATTCCATAATTTTCTAGGAACCAAAAGGTTTTTCACATTTCTTGATGTTTCACGTGTATTTATTTTGACCTCGCTTCTCCATTAGCCCTCATCTCTACCCGGTGTCTATGCTGCGGTAACTGGAAGACCCCACCCATGGGATAAATGTGTATAATGGTGTGGACTCAAAGCCCTACCATATCATCATTTTGTCTGCCTCTTGCAGCTGGTTTTATAAGCTGGCTGAGCTTCAGACCAGTGGCACTGAGATATTAGATATCATGCTCCTCTCTTCTCTCTTCTCTCCTCTCTCCTCTCCTCTCAGGTCCTCTCCTCTCTTCTCTTCTCCTCTCCTCTCCTCTCCTCTCCTCTCCTCTCCTCTCCTCTCCTCTCCTCTCCTCTCCTCTCCTCTCCTCTCCTCTCCTCTCCTCTCCTCTCCTCTCCTCTCCTCTCCTCTCCTCTCCTCTACACACCTCTTCTCTCCACTCAACTCTCCTTAACTCTCCTCTCTTCTCTTTTCTCTCCTCTCATGTCCTCTCCTCTCATGTCCTCTCCTCTCAGGTCTTCTCCTCTACTCTCAGGTCCTCTACTCTCAGGTCCGATCCTCTGTTCTCTCCACTCCTCTCCACTCCACACCTCTCCTCTCCACTCCTCTTCTCTCCACTCTCCTCAACTCGCCTCTCCTCTCCTATCCTCTCCAGCCTTCTCCATTGGCAGTACAGCGAGTATAGAACCGCTGTTTGTCATCCGCATTTTGTGTGAGTACACACTGTCATTTTTTCTGCCATTTTTTTCCCCCTTCTCTTTTTCAATAAATGGGTCCATGGCTTGCAGACAGTGGGACAGGTGTTCCTAGTCTGTTTGCCTGCCAGAAATAAAGGTCTCAAAACACAAGTCCCCTTGAAACTCCACACATACACTGAGCAGTGGCTTGAAGAGATGTTTGTGTAAATATTTGGAGACCCCAGAAGAAAGGTTTAACACAAATTACAGCAGCTACTGTGCAGTCAAGTCACTGCCTTTCCACTCGGCCTGTCAGTTTGAAGGCTTGATGTCCTGCCTTTCAAACTTAATTACTGAAGTTTTGGTAATTATTTTGGACGTCAGGAATATGTTAGGGGGTAATTGAAGGAAGGAAGGAAGGAAGGAAGGAAGGAAGGAAGGAAGGAAGGAAGGAAGGAAGGAAGGAAGGAAGGAAGGAAGGAAGGAAGGAAGGAAGGAAGGAAGGAAGGAAGGAAGGAAGGAAGGAAGGAAGGAAGGAAGGAAGGAAGGAAGGAAGGAAGGAAGGAAGGAAGGAAGGAAGGAAGGAAGGAAGGAAGGAAGGAAGGAATTGCCAATGTAATAATTTAAAGTCCAGAAAAGAAAATCAACATAAACCAATCTATCAATCTGTCTCGAAGCAATCAACCAATCAATCGAAAATCCACTTTAGTGAGTGAATTTATAAATCAATCAATCAATGCATTAATGGAGCAATCATGATCAATCATTCTAATTTACCAATAAATAAATTACCTTGAAATGTACTTAAAATGTTTTTTTAATGTTAATAGATAGATAGATAGATAGATAGATAGAACAAGTTCCCCTTCTATCTACTATCTTTCTTCTTTGCTTGCTTGTTTGCACGCATTAATGCCTTATTGTTGCTTTATCGCTTTCTTGCCTGCCAACATGATTGGGGCGGAAACCCTACTATGTCAGTATACACTTCAACATATATATATTTGCTGACAGGGCAAACGTAAAACTCAAACATTTCGACACGAAATGAATTTCCTAAGTTCATTTAGTCTTGCCAGGGCTGTCCTCAAAACTCATGACTGAATTTTCTCACTTCATAACAACAGACAGGAAGACAGTTGTCAACTGAACTGGTTTCAGACCACACTTAATTACACTCCATAATTGTTTAGAATATTTAGAGCTAGATTGTCATGTTATGCTGTGTATTTATTGTCCTAATGTTTGGTATTATCGTGTTGTGTTGTCTTGTCTGAATGTAATGTTAAATTTCTGAACATTTGTCAGTTCATATATGGCAGACGTGATGATGAGATGGGTTTAGGAATACACCTGGGGTGGGGCCTGTCCATAGCCTCAGCATAAAACACCAAATGGAAGGCCCCAGAATAGGTTATCTCACTCATATGCATAAAAGCCATCTTAAAAATACAAAATTCTTACGACAGACCGGATGTCAGACTCGTTGATTAGTTGTCAGTAATTTGTGACCCACCAGCAGCAGACCTCTTCTGGCAAGAGTCTTTCTCGAATGACTGGTAAAAACGAAAAGTATGCTCAACCGTTCAACAAAATTTTGACATATGGCTCCCATTCACGACTGACTGACTGACTGACTGACAGGAAAAATTAACTAACTTTTAAAGGTAGGGCTGGCTGACTGACTGACTGACTGACTGACTAGCTGACTGTCTAGCTGACTGTCTAGCTGACTGTCTAGCTGACTGACTGACTGTCTAGCTGACTGACTGACTGACTGTCTAGCTGACTGACTGACTGTCTGACTGAATGACTGACCTCATTAAAACATTGTTGTGACCTAAACTGCGTTCTTTTATTTTTACTTATCTTACCCCACAATAAAGACCACCTCACTATTACGACCCATAAAATGTACAGTATAGTGATCGCAATAACGAGATTTCACTGTAAGTGTCTCATTCACATTCCTATTGTAGTAACCCCCTGGCCCTCGTTACAATGGGGTCCTATGAAAAAACCATTAAAACTTTTTTTTTTAAGTTTATTTTAAGTAAAGTATCAGATCTCGCAGGAGGCATAAAAAGAGTAAAAGCAGATGAAATATAAAAGATGTCACCAGGATTTTCAAAATACATTAACTTCAACCAGAATACCCTAACAACAATACTAGCATTGTGTGTCAGAATGAATAATGCCTGATTTCTGTAGTTCACGACTTTAAAAATTAACAAAATTAAAAAATGACATTCTCAACTTGACATTTCAAAGTCAAGTGTTTCCCTATGAATTCTTAAAAGCCACTTTGTCAACACAATAATTAATAACAGAGTTAAAACGGACAAAAAAATGACTTTTCATATTTTTTAATTTGTGATATATTTTTTTCGAATTTTGTTTTTAATGTAGATTTACAAAAATTCTCAGCTACTTGGAATTAAACATAATACATATGTAGAGCTTGACGCTACACAATTGTTTATTTGTTAACTTACCAAGCAGAATCATTTGATAGACTTTGCTTTTAACAATCGGTTATATAGGTTATTACGTATTAGCTCACTTAATGGTATAGTAAGGGGTCTACCAATTTTTCTTTTGGGGGAGGGGGGTAGGAGGGGATCATAATTCTTCCATTAAAATAGTTTTCTGTGACCACGACACCTAACCATGATGACATTACATACTGGGCCTAAAATATATAATCATTATGTTATTTCACAAATCATTTGTAATCAATACATGGCCAATTGTGCCACGTGCGTTTTCCATGCGTTTCGATAAACGCATGGTTTTTGCCTCATTATAATTAGCTAAAAACCATGCGTTTATCCTTCTCATGGAAAATGCACGTGGCACATTTGGCCATGTACCACTGATTTATGCAATCGAAAGTCAAATAGTTTGCTGAGGTTTCATGCAGTTCTTCATCCTTGTCCTAATAAAATATTCAAAAAATGACAATTTCATGTACCTATAAATACATCAGCATGTTACGTGTTAAAGACCCTTTTCACCAATTGAAATATTTTACGTTGACATGTTAAATTTTAGCCGCAGTGGGACCTCACAATTAAGACCACTCAATATTAAGGCCACCTGGATTTAATGAACAATTCTTACGATCCAAAATGATCCAAATCTACAAATGATGTGAAAAATAAAGTTTTAGAATAAAGACCTATTAATAAGGCAACTTCAATGATTAAGATCACCTCACTATTAAGGCCATTTCCCAATTAAACCATTGCCATGAAGACAAGAAATATATACACTAGTTGGGTCTTTATCAGGGTCTTAATGGCGAGGTTCTAATGCACAGTTAAACTTGTATTAAGCGACCATTCAATGAATTAGATAAAATAGGCATTTTACAACTGGTGGTCGTTATAGCAGGTGGTTGTTCTGTACAAGTGGACAGGCAGGTCTGACTGTATTAAGAAAACCTCGCATTTAAGACCACCCATTTTTGGACCCAAATGTATTCTTAGTAAGTTTTGTTCTTAACATTGTATTTTACCACCTCACGATCAAGATAAGTATTACAAAGTATTTGCACTTTAAATCAGGAAGAACTTTTAATTGGTGTCATAATTATTTTCTTACACAATTTAGCAGGTTTCATAAATTGTTATCTTAATTCATTTATTTTCGTCTTCATTTCTGTTTTAGTTAATCAATTTGTAACAGTGTCTTGTAACAGAGTTTTTTCTCAAAATTTAACCCTGTATAAATACATTGTACGTTTTAATAAGTAAACTAATTGACTCAGGTGATCTCAATGTCGAAGTTACCCTGTACGGGGTAAAATGAATGCTGGGGTTTACTATCATACTCAGGTGTCCATAGCAGGATGTTGAATGTTTATCAGAAAGGGGGGGGGGGGCTTTAAAAGGGAGGGGGGGGGGGGTACAGGATCTTTGGTCCAGTGAACACAACTATACGCAACAGTGGCTGGCCCCAGTTCATGCTCACCACTGCAATGCTATGTAAAGATAGCAAAAGATAGTTAAAGTCACCCCCTAATCATGATGTTGCATTATCAATATATTGTGTGGATAAGATAAAATGAAATAGCGCGAAAATAGTGTTGACCTTGGAGGAATAGGTCTAATAGAGTCTTTTCACTGAACAGCTCTGAATTCAGCAGTACATAAGTCTTTCCTCTCCTCTTATTACTCATTTTGCTTTTCAGACACAGTAGGTAATAACTAACTGATTCCATCATATAACTTTCTCAGAAAAATAACAAAAATCAACCAAATAATAAAGTGTCAAATATACATTAAAATGCACTAAAAAATACTGCTGCAAGGATTCACTTTGCTTCAGCCAATCACAGCCAAGGGCAAGAACATTTTCAGCCAATAGAATTGCAGTATTCTGTTTTAGCCACCTGGTGGAAATACATGAAAATCCACTATTATGAACACTATCAATCACTTAAAAGTGGTCTTAATATCGAGGGTCGTCTTGGATCAGGAACTCTCATATTTTGTAGGAATTTTTTCTGGACTTTTTCTAAAGCAATATAACAATTCAGGGATCTAGCAAATGACTCAAAAGTGAGGTGATCTTATTTGAGGGAGTCACTAGAGGGGTCTATCATAATAGTGAGGTAGTCATAAATTTGAAACTTTCTCACCTGATAATCACACTTTGGATAGAAAAAAAAAGTGGTCTCAAAATTACTATATTATTGATTATATTATAGTGTGGTCTTAATTGTGAGGTTCGATTGTACTTTCGCCATTTTAGGATCACACTAGGTACATATTAAACAACCTCAATGGTGAAGTGATCTCAATAGTGAAATAAATAATACAATTATTAGCAACAATACAATCGGGTCAACAATTTAATTGGTGATCTTTATAGCGATGTATTTTTAATAGCTAAGTGTCTTAAAGGGAGGTTAAATAGTGCCACTAGTTTAACTCTATTTTAGCTAAGAATTTAATATTAATGTGATCTTATAAGTGAGGTGGTCTTAATAATGAATAACGATACATGGCCAATTGTGCCACATGCGTTTTCCATTCATTTGGATAAACGCGTGATTTTTTTCTCATTATAATTAGCTAAAAACCATGCGTTTTCCAAGCGTTTATCCTTCTCATGGAAAATGCACGTGGCACATTTGGCCATGTATGGTCTTAATAGTGAGGTGTCTCAAATAGAATTTATACAGTACCACTATTTTTGCTACAAATTCCACTTCAATACACCATACTACAAATGCTACCATCCTCAATAGAATCAGAAATTGCACACTGTCTATCAGTACACTAGAAACTTGAATTGTTTACCATAGTACGCTAAACCAAACTTAGTTCTTCACTTCAGATAAGTCAAGAGGTTTTTTTCCTTTCAGTTCTTGTTAACCTTTATCAAGTGGGGCATATTTCCTCCACCATTTTGTGGTTATCGTATTTTGATTACAGGAGTAGCTATCTTCATTGACGCACGGTGGCTACCATCACAATGCACAGCTACGCACAACTGTGTCAAATGCTTCAGCCCTATCAATAAATACTGCACAGTAATTCTGACAGAATCGAATGCTTTAGTCATATCATAAACTTATATACAGCCATGCAACAACTGACAATCGCAATAAATATCGTATTTGAACTATGTCAAATACCTTGGTCATACATGGCCAAATGTGCCACGTGCGTTTTCCATGAGAAAGAAAAACGCATGGAAAACGCATGGTTTTTGCTTCATTATAATTAGCTAAAAACCATGCATTTTCCATGCGTTTATCCTTCTCATGGAAAACGCACGTGGCACATTTGACCATGTATCGACAAAAGCAGCACAGCAACTCTGATCGAATCTTAAGCTTTAGTCGAATCATAATCCTGTATAAATCAATGAAACAAAACAAAAAATGATATATAGTATATTAACTGCATGTCTCGCTCATATCCAATTTGACAGAATCAAAAGCTTTACAGAGCAATTCAACAATAGACATTGTACGTACCTATGTCTCAATGCTACTGGGTCTGAAGCTTAGTAAGCTTATATGAGCAGCTGCCAGAGGCAGACGTAATGATGAGATGCTAAGGTTTGGAGTCCACTCCATGTTACACATCTATGATGCTACATGGGTGGGGTCTGTTACTTGCCTTAGCAAAGACACCAATTAAATGTCGTATTTGCAACAACAAAGATTGACTGTTGTACAAAGTATATGCCATGGCAATTAATATATGCTGGATACTATTCAAATAGAGAGCTATAGTCCCAGCTATAGCCACGGCATTTATACGAGATAAAAGGAGTTAGGGAGTTTATTTGATTTCCAACCTATATGTTACATGGCCCATTGTGCCACGCACGTTTTCCGCATGGTTTTTGCCTCATTTTAATCAGCTAAAAACCATGCACATTTGGCCATGTAGAACCAAGCAGAACATAGATTTTGTAACTAAAAAATGACTTTTATTCAGCAATTTGGTGGGTAACCAGCCTAGTACGGTAAAGAAAAAAGTGATTATTTTTTTTCTTCACCAAAAACAAAAAAAAAAGAGCAATGTGATAAAGACTTGTTTATGATGAGACAGAGCTTGGGGGTGATGAAATCAATGTTACCATGGCAACAACAGCAGACAGGAAGGGCCCATCACTTCACCCCTGTATCCCCCCAGCCCCCAAAACTCTTCGCCCCTCGAGCTTTGCACCTTGAATTGGTCCTGAGGCAGGGCCCTGGAGCCACCCTAGCATCTTCAGCATGTCATAACCCATGTAAACAACATGTCAAATACATGTCAGTTGCATAATAGCCCCTTGTTACAGCTGATAGATGGTCTTCCCTGGAATCCATCATTCCTGATAAAAGAACAATGCATCCTTTATACTTTGTGTTTAGAGGGGAAGAACTCGACAAACACACCCAGGAAATATATTGAATTAGTCGCACAATAGAGCTTACACCTTTCCTGCTCCACTTATCTCTGAATCTGTCTGTCCGTGACATTTATTTATATGTTTGTCCGCCGACGGTATGTCTGTCTATTTGTTGTCTATCTCGCTATTGAATTGTCTTTCTAGCCGTCTATCTAGCCATCTAACTAGGCTTCTATCTAGTCGTCTAGCCATCTATCTATCATGTATCCATCCATCCATCTATCCATCTATCTACCTTTCTATCTATCTACCTATCTACCTACCTATCATCTAACTATCTATCTATCTATCTATCTATCTATCTATCTATCTACCTACCTATCTATCTACCTACCTGTCTATATATCTATCTATGCCATCTTCCTTTATCTCTGAGTATCTGTCTGTCATAGCTGCACAAATACCATAGCATCTGTACACAATGCCCAGTATATTGGGGTCTTGTACTTTCCCGTCCTCCCCTATTTAGTGCAAGGTCAAGGGAACGTCAAGACGCTGTGACATTTACATGACCACGGCCGTCACAAGGAACGCCATAGCGTTAATAAGACTGTCAGGTGGGGATGTTTGGGCTAACGAGAAATGTGCACTACAGAAATTCTAGACGGTTCACCTGCGAGGTCATATCTTCGACAAGGTCAAATAGTCAACAAGGTGAACTTCATCTTGCAGTAGTACAGCATAATTCTCGAATACAAGCCGGGGTACATGTAACATAGCTCTAGGTCATATATAATATTATATATATATCCTCGGAGACTGGAGTTCATTGCTAAAATTGTGTAACATTTTATGTCAGTGAGGTCACACTTGACATCTATCTGAGACCAGGCTTCTAATCGAGAAAAGACAGCTCATAATATCTGTACCTGGCTGTGGTCTAAACATGCCAAAGCCAGCTGCTTCTGTCCACTTCTATAGCTAATAATTGGCTTACATCTATCATCAGATAAATATAAACCTTGGTAAATGTAAGAAATTAATCTAATATATCATAAATATGTATTTTTAGATCCGGTTTTGAACAGCCACTAATTACAGCCTTGTCTTGGTTTAATTTGACGGGCGTTTTTTAATCAAATTAACTGTACCTTACAATTAATTCACAATTAAGATCACCTTATAAATTCACAATTAAGACCACCTCTCCATTAAGACCACTGAATTTTATTAGACCCAATTCGCTAATATAAACTACTACTGTATCCTATCATAATCTCGTAGCGACCCCAAAATTAAGACCACTTCACTAATAAACTTGAGAATTTCTGCACCAAAAAAAAATAATTAAATAGAATCTCCCACTATTATGATGATATAATATAAGCTAAAATAGCAATTGTGTTAAAAATTCAAGTCAAATGATAAATTTTAGTCCATGAAAATGTTGAATGCACCGATATGGCCCAGTTAAATATTGCAGTAGCAGCTAGAAATAGACTTAAGAGGGCAGAGGGTTACCTTATCACCCCTCTATCACCCCTCTAACTTCATGGAATTTTGATTTCTCAAGCCCCTCTGGTTTCACATTTCTTCACTTGATATCAAAAATAAAACTCTTGACAAAACTCTCAACCTAATGTTCTGTAATCCGAGTTGTGTTTTGAGTTCCGTTTCACTGAGACTGAGATTCGAGCCTGATACTCTGTCTGAAATTCCTAATACGTTTTTGCTCTTATAATACCTAACAATTTAAAGAAACTGTATAAATATCATATAGAAATTCTAAAGTTTTTTGTTTTTTTTCATTTGTTTTTATGTCTCAATGTCAAGTTATCTATGATTCCCAGTGTCTCAATGCTGAAGCTTATATGACCCGCTGCCAAAGGCAAATGTAATGATAAGCTAATAGGGCTTGGAGTCCACACTATTGTTGGCCATTTGAGGCAACACATCAATTTATTTTTTCAATAAATATATAATATAATTGAGAAAAGTAGGCTGATTCAAGTTTGGAGTATGTGTTTTAAATTGCATTTTTGTTTTATTCTTGAAAAAATTAGATCTGTATAATTATTGATGACATCCTTGAAAAGTCTGACTATTCATTGGTATGAAATTACTATTGCATACAACACTTGTAATATAAATTAGTAGTTATTTTGATGCAGTTTCTACGAACTAATGATACATATATTGTCGTTAAAAGTCTGTAGAAATGATCTTGATAGCTTTTGAATAAATACAATAGACCATTGCGAAGTTCTTGGTGTAAACACAATTCAACAAAGTTGTTATAAAGTTGTATTTATAACACACCTTAAAACATGTGATGGTTCACAAGTCGACAATTTGAAAAATTCCCATTAAAATGACTCTATTCGGCTGCCACAAAAGACGACATATTTCTTCACAGTCAATTCGTCCTTGGTGGGAATCGGCTTTTTCCAACCCCTTGACATTAACAAAATAAGGATAAATAACTGTAACAGGAGCCACTTCACTCCACTGACCGCAAGAATGCTAGACTTACAATCAAAATGACATGTCTTTTAGTTGCCGGAGCAGAATAACACGAAAATCTGACGTAAAAAAAAAAAGGACAGGAAAAACAAAAAAAAGGTGCAAAAATGTTACAAAAAAGGGCTGAAAAAGCTATGAAAAGACTCGACAAAAGGACAAACTGTGCTTTGATGTCCCGGAGACCAAGAAATGACGCCTGTTGTCAAAATGTGATGAAGAAATATGATCAAAAGGGAAGGTGTGCTGGTCTGATAACAGTTGCAACTGACAGAGCTACGAGTCTTTCGGCCAAGCAGTGACAATTTGCCTGCAGCTCTGACAATGACTGACAATGATTTATACACGCACAGTGACAGACTGTGACATTAAGTGACAGACAGTAGCAAACAGTGTCATACAGTGACAGTGATTGTAAATGACTTAAAACGAGCAAAATATAATAGGCCCACCGTATCTATTTGATTAAACTGCATATGTAAGGTTCATAGTCTGTTAACACCCTTAGGTAGGGCTATGGCAGGCCTGTTCGAGCATGAGTCTTTCACAACTCCCTGGTATATACTACATCAACCCATAATATAGGCCTAACTGTTAAATATATATCTGCCCATTGCATCCTTTTCCCTAACCTATCCCACCCAATCTATATCCACCCCTTGCTGGTTATATCATATTAGAACTTCTCTTATCCAAAACCCTGACATACAGGGCAAAGGGTGTAACCCCTGTCCAGGTCACCTGCCCAGAAATGCCATTAACATGTCCGAGTCATGTAGGGATCCAAGCAGCATGTAGGGCAGAAGGGGTAGGGGGTAAAATGGACCTCCTCACCAATTATGATTGATTGATGAGTGGATCATATATGCCATGCTTTCAACATAGAGGGGGTGATAAATATAGTAGATAGGCCTACAAAGTCATAACAATAGAGTCTTTTCATTGAACAGCCCCGAATTCAGCAGGACATAAGTCTTTTCTCTCCTCTTATTTCTCATTAAATTGCTTTTCAGACACAGTAGGTAATAACTAACTGATTCCACAAATATAACTTTCTCAGAAAAATAACAAACATCGACTAAACGATAAAGTGTCAAATATACATTAAAATGCACTAAAAATACTGCTGCTTGGATGCACTTTGCTTCAGCCAATCACAGCCTAGGGCGGGGACTTTTCCAGCCAATAGAGTTGCAGTATTCTGTTTTAGCAACCCGGTGGAAATACAGAGAACCTTCCGTGAAAATCCACTATTCACATGTAGGTACATTATCGAGTCGTTTTCAAAGTACAAATTCTGTAAAGAGACATCGTAATACGCAAAATGATTTGAATTTTTAAACTGAAAATTTTCATAAATTGGTGTTCTGTACTCGGTGGTTGGCACCTATAGATATGGCTGAGGCAAGTAATTGACCCGACTCGAAGAAGAAAATGTGTAACTACTAGTTGTGGACTCCCAAGTCTTATCATCTCATCATTACGTCTGTCTTATAACCAGTAATGCAAGCTGCTAAATATTCCAAACAAAACGTCACAGCATCAACCTGAGATCTATACATATATTGCTGCAAGAAAGTTCTTACACACATCCACACACACACAGACAAGAGGGGTAAAATAATGACGTAACAGGCAACCATCTTTTCTGATCAATGTCACTTTCACACCAGTACCTGTAGCGCCATCTACATTCATTATCATTCCTATTAGTTGTTATTACATGACAAACGCAAGCCATACCAGCAACCCAAGTGACGTCACTGACATGACACCTCTAATCATGAAAATGGCACTGAAGCCCCGAAATTCGCAGAGACCTCTCTGCCAGGATTCACAGGCTAACCATGGACTCTCTCCACTACCTATAGGGTCTTTGTTAAAACTCATGCATTTCCCCAACCAGTTGCTATCTTGTTTTGATACCACTGTTGTTTTATAAAGATGTATGTATGTACATTGCTCTGGTTGAAAATAATCAGAAAACTCAGAAATACCTATAATAATAAGAAATCTTAGCAAGTGTCATTCATGTATTATTTTTTGTAAAGATCACATCTAAAACATTTTTCTTTTGTTAATTTTCGTCTCTTTTGTGAAATTATGAAGGTACATATAGAGATACCTCCATGGTAACATAAACCATAATTTACATATGGTATCCATGTAAGCCGAGAAACAACGGTAACTTCCTGTTCGATTAATTAAGAGTCTACTTCCTGTCGAGCCCAGATTACATAATTGAAGAAACAGAACTGGTGTTACGTAACATACCTGTCATCCGTGGTCATAATCATTTCATGGTATGTACATTAGTTGGAACGTTCCAATGAATTATAATTCTTGCCAAACGCCATGAAGTTGAGAAAGCCTCATGCATGTCCAGAGTGACTCCAGACACGGGCTAGGCCTATAATGTATGAATTCGATACAAAAATAACAAGCCTTAGATGCCTATCATGTCATTTATTTACAACCACATGTCTAATTGTAGTACTGTATTTACATGAGTATATTTACATGCATTTTACATGCACCAATTTCCATGCATCACAGCTGCATGAACATGTAGCTTGGTACATTTGCAACATTAATAAAACATGTCATACCTTTCCTGGACCAACTAATTAATGCAAATGTACTTGCACTCCATTAAATGTAGCAATTTATGCATGAGCATAAGTAGGGCAAAAAGCTAATAAATAATAAATAATATGCACTTTAACCTTTTTATACAAATAATGTATTTACTTAATTTTTTATTTTTTATTTTTGTTGGTATTGTCATCACTTTGTTCACATAACAAGTTCTTATGTTTGAAATTTGTTTACTATTGCACTATTGTAATCAATATTTCTATATTTTTGTTCTTTGCCCCGTTTTTATTTACATGTTTAACCTTTTTGGCCCATTTACCGTATTTACTAGATCAAATAATTAGCTTCGATCAGAGGCCTGTCTCAATTAACGCCTGGTAAAGCATAAGAGAGAAAAAAAAAACCCACAAATTTAGCAGTTCTACACCTCTGTAACGCATTATACTCATTTAATCACCTGTGTAAACTATAGAACACATTTTAAACAATCTCAAACACTCTCGATTTTCAGTGAACAAATACGGTATGTACATTTCCGTTAGGAAACCACCAGGAGGCAATTATGAAGTTACACCTTAAATAGGCCATTTAATAACATTTCACTGTTCACCTCCTTCTAGTAATAGGGCTAAATTACCCCTGCCAGAGGGTAAAAGAAGAATACGTCACACTCTATGGGGTAGCCTATTTCCGCCCTATTCATTTTACCCCAGTGAGTCCCATGCCCTCGCATTCTACAACCCCCAAATAATAAGGCTATTATTCTCGCCCTAACAAATATTGCACTCAGTACTCACTAGCTCTAAAAACGTAGGATTTTAGTAGTCATTTCGAGTGCAAACTTTGTCTAATTCAATTAGACTTAACTGTGGTTACAGGCTAATAAAGTTGACTTATTATCTAATAAATTTAAATGAAGTCTATAATAAATATACATAAATGTAAACCAGCACATGTTCTTCAAAGCAAGGCCTAGTTTTGATAACTGTTTGTCAGCATATCAATAAAGTTCTATTAAGAATTCAATTTTTCAACCAAATTTATTTTTAGTCATATAATCATGGAGCATAAGTTTTAAACAATTCATTTATAAAACAAATTCAGTACTGTAGCCTTATGACGCACTTCCTATATATATTTATATAAAATTATGAGATTTCTTTGGGAGAAAATGCTACAATTTCACATTTCTTTTTATATCTAATTCAATTTGTACAATCTTAGACTGGAAGAAAAAAATGATTAAAAAGCTTTTAGGGAGGAAGTTCTAAGTCATTCTGGTACTAAATCAGTTTTTAACAATGTTTTTTTCTGTTGTTTTTTTTAAAATAATTTTTATAATCAATTTTATGAATTATTATCCAAGTTACCAATGTAAACAGCTTCATGGTTCTATTCTAAGAGAATCCTTTTTATTTTTTTGATGGAGAATCCTTCTGGAGTGCATTTTGATAAGAAATACACATTGCTAGCCTACAGCGGGTGAATATTATTTATTTACGTAGTAAGTTACATAATTTGATGCAACACTTCAGCCTGTGTGGATGTCAATAAAACTGTTCAGCAACCGAGCTCAGCCGGTCTCCATTAATTTAAACGTGTTGTTATCACAGAACATGTGTTACAGATTTTCACGAAGGTTAGGTTTCAAAACTAATGAAGTGCAAAAGTTTCTAATTAGCCATAGACATCCATAACAAATAATAGCTCGTAATTTGAAACTAGGTCAAATAGGTATAAAAATTTCAGCCAATAGGAGACAGAGCTTGAAATAACATTGGTTGTCATGGTGACATGCCCTACATGACCTAGATTATCATGTCAAATTAAAAATAGATAATATTACAATAAAACCCAGTAATTAAGACCACCCTTGGGAATCACTGAAGTGGTCTTAATATCGAGGTGGTCCTCATTCTGGAACTATTATATTTACAATAGTTTGTCATAAGTTTTGGGACCCACCTTAAAATAACATAATACTTGTGGTCTTTATATCAGGTGGTTTTAGTTGTGGGGTTCGTTGAAAACACATCAGTGGAAAATATATTCAGATTGGTTTATATTTCAAAAAGCAATCACGTCGCGAAAAAATACTATCGTAAACCACAACATAACAAAAAAACTTTTCTTTCTTAATTTTAATTTTTTTTTGGTTTGTTTTTAGGATTTTTATACGTTCAATTCACTATAATAGAATGTCCGTCTAGACCCACATCTGTCGTGGGTTTGTGTTTACAGAATAACTCATCTTTGATTCGATGCGTTATAGAATTTCATTCACAAATTGCGTTTCCCTTTAATTGTTAGTGGACGGAAAACATTGGACTCCAAAAAACGGGTTAAACCAAAACAGGTGTTTCTGCATGTTAGGGACAGAGTTCAGTGCACATCAACTCTTGTTTTGTGTATACATTGGAACCCCACAATTAAGACCACCTGATATTATGACCACCTCAAGTTTACGACCATTTTCCTCAGTCCTAAAAATGCCATTGCTATTGCGCTTATATTTGTTATTAAAAACTTCCAGAACTTGGACCACCTCGATATTAAGACCACTTAAGTGATTCCCAAGGATGGACTTACTCTGGTCTTGGTCTTATTTGTGAGATTCTGATGTTTTTTGGTGTGTTTTTTAGTTTTCTGTTGTTGTACTTTGGTTTTTCTGCTCCACATGTTAATAGCAATATCATCACCTCAAAAATTAACACTAGGCTAAAACATCATGCCTGGGAATAATTAAAGTGCTCATACATTATTTGAAAACAACATGCACTCGTTTATGACATTTGTTGGTGCACAGTGTCACCTCACCATTAGGACCACACCTCACCATTAAGACCACACCTCACCATTAAGACCACACCTCACCATTAAGACCACCTTAATCATCAAGACCATAACTACCACTGTAGGAAAGACTAATTTGCAAAATTAAGATTACCTCGCTATTTCGACCACCTCACAATTAAGACCACCTCATTAAGACCACCTCGATAATGTGACATCTTGTGGCCAGCACCATTATATTTCACCTCACTACAAAGACCATCTCAAAATATTGAGACCAATAAAATCTTCAAAAAGAGTAGACTTAATGGCGAAGTTGCATTTTACTGTATATGTACAATGGAACTCACTGAAAGACCACCTCACAATTAAGACCACTAATTATGGCCAAAATGTAAGCCACTGTATTTTACCTCACTATCAAGACCCCTTCACAAATAAGACCAGAGCTCTAGTACTTAAACTTTGCACCAAGGGTGGTCTTAACAGCGAGGTTGCACTTATAAGTACAACATATAGTGTATATAATTTATTCACTGCTAACTGTTAGAGCAAATATACTGTGTCACAAACACAAGGAGAAGACATAACTCGAGCTGTACTTGAAAAATACAGAAAACAAATCGATAAAACTGCACGTTGCACAAACAAGAAAATAAAAGTATATAAGGAAAGAAAAAAATGGCTTAATTATCAATTAATTACTCGCTATTCACCTACATGTGAGCTCTGACCTTGCAAAATAATATGCAGGGAAATTTATACACAGAATTAATGAACCTTCCTGCTGTTTTCAGTGAGTTTTTGCACATATTTGCAGCCAAATGCTAAAAATTAATAGGGTCTACATTGCAGTGCTTTCCATGCAAAAAACCCTGCGTTATTTCTGAAATATGTATTTGACATGTTTTTTGCTGCAAGACTATTGTGAATAATAGGCCAAATTCAGAGACTTAGGTTTAAAATCATGTAACAAAAAAGTAAGAAGAAAAAACACGTTTGGCCTATCTTAATACAGAGGAAGAAAAAAAGGCCTTTTTTTTCTTTTAAATTATAACATCGATTTCTCATTTATATATATATACATCTAAGTTTCTAGATTATATAATAATACCATGAAATAGTCTTTGGTTAATTTATTTTTATTTTTTGGAAAATTAACCTGATAATATGACTTATAAATCATAATAAATCATTTCATTTTTTAAACCTTAGACTCTATGGGAGTAAATTTTTGAGAAATCAATCAAAATTTGCTGATATCTTCATTTTATAGGGAAAAGGGGTGGACAAGAATACAGCTTAATGTCTCTATTGATCATATAGCTGCATATGTGGGGAGTTAATATAAGGGTTCATAAATTTCGGGTTTTGGGTATTTATAAAGCTTGTTCACTGAACTGTTAATGAATAATGATAGATAGAACATAATTACATGACAGTATATTTATTATCTTCCACACATTGAACTATCTAAACTTGAAAATAGATGGGGTAATACCTTATGTGCGTGGTCAAAATAAGTCACAAAAGTAAAATCACGGGGGTCTGCAGCCCGGACGGCGCCCTAGTCAAAGCTCGGGCCAAAAAATTGAGGCGACTTCAGCGAGAAATGATCGCCAGCCCCCAAACATGCAACGAAATTCTTGGGTCACTCCTCAAATCACGAATGATTTCATGTTTTGAAAGTGAGCCAGGTTCCCTAAGCTATCAATCACGAACTTGCTGTACAGTATTTAGAAAGGAAAATCCTAAATTCCTTATTGGACTATTTCAACTTCCCGATTTCAGTCTTAATTGGCCCAGTTCAATTAGTCGAAATGACCTGAGGTCCAATTAACTGCAGCACAGTTCTGCCAATACTTCCGTTAAATTCATTAAGCTTTAAAATGCTTATATATTCAATGAAATAGCTAAACATTGTACTATGACATATATATATAAATATATCAAAACACATGTAGCCTCCAATCTGTGTTTAGTACTGTTTACAAACCTACACTAGTAGGCTACAGGTTGATATTGCCAGTTGTAAGATTTCTCGGCAAGTTTACAATCTGTCAAATTAAAGCAGCCCCGTGACAACATCAGACGAATAGAGTAGCTTGTAGGACTTACCTTCAGACGATGTTTTATCGCTGTTAAAGTCCCGAAATCAGCTTAAATCGCTAATGGTAGGTAATCCTTAGGATCTGTCCGTTCACACGTGCATCAGCCGCTCGTTTGGCGCTTCAAGTGACGGCGCTCGACGCTTACCACGTGACCTGAGCGTGACGTCATTAATGATATCTATCTGCGTTACGCTGTCCATTCAAAACAGGCTGGGGCAGGGGCTTGTAGGCCTATATCTATAGGCATAAAATATTATTATTAGACTAACCATGACAAAATTAGGCCCTATTCATATAAAAAGCCTAGGCCTATATATTCCTGTAATCAGGGCCCAGTCAAGATTTAAGAATCAAAGTCTGGACTGTTCAAAGGTCCTTGGACTCACTATAGGCTCTAGGTATGTCTTGGTTTAATTGATTGATTGATTGATTGATTGATTAATTGATTGATTGATTGATTGATTGATTGATTGATTGATTGAAAGAGTAGTCTAGTAGTTTCATAATCGGCTCTTTCCCAGCTCAACCATTACAGTACTTATGATATAATATATTATGCATGTATACATTTCTTAGTGCAATTCAAAAGGTTTATTAGGCCCAAATTTATTAGCCAACTACCATCCAAAGAATGTAAGGCCCTGCTATAAATGCGTGAAGTCCCTTTTTGAAAGTTATTTGCAAGTTAATCTAATGCGATTATTTGTATCATTTCCAAAAAGAAAGAATTAAAATCAAACAAAAGCAAAGAAACTGAGAAATCACCCCATGAACTTGTTTTTCATAACAACACTACAGGTTTCTGGAATGACCTTTTGCCAACTTCACATATTTGAAGAGACTCCTGTTCGTTTTCGATCAAATTTAAAGATTGATGTAGTAAGAAAATCTGCCCAGCAGGCAGGCAACTTTTCTTGTTTGGTTAAGTTGCAGCGTTTACCCAAAGCAGCGGGAGTTGTGTTGGGGTGCGCAGGCTGAGATGTTTTTGGAACGATACGCAATCCGCTAGATGGCGTCCTGGTGTGGCTAGGAAGTATTATTTTACACAATACACAAAGGTTAGGCTATATTATTAACCTCACACTAATAATATAGGCTTCTCTAATTGCATGCCTACTTCTTCAGCAACCCAACTTTTTAAAATGTAAAGTAGACACAATATCATGTTAATATCACTTTGCCCCCCATTAATAGGGTACTATCAATAAAGTCTTTTCGCTGAGCAGTCCTGAATTCAGCAAGACATAAGTCTTTCCTCTCCTGTTATTACTCATTTTGCTTTTCAGACATAGTAGGTCATAACTAACTAATTCCATACATATAATTTAAATGTATGTGGGCATTCGTTGAGGGCTTGCTGCCGTGCAGCCTATGTTTATTCTCATGATTATTTACAGAGAGACATGATTTTGCATGGTACCTGCAAAGTAAGTGAATTGATTTATATGATGCAAAAAAACTATAGGCCTAAAGACACAGTAATTAGAATACATATATATACTTTTGAAACTAGAGAAATTTGAAAGAGAAGTTTTTTCAAGTTTATAACAGATCTATACAATGCTTAACGCGATATTGTAAACAAACAACTCCAAACTTCGTCATAGAGTGTTCCTTTTGTTGTGACGCAACTTCCTGCCAAGACCGGAAGTCCAAACAGACATCAATGACATGTCAAGGGTCATTGAAGTCTATTGCAGGATAGGGTCCATTTCATCGCTCATTCAAATAAACAGTTTTTGATAATGGGTTACCATAGTGACCAGGGGCACTCGACCAATGTCAAGGTCCTCGAGTTTATGACCTTCAATTGATGACCTCTGTTGATTGTTGGAAATTAGTGACAAAGAGAAATGATTATGAATGTTTAGCCAAAATTTAGAAACTGGGGAATTAAAATGCCTGACTACAAATTAAGTAAATAGGCCTAAAACTTGTAAGCCCTTATTGGAGGGATTGGGTATATAGGTAATTCACTGTATTAATTTGTATAATTACCATGCCTTTTTACTCATTTACATATTACAAACAAACAAACAAACAAACACTAACTAACTAACAAACAAACAAACAAACAAACTAACTAACTAACAAACAAACAAACAAACTAACTAACTAACTAACTAACCAACTAACCAACTAACAAACAAACAAACATACAAACTAACTAACTACACTAACTAACTAACTAACCAACTGACTAACTAGCTAACTAACCAACTAACTAACTAACTAACTAACTTATTTACTTACTTACTAACCCAAACCATTACTTGCTTACTTAGTTACTTAGTTACTTGCTTACTTACTTACTTACTACTTACTTACTTACTTACTTACTTTAAAGTTTAAGCTTATAGCTGTTTACTTAATTACAGAAGCAATCTGCAGAATGTTGTTTTTGGAAGGAAGGTCAGAAGTAGAAACATTTATTTGAGGATCTCTGCTTTCAAAACTTTTTTTTTTTTCTGTGAGGATAAGTTTCTCATGCCTTTTTTTTCCTTTTAATCTGCAAACTTTTTGTTTGACTTTCCTGCCGTGAGACCCCAAAATGGGGCAAATGGTGTAGAAAGGAAATTTGTCTGAAAAGAAATGAAATTGGGCGAACGATCGTTTCCTGTCATATCCTTGTCTGATTTTATGTGAGTGACATTTTGACAGGATGGTCAAAACAAGTGACTGTCTGTCATGGGCCTTTAAATTGAAGTGTCTTGTGTTTTTTTTAAGGGGGGAGGGGGTTGTTAAAATTGAATTTATGGGCACTGCACACAAGTTGTTTGTCGCTAATGAGTTAAATGTAATATACTTGTAATAGATGTGGGACTATTTTTTATTGGTGGGAAATTAAGACAGTAAAATAAAATAACAGTTTCTGGTAATATATTTTTGCACAGTAATTTAATTTAGTACTTTACACATATTTGCTATCTGATGGTAACAACCTGTCTCATCTTTGTTTCTGTTTCTTTCTTCTTCTTTTTTTTAATGATCATATACAGCTGTATATCTTTTTTAATGAATTAAACTAATTTGCACAATATTACGAAAGAACCATTATTTAGGTATGCATGATTTATTATTTAAGTTTAAGTTTTAAGTTTATTTTTTTTCTTGAACATGATTTATACACTTTTACACTGATACATTCAATACAGTTCTGCATATACAAAATAGTTTTAATACATTCAGTGTCAAGAAGGGAAACCGTAGGTACCTTTTGTTTGTAATTTTAATGTTCATTAAGTCTAATTTTCAAGACATATTTCCAAAGTACTTACATGTTCTTTTACCTTAGAATTAACTTTATGTCAGCTGCCAATCACTCCAGCATAGGTTTCCTGGGTGCTGCCAATATATTTCATGATAAAAATATCCCTGGTTTGCAAGTTATGGAATCTTATATTCAATGTTTATGTAAATTTTGAATATATAAAAAAAAAGGGCAGACTCAGCATGAGGTCCTTCCCATGGTACTTAGGGTGACTCCCCTTGACCTTTTGACCTTCAAATTTGTCCTGGTTGACCTTGACTCCTCTATTGTTTATTTTGGCTGTGTTTACGTAACGTGGCAGAACAGCAAATAAGCCCATTGCCATGGCAACTGAATTGGCGCGAATTTCCTTTACTCCTTTGCTTGACTCATTATTGATGGTGATTTCAATAGCTGCATTTCATTTTTTAAATAAATTTTTCTCTATAGAATCTTTTTGTAAATTTCTATGACTAGACACCTGGCCATGAGCTGGCACAAAAATTAGCACTGCCCATAAGAATTGACAGGAAATGGCCCAATGCAGATTGCATGGAAAGGAGTGTTTAATGACACATGTCATTCTAGCAAACAGAATGTAAGGGATCTTTGGCTATGTGCACGGCATGTCTTGGGCATGCTCAGCATTGGCTGTCAAGCTGACTGCCAGGTTGCAGAGATGTTTGTCTGTCCGTTGCGCTGTCACACTTTCTGTATAGGAAGGATGACCGTCAGTAAAGAAGGCTAATCCTCAGCTAGTAAGGGTGACCCTCAGTTAGGAAGGATAATCCTCAGCTAGGAAGGATGACCCTCAGTTAGGAAGGATGACCCTCAGCTAGTAAGAATGACCCTCAGTTAGCAAGGATAATCCTCAGATAGTAAGGGTGACCCTCATTTAGGAAGGATAATCCTCAGCTAGGAAGAGTGACCCTCAATTAGGAAAGATAATCCTCAGCTAGGAAGGATGACCCTCAGTTAGGAAGGATGACCCTCAGCTAGTAAGGATGACCCTCAGTTTGGAAGGATAATCCTCAGCTAGTAAGGGTGACCCTCAGTTAGGAAGGATAATCCTCAGCTAGTAAGGGTGACCCTCAATTAGCAAGGATAATCCTCAGCTAGTAAGGGTGACCCTCAATTAGCAAGGTTAATCCTCAGCTAGTAAGGGTGACCCTCAATTAGGAAGGATAATCCTCAGCTAGGAAGGATGACCCTCAGTTAGGAAGGATGACCCTCAGCTAGTAAAGATGACCCTCAGTTTGGAAGGATAATCCTCTGCTAGTAAGGGTGACCCTCAATTAGCAAGGATAATCATCAGCTAGTAAGGGTGACCCTCAATTAGGAAGGATAATCCTCAGCTAGGAAGGGTGACCCTCAATTAGCAAGGATAATCCTCAGCTAGTAAGGGTGACCCTCAATTAGGAAGGATAATCCTCAGCTAGGAAGGATGACCCTCAGTTAGGAAGGATGACCCTCAGCTAGTAAAGATGACCCTCAGTTTGGAAGGATAATCCTCTGCTAGTAAGGGTGACCCTCAGTTAGGAAGGATAATCCTCAGCTAGGAAGAGTGACCCTCAGTTAGGAAGGATGACCCTCAGTTTGGAAGGATAATCCTCAGCTAGGAAGGATGACCCTCAATTAGGGATAATCCTCAGCTAGTAAGGGTGACCCTCAGTTAGGAAGGATAATCCTCAGCTAGTAAGGATGACCCTCAGCTGGAAATGATGACCCTCATAGCTAGGAATTACGGATGGCTTAGCCAGGATGAATGACCCTCAGGAAGTGATAATCATTAGAACATTCAATAATCCATTCTTAGGTTTCACACAAAACATCTTGTTGAACTGCCATCATTCCTTTATTTCCTCTCAAGCCCCCAATAACTTCATGTCATTATCCGTCATTAACAATTCGCACAATTGGGAATACGCTACAGTAAAGAAGGATAATCCTCAGCTAGGACAGATTATGGGTGGGTGAGATGGGCTTTACATCCCATATTTTTGCACCAGGCAGGGTACATTGATCAGGACAGGCAGGTGCCAAGGTAATGAGGCAAATGAGGAAGCAACCTTCCAACAAGGGCTAGATTCGAACCCGGGACCCAGTGGTTAGCAGCTAGCCTGGCAGCAGCACCATTATTTTTCACAGTATTTTCAACTAAGTGGATAAGTAATTCAGTGATAACATTAACAATTTTTAAGAAGCAGAAGTTTTTGTCAGTTTAGAAGAGATTCAGATAGGTAGGAAGGCTGTAAGCCCATGTGCACATACAATACCACGAAAAAATATAAAGACTGCTCCATTGCCCTCATGCCAATGAGGGCCATGCTTGCTTGGCTAGTTGGCAGCCCAGCGCACAACCACTGACTTACAGCAGTTCCTAATGTCCTTGTCATAAAATACTTGTCTGTGCTATACAAGCCATTAGGGGAGAAGATATCGAAATAATTACAACTGTACAGAAAAGGGGTAAACTTTGGTCAAAAGAGGTAAAAACAAGTTTATTGGCCAGACGTTGGGCTGATTATATCATTCTTATCAAATGTTTCAATCAGACTGAAAAGTCGTTCTGAGGATGCAACTGTCCAAGCTCGCTCTAAAACTGCTGTTAGCCCCTGTTCCCATCCTCGGTCCCATCTAGTAGAACCTTGTGGCATGCAAGGTACCTGTTCCCAGCTATGAAGGATGACCCTCAGTTAGCAAGGATGATCCTAAGCCAGTAAGGATGGCCCTCAGCCTGTAAGGATGACTCTCAGCTTGGAATTAAGGATGACCCTTTAAGTCATAACGGATGACCCTTAGCCAGGAAGAATGACCCTCAGCTAGTAAAGTTAACTCTAAGCTAGGCAGGATGAGCCCAAGCTATATATACATATATAGGAAGACTGGCTTGTTCTCCAGTTGTTTGGTGACTTTGGTCTCATGGCTTATGTTTTCAGGAAGGCTGGTCCCAGCCAGGGTATGTGACCCTAGTCAATTTGAAGGCTGGCACCTTGTTGGGAAGGCTGGCCCTAATTCACTGTGGAATGTCTATTAGGATGGCTGGCTCAAATGCCCAAGGCTTTGCAGTTGGGTTATTTCTTTAGAGGTTAGCCCTAGTTAGCCTTGACAATCTTGTGAATTATTACAAGCAAGTATCCAAGGGCAGTTATGGTATACAAGGTTTAACTATTCTAGGTAATATTCAGTCATTGCATTGCGACAATTTGTATGTGCCTTAGGCTTCTGTGTTTTCCTTAACAAAATAGGGTAAAAGAAATTTAGTTGCTTTTGTAACTTTGACAATGTAATTTAACGTGTTTTTGTTTGTTTAGGTATGTGCTGTTTAC
This sequence comes from Alitta virens, assembly GCA_932294295.1. Lineage (NCBI taxonomy): Eukaryota > Metazoa > Annelida > Polychaeta > Phyllodocida > Nereididae > Alitta > Alitta virens. Next base: position 15,256,037 of record OW028580.1, on the reverse strand, counting down.
AATATGTATAGCAACTATTATAAGCATCTACATTATCGAGACATATGATTATACTTCATAAGATGCGGTGTATTGATACTAAAACCATTATGCAATGTTGTTGGTCATGAGGGTTGCTGCAATTGTGACCTATGTTTCCTGATTTATTGCGACGAGTATCCCTCTAACGGCAACAGGTTGGTTCTGAAATTTCCAATAGAGGACGCACTAGTCTTGAGCGAAAATAAGTGATTTGGGAGCTTCTAATTACACGTAAACAAAACGAGTCAAAAGATGTTTACTGACATTGATTAGATCATATTTCGAGGTAATTAATCTCTAGCATGATATCCAAGTAAGAGAGTATTTGTGTTTTTTTACCTTGCCAGTTCCTAAAGTCTAACCAGTGTTGATTAATGTTCCAGTACTGCAGTATTCAGTTTATTGACATATTATTGTTGTGGAATTTATTGTCTTTGACAAGAATTCCTACACATTCAATGATTCATATAATAACCTGACAGACGGCAGTCATAGGCCTAACAAATTTGTAACAGTCTGTGAAATGAAACATAATTAAAACGACAATGTCAGTTAAGTTGTCTTTTTTGTTTACTTCACATGCCAATAGGCAATACATGTAATATTGTCATTGCCAAAGTCAGTGACAGTGTTACTGTTAGTGTTAGGTTTATAACGTGGTGAAAGTTCTGCTATTTACCTAAAAGTATATTCACACACTATTTATTTTATAAAATTATTTTGCGAAGTTAATATTTTCCCAAAATATAGACGTCTATCACTTTTAAATAATTGAAGTTTAAATAATTGTCAATTGGTATTATCTTGTGTTTTTCTTTGAAAGGATAAAGCTTTAATTTTTGGGTAAATGCATCAATTTTGACTTATTGTTTTCATTGGACACAGGTGAATGGCCTACACAATGCCACGACAACAAGTTTCAAGAGCAGATGCTAAATATCACAGATTGACAAAATCTGATGAAGATGGAGGCTTTATTGATCTGCAGGTAACAGATTTCTTTGCCGAGCATGAAAATGTTATACACCAGATGGTGCATGTATTTTATTATTTATCGCTGTGTTTAGTCAGTGTTAAAAATGATATGTACAGAACTCCTTCATGTATACACTGGAATTAAGTTACTTAAAGCAAATGTTGCGATGGCGTAACTGTAAACAAGAAGAGATGGTTGATTTAGACTTAAAAGTTGCAAAGGTTTGAATATTTATATTTTTTGGAGGCTCTGTTTCAAAAACTTTTCAAACAACAGCAGCTGACCTGTTATGATATGATTAAAGAGATGTTCTCAATCTTGAGATTGTAGAGTAAATCACTGTTATTATTTCAGTTTCAAAGGCCGCCACCAAAGATGCCAATCAAGGCAATTCTCCTCGCCACCGTCCTGTTTCTCGGAGGCAGTTTTCTAATAATTTTGGGATCTCTTTTGCTGGCTGGAGTCATTGACACTAAAGTAAGTTGCCTGCAATATGTCATTTTGTCACCATAATATCTGTCCAATGCAAGTGTTATATTATTATCTATGTCTCAATGCTACTGGGTCTGAAGCATAGTCAGCTTATATGACCAACTGCCAGAAGCAGATGTAATGATAAGATGATAAGGCTTGGAGTCCACACTATGACATTGTTACACTTTTACCCCATGGGTGGGTCATTTACTTGCCTTGGCATGGACACTCAGTACAAATGATTTAAGATTAATAGACTACTTATTTCCTAGATCCCATCAGTTTAAGCATCAGATGAAAGAATATAAACTTTATAATGCTGTAAAACTATTTGTTCAAACTAACTTTTTCAAATGCCAGATAGAAAATATGTTTTTTACTTGGATGCTAAAGCAACACATTCATTTCTCTGCTGTTAAGGAAGTGACTTGGATTTATTTTGAATAATCATGTCATCTTAATGCATGTTTATCGCAAACATTCCTCGAAGAGCAGTTTTTAAACATAGTTTATTATTAACACAGAATCATGTATGCTATTTGTTCATTTATGAAATTGTATTAGGAAAAAGTGCACTATAGCGGACCCAGATTTATGACCATTTTTAGCGAGCCTTGTTGCGATGCCTATGACGTAAAATGTTTGAATTCAGTGTATGACGTCACAAATAAACGACGGCAGATTTCATTTTCAAGGCAAGACATCGTTCGCCAAACCCACTAAGCTAGACCAATATTATTCTTATTGTGTGCCAGCACAAAATTTGCTAAAAGATAGTGATATTTTTAAATATGTCATGAACGCCTAATATGTGCATAAATTTGGGTCCGCAATACTGTACCAAACCCTTGTATTATACATGCATCTCAGATCACAAAAAAATTAGAGATTTTTACACATTTATCACATAATAGACGTATTAATAGGGTCCACCATGTCCGTTTTATTTCTTCTTACATTTCAGTATCACGATCGCACATGGCCACTTCTTCTCCTTGGAGCAATAATGTTTATCCCCGGTGCTTACCACGTGCGGATAGCGTACTATGCTTGGGCTGGTTTCCAAGGTTTCTCATACGAAGACATTCCAGAATTTGAGTAGCAGCTCACGATGATTGCGGAATACTTTGTGAAAAGACTGCTAATTTATAAGTGTCCTTATCATCCAATTAATAAACTGCAAGATTACTGATTTTATTTTTTATTTTTTATATAGATATATTCTATGTGGGTTAATTTTCAATGTGGTAAATTTTTATAATTTTGGTTAAAGAAAATCTAATTTTTGATAATTTTGTAGCTTTCAGACGGAGAATGAAAAATTTCATAATCCTATGTTTTTACAAAAGAATTGTCCATGATATTCAATACATGAAAATCATCCAACAAGTTACTTTATCAGATTTTAAAGAGTAATTAATATTCTTTTATGAAATATGATTTTTCTTGGTAGTTTAATGAATTTAACAAATTTGTAAGTTGTATATACATCGGCCACCTGAAAAGGGTTGGTTTAAACTTCATATTCAGAATTAGATAGACATGTTTACACAATCAAAATTATTAACTTTGTTGTATGAACAATCGCAGCTTAAGTGTATATATAATACTGCGATGTTTATTGGTATTGCAATAAACTGTGGACTTGTAAAAATCTAATTGCTATTTTGTGTATTCATATGAATTTGCACTGTTCTAGATATTGTCTGTCTGACAGTATGAACTGATGGTGTCTTATAATTGATGTACAATGATACAAAGGCATTTTGCAAGGGTTATTAATTACTGTTTGTTAATTATTTGTCAAATGTTGAAATTAATATGTCATAAAGAGGTTATATAATTTATTCCTTAAAGAGTTGTTATTCATACTTCTACAGGTTGCCTTACATACATTTTGCTTAGAACATTGATCAGTTGTTGATGATTTAAAAGTTTACGGGTACGGGTATTACAATAAAGGCCGTAGCTGACCCACAACATGTTTTACGGAGGAGACACAATTATAATATGAGGGGCGGGGGGATGGTTAGGGGGTTAAGAATCCACTGTATAGTGCTGACACCTTGTGTTAAATCCAGGCAGCGGCACATGTTTTGCAAAATGGCGACAATTTCCAGCGAAAAACTAAGACAAGATGTCAAGGGTATGTAGTTTACTGAGGACTTGATGAACTCAATTTTCTTTCTGGATTACAAATATAATGTCTGCTCTCACTACACGTACCATTGATCAGCATGTAGCTAGTAGAACTGATGTTATTTTTGATGTTTCATTTCACAGCTATTATCAAAACTGCCGATCTGTCAACATTATCCGCGAAGAAAATACGTCTTCAGTTGCAAGAAGAGTATGAAACAGATTTATCAAGCAGGTAGGTGTGACATTTGTCTGTGGTCAAACTACGTGGTATTTAGGCGGTTATCGCGACCCAATAGATATAATCTTGGGTTGCAATGTTTTGGTTTCTGTGGAATGTCTATTTTTAGCACTTGTGGCGGGTAGACCACGTGGTTTTTGTGTGACGCTCAGCTGTCAAAAAAATTGCAACGACCAATGTACTCGTGCCAGTCTCGTGGACGCATTGGTTTTTTTTTTGTAACAAGGTGTACCCTTGGGACGCTAAGTACTGTATAAATTAATCTGATTTAAGGAAATTCTTATAGGCCTTATATAGCTAATTAGATTTCTTTTTTATCTTAAGACTTAATGGCTGAAATGCTTTTAAGTTTATATTTGTTAACTTCGAGTACAACCACTTATAAGTTATATGTCATAAATGATTCTTATATATATATATATTGAAATGTCAGCGTTCAAATTCAAGCTGAAAATGCAACAATTTCTATGGGATCAATGGTCCATGCATTGTCACAAATATCTGCCCACTATGATTAGTTTACCTGAATTTTAGGTACCCATCATGGTTTACAGAATTTCCGAAAATTATCCTTTTGTTGATTTGACCTCAGTTTAGACAGGAATGATCGTCGACCGTCATCGCCAATAAAAAAATAATTAATTTTACGACCTCTCAGCCAATCAGACGTCTATAATCTTCGAAATAAGGCCACACAAAGTGTCGGACAAGAGTTTCAACGTCAGAAACGGAACCAACCATGATTCATAGTGCTGCCCCCAAAGCTAGCGCTCATTTAGATTCTCTTTTTAAAAAAATGTTCCTACCATATGCTTTTATTTTGCAGAAAAAAGGAGCTGGAAGGGATAATATATGAAGCATTTAAGGCTAGACAGAACGAAAATGATTCGGGAGAATCAGAGGCATCGGAAAATGAATCTTCACAAGAAGCCAAGAATGGAGATTCACAATCAAACTCAGAATCCGACTTCGAGGAGGTGAGAATTATTAATAATAATTGATAAATTCTATGATTAATAACTTTATTAATGCTAATGTGATATATCATTGAAATGTTGAATTAAAACATATAGGGTTGAGAATATAAACAGAAGTTACATTTGATTTTGTGACTTCTAAGGAAAAGAGCATTGCAATCATCTCAATACATAATTCTTCGGCCAGCTCTGCTGAAGGTCCTGGGGTTCAATTCCTGGCCCAGACACTCTTCATGAGCTATTTCTCAGGTGGATGTTGCTTGCAGGAGATGTTAAATTAGAGTTGCCTTATTCAGTGTCTATGCTGAGGCAAGTAAATACCCCACCCATAGGGTAAATTTATTTGTAACATGGAGTGGGCTCCCCGAGTCTTGCAATCTCATAATTAAATCTGCAACTGGCATGCAGCAGCTGGTCAGATAAGCATGCTAAGCTTCGGATCAGTAGAATGGCAAGTCTTGGTGACATTAATTAGCTGCAAGAAATGATTTAAAGTGATATGAAGTCTCACATTTAGGTCAAACTGCGAGTTTCTTTCAATTTACCCCTGAATGATAGTGAAGGATGTGTATTGTCAGAAACCACATTGCTATGTGCCCGTCCATTTGTTAATAATGAGTATTTTAGTCTTAAAATGGGCTGTTGTGATTTTGGTGTACACTGAAATAATTTGAAATTGGCTGGACTCTCGCAGGGATAACGTGACCAGCCAGGCAGAGCCAGGTTGTTTGCAAACAGCTTGGCCGCGCAACTTTAATAAGGAGCACATGTTAGTGCACTGCACTGAATTGCATGAGGATTGGTAGAAAGAAAGAGAAAAATAATTGTATTTTTCATTGGAATGCTCTAATGAGTTACCCTCTAACCCTAGAAGCTCGTATACATTGCTGTGGTGAGTGACAAACTATCCATGTGCTTGTTGTTTACATCTCGCAAAATCTCGTGCTAAAAGTAGCCTGCAGCGGCAGCCAATCACACAGTGGCCCCACCATGCTGCCCAAATCTTGCCCAACAGATTTTACTAGTGTTTTGATGCTGTGTTGCCTGTGTACGATCAAGAATGGGACTTAAATGTTTAAAAAAAGTACGAAACAAGTAAGTTTATTGGTAGAGGTAGCTATTCCTTCATTTTAGGGCTGGATGTTTCTGGGAAAGCCTGAAACATCATATCACTTTAAGACACAATGTTAGCTTTCCCAAAGGGTACAGAAATGGGGCAAGAGATAGGGGTGCAAGTTACGCATTTGACGCCATTCATACAGCAGCTTTGGTACCAAGCCCCCAACATAGTGCATGGCATAGGAATGGGTTAATAATGGACTTATTACTGACATTTAGTGATAAATACACATCAAAATAGTTTGAACAATCATGCCCTAAGTACGTTTCAAGTGTTGTCAGAGAGAAATTTGACAGAATTTCCTTCAAATAACAGAGATTATTGGTGAGGTGAGAGGCGGTCATTTGTTTAAATTTTTTCACTGGCCATTGACTAAAAATCTAGCATGTATTTTGGTTCCTTTGTGATTTTCGGGTGTAGTTTAGGACTTCCTTGTGCCACGACAGTTGAACTTATTGGTTGTTATGCATTATTAAGGAGTAATGCACCTTTGTTCTGACCAGCCCTATTCATTACTATGGTCGTCGACCCGGCTTTGGTTCCATTTTCTGCTCACAAACGCTGAAGAGTCAGCATCTGCTTGCACGCCCTATTGGTTGACCTTAAAATGAGAGGTTCTGCTGTGTATTCAATTCTTGTACATTGTAAGATGTTCTGAGGTCCCATTTAATGGATTGGATTGTAAATTTATTGGTGATCTAATCATTACTGTTTCTTTGTTCACAGCCAGAGGATCATGACGGTCCCAAGAAAAAGAAAGCCAAAAAGCCAAGTTCAAAACCTAAAGCAGGATCGGTATGCATTGATTATTATTTATTGACACAGATGAATGCAGAAGCATCTTTTAATGTAATACCTTGGGACAGTGTTCCAGCTAGGCCATTTGAGCGTGGCCAATTTTGTGTCACGCCCGAAATGAAAACAAGATTTTTTTTTTTTTGTGGCTTTTCAACTATCTGGGCACCCGATATGAGTCTATTTAGATGCCCTAATATTAATATCCTTGTGGGTCATGTTCAGTTCACATCCTAGCTGGAACACTGTTGGCAGACCAACATTTTAATTTTTGGGAATTGATAAAACTGCGGTTAACAACAGTCGAGGCTCACAAATTTTGGTAACAGAAGCAATAAATATAACTTTCTCAGAAAAATAACAAACATCAACTAAATGATAAAGTGTCAAATATACATTAAAATGCCCTAAAAATACTGCTGCTAGGATGCACTTTGCTTCAGCTAATCACAGTAAAGGGCGGGTACTTTTTCAGCCAATTGAAATTGCAGTTTTCTCTCATAGCCACCTGGTGGAAATATCGAGAAACTTCCGTGAAAATCCACTATGGTCCAGTAGGGAAGAAGTTTAATTAGCAATTAGCAAAGCTACAATTTGGCTCACATTTTGTGATGAACATTCACTTTAATCGAGCCCTGATGTGTAATTTTCCTTTTGTGGTTTACAGTTGGATGATGAGGAACTCGCGAAGCAACTTCAAGAGCAGGAGGACTTCACAGGTCGAAGAACTAGGAACCAATCTAAACCTGTGGTATGGTTAAAAATTTTAAACGATTGTCTCTTGGGTTTAGGAGGGTTGTTTTCATATTTAAATGGATTGGAGAAGGGGTTTGGGGCAGAGAGAAATCTCAGACCCTCCTCAACCCCGCTTTTTTTTCTAAAATAGTTGTTGTGCCTGAAATCTGCATTATGTTGTGAAAATTTCCAGCTGAGATAGCAAAAGCATCTACTTTTAATATGGTATTTTGAGTTTTGGGCCTTTTTCCTTTAATTTTCAGACTTTTGTTAAATCGCATATTCATCACTGTATTAGAATTATTTTGGAAGTCTGACCAAAAATGAAAAATCAGAGTAGTTTAGTGTGAATCTGTACGTGTGATGTAGGGACTGTCAACAGTAGTTATGTAAAATCTTCTTGAATTTATGCAAATAAATTTTTTTCCATAGCGGAGAAAACCGAAAGCCAAATCAGGTGGAGGAGGAGGAGAAGGAGGCACAGTAAAGAAACGAACAGGTTTGTTTTATCGAATATTCCCAGTAAACATGTAACTTCAGCTCGATATAGGCCCCACATCGCCCTCGTCATTTCGAAGTCAGGCCTTGATTGGGCTGTCCTGGCTGACTTTCTGGTTTATCTTCGGTAACGTTCTGGAGCTTAATTTATGTCTTACTCAATGCCTGAAGTAAATGTAATGATGAGATGGTACAGCGAGGGTGGGCACCATTGGGTAAGGTCGGTTTATGTCTGGTATAGTGTAGAATCCAATTGATATCAAATGATGTCATTTGATTCTATATTCTGGCGTCTCTGCCGTGGTCATCTCAGCATGTTGCCACGTGGTGTTAAATTCAATGATGACTTTATATGTCCAATCTCGTTTTGAGGTAAAAGATGCTTCTAGGAGGATCGTTTAAAAGTATGTCGTCATGGGTTGTTGATGTTCTTGTCATCTCATCATTATGTCTGCCTCTGGTAACCATTCGATATGGAAGGACTTACTTATGTTATACATAGCCCAAGGATTAATGCATTGGGTGATTTAATACTGTTGTAATATGATTTCTTTTCTTGCATGTGATTAGCTCGAATGTTTCTTTTTCAGGCTACAGTCAGCCGTGTGCTTTATCAGACAAATTGGCAGCACTCATGGGCACAAATGAGGTAAGTTCATCATTGCAATAATATGGCTATTACACTGGGGGTTACTAAACACCAGCAGATCTGTGAATTTAAGAAGGTGCAGAGTTTGCTGGAGCATAGTGGACTGCTCAAAATATGAAAATGTGACAGAATTTATAGGAAATATGTAATGAATATGCATAATATATTATGAAAAATGTATCTAGCACAATTTAAATGTATTTATAAGTCACTTTCTTAGTCTAAGAGAGGGATTTGCACAGCAGAATGAATTAAGGTCTAAAGCTTTACCATGTTTTCTCATATATAAACTTTTTTCAACAGATGGCACGAAGTGATGTTATCAAGAAAATGTGGGAAATAGTCAGAGAAAGAAATCTGGTGGTAAGTGAAGTTATGAAATAATTATGATAAAAGTGGGAAATTGAAAAGCCCTACATGGAACTCGGAATTTAGACACCGAAAATAATCTTATATAAATTTAACAGAATTTTCACTTAATTTCAGGATCCCAAAAACAAACAATTCATGATCTGTGATGAAGAGCTGTACAAAGTATTCGGTAAGTTTTATATCAATCATTCCTGGTAAGTGTATTAATTATTTCTAGACGTAGCGAGTACAGTTTTTAACTGATTAAGTGTGATGTCGCAGCATAATTTCAGTCTATATCATTACAGTTTCAAGAGTTTAATTAAAGTTCATCAGCAAAATTGCATCCCGTCAAAGAAGTTATGAGCTTCAGGTCCACCCCCCTCTTTTTTAAATGGAACAGCCCTGACTGGTTCTGTAGTCATTTAGCATTTAAATTTGCCAAATTATTAGCCTTGAACACAGACTTTATATGGCGGATCATGACACTCTCACACTGAGCTTTACTACGACATCAAAATTCACTACCCATGACAAACACAATAACCCACATAGGCAGTGTCATGTTGTACACACAGAAATACGATAAGCTTTAAAGAACAATTGTAATTTGTTGTTTAGGTCGCAGAAGAGTACGAACGTTCGGCATGATGAAGTACCTTTCTGATCATATCTTCAAGAAGTGAGACTTGGAAATTCAAATTAGCCAAACGAATCAAACTTTTGAGAGACAGTGATGCAAATACTTGTATGGAAGTTTTCAAATTTACTGGTTTATATTTACCCAATCAAAATTTCTCAACTGAAGATGGACCTACAGACTTTCTGGACACTCGGAACTTATCGTCAGTACATTATACTCTGTATTTGGATTTTTATCTCATGCAAACTTTTACATTGTTAAATTAAGCAGTGTATGTTTTCTACGAGGCTGGATAGTTTTTAAACTCCCATCGCCATTTGTTTCGAAAAGTATCCTCGATATATTAGACAAAATATTTGATGTTGGTATTACAATTACGAACTGTTTATCATTCCCACTGCCTGACGCTTGTTAAAGGCTACGTGTGTGCTTGATATTTATTATATGTTGATGCATAGTTTGTTGCCACTATGGTTTTTGTTAATATGTACCATAAAATTCCTAGTTTGTTTCTCGATCACCAACTCATGTCACACAAAGTTTTCCTTGTCCAGCAAATTTATATGAATGTCTGTATGTTAATTTGCTAAATTCTCATCAGATGGTGCTGCTTGGTAAAGTACCACCTGGTGAATGAAATGTGTATTTGTTATTGCTATATAGTATAGTATATATGTTTGACCAGCAAAATTGATGTGCTGTAAAAAAAATGTTTCTGAAGTTTATTCATGTTTCGTATATATATAGTCATATCCTGTTTCATCATTGCTTGAATTCAAGAAAGCCTCTATCATCCATCCATGGTCATTTATAAGTTTATATGGAGTGTTATTTCATATTGAATATTCATAAGCTCTTGTTTCTGAAATATAACTGTTTGAATTTCAAAATAGACTGTATGTTGTGAAGAAAGCTGTTCACTTAGGCGACGGTTTTTTGATCTTTCGTTTCTCGACACCGCCGGCCAAACGTTTGCAGTGCCGCTTAATTGATAAATCAATGGATATGGTATATCCATTGATTTATTAATTGAAAAAATGTAAGAAGAAAAAAAACACTTTCTGGGGATTTTTTTATTTTCCGCCGACCGTCTCATGAAAAACCGTCTGAGAAAGTTCCGAGAAACGTAAGATAAAAAACTGTGGCCTTACTAGGAAAAAAGAGGTCGTCCATGCGAGAGATAAAAACCTCAATAATTCATGATAAAAGTCGAGTCAGATTAGTGGGCATTGCATTAATTGGTATGGGATTTTCATGGTATTTTGCTTCATTTCTTCCAACAAAGAAAAATCATACGGTAATTGAGATTTGTAACTTGTAATCTGAAATGGTTTAATGATTGTATAGAAATAAGATTATGAAACGCATCCAAGTTGTACAAATTGGAACTAAAAACAATATCAAACGCGCTTTGTGCAAAAAAAAAAAAGATTCTATTTTATAAATAGGAATTGTGTATGTTGTACCTTTCACTACAACTACCATCGAGTCTTAGGTATTTTTTAGCCTGAGGCATTGAGGATGCTTTGTTCGGACTGAGTTCGTCATGGCATCTTGAATGATGGACTTTTGATCTTGAGGTTGACACCGATGTGATCGGTCATGTAACTAATAATAAATAAAAAAGAGCAAAAAATGTGATACATCTAATTTCCCAAATGTGGTATACTTAAAACCGTTTTGTATTGCATGTAAATTCCAGCGAAAGAAAAATTATATCAATGGCAAATTTCTATGTGTATTCAGTATATATAGTGTATTGATATTATTTTGATGTTTTCTATCTTATAACTATAGTGATTGTGTATGAAAGTGCGACTGATGTACCATGAATTCATGTTAATTCTGTTTATTGTGTTTTTTGTTTTTTTTGGTGTAATTTCTACTTTTCTAGTAAAATATTGAGTCTGTTGTTTTGACGTCAAACAAGGTATGGCAGAAAAAAAAAATTAATTAATTGTTGCGTCCAGACAATTCATGGCTGTCATGGGTGAAGCATTTTATTTACTACAAGTGTATTGTGGTTCAAATCTATGCATTGTGAAAGGCGTGTATTTTTGGGCGACGTAATCTGAAAGATGTGTTTATTATGTTAAAAGACTTGCTTGTAGTAATGTGTACTCGCTAAACTTTGTTCTTGAGTTCATTAACTTGTACCTAGGTGTATATAGCTGGTCTGCTATATCTGCAATGTACTTTTAATTTGCTTTGAGTTGCTCATTATGAGGCAAGATATAGCCTTAGTGAAAAAGTAGAAATCTGTACTTATGAGAATATTGTTTAAAAAAAAAAGAAAAGAAAAGGTTATGCTTATGATATTTCCATGTACAATGTATATATTTGTACTTAAAATAAACTGAACAGTACAAAGAGTCAAAATACTCTTGTCATTGTTTAAATGACTTCATATTGTGTCTTTAATTAACTGTGATGTTGGGTATTCTGTAATGACGGTAAGGCTGATGTCAGCGTACGAAGGTCTGTGCCTTTTTGCTGGCTGGCATATAATGTCAAGAAGAGAGTTACTGGGCACCTTTTTTAGTTAAATTTTGAGAATTATCTTACTGTTTCAACATCTAAACAAGGGTATGAAGTGAATTTTAATTTGTTACATATATTCACTAAACCATGTAAAAAAAACAAAGTTCTTAGATCGCGACTGCCTAAAATTAAACTCCCGACTTAAGGGGGAAATTTTTAAATTATAATTTTTGCAAGCATAAATATGGCACCTACTATAGTTTTTTTGCCCAACCTCATGTTAGTAAAGTAGATATGCAGATCTATATATAATTGGGGCACTTTTAAAAGCCTTCCGTAGCCTGTGAATCTTTCTCAGGTGTACAGATGTGATTTGTTGACCAAATATTTGGATATTACTTAATAAATGGTTCTAATTCGCCAAAAAAAAAAACCTAGGCTACACTTGCGGCTGGCTTGGCTTGCGGCTGGTTGGATAGCACTTGCATTATAAATAATATAATAAATGAATTTACAGCGCGCCTGTTTCAGAAATGTGATTAAATTGATTTGCTTTCTTCTTTTTGTGCAAAATAAAACGGACAAAGTTCATTTTGTGGGAGCAATGATGTGCAGTGATTTATTATGCACAGAGGTGGATTATGGAGAAATTACACAAGGTGAAACCAAAAGCCAATGAAAACAATGCAGATTACCTTAAAAATTTGGTGTATAACAGCAAAATATAGAAATATATGTACTTTTAATGTAAAGTTCCCTTGAGCAGAATACACGTCTCCGTCTTTGGAAGAATGCTCTGGGTCTGGAGCGAGGTCTTCTTCGAGGCTGCTCGACACTCAAGATGTTTTCAGTATCCTTTGAGCAAATGACGCTGGCTTTCACACTTCTCTCAGGCTTCACTGGCAAGATTCTTTCAGGAACTTTAGGACAACTTTTGGTTTGTTTCGCACTGCACTCTGTAGCTTTGTTGTCATCATTTGGGGATATTACAATCTTGCAACTGTCATTATTGTCAACATCTTGTTCCACAGTCTCATTTTCTGACATTCCTTCCGGAGGTGGTGGATTGATGTAGTACAGTAAATAAAGCAGAATTTAGTGATAAATCATGTATTAGTTATAAATAAATTATTGATCTTGTTAGTTTTACCTTTCTTACAAGTGTCAACTTTGCTTATTTGTATGCATCTATAGGATATATAAATCACCTGAATGCGTTTTTTAGCAAGTTTTGAAATCAGCTTGAAGTGAATATAAAGACAAGACATAGATCTGAAAATTGGCAACTTTGACTATGGAAATTCAGGAAGGATCATTATTTTGCAAAATAGCTTAGTAAATTGAATGAAGAATGACATGCATAGAATATTTACAGTAGTGAATTAATCACCTTTAAAATTTCTCACTTAGGCAGGGGTCCACATGTCAGAGTTATGCGAGCTTCCTCTTCCCAGCTCAAGCGAATGACGCTATTTCCGTAGTAGGAATGAAGAAGCTCATCTACAGTCGGCTCGCTATTCCACTTTTCAGGCTTCAGCTCTTTGCATTCAACTGGCTGCTTGTCCAAGGTAAAATCTTCTCTTAGCTCCAAGAGAAATGTGTCATTTTCTGGTAACTCAAAGAAGTATTCTTGGACATTCTCCTTACCGGTCAAATCGGCTTTCCATTTCTCCCTTGACATTTTGAGCGTATCATCCTCGTTCTTTGTGCTACACTTTTGCTTCAGATTCATCCAGGCTGAAGATGTCTTGTCTGAGATGTCTGGATCATTCCGAATCTGAGCCTCTTCGTTGTTGTTATTAGTGTTCAGGCACATTTCTTTCTTCTCCGAGAAATTTTCCTTTATTTCAGCAATGTTTCGCTTGAATTTTTTCCTCAATCCAAGTTTGGTCTTTTCTATCAATGGCATTTTAGGCAGCAATATTATCAGCTCCCATGTTGCAACAAACAAGCTCCTTGAAGCTTTTCTTCACATAAACCACCGCGGGCTTACTGTTCACTTCAGTCATGAATTTGGAAACACAACCAAAGAAACTCCACAAATTTCAAAACCACGCACAAGGCTCGGTAGACACAATGCAGGTGTTCAGCCTCTCTCTAGCAACAGACCATTGATTCAAGATTCAAGATTCTTTATTTCTCAGACCACAAAAGTGATATGGAGCATACAATTTAACACACACATAAATAATATAATGTTATACACATAAAATATATACATATATAATGTACACCAGATGGGTTAATTACGTCAAGAGCGCGAAATTGATACCACTGGCGCCGCGTAGGGTGCGTGTAGTGAATTACTTGTATTCCCTTGGATCCGAGGTGCTGCTATTATTTAGTGCTATAACGTTTTTTATGTTATAATATTATAGCCTATGATTATTTCCCCCCCCCCCCCCCTTTGTGTAGGCCTATACGTGGAGGCCTATGTTATTTAATGGTGTGTCAAACCATAGAAGTATAACCCAAAGAACTTCTGTGCATGGTCAAACAGTGCACAGTAAAAAAAAAAGGTGTTAAAATCAAGGGAATCAGGGCTGGATCCAGAAATTAATTAGTTTTTATGGCTTAGTTGAGCATTTTGATAGTAGTATTACGATCTCGGTACACAACTGTTTTACTAAATCAGGAGAAAATGAAAAACATGAGTTTTTTTCGTTTCCAGAGCCGCACCCCACATGCTTAAAACTTTGTCATGATATGTCTAAAATAGTTTAGTTGTACCTTATGGGGTTTTATGGCTATAGATAATGTAGGGACTGAGATTGTCACAAATAGCCCAAGGAGTAGACATTGAACCCGCACCTGAAGTCAATGCCATATATGTACAGCTGTATATAGAAACCCACGGGTATTAAAGTAATGAGAAAAATGTGAATAATTCTTGTTTTCTCAAATCTCCACATATCTCAACTACTATTACACACCTACATACATTATTTGGTAAAACTATTGGGTTTAGTGCAGTATAGCGGACCCAAATCTATGCCCATGTTTGGCGTCCATTAAATATTAAATATTTATTCAAATATTTCACAAGTTAAACTGTTTGAAGTTCTAGCATAATTAAAATAAAATTTGGTGTAGAATTATGGGGGTTTGGGGGCGGTAGCCCCCTAGAAAAGCCAAATAAACTCTTGTTTTTACAGTGAATATGAAAACCTGCGTCATAACTACATTAGTTTGTGACGTCATAAATTGATTTCTAGCACTTTTACGTCATAGGCGTGGCAAAGAGGCTCGTTAAATATGGCCATAAATCTGGGTCCGCTAAACTGCACCTTTTCCTAAATATCTAAATCAAAGTACGGGTTAAGTGCAGTATAACGGACCCAAATTATGCCCATATTTGGCACCCATCAAAAATAAAAATTTATAAAAAATGTATCAAGTCTGAATTTCAAGCACAATATAGTCTTTACCGAGACTACATTAGTTTGTGATGTCATAAATAGATTTCAAGCCTTTTTTATGTCATAGGCCTGGCAATGAGGCTCGTTAAATATGGTCATAAATCTGGGTCCGCTATACCACACTTTTTCCCAAAGTACTTTCACTTTCAATTAAAGGTTCAGTTTGACATTTATTTCACGTTGTAATAATAGGATATATGAAAGAAAAAAAAATTGCTCAAAATTGTGTTGTGTGCTGCATTCCCTAAAACTTGGTATTCTATGTTAATTACATATGATATGTAAATCTCAGCTACTATAGTCACTTTTATAAAACACAGTGGTTACAACACTTCTCCAATTGTGTTGTTTGCTACACCCTGGTACTGTGCATATAGCTCTGCATATATATATGACATTCATGAACTTTTAGAGAAATTGCTATCTAAATTGCATGTATTTTTTTAAGATTTTACTTAATTGTCATACTTATATATTTATGAAATTTAAACCGCCCAAGTTTTATACTTGGTTTGCTGGTCACCCAGTAGGCCGGGGGTCTGTAATTGGCGGGCATAAGCTTTAGCATCTAAGGTGCTCTGTGTTGCATTCTGTGCATTTTAGCTAGGTTTACTAATATTGTTAGATTTATGGAACTTAAATTGTATTGTTTAATTTTGCTACCCAAAGTTGCGAAATAAACAATTTCTATCTTTAAACACCAACCATAACCATGTAAACTGGGCATGGTGCCAAAAGAGGGTTTTACATTGGGCTAATTGCTGGCCAGAGGGTTTTGACATTATGTTTTAAAAAAAAAGCATAGCTATGAAGCTTTGCATTTGGTCCTCACAAATTAGTTAAAATCTGCATGGTCCCTGCCTGTCCACATTTATTATATGATAAGCAGCAAAAGTCAAGTCTGATTTGAAAATTCAAACTTAGCCACTAAAAAAGACTGAAATAAATGTATTTTCTGGATCAGCCACTACCTACACGTAGGCCAATTGAATGTGACGAAACGGACTGTAGTTTGCGAATAGACAATGACCCTGGTAATACTATACCCATATATATATATAATTTCACATTTCCATGATGAAAAGTTTGTACGAAATCAGAGCAGGTGCATTTTCACACCCATAGGTTATCATTTTTTGTTTAACTGGTTTGTGTGTCTTTCATGAAACTGTAGGCCTAAAGCATTTTTAGTCAGCTTCTGGTTCAGAAGTGCATAATTTGCAACAAGCAGCAGTTAGTCATGAATTGATGACTTAGTGAAATTATTTGGCTGAGTCAGTCAGAATTGAAATTGAAATTCAAGCAATATTTATTTGCTGAGGGGTATACTGCTGCTGCAGCCTATGTTTAGATGGTGGCAGGTGGACGATAATGGGTGAAATTCATAATTTCTGCTTTATTTTACTATTTTCACGCATCAACAATGACGTGTAGTGGTTAAGAAATTGATGTTTGTCTTTGTTCCAGATTTATTTCACTGTCATTTCTGTTAGGGGGGCCTTCATTTATTGATTTTTACAAAATCAAAACTTCGGCAAAATTGTCAAGCGTCGCTCATTGCGCGCGACACTTGACAACGCCGCGTCCATAGCAACGGCTGTTTCGCAGAAGTTGACAACACAAAATCTTACCAAAAGTTTTCCCTGATGCGGCATTAATCGTGAAAATGGCTACAGAGGTATAGTAATGCAATTGCATGGTAGTGAATTGTTAAAAATAGGTCGATTTTTGTTGTCTGGCCCTCGGTTGTCAACATTGAAGGATCTGTGTTGACCATAACATAACTGGGTTACTGTACAACTTACACTAAGTTACAGGTGTAAAGATCCATTTTTAACATCCACACATCAATATAACCCCAATGTTTGCAATGTGCACATTTTTCAAGATCCCTGCAAAATATATGTAGGCCTACACTGAGAGAGGGTTTCGGTCAAAACGGCCAAATTCATGAAAAAGCCTAAATCTATCATTTGTTGGTTTTTGCAAATTTAGTTAATACATTGATATTGTTGTCATGGGTACATTTGGCGGAAAAAATGCAGTATAGCGGACCCAGATTTATGACCATATTTAACGCGCCTCTTTGCAACTTCAAACTTGTGAAATATTTGATAAAATTTTATTTTTAATGGGTGCAAAATATGGGCAAAAATTTGGGTCCGGCATACTGCACTAAACCCCATTTGGCATATATTACTACTATTAGCACTATTATTTTACATTTTCAGGAAAAGAAAGATGCAGGAAAGGAGAAAGCCTCCATCGATGACAGTGCCTTCGAGGCGCTGGAAAGGGATTTTCAAGACGTATGACAAATTTTTATTCAAATATCATTTATCTTAGTCCCGTTCTTTCAATAATAACAGGTTTTACATTTTAATATTTTGGTGGAAGGTCACACAGGTGCGATATAATCTGGAGGGGTTCATTGCATGAATGGATTTCACTATTGCCATTCACAATTTTTTCTGGAATATGGCTGATTTCAGTGTTTAATTTACTTTTTTTGCAAGGGGGGGGGGGGGGGGAGGAGTCCCTCACAAAATAAGGCCTCCATGAAATCCTATAGTGTACAGCTTTCGCATACTGTGTTACTGATTTTTTGGATGATATTTCTTGTTCTTTAATTGTTTAGGTTCTCCAAGAGTTGATGGGAGATCGCAGCTTGGAGAAATTTCGTATTGAGTATGAGAAACTGCACAAAGCTCTGAAAAAGTCACACGACAGCGAGAAGCGGCTTATGCTGAAATGTCGCGAGTTAAATGCCGAAATAGTTGCCAATTCGTCCAAAGTTGCCACCGCTCTGAAGCTTTCTCAGGAAGACCAAGCTAACATAGCTTCTCTGAAGAAGGTAAAGGCTTGAAAATATGTGCATTAAAGCAGTCTGATAAAAAGTATGAAATGCTGTTATGAGTTGCAACTGATGTACTTTGTATAGACAGTAACATATATCTGTATTTTGCATTTAATCAGTATTTCTCGAGAGTGTCATCGTGATATCTTTTTTTCAATTTATTGCTAATGGTATTGTTAAATTAACTTAATTTTAAGATTAAGCAGACCTAGGTTGCCTGTATTGGTTGATCAACAATGAAATGTATGGTTTATTAACTTTCATATTATATAATGATTATCCTTTTATTAGGAAATAGACAAAGCTTGGAAGATGGTCGACGCCGCTCATGAGAAAGAAACAAGAGCTCGAGAGACCATCCAGAGTCTGAAGCTTGAAATAGCTAATCTCAGCAAATTGGTGGAACAAGGCGCAGGACTGACAATGGGACAAGAACACAGGTGTGTATTTTATTGAGCACTTGACCCAGCTGAGTGTAGTTTCTTGGTGGTCAATGTGCTTTAATTGTCCTATGCAAGTTTGATGTCATCTATATATCAGAGTACAAATATTGAAGTATGCAGACAAAGATATTTGTTAGGTCACAAAACTTATTTTCCACGTCTGACATAATTTTTGTAACTGGAACGTGTTATCTGATTTTGCAATGTACTATAGTAAACTGTTTGAATAATTGACCTAACTTTGTTTGGGACAGCTTTGCTGTGTGATATTTTGCGGTTATGAAATACTTTATTTTTGTGTGTAATTTGTTCGTTTTTCTGTGATGTTAATTAGCGTCAATGAACTGCTGAAAATCAAGGAAGATCTGACAACCAAGAGGGATGACCTTTTGTCTGAAGTCGTGAAACTGAGGGAGAATTTGACTGAAACTCAAAATAAATTGACCAAGGTGGAGCAAGATCAAGATGAAAGTGGTGTCAAGATTCAGGAGGTATAAAAACCCATGCAATAAAGAACGTGTATTGATAGTGTTGAAAGCTAATTCTTGAGCATCGCTTGTGAGTACATGTATCTCAGTTGGAAATTTATTGAAACTGATATCCAAGAATGGGGTTATTCTAAGATATTGCTTGGATCTTTTCAGGGCAACTTTTAATTGGTTGGTCGGTGAAAAAATATAAAAAATTGTCATATTGGCATAAGGACATGTTATTTAATTTCTCGAGGCACATGTTTCATGATTTCGGCTGATCCAAGAAGCTAAAAATTAAATAGGTATCGCCTTACATGCAATATGAACATTCATAATTTCAGCTTCAACAAGACATCCAGATGCGCAGCAACGAAGCCCAAAGAGAGTCTCGAAAGAAAGATAAACTCGAGAGGGAACTGCGCCAATCCAAGGCTGAATTAGAATCGAAACTCGCCGAAAACAAGTCTCTTCAAGGCCAGATTGAACGCTACAAACAGGACATCTCTAAAATTGAGCAACAAGCGAAGGAACAGAGAGTAAGCTCTTTTATAAAGAAGATTAATAAAAATTGCATAACTATGTTCTTACAGTAGATATACTGGAACTGCGCAATTACGACCAACCACTCCAATAATGGTCTTAATTCGTAATCTAACTGATTGTCAGTGTAGAACTTTTTGCATGGTAATATCAATTCGGGTACCCAGTCATCAAAGTGGCATTATTGATGGGTCTCTAATGTAAGGTTCCATGTAATTAAAAGCTGTGTGAACTTCAAATATTTGAAACGTGAAGTAAATATACGTTGTCTAGAAAATTTTGCTGTCATGGCAGTGAGTCTAGTGATACATGTTTTGGAAACTTCAGTTGTTCATAATTTAAGGTAATGTCAGATTTACAACCAGTTTCATGCTCTAATGCTGTTTTGCAAATATTTAGAATTATCAAACTCCATGATCAAAATGATTGCACTCCAGACCGTAAAAAGTTATGGTGTACTTGTTCCTTGTTTGGGTAATTTTCTGTTTTGCTTTGCTATCCATAAATAGTGAGCCATTTCCCATTCCAAATAATTTCCATGAAGTTATCCTTTTTTAGTACAAGGTTCAGAAAGTGCATCTTTTATCCTTCAAACTGTGTTGAAAATTATTGACTTGTGGCCATCCACTGATCTTGTGCAGCAAATCACGTATAACGTTATCCGAAGCTGGCATGAGAATGTGATTGATGCCTTTAATTATATAGTTGGTCCAGTGGTCTACTTTCTTTGAAATTCTTTCCACCCTTCTCTCTTTTTTTCTTCTCTTTTTGGTGTTCTCTCGAATCGATCAAAGCTTACAATTGGAAAGGCCTCAGATGTGCATGCTAGCTTCCGAGTTGATGCCCATTGCCAAAAACTATGTTATGTCAACTCTCCAAGCTCCGTTAATTATTTATTGTTTGAAATCTCTGATGGAATTAAATGGAGCTATAAACGGTTCAAGCTTGATCCGGCTGATGCCTCTCACATTGTTTTGGTCCGTTGTCAAGAGCAGAGTGTCTAACTTGCCATGATGTAAAGTTGCAATTACTGCATTGCAATAGGTTCAAAATGGATTTAGGGATACTATCTATGACGGATTTATTTTTTTGATAACTTAAATGGATTACTTAATGCTTAAGTATTATCCAGGTACACTGTTTCATCCATCAGAACAATTGTTTTAGGCTGATATTAAATGATCGATAATATATACATATAGCAGCAGACTAGTGTCATATACTATTTGTCTAAAGTTATTTGTATCTAATATTATTTTTCTTTACATACTGCTTTATATGTGTTTTTACTGTGATGCAAACTTGATAATTATATCCCTGGTGGGATTTATTTGTTTAAAAATGTTTAAACTGCCTTGAGGCCAAAGTTACAGGTCTTAATGGTGAGGTGGTTTTAATTGTAAGGTATATGACAATGGTGAGAATGCTAGTTTGATGCAGTTTACGCAAATTTTAATTTAGTGGTCTAAGTGTTAAGGCAAGAAGTGGTCTTAAGACAGGGTTTTCTTAAATCTTTTTTGATACAGAGAAATATATGAAAATGTTCTAAATGAAATTCTTCGTAGATTTAGAAATCTGATTTAATTCTTTTTCTGCTTCTGTGAGACTACTGTGTGTTCGGAACAACAGTCTCGGTACTGTAACTGAGTCACAGAAAATGTAAATTTTGTTTGCTGTATAATGTATACATGTTCTACAAAACAAATGTTCCCACAGTGCTGATTAGAAATGATGTTTTCTCTTTCAGATTGCTTATGAGCGCTCATTGAAAGATGGCGACATTCTCAATACTCGTTTCCAAAAACTTCAACTAGATTTCGAAGCCCAGTTAATTGCATGCGATTCCCTCAACTCCGAAAATCAAAATAGAGCTTTGGAACTTAAGGTAAGTAATTGCAACTAAAACAACTTTAAAGGAGATAATATTATGTTCCTTATAAAAGTTAATTACAGCTATAATATAGAATATCCAAAATGCCTAGTTTTCCCTGCAATATCTAAACTTGAATGCAAAAAAGATTTAAAAAAGATCATATTTAGCAAAATATAAATTTTGTTGATTAAGAACTGCAGCTCTGAATATTGTGAATAAAATTTTAATTATTCTGTTTCAACATGGATCTATATTTGACCTGAATTCTTTAAACTTATCTTGAATATCATTGAAGTGTCTCATACCTGTTATAGGAAGAATGACAAAAAAAAAGTAATAAAATTCCATACCATTGCATCAATGTAAATTTACAAGCTCTCAGTAGAAGTCGCCTTAATCCTGCGACCGTGGCAACTGACCACTGCCTTGTGATTGGCCAGAATCCCAGGTCATGTGATCAGTTGTATCAAATTTAGAATGAAGATAGTCTGATGGCATGATTAGCTTAATTTTGAGCTGGTGCCAATTGTACTGGAGGATGCAGCGAGGATGAGTCTATTGGTGAAAGCCTCGCAATATGATGAATTAATAATTAGCCCTGAAGCAGTGAGATTCTTAGGAGCTACTTGAAAACACTACAGCAGTTCTTCTTCAAAATTAATCGGTTCCTCATCTTTGCTAAAGTTACTGCTAGTTGTACAGTACACTGTAGAAGGGTACAGCTAGAATTGACCGAATGGTAATAATTTTAATGACTTCAAAGTTTGGCTTCAATTTAAAAGTAATGAGTTCAGAGAGGTAAAGTAATTATTGAAATAATTCTAGAATGTTGAGTTAATTTAGTGAAAATAAAATTTAGGTATGATACCGTTCATCATGAAGAGAATTGGATAGTCGATAGAAAAAGTTATATTTTGATTGCTTCAAGCACATACTGTGATGACCTATGTTCTTGATAACTTTAATGACAACTGATAAAGCTGCTATATGATATGAACCAAAATAAAAGAATTAGTAATACATGAATTTGTAAATACGAAAGAATTTTCCGCTTCATACTGAATTTTGTGTTCTTGGCATCTGTGAATATCGGAATGAAAGCAAGCCAAATTACCAGCAAGGCAGACCTTGTTTAGTCATGTGATGATGATTCGTCACCATAGCAACAGCTACTGTCATGGTGGATGTTGCTTGTAAAATACACTTGTTGATATCTGTAGACTAGACACAGTTTTTTTTAGACTTTTCATGTACATTTACAGAATATATATACCAACCAGTGGATTATAATATTTTTTGAACGAATTAGAAAAGTAATACAAAGATTATCACCAGCTACTAAAATATTACTTTATTAGTAAATTGGATACATTTGTTTTTCCAAGTTTTATAATAAATTGCAAGATCTTAGATACCCTGCTGCAACAGGTTTATTAGTAAGAGCTGCGAATGACTGAAGTGCATTGTTATAACATCAAGGATTGAAAAATAGGGCTATTAGTTTGTGAAATGTCAAACAATGCAGAAATTGGAAGCGCAGATTCGGAAGCTGCAAGAAATCGCTGGAATAATCTTAGACTACAGAGATTATCTGTGTCTAAGATAACCGCAGCTACGCAAAAAGGTTGGTGTTTTATTTTTATTTTAAATTCATTTCATAAAGCAAAAAGAAGACGAAGTAAATCAGCTAAAACAAGAAACGCAAAGACTGAGCAGAATGAGGGAGGCGATTCAGCGAAAACTCCGAACTGTGGAGGACCAGAAAGGAGAGACAGAAGCCGATAAAGAAACGCTGAAAAACTCCATCATTGCTCTCGAGAAAGGTATAATGAGGAAGATAATTTGCTCTGTGCAAAGGTATAAATGGGAGAGTAAAATTAGCTTTTGAGGAAGTTATATCAAAGACAAGAAATCTGGTTTGGTTATTAAAGTTATTGTAGGTGTGTACCACAGCTAGTGAAAACTTTACCATTTTATGGATACAAAAAAAAACAATAAGATACACTGATTAACATGTAATGGACAAAAAAAATTGCTCATGAGCATGGTATTTATCTATACAGGTAATGAAGACCACAATTGCCTTTAAGTGGGAAAGTCATAAAGAAATATGAGAATAAAAGTTTTCCTCGAAAATGGTACTCTGTGGCATACAGTAAAATACAATGGGAGAAAAATAAATTTGACAAGTTTATTATTGGGGAAAATATTTTTTTTACTTCAAATTGATATATTATTGGCAAAAAAGGTCAGTAAAAAAAAAGGCACAGAATGATAGTATCAAATACACAGTGAAATTAGGCGAGAATTTTGGTAAAATGTTACAAAATAACTTAATTTTAATTATCTTAATTTTAAATTTCAGAGCTGGAAAGTAACAAGAAACAACAAGAACAAGACAAAAAGGCCATTGACGAATTGGTCCGCGAAAGAGACATCCTCAACAAGGTATGCATCGAAGTGTGACACTTTCGGTAGAAAATGATTTCATTTTGACTTATTCCTCAAATGATTGATTGAATGTCATAATCTTATCTAATGGTACTACATTTTAGAATTTGTATAGATATAGGTATGACGATGATTTTAAAGGTGTCGCAAAACTTTATTTTATGAATCATTTCATCAAATTTTGATCTCATGATACCCGTTATATTTTATATACCATTTTTTTATCGGAGTTTTCAAGAGTTATAATGATGAATTTATATACAATTAACTAGCCTCTTGCAGGGGTAAGAATCTGACCCAAATTTAGATTGCTGAACTTACTCAAATACAAGCCTGGTTGCAATTATAAAGATTGCTTTTGCGGTTGAGTTAAAACTCGACCAATATTCATCGTATTTTCTTGAATACAGACCATGACCTTTATCATTTTGGATGTGGTCCTACTCCACACACTTAACTTTTTTTTCAAACTTTTATTTTTTATTTTAGCTTTATTTCTTTGCAACTTATTTTCTTTTTACTTTTCAAATGACAATTTATATATATTCAAGGTCATTCCCACACCAGGTGATTCGGATTCATGATTCAGGAAAATATGATATATCTTAAAATTATGTAAAATTTATTTCAAAATCATTTCCCAATTTTCATTGTAACAATTCGATCTCTAGATTTTAGGCCCACACAATAACATCCTGGCTTCTGTATGAGTAAATACAGTGATTATTATTAAAGGTTATTTCCTTAAAAACTAAATTGCTATTAAGGAATCTTTGGTTCTAGGCCGAGAGTCCTAATTGCATGGTTGTTGCATCAGTGATTTTTTTTTTTGGACAAATTTTTATTCATTGGCTCAAAAATGTCATGGTCTTATAGAATATGAGGTTTTGGAGTACATTATTATATATTGAATCTTTGTAAACATCTAAGTATTCATTATTTTATTCAGTATTTATATTATTTTAATTATGATCAGTCAAAATTATTATAAGTATCTAAAAAATTGCTTGTCTTTTTGTTTTACATTTAAACATTAGGAGATAAAAAATCCAAATGGGTACTATTTTTGGATAACAAATGTGTCGCATGGTCTAGCTTGGGATATATTTTTTGTTGTTGAAAACTCTGATGTTGTTTTTTAAATACAGTCAAGCCCAAAAGTTTACATAAACTTGAGCAAGATGTTATAAATTTAATGAAATTATGCATAAAATCATCCAAGCGAAATAAGAAGGTTTCTAAAATCTTTAGAATGGTGATTATTTATTCACGAGAAAATATATTGAAATTTAAGTGAACTGCAGCCTGCACAAGTGTATGTAAACTTTTGGGTCATGAATGAACATGTATTAAGCAATAATGATGTTTAAAAAGAAAATATATGTACAGGGATTGTAATTTTAAACGGGCTGCCTGAGTGACTAGTCGCTCACGCAAAATCACTTTTGGTAAATTTGCGTGAGCTCCTGCTCGCGGAACTTGATCAATGGTTCATATAAATAGTTATACCAAGCTTGCAATAAGCAAGAGTAGAATTTTTATCAAAGTGTACCTGATATAAGATGTGATTTCCTTTGAATTAAGATTGCAAGTCAGAAGTAGTCCTATAATCCCTTTATCAAAATAACTCACGCTGACCCTAACTTTTGCTTGGGTGCGGAAATGCTCACACTAAATCACATTTGCGTGAGCACTGCGTCAGTGTGAGCTGGAGCTCATGTCAAGTTTCAATCCCTGTATGTACATAATAAAAAATATATATTGATATATTTTTGTTGGCTATAGCCCTTCGCCTTAATCACACACACTGTCTGATTAAAAAAACAAGCTTTGAAATTTCTGCTCTGACCCCCGAAACAGTTTCTAAATGACCAAATTCAAATTTGTGCAAACTTAATTCTTGGTGTATTCCCCAAAATCATAACTGAGTGTGACAACTTTGCATTTGTTGACTTACCAATAGTTTTCCTTCACTTTGTGATGTAATATAGGTCACCATATCTATTCTGAGGCTGACCAAAAATTTAACAAATGGGTTGCATTTGTGCAAAACACCCCATTTGCTGTTATTGCCGAGTCTCAGAATGGAGGTGATGACCTTATATATCAAAAAGTGAAGGAAAAATATTGAGTTGTTATGTTATATATATATATATATATTTGACTTTAATGAGTTACAATTAATCTTGCAGCATATGCAAAAAGCAGCGTCCAGCAATCAGAAGACGTTGAATTTGGTGAAACTCCATGAACAGAGCAAGAAGAACTTGGAACAAGAAATTAACAATTACAAAGAAGAAGCTCAGAAACAGCGGAAAATCATCTATCAATTAGAAAAAGAACGAGACCGATATATCAATGAAGCGTCCGATCTTACTCAGAAGGTATGGTTATATTTGGATACAAAATTGAGCTGTTATTTGGTTACAAATTGCTTAAAATGTTATGTTTTTGGATTACAAAGTACTTTTTGGTGTGTATCAAAAATAAATCAAAAACTTGGTTTCCTTTATGCCATAAACGTGATATTGGTTATTTCGTAATTAACATACTGTTATCAGATGGTAATTAACATACTATTAGCAGATGGTAATTAACATACCATTATCAGATGGTAATTAACATACCATTATCAGATGGTAATTAACATACCATTATCAGATGGTAATTAACATACTATTAATCAGATGGTAATTAACATACTATTAGCAGATGGTCCAACTGTTGTTTGATCATCTAAATGTGATGCTCTCAATGATCTAATCATATGATTACGCCATTAAACTTTGGACCATCTTGCTAATGGCTCCTTTTATAACAAGAAGCCCATTACATCAGAAGCTTGCAAATAGCTTCCTTCTCATAAATAGCGTTAGTAGTACACTATCATGAAATTGACTGAAACACTAATTGTTATCACTCCACAGGTTCTCCAACATATGGAAGATGTCAAGGTCCGAGAAATGCAGATTTTCGACTACAAGAAGAAAATTGCCGAGGCTGAAACGAAACTCAAGCAACAACAAAACTTGTACGAGGCTGTGCGATCTGACCGTAATCTGTACAGCAAGAATCTCATTGAAGCCCAAGTATGTTCATATATTTCAATATCGAAACAGTAACCATAAAATGCATATTGAGAATAATTGACTCACCGTCTAGTCTGTAGTATATATAATATACTATGATGTAGGTATAAAGACAGTGTTGTTAATTGTAATTTTTGTTATCAACAGGATGAGATCACAGAAATGAATCGCAAACTGAAGATCATGAATCATCAGATCGATCAGCTGAAAGATGAGATTTCGTCGAAAGAGCAAGCGCTCGTCAAGGAGCACATGGATCACCAGAGAGTCGAGAAGGAGAAAGAAGCTCTGAAGGTACAGTTGGTTTCATTAAAAACGGCCTGTCAAATTAAGCCAAGACAAAGCTAGACAACTGCTGTTATACGATGCTACCTGCCACTACACGGTACTGTCTGGCTATAACTGGCTACTCAAAGCCAGATCTAAAAGTACATGCAGCACCATATCAGATAAATTACAGACATTATATTTTTTTGGTGTAAGCTGACTATAAGCTAGGAGTGGACAGAAGCAGATGGCTTTAGCCAGTTATAGCTACAGCCAGGAATAGGTCGCTACAGCTGTCTAGCGTCAACCATATTTTATGAAACTAACTGTATGAGATACAAAGTCTGAAAAACTTTTCTCTATGATGCAAATCTGTGAATGTACTTGTAATATGATTGCCAAACTCCTTTATTGATTATTTCTGGTGTTAGTTAATGGATTGGGTGAAATTATCTGTTTGATTAACGTTTATGGTTTATAATATATATATATATATATATATATCATCGCACTCCAAGCCAAATTGGTTTATAATTAAGGAAATTTATAGAAATGAGCCATGGCATGGTTGGAATAAATATGAAACATTTTTTTGGCAGTCAATATATTATAAATGTCATAGCTAATCTCCAATGAGGAGGCTTTAGTTGCTTTGTGAACTGCTCTTATTGTATTTCGTCTTATTTCTTCAGGGAGAACTGAATCGCATGAAACAAACAGCACAAGAAACAAAGGCATTCATTGAGGCTCAAGAGGCCGAGGAAAGGAAGCTGCTGAAGATTATTTCCGAGGCTGATGCAGAGCGTGTCCGACAAAAGAAGGAACTAGACCAGGTATGGTTGTCAAAATGCTGTCTGATATTGACAATGGATGACCTTTGAGACAACTGAGGAGATGCAACCTTTGTTTGTT
Source organism: Alitta virens (assembly GCA_932294295.1). Classification (NCBI taxonomy): domain Eukaryota; kingdom Metazoa; phylum Annelida; class Polychaeta; order Phyllodocida; family Nereididae; genus Alitta; species Alitta virens. Next base: position 15,227,613 of record OW028580.1, on the reverse strand, counting down.
GATGTAATTGCATTGTATTATTGCAATCAGATCATTGAGTGCTTTGATGACATAACATAATTGTGGCGACCGCAGGGGCGGATCCAGACATTTTTATTGGGGGGTGACAAATTTAAATGTATTTTAAAATTAAAATGTACTATCTAAATCTGCCACTGGTCCGTCCGGAGTTTCCCCCCTCTACCTAAGAGTCCCCCATCCCTGCAATATATATTTAATTCCTTGAGAGTATAAAAATCTGAAAATTAAGTATTGATTTGATGCACTTAACACACGAATGTTGGGGAGTTCCAAGCTTGGGGTAGAAATTAATGCCTGAATTTGTATTCATCTTAGCACTTAACTGCACAGAGGGTACTATGGTGGACCATTTATTATTGACTTGTACATTTTGTATTGATCATACAATTTTGGGTCACCTCAGTGGCTTATGGTTTATGAGTAATTCCAGAATGAGTTTTAATGTTTTACTAAATCTTAAATCGTGAACTGCTTCCAGGTCATCAGCGAAAGAGACATCCTCGGAACTCAACTTGTGCGCAGAAATGATGAACTGGCATTGTTATATGAGAAGATAAAGATCCAGCAATCGACTTTGAACAAAGGGGAAATCCAATACAATCAGCGACTAGAGGACATAAGAGTACTGAAGCTAGAAATCAAGAAATTACGAAGAGAGAAGATGATTCTACAGAAGTCCGTGGCAAATGTGGATAACCTGAGGTATTTGACTGTAAATTTTTTAGCGTCAAGTCTCTTGGTCCATGGGATTTTCATATAGCACTTCCAAGATGACAATATCGAAGCTGCCTAGCGCTCACATACATCTTGACAAGGAGCCAATTTAAATTTTATGTACAGAATTAAAAATTTACTCTTTATACAATTTTTTATCTTTATGCTCTATCTATTAATGAAAATATTCTGAAAAATTAGAATGTCACATAAGTTCCACTTTCCTTTCTGTGAAATAATAAATATCATAAATTATTGTTGATAGACGTATTTATTGTCAAGTGTAAATAAAGTTGAAATGTATTACAACAAAAATATAGTTGAATTTGTAAAAGTTATCAAAAGATAAAAGACAAAGGTCTAAACAAGTAACTAGTAATAAAAAATATAATTTGACTCAAATTAAAAGGTAAAGTTACCGCTAATGAATTTATATCCTTTATTTTTGCGCAGACGTGATGTGTACCGCCTGCAACGAGATCTTTTACGAGAAAGGACCAGATGCAAAGCTCTGGAGGAAGAACTAGAGAACCCTATGAACATTCATCGATGGCGAAAATTGGAGGTGTGTGATATAAATACGTAACATAGGAACCAAACATGATACCAAGCTGTAGTTTCTAACTCAAAAGCAAAATTCACTTACTAAGCTTAGTTTTAAGTAGCCATAACAAACTGTAAAGGAGCGATTTGACATGTAGAAGTGATGCAATCGTTTCATCTTGTTATAGCGGTGTATTTTTTTAATGTTGCATATTAAATTAAGGTGAAAGTACCTATTGAAGCGAACTGTTATTCTAAAGCTTAAGAGTATACAAAAAACTATTATTCAATAGGAATTTTTGACTATCGAGTGTCCTTTATCATCTCTTGGCTGTTTGTTGATCATCCATTATCACGTCAGAGCTCGTCATTTACGATTGTTGTGTATTGGGTTTTCATCATTGTTGCTTGTTATTTGTTCTTTTAGGGAAGTGACCCAAGCACTTACGAGATGATACAGAAAATTCAGACGCTTCAGAAGAGATTGATTGCAAAAACAGAGGAGGTGGTAGAGAAGGAACTGCTTATCCAAGAAAAGGTAATTTTCCAGAGGATACATTTGTCTGACGCAAGCAGTTGTTGACATATTGCTGATGCTTTTGAACATTTTTGGACATATCACAGGCGTTCGCCAACGTGATGGTGTGGTGACAGCGCTCAGCGGTAAAACACTGGAGTCTATTGTTTAATAAGACATAGTGTGTATTATTAGTATTGTTAATAGTGTGTACCACTAAGTCTGCCTGCGCTATCACGTTGGCGAACGCCTGTGGACAGATATATTATTTTGAATGTGTTCCGTGATAAAAGTAAACAAATTTTCATGCTAATTCATGGAATATTAGCTAAATTGCAATTTTCCATTTACAGTACATATGAATTGTAATGAATAAGCTTGAAGGTTAATTATTTGTCCCATGGTTATCCCATTACCGGTGTGAAATGATATTACATGATTGTAAGAGTATATATTTCATTGCCAAATTTATATAATGAATTTATATATGTTGCTGTTTGCAGGATACATTTGAAAAGTTTGAAATTTGTTTTATCCATGACATTGTTTGGCATCAAAAAATGCAAGATAAAACATGTAGTATTTGGAAAAATTATGTTTTTCACGACTTCGCTTCTTAATATCTGCAGGAAAAATTGTATGTGGAACTGAAACATATCCTCGCCAGACAACCGGGACCTGAAGTCGCCGAGCAACTACAAATTTACCAACAGACTGTTAAAGAAAAGACTAAACACATGAAAGTAAGTATCCTTTCAGAGAATGCTGTGCGTGTAGTTAGATTTTATATATTTTCATGCTATTAAAAGTCCTGAGGTTAGACTTCAAAGAGATCAAATGGGTGCATGCTGCCGTTAACTTGATCTCAGGATAAGCTCTGGCAGCGCCTTTCCATTCCCTTGATGTTATAGTCTAAGTTGGAGCAGTGTCACCAATTCTGGGACTGCAAGGAGTCTTCCAAGTGATCAAATGGCACTACAATTGGATCTAATTGTTTGCTTCTGATTTTTCCAGGTGATGTCGTCAGAACTGAACATGTACAAGTCCCAAGTTAGTGAATACAAGTACGAAGTGGAGCGCTTGGCACGAGAATTGCAAGAAGTGAAAAAGAAATATTTCATCCAAAAGAAGAAGGAACAGACCCTGAGGTCAGTGTTCTTACTGATAGTTCATAGCAACAAACATGACATATAAATTTGATGGTAATTTGATTGATTTTGCTTTTTAAAAGCATTGGATGGCTGCTTCGTGAAAATCATAACTGGCATTATTTTAATTCATTTGATAATTCGACCTAGAAACGGGAAATTTTGGAATACTAATGTTGTTACTGCATAGATCTTAATTAAACTGAAATTAAGAAGATATCCAGCGATTGCAACCCAAATTAGAATCCCAAACTATTAGTAATTTCGCAGGCACTTTTGTAAGTAGTTTTATTACACAATACCATCTAAATATATATAAGTGAGTAGCCTTGAATTTGTTCATCAATGGACGCCCTGTTTGGGCCTCGATCGTGCCGCGACCTACCTCGTTCTTTCTCCGGTTCTAACTAACTGTCACCATTACAACTCTTTATTTGCTCACTTTCCTCATTCCTCCAACTTTCTGCCGAAGTGAGCACATGCTTACCACCAATATGGCCGCCATCACTTTCAGAAAGAGGCTGAATGGATTAAAGTCATGTGGCACCATAGCAACTATGCCTGTGGGTCACATGACCACCCCTAGCAACCATATGCTTGCATGATTAAGCTCCTTAACAACCATTCAAACCCATTGTTGCCATAGCAACCATGCCTGTGGGTCACATGACCACCCCTAGCAACCATATGCTTGCATGATTAAGCTCCTTAACAACCATTCAAACCATTGTTGCCAGGGTCCTAGCTTGGATGAAACTCAGAACGAGGCTGAATGGCAGGTCACATGACCTCACAGAGCAAGTGACCTTTTTCAAAATTAACTCTGACTGAACAGGGATACAAAATGCTGGAGCAGTGGATGATGAACATTTGAAATTAATGGCACAAAATTTAAATCCAATAAATTTTAATGCATGTCATGATGGATGCAAACATTTTTATTTTTAAAGGTGCACCGTCTGTCAAATTTGCAATTTTCTAAGACGCTATCAAACAGTTGAAAATTACCTTTATTAATCAAGGCACACTAAATTTGTGTAAATTAATGATTTTATAAGACATTAATTACTTAAAAATGAATTATACATTGAGAGAAAATCCAGACCAAAACATTGGAAACACACTGGAAATTAAAACTAAATTGTTGTGCTAAAGTGGATATGTAATGGTGAAAAATATCATGAGACAAGAAGGCAGTATTGATTTATATCATTATTTTAATGTGCAAATTTGACATATAGTTGGCTTTCTAATGGTATGTCTTCAACTGGCCATACACACTTGATTTAGTCTAATTGTCAATGGAAATGAAGATTTCACTCCCGATTATTATGCATTATCATGCATCATTTTGCCGGTCTTGAATAGATACAGAATCATTTGTTAGAACTACACTGTATTTATAATTCCATGCAAATTCACATTTGTTGGTTTGTATTTGCAGAGAAAGGGACAGAGTCATATCGCAAGCTGGAGCACCCATAATTCAACCTCAAGTGACGGAAAAAGCTCGATTTACCGGTGGTGGATTCAATCTTTCACAGCCCATTCAGAAAACGGCAGCCTAGTATTCAATCTTACAAGATATTATTTTGAAACAATTACTTGCACAGTGATGATTTGTAGTATTAAATTGAGTGATTCTGCTTTAATTTCCATGATAACATATCAAATTAGTGGTGTATTTATATTTACTGCTTATATCAGTTTTTGCTTCCTGTGAATTTCAAGTCTGTGATAATTGTTGACTATGTATTTCAACAGAAATAAAGCATTTTGTTATCCTACGTTTATAATTGTATTGTTTTCTGTGTGGGAAAAAGTGCAGTATAGCGGACCCAGATTATGACCATATTTAACGAGCCTCATTGCCAGGCCTATGACGTAAAAATGCTTGAAATCTTTGTATGACGTTACAAACTAATGTAGTTATGACGGCGGTTTCATCTTCATGGTAAAGACAGCGTTAATTTTTGCTTTTCTCACTCATCTACACCAAATGTTATTTTAATTGTGCTGGAACTTAATACTTAAATATTTGATAAAATTTAATTTTAAATTGGCGCCAAATATGGGCATAAATTTGGGACTGCTATACTGCACTAAACCTGTTTTCTGAATGTAGAAAAATTAACTGTGGTTGAAAACTATATTTAAAAATATAAATATAAGTAAAACTTATTTATGGACTATTTTGCCAGTGTACTTAATGGAAACTTCTTGTATCAACATTGCTTTTACACTTCTTATGCAAATTGGAAAAAGTGCAGTATAGCGGACGCAAATTTTTGACCATATTTAGCGAGCCTCGTTGCCAGGCTTATGACGTAAAATGCTTGAAATCAATGTATGGCGTCACAAACGACGATGGCCCTTGCTGTGACGTTGCCACTGGTTATTTCAGTGCGGATTTCATTTTCAATGCAAGACATTGTTTTTTTTTTTTTTTTCGGGGTGATACGGCCCCCAAACCCTGCTATGACACATTATTGTTATTGTGCTATCACAAAATATGGCCAAAAATAGTGATATCTACTCTATATATATTGCCGATGCTATTTATTTTCACATTTTGCTGAATAGAACTCAGCGTACACTGCCGTGGCTAATTTCCTTGGTGTCTCTGCAAAGCGTGGGTCCTTATAAATATAATCATCGCAGCATGTTTTGCCCTCATTTGACCTTTTGTATTGTTTTTAATCAGCATGGCGCATGTACACGGACTATAACAAAATCGCTGCACCCTTGCTCAGTGATATACGCATGTTTACAAGTCCTGTTGCTACGGGATGTTGCCATGGTCTCTGCCTGTCCTAATTAGCCCAACTTGTGCAGAAATACAGGACGTAAAGCTCATCTCCATCTCCATTGCTACGGGATGCTTTGGCCTCGCTTTGAATTCCAAACCAGAAAGAGGCTGAATGAATATAGGCCTCTGGCACCAAAGTAAGTTGGTCCCCTCCGTCCGCACAAGTGCCGTCGAAAACGTATGCTTCGGGGATCGCAGTTTCGTCGAATGATTCTGGTCATAGTTTCGCATGCGAAACTCCGAGCTTTGGGGTCGAAACTTTGACACGAGCTGCGAGGGGCGAAGTTTTGGCGGTCGAAACTTTGCCACGAGCTGCGAAGGTCGAATGTCAGTTTTGCGCTTTGGTAGTTTTGGGAGTACGTCAATAACTTTCACTTCATTAGGACCGCAGTAAAAAAGCGCAAATTTCAAGCCTAAATCCATAAGTCAATGCATCGAAAGTGCAACAAGAGAAAGCAAACTTCGCCTATGGAAATTCACTCACACTGCGTTAAAAAAAATTTCAGTGGGATCTTGTTTGCAAAAACAACTACCATGCAGAGTTAGCAGAAACACTCTGATTGATAAATATGGCCCCAAACCAGTGTTCCTCATTTGTTTATTTATCCACACACTTCATTGCCAGCTTACCACTTTCTCAGGCCAACAGTCACAATGTTATCTATAATGACATATGTAAATAATATAATAATAAAATTCAATTAACACTTCAGCTTTCATGACATCAACTCCCACAAATGTGACCAGCTTGCCCATGGCAGTGAGCATGACACCCATCGTGCCATTAACACCTCGGATGTGTAAATCAACAGAGGAAGACTTATCTCTAAGTTTGAATAGTCTAAGTAAGTACCCATTGTAGAAGCAAATGTGCATTTTAAATTTAATGTAATGTATTGCCACATGTAAATTGTGATAATGATCGAATTAAAAAAAAGAAAACTGACATTCGACCTTCGCAGCTCGTGGCAAAGTTTCGACCGCGAAAACTTCGCCCCTCGCAGCTCGTGTCGAAGTTTCGCATGCGAAACTATGACCAGAATCATTCGACGAAACTGCGATCCCCGAAGCTTACGTTTTCGACGGCAAAACCACAACTTTCGACCAGGAAAAACTCCTTTTTGACATCGAATTTTCGCCCTTAAAGGTTCCGTGGTTATAATTTCAAGACTTATCTTTCGTGGTCAAAGTTTAACATTAGGAGCGAGGTTTCGAGGTAGAAACTCGAGTTTTTCGTGGTCGAAACCTTGAGTTTCGTGGTGAAGGTCGAATTTTCGCGGCCGAACTTTGACGCGAAAGGCGAAGGTCGAATGTCAGTTATGCGCTTTGGTACAAAACTGTAAAAAAGCACAAGTTAAAACTGTTTTGGCAGGATTTCCCTATTATGTGAAACCGCGCTATACTAGAGCTATACAGTGTACATTCTATACCTGTACTTGTGTAGGAAGCTACTATTAATTTTTTACTTTTTACCGTTGTGTAATATTTAAAATGTATTTTTAAAAGGAATTATTGCAATATTGTGATTGTTTTTATGAAGATAAATTTATAAAGGTTTGATAGTACGGTATTGACCTTTGACAAATTGAGCAACTTTATGCAAATACTAGCTACAAGTCCCCTGTCCACAGGACAGCATTACAACATACTAGATGAAAAAATATGGACTTTCGTCTTGTGTGGGAACTAGCCTTTTAATAAACGTTTGCCACACAAAATACACCTGCTATATGTTTAGACATACATTTTTTCTGTTGTATCACGCTCAGATATGGTTGATTTCATCCAATTATCATCGATTTCGGCATTTTTGAACTCACGTTTCCTTGTGGAACATGACAGCATTTGCCACCTAGTTCTGCCAAAACTCACAAGAGTGGAAAATAAGATTCACACAGAATAGCGCTGGCAAGTCCTTAGTTCCGTCAATTTGATACACACACATTTACAATACATTAAAATTACATCCACATGATTTAAATTCAATAACAAGCAAATGGAGCAAATTATTCACCGATTTTTAATGTCAACAAAATCTGAACGGGCACAGTGGCGCCACCGTCATGTGACTGCTGGGGGGCGTTGCAACGGCAAAAGCATGAAGTAGCGAACATAAATTTATGAAAATGCTTCTTAAAATGACGTTTCTGACTTTTTCATGAATATGTGAGTGCGATGCAAGTAAACAGAGCAGTCCTCCTGTACATAACGACGAAATAAGGTATGCTAATGTGTTGTTGAAAAAACTATGTAAAAAATGTCAAATTCTAAGAATTGCTATACAAGTTGTTCTGACCCTACATAGCATCTAATGGTCGGTCCTGGCTATGCAAATACAAAACATTACTTTGGTGTGTGACGAGGGAAGTACTCGTTTTTTAATTTCATTGTCTTCAGCTGTTGTAAATACAGCAATTGTTAACTTATCTTATCATTTCTTATAACTCATTATTGGCACGAGGTGCCAATAATTACGTTGCTTGTAGGAGGCGTTTTCGCGTAATGCGTCCGGTTTGCCATTTTGCGAGCGGCAAATTCGAACTTACATGTTAATCCAATGGGGCCTGTTCGGCGGAAGGCTCAAGCGTGTATAAAGCACATATGCACTCAAAGTACGGACCTGTCGGCGTTACCAAACGGTTGTGTAGAGCTTCATAGTCTTCGGCACTGATTCCTGGGCTTATCTATCCAGTATATTTCTCAAAATCTTCATTTTGTGCATGCTGGCCGCTCGTTCATCTTCGTGTATCTCCGCCAAAGCCACCACTAAACGCCAGGTGTCGCCACTGGGTTATGCTGAAGTATACAGTGTCGCCCTCTCGTGTTTGAATCTTATCATGATTGCTCAGAAATTTGGTACTCACAGATGGCAACTAAAAGTGCATTTTAAGGCCCAGTTCCAGTTAGCTCCAATATTTACTCTACAAACGTCGTCGGCATGGTGCCAGGTGAATTCGGCGCATATCAATTTCGGCACCGTCAAATTCACTAGAATCGACTGGTGGAGTTTAGTGAATTCGGCGATCGCTTTGGGTGAATTCGGTGCGTAAATTTGGTGAATTCGGTGCGTACTTTCATGTGGAATAACTTAGCATCTATATGTGGCAGGCAAACGTTACATACCTTGTTTGGTTCGCAAATGCAAGCTCTACCAGTTTATGATTTTACTGTATTATTTTTTTTTTTACTGTATTGTGCAAATGAAGCCCAGTTGATGATGTGCATATTCTGTTATTTTCTATTTAAATTAATTATTTTACTGTAATGTGCATATTGTTATTTTCTATTAAAAACAATTTATTAAAATGTACATAAATTCAAAAAGATTCAAAATCCAAATTCCACAATAGGAAATATATGAAAGTATATCAATTTATAAATTTTAAATAGATAAATATACAAAATTTAATAAGCAAAAAACAATAAATCCCAGCTGTATCACAGAAAATATTTACAAGTATTTAAAATTACTCTACTGGACCGTTAAAGCGAAAGTCTATGCAATCATTAATTACTCGAAGTATGTGTTTCTTAATTGCCTTTATAACAATATTTGGATCTTTGATCAAAGTTTGACATTATAAACTGGTCTGGTGCTATAATAAAAGAAAGGCAACATACAATGTACATGAATGGGCATTTCAGACATTAAAAAATATGCCAATTGTTAATATTCTAGAATTTAAAAAAAAAGCAACATTAAAAAATAAAATATAAAATTTATTAACAACTTGAGGAATAAAACACATAGTACTAATATGGGATTTTCAACCTCTTGGTACACATTGATCTTGGGTTTGCCCTGAATGTTTAAACTTGGATAAACCAGAGTTTTATCCAATTGAGGTTTAAATGACTTCCTGACATTTTTATGTAGACAATGTTGACTCAGCAAAAATATGGTGTTGCTTAATACAAAATGACATGCAAATATATACCACAAAAACAACAACAAAAAACTCATTAAATAATTGATAAATTCCTTCTTTTTTTTTTCATGAAATGATAAAGTGTAATAGATTGGAATAGTTCTTCATGAAGAAATAAAATTATTTTACATCACAATAAAACTTTCAAATATTTCATGTCCCATTACTTGCCGAATTGTATGACAAGCAATTGTGAAAAAAATATATAATTAAAGTTTGTTACTTTCTGATTAATCAGCTGATCATTTTCAATAATTAATACAAGTTAATCGTATTTTACACAAATTCTCTTTTTTCTCTTTATGAATTGTCATATACATAAATATGATTTTTTTTTATGGTGGGTTATTAATGGGCAGACATAATAAGCCTATATATCTATGGCGCCGAATTTACCGTTCGCCAAATTCACTTAGCCGAGTTCACTATTTTTTGTGTCGAATTCACCATTCTAGATGCGCCGAATGCATATTTGCGCTGAATTCACCCGAATTCGTTGGCATTGCATCATACACACCTGCATAATTTGGCGAGCATAGTCACACTTTAGAGTGTAGAGATCAACGTGCATGACTTCACCCACAAAAACGAGAGGAGGCCAAATACAATCTACTACAGTAGTTTAAACGAAAAACTTAGATCATTCTGTTCCGCTCTACGCACCAATTGCGCATTTCCATGCGCTCTAGTTTAATGTATACTTTGAGAAATTTGATCAAATTTTCATGAAGTTATGCACTCCGTTCGTCGTGGTCAGCGAACGTTCGCCTTGATAAGGTCAACTGTCAAATGGTACCTACGGTAAATTTTGCAGTTTCGAGAGCAAATCGATACCGTTTCTCTACAGAAATGACTTCTATAACGTTCTGCCTTTTATTTAATTTATAACTGCGTGCCAATTTGCACATTTCTATGTGCTCTAGTTGTGTTTGCAATAGAGCACATTTAAGTATCTCACTCGTTGGCCTATTTTCTGGATTTTAATACTGTTGTAGTAATAAGAGTTCAGTAAAGTTCAGAGTTGTCAATGTGTTTTTTTTTTAATTTTATTTTTTTATATTTAACGGAGAACAAAATGTGCCTTTTTGATAGTAATATATACCTGCTGTCCTGCTCATCAAAAGGAAAAAATAATATGCACACACACATTTTTTTTTTAGTTTTTAACTACTTGGGACAACCAAAGTTCATTTCTCTCTCTCTCTCTCTGATTTTACCATCACCCAGAGCAAAAATGGAATTAATTCACCAACAGAAATAACATTATTGTATGTTACATGTTGCACCATTTGATTTATGCAGTGGCTTTTTATTTATGTGGATGTAATGTCAAACTCAAAAGTTTACATACAAGTGTTAATTCAGCAGAATGTATACTTCACTTCCATTTCCACATAAATTTTCTCTTAAAAAAAAAAACACCATTATTCGCATCCCAATAACATTTCAAATCATTTTCCTCATTTCCATCAAAGCCATATCACCTGGATGATTTTATTCACAATTTCATATTTGAAATATTTATATATTGCTCATATGTTTGTGCACTTTTGGGCCCTACTGTATCAGACCAAATATGGTACATGTCTGTACTATCTTTGATCAGACTGATTATCCTTTAAATTTGACAGCTGTATCAGAAGTTTAGGTCGATTATGCAGACCTTATCAGACTTTTAATGTTTTTAAATTTTTCTTATGAAGTTCAATTTTTTTTTCGCTCCATGATTTGATTGTGTATACTTTAGAATAGAAAAGGCCTGTGCTCAAGTTGAATAACTACATATATATATAACTTGTGCTGTAGTCTATGGTATCATTGTATTGTTCTATTTAGGTCATGATACCTCACACCGTCTGTTAATTTTTGTCATGACATAATTTATTATTTTTCTCCTAGGAGGTCTTGCGCAGTGACCATTTAACTGTCTTTACCAGCACACAGTTTTCAATTTTCAGTAACCATGGCTTCAGCAAAGGACCATGCTGTAAATCTTGTGGGTAAAGTCACCAGACCTGGAATTTCAGCTCAAGAAATGTTTGAAACCTACAAAGGATGGGCTGAAAATTATGACACGGTAAGGTTATGATGCGCTTGTAGAACAGACATTGGAGGCCAGGGTGGATCTATTTAAAGGTTTCAAACATTATAACCTTGATTTTATTATATAGACCGTAACATATGGTACCATTAGCTGTGTGTTATCCATATGTTACATCAAAAGGTTACCTAGTTAATAATCTGCTAGCTTTTTGATTACATTATGAATTAGTTTATTTCACAGGAAGATATCACAATACAATTCTGATATAACCCAATTTCGTTTAGCTGGTAATAATTCAGTAGTAATATTATATGCTAAATTTCTCAGAAGAAATCTGATGCTTTCCTGATCCTAACATAACCAAGCACACATTTTATCTTTCTTTATCATTCTCATAAATTATCTTATTTTCCTCCCATGTTATTATGGAATATTCCTATGACTTTAGATACGTTTTCTTGTGATATTAACATAACCTTCCAACAATGAATTGTTTACTAGTTGGCTGTGTTTAGTGAACTTGAAACAGTTTTGATAATGTACAATCCCAACTTTAAATCTTTAAAAAACTTGGTTCCCTTGGTTATTTTTGTGTGATGTGGTTTTGTAGCTAGCACATTATTTCTTGTGCTTGATTTTTTAACAGGACATGGATGTATATGGCAGAAAGACCCCTGAAGAAACTGTTTCATCTATGACACAGATTGAGACTGACAAGAACTGTTACATTTTGGATGTTGCTGCTGGGACTGGAATTGTGGGAGAGATGGTAATATATGTCTAATATTATTAACAAAAAGCATCTGCCTGATATTACAGTAATATAAGACAAAATGGATTACATTATGATGTAGATGAAATATAAATAAGACTTGTGAAATAAGGGAAAAATATAAGCACACAATGTACAAAAATAAACAGAATGACTAACAGTATCAAATTATTATCATGAACTCATGAGCACCTACTGTACAGTATATGGTGGTGATATATTTTTGCTTAGATGATTGATGTAATGTACTTTTTTTTTAAAGCTGAGAAAGAATGGCTTTACAAATATTGATGCCCTGGATGTCAGTGCTGAGATGCTTGAACATGCCAAAGCTAAGAATGTCTACAACAAGATTTTTTGTCAGTTTATCACTGGTGAAGAATCTCCCAATATTGCAGCAGGTGAGTACTATGTAATATCAAAAATCATATATATTATGTGCATTGTCTCTTAGAGAACATTTTTGGTCTTCGTATAGCTTTTTTTTTTTTTATATATTTGAATAGCATCAGTCTGTTTGAATGTTTAAGTAAATCAAGTCTGAAGTACCATATTTAAGCGATATGTCCATGGTATTAATAATCTGTATTTAATAATTTTAGACACTTACGACGTGGTATCATGTGTTGGTTCATTCTACCCGGGTCATCTTGATCAAACGTGTTTTCCAGAAATATTCCGCATCTTAAAAAAAGGTGAATGATCGTTAACTTCTTCACTAGAATAATTAACTAATCAATAGATTATTTCCATTGTTGCGAGTATAACTCGCTTCTTCATCTCCTTCATTACAGGTGGAAGATTCTATTTTACTCGTGCCTGTCACAGGCTTCCGGGTGATCTGGAAATTGCTGTGGATGAGATGGAGAAAAAGGGAATACTGAAGATATATGAAAAACGTCTTGTGAAAAACATTGTTGCTCATGGAGATGGTTACGTTTATGTTCTCCAGAAGTGTTAATTTGACAGCAAAGTTGTACTTTAATGTCACTAGACATAAAACGGCTGATTTCCAATTGTAATTTTAGTTTTTTGTGATCATGTGATTCTGAATTACATTTAAGGCAGTTAGATTGTATACAGAAAAAGTTCAAATGTTTCCGGTTATGATTTATTGGGTTTTCATGTGGCATGTGCACCCATATAAATGTGAGCCAAATAGTTCTAAAAATGTATGGTTTTTGGAGATTGGATAATGAAATAAAACTAGATTGATGACAGTCTTGAGGGAATTTTTTTGTGTAAGTTAGTATGACAATGTGCCATTGAAATGAAACTGTTTGCCAAGTGTCCGTCATCATACTTGTTCTTGTTAAATGGTAACAATATTACCAGGTCTGTTAAAACCTTCAGGCCTAATTCATGATATTTGATAATGTGTACTCCTTCAGAGTATCACAGCTGTTACTGTCTCATGTAACCTGATAACTTCTTGCTTATAAACAGAAATGTATGCCCTGCAAAGTTAATGAAATTATTGTGGGCTTCTGAAATTGTGGACTTCTTCTGAAACTGTCTAATATGAAGTTCACAGTTACCTTTTTGATTATACTCCAAGCTTTTCTTGGGTTTGGAGAGTTTTCTGAACAAATCATTGGGGGAGAAGAAGGACCGGTGAAGCCTATATATATGTGTGTGTATTTCCTGTTCCAAGATTTTGTTTCTAGCAAAAAAGGATAAAAACTAAATTTCTTGTTGGAGCATGGCCATTTATGGCCTCCATTGAACTGGCAGGAGCTGCTCATAGCAATCAGTTTTTGTTATCATCAATGTCCGTCTGACGGTGGACGTAACACTTTCGTTTCTGGAGCAGAACTCTAACACTGATGCACTTACTCTAAAGTTTTGTACAGTAATACTCTATATGGCCTAGTGGTGCCTTTTGATAGTCACATTGACATATGTTGGCTATGTTTTACAAAATTTGGAAAAATTGTTTTTTTCGTTTCCAGAGCAGAACTCTAACAATACTGCACCTACATGCTTAAAACTTTGTCATAATATGTCTAAAATAGGGCAGTGGTGCCTATTGGGGGTCCCATGGCCGTAAATACTATAGAATTGTCAAAATTAGGGCAAAATAGGGAAAATCCCTCTTTTTCAAACCTCCATATAAAAGACACTATTTACCTTTATTACATGAATGAGAATGTATCAATAACATATCTAAATTATAGTATTTTTACTTTTTAAACTTCATTTTGATATTCTTTTTATGCTAATTAAATAATAACGGTAAATCTGAAAAAAATGCTAAAAATTTTGTTAAATTGGAGCAGAACTCTACCATTAATGCACTTACCCGAACAAAATTGTATATGTTATTACTCTAAATAGCTTAGCTGTGCATTTTGATGGTCACATTGACATATCTGAGCTGTGTTTTAAAATATTAAGAGAAAAATGAAAAAAAAAAAAAGCATACAAATTTCTGTTTCCAGAGCAAGGCTCACACACTACTGCACCTACATGCATGCAAAACTTAGTAAAAATATGTCTAAAATAGTGTAGAAATACCTTTTTGGGGTTTCATGACCATTTATGACAGATAATTTTTTAGAATAAGGAAAATATGAAAATTTGGTACTCTTTCAAACCCTCATATCAATGACTCTATGATCCTTACATCAGTAACATTTTGCCAATGATATATCTAGATTATAGTATTTTCACTTTTAAGCTTCTTTTTACAATTTATTTCATAATTCTTTTTTTGTTAATAATATTGGAAAATTCAGTAACTGAAGGGAATATGGCAATTGATAATATATAGTTCCTTCATATATATTCCTTAGGATCATTGCCATCATCCTTATACGACTATTTCGGACATATAAATGATAATCTTAGTTGTAGATTAGTTAAGGGAACAAGCTATTATGTTGATAATTCTAGCGAACTGAATACTCCTTGTTGTGCATAAAATCTTTGAAACAGAATAAATAAATGGCAGGAAAGGCCAAGACAATACTTTTTATGCTCACTTGGCTTTACTCTGAACATAATGCATTGCTGTTAACACAGGGTTCCTGCAGGTTTACCTTAATAAGAAGTAAGATATTTGTATGACATTATAATATCATGTGCACATGAAAAATAAGACCACTAATATAGTAATATAAACCAATATTTTTAATTTCATCATTTAAAAAATCAATCAGGGTATTGGCTGTTAAGCAATAAAATAAACACAGTTATTGTTTATTTAATATTTACCAAATCGTCTGAATATTACAATGTGGATGTTAATATCCAAGTATATTTGCATCAAGATAAGACAATGTAAGACTTAGTGGACAAAAGTATGATTAAATACGGGCCTTACTTTTTACAAAATAAATAAAGTAACTTTATCAGACTTTGTAATAACCTACAGCAACAGTTAAAAAAATAGGACATATTGGACTCTAATAAGCATTGCATAACAGGCTATGTAGGCTAAGTGGCATAGTTCATCAGACACACTATATAAACACTCAAGAAATAACATTTTTCCAAATTTTGTAAAACATAGCCGAGATAGATATTTCAATGTGGCTATCACAAGGCACCACTAGGCCATATAGAGTGTTACTGTATAAAATTTCATGAGAGTAAGTACATTAGTGCTAGAGTTCAGCTCTAGAAATGAAAGTTTGTGTTAGAGCCGCCCTCCTGCCTGTCGGACGATCACTTAACAATTTTAATGATGCCTTTGTGCTATGTGGGATTTGCTAAGGGTTTAGTGCAGCCTATGTTTATTAATAGTTTTTACCTCTCCGCTGTATGCAGTTTTAACATGTAATTTTTGTGTTGTTCTGATGTATGTATTAATCATTTCATTGATTTCTTCTTGCTATTTTATAGATTTACATATATTTATATTAATTATGTATGTATTTATTTCATTTCCTTGTGAGCTCAAGCAGCAGAACGAATTATATGTAGAACCTAACCTAAATCTAGGTTTACCAAAATCACTTTACTGTAACATTAGGTAGGCATAAACGTCCTTATGTCCCCCCTGAAGAACATATATGCGATAAATGTAACCTGCAACTTGTAGAAGATGAATTACACTGTCTAATGATCTGCCCTAAATGGAAAGAAACAAAATAATTTCACTGTGTGAAATTCATATGAAATATTGCACTAACTTTCCTGCAATATATTTTTGGTATAATTTTTCATAAATATTTTCACAACTTGATGCTGTGTATATATATATGGCTCATTCATGCCAATCTCCACGCTCATATCTTGGTGAAATATGCCTAATCTTAAGACGCCCTTGGAATTTACTTAACATTCACACCAATATAATGTTCAATCTCAGACAAGTTTTTGTGATCATGTTCACATGTTCATTTGTGTGCTTGTTTTCAAATTGTAATGATCATACTTTATATTGCAAAATTATTATTTTTTCTATAGCCCTATGATGGACATTTATAAATGGTCTACAATTTAGTAGTTTGAGAGTGTTAACAGACTAGTGGCATAGCTGGACCTTCTAGAATAGGGGGGCCCATGGGGGCCATGGTCTAAATCAGGGGGGCCAACTGGAAAATATAATTTCGATATATAGCATATGTTAATTCAGCTGTTATCTGACTCGTGGTGCATGATCCAGTGATGGACCTCATAAAAACTTTATTATACACATCAGAACAATGCAGAAGTTTAATATTTATCAAGGCAAAGGTCAATGCTGCCATGGAAAATTAAAATAAATTTTGTTAAACATACATGCTGGCGCCATTCTACGATTCAGCATGTAGGGTAGAGTGGGGAACAGTGAGACAACCCCCTAGTTTCAAAGCAGTGAAGTTTATAACACTGCCCTCAAGGGATTAGGACCAACATTTCAAAACCACCAAAATGTTCCATTACCTGCAAGAATTAAAAGCACTTTTTGGGTTTTACACCAGGTAAAGTAGTTTTTTTGCCCATGTGAGTTTTCAATCTTATTTTCCAGTATTTGGAGATAATGAAATCATCTAATAGTATGCAAATCCTTGGATATTAGTCTTTAATTCCACATATTAATAAACATTGCTGTGTAGCCATGTGGACCTCAGAAGATCACAAGTTCATATTGAAAACAGCATGGGGAAGAGTGAGACAAAGCATGAGTGGGGCAGGGTGAGACAGTTAATTTCAAAGTAAGTTTACAGGAAAAATTACAGCTGAATGTTGGTTACATAACAAGTTGAATTGGTGGTGCCTCGTACCCAATGTCTATGCCAGGCAGGGTTACTAAGGCATACATGCAAAAAAATGGAATTTCGACCGTGGTTGGAACGAGCCTTTTAATAAACGTTTGCCACACAAAATACCATCTATTCAATATTCTTTATCTTTTCTAGGTTTAGATATACCTCTTTTGTATTGTCCCGCACTCAGACATGGTTGATTTCTTTCAACTTTAATTGATTTCTGTAGCATTTTCGAATTCACATTTCATTGATAATGCATGACAGTCATTGCCGCCTAGTTCCACCAAAACTCGCTAGAAGGCTCTGGCGACGTCACAGATTGATAAGCTTTTGTGTTGAGGTTATTAATTGGTGATTATTTGCTTTATTCACACTGTAAATATTTGAAAATGATATTTCAACTAATTTGATTGTAAAATTTAAGAAACTATGGACCGGACAGAGCTTTCTCAAAATAAAATTTTTTATCCACTAGGGGCGATGAATTTTGCGACTTATACTCCCAGAATGCTGTTGGGGCGTGGCAATAGCAAATCCCTTGAAACAGCAAAGGCGAAGTTGATAATGCTCTTTAAAACGATGTTTCCAGTGCCTTTTTCAGCAAAATCTAAGTGTGAGCCGCTAGTTAACAGAGCAGTCCTACATAACGACAAAATGAGGTATGCTAACTTGTCTTTTGAAAAAAGTATGTACAAAATGTCAAATTCCAAGGATTCCTACATGGCATCTAATGCAATGTAGGGCGGTTCTGGCTAAAGCCCATTGCACACGGGAATCACATATGATGGCATCACATGTGATGGCATCACAACCCCTTCTTGTGATGCCAGCATAATGTGCTGCACACGGAGATGGACACCATGACAGAGTCACAACCCCTCACTAGCCATTATGGAGTTGTTGCAAACTAGGGTTTGCTACATTCTAGGTCAAGTCAAAACCCCTCGCATCTGATTGGCTATTAGCAGGCCAGGCCCCTGTGATCATGGCATAAACTGCTGCACACGGGGTTTGCATCATGGAAAGTCTCTGATTCCATCATGGAATATCTAGCAGTGCTAGATACCCATGATCTCGTCACAAGTCATATGTGATGCGATCATAGTCCGCTGCACACGGGAAAATTTGGTCATGAGAAGGGGTTGTGACCAAATCATATGTGATCACGGCATGGAAAAACTCTCGTGTGCAATGGGCATAATACAGTAGTAGTGTCCAACTTAAAGCGGACGTATCTCTTGATATATTCCACCTGATAATTGTTATTGCTTCTTCAAAACAAGCAATTTTTTGTTTGATTTGGCATACTGGGATACATCCGGGCAGCCATTTTGAAACTAGGAACTGTCGGTGAATTTGTTAACTTTTCTTTTTACTAACCTCTTTTTTGTTTTCACTAAAATCCTTGGTTACTTTTACTGATAAAACAACATGATTCTGCCGATTGACTGCAATCAGCTCTGCAAGTGCTTTCACTGCCCCAAGAATGACTTCTGCCAGCTTTATTATAGATGGCAGAAATTACCGAGGTCATTATGGTTTATTGAAAACTGGCTTGCTATTGATACATTTTCGTGCTATTTTGGCATATTTCAATTTTGCACATGATGAACATTGCTGAATTTTTGTAGTAGTACTATCATTCCCACTGCTTACTCCGCTTTAATTTACTTGACCTGTGAAAGTGAAAGCACCTGCGAAACTAGCTGTGACGTCATCAGTGATTGTCTTTCCAGTTCCTTAGATTTCCGGTTCTATAATAAAACCCAACCACAGTGGTGGATCAGCTCAATGAAACTCACGAGTGGCGAAGCAAGACAGCTGTGATTTAGGCTGACGGCGTTTGTGGAGTAAATATGGGGTATAGTATAGCGGACCCAAATGTATGCCCATATTTGGCATCCATTAAATATTAAAAAATATCACTTTTTTTTTGCCAAAATGTGTTCTATCACAGAAGAGGAATAATATTTGCATAGCACAGCAGGTGTTTGGGGGCAGCAGCCCCCAATAAAAAAAATAATAAACGATGTCTTGTCTTGAAAATGAAGAAAGCGGTCGTTTTTTGTGACGTCATTTATTGAATTCAGGGATATGACGTCATAGGCATGACAGAAAGGCTCACTACATAAGGTCATAAATTTGGGTCCGCTATACTGTACTTTTTCCTAAATATGGAGACTGAAAGCGAATTCAAATGTAGAACTTTTAGTCAGCTATCCAACCATACCAAAAAGATTTCTGAGTGCTATACTTCGTCTCAGCAACCTCTTAAGGAAAAATAGGGGCGGCTCCTAAAACCGTCTTGACTATGTGTATGTAGTTTCTCCTTATAGTTGATAGACATGTTATTTAAATTTATGTACCTATACTTAATAAATTGCTTAGCATTATAGCAAATTCATGATTAACTAATGGCAATCTAAATCTATATAGTTGTCTTGTTTCATAATTATGATGCTGAGTTGGTGATAATGGCAGAAGATCAATAAAATATTTATTGAATGTGATTAATACGTTTATAACAGAATTTGCTCTCTTGGCCTAGTTAAACCCATGCTTACAATTTCAGAGTTATTATTAAAACATAAATTCAGCAGGCATATTTCCCCTACATTAAATAGTTCATCAAATGTCTTTTACTGGTGTATTACAGGTAAAGTTAAGATTTATTACATGCTACATATTTGGCGATTATATAAATATCTTTAAATCCTGTAAACTTTCCATAGGAGCTTTCATTAGACTTTATAGAATTATGCCAAGAAGAAGTTCAAATGTTATATTCACACTGTATATGAAATTTAAAGCTGAAATGAATGTAAATAAAATAAAATTTGTGGGCTATTTTGTAAAACTAAATATTTATCTCCTGCCAATGAAGGCATTGTGATGATAATTCTCATGTAAAACAGGCGTTGGCAAACTTGCAACCAAAAGGACAACATGGTATATGCAATTATACATATAGTGGTTGGAACTGATTATCATATAGATCATGTTGGCCTATTGTATATGTGCCCACCCAGGGCTGACATCAAACTGATTTTGCAGTAGAAGTCAAATGCTTACCAGTATAAAGCATTATTAATCAATGAATGTTTTCAGAGAACTGGATCCTTTGCCAGAAGAACATTTGTTTCCTTAAGGGTACGACTGCTTTATCAGGCCTTTCCTTTTTAATATGCAAGCTCATCAGGTGCAGTCCATTTCACTCCATTTCTTCTTGCCAAAAGTTCCAGACTTTCTTTTGCCTCTTTCTCATAATGAGGAGCAATGAAGCGAAAACTGGTAGTAACCTAAATGAAAGCAAATGATCGCAATTAATAATATATTTTTTGGCTCACACTCACTGACCACAACGAATGAGTTTGCCCCCAGTGATAAGCAAGGTTTGTGACGAGAAACGAGGTAAATGCAAATTCTAAGATAGATGGCAGCAGCTGTCGATTGTAGATAATGTCATAGTGCGCCATCTCACGGTAATAGATCATCATGGTCATACAGCTGAAGGTTACATAACCATAAGAAAAATAATTATGGAAGGAGTCCTTTGAAATTAGTGTCTGAAGTGGAGAAGGTTTCCAGTGCAATGCTGGTGTTAACTAAGCTGGACGTGTTTGTTACCACACCACAAATTGTCGGCTGGCTTAATCCAGAATTAGATCTCATTTGTACAACCGAGCATGACAATTTGTGATCTAGCTGCATTCACCGAGATTTTAGCCAGCAAAAAGTCAGGGTAACCTGGAATTGCTTGAAGGGTTTCATAGCCCCCACTTCTTGGGAAGAGGGGGGGGGGGGGGTTGACAAGAACTCAAACCACAATCTTGCTTGAATGAGCAGAAACGTTTGCCATTACAGTATTTGACATACATAAAAGTTCCATAATTAATGGTTTATAAAGTATATTCACAACGCTCACAACAATTGTGCCTCTCCCTAGTTAATCAAGATGGGCAGATATGAATTGTAGAGGAGTTAGTTAAATTTGTTAAAAGGCCTACTGGACAACTCGACAGGTATTATTTGTTTATTTTTCAATTTATGTTAAACCTGCATGTAGTACAAGTTTGATAACCTCAATTCATGATGTTTTAAGCTATACCCTGGATGCACCATTAAAGGATTTATTCAGAATCAACAAATTAGATATAACCGAAAAACAGAATGGACAACGAACGGAATGGGCAAACGTAATGATTCGCACCCAATTGTCCTACTGATTAATCTTGGTAGCAATAGAATTTCTTTTTGCTGCATTTTCCATGGTAACTTCAGCCCTTGAAAGTCCTGGGCATCCTCATGGCAAGGGTGGTACCACTGGGTGAAGACCTCAAACCCAAGTGGCCAACACAGGGCTCTGCAACCATGCAACCTGTTGGGTTATACCTATAGCTCCCCCGGGTTTAGTGCAGTATAGCGGACCCAAATTTATGCCCATATTTGGCGCCAATAAACATAATTTTTTATCAAATATTTTACAAGTTTGAATAATAAATAATAAAAATAACATTTGGTGTAGACGAGCGGGGGTTTGGGGGTTGGAGCCCCCACGAAAAAGCAAGAATAAATGCTTTCTTCACTGTGAAAATGAAACCGCTGTCATAACTACATTAGTTTGTGACGTCATACATAGATTTCAAGCATTTTTACGTCATAGGCCTGGCAATGAGGCTTGTTAAATATGGTCATAAATCTGGGTCCGCTATACTGCACTTTTTCCGCTCCCCCTACACGTACAGTGCTCCTGCCTTTGCTCTCCCTACACATAGTGCTCCCTACATCTAGCTGTCCATACACCTACATTTAGTTTAATAAAATACGGTCGACTCTAGCTGTCTGTAGCGATCTGTACCTGGCTGTGGTCTAAACATGCTAAACCCAGAGCTGCTGTCCACTTCTTTAGCTAATAATTGGCTTACATCTATCACCAGATAAATATAAACCTTGGTAAATGTAAGAAATTAATCTAATATATCATAAATATGTACTTTTAGATCCAGTTTTGTGTAGCCAGCTATGACAGCTTTGTCTCGTTCCAATTTGATGGGCCGTTTTTTATGAAACTAACTGTAGCTCTCCTTTACCTAGTGGTCCCAATACCTGGCTTAGGCCATTTTTAACTTCTGCTGTTTCTCTGTAATGATAATAAACAGAGCACTGGTGACACAATATTGTCATTTAAAAAGAATAAAAAGGCTCCATCTAATTTACATTTTGTAGCTAGTAGGGGTTAACTTATTTCACCAACTGACGAGCAGCACTCTGACACCACTGCATCTACATGCTTAACATTTTGGGACTTTAATGTTCATACTTGATATAGAAAACTTTATATTCACCCAAAAGTATTACTTTGATTAATGATATTTTGGAGAATTAACGTGCATATATATAGTTAAGGTATGTTTTAAATTTTGGTAACCTTATGTCTATGTCTAATATATGAGACATAATGAAGGCAAATTGTGTCATAGTCATGCACTTAGCAAGATTGTTAGTTCAGTAGATGAACTCTAGGCCCCTAGGCCTGAGCAAAGTAGTTAGTTCAGTAAATGGGCCCCAGGGCTGAAGGTGACTCGATGTTACAACGCAGTACTGAATCCAGCAACGCAAAACGACCCTTAAATAGCCCAGAATCGCTAAAATTGGTTACATTTGGCTAATGTAAGTAGGATCAGGTAAACAACAGGCCGGAGAGAGGGGAACAAGCCAGAGAGAGAGAGAGAGGCACAGGTGAGAGAAGGGGGAAAGGCTAGCAGAGGGATCATAGCAGATAGGAAGAAGAGTGGTCTGTGATCTATGTATGATGCTGTGAAGAAAGACTCAAACTGGTTCTGGTGTTGCATTATTCCATGAGACTGCAAGGGACACAGCCTGACTTCCGGCGGTCAATAGGTCCACCTGGACCTCATTACAGAAAGCGAACAACACCCCTCATCTGATGAAATCTGACTACGTTACAAAATTGTGGAAAATTCATATCTTGCATCTACATTCAGCTTCAGAATATCTAAATTAGGGTATTTCACTGCTTGTGCTTTTATTTGACATTTGTTCAAATTGTTTTGTTTGCTACATTACCTAATCCCTGATACCATTGTGTACACAAAGCCATTCAGAATTTGGAGAAAAAAAAGTATATAAAATGGCAGTTTCAAACTAGGTTACTTTGTTGCCATTTTTTTTGTAAAATGAAATATTTATGAAAGTACCTAAATATTGGCATTTCTCATCTCGGGGGCATGATTGAATTAGTTACAGCAGCCTGTGTGTTTATGCCTTAATCAGCCTTTAGATTTAAGAAGCGATGTTTGAAATGGAGGATTACTTGCATAATACATTAATCTGTTATATGCTAACAATAAATTATTCTAATTGGGTTTTACAATTTGCACTGGGTAGAAACTCGGTATAAATGGAAACTCATAGGTAAAACCTGACTGTGGGATACTACCCTTTGGTTTTTACCTGCCAACCCTGATCCATGGCCATTCGCAGCCACTCGAGCTCACTCGCGGGTACACAGGGGAGGCTATCCACTCGCCATCCACTCATGTCCACTCTTGTACAGCTTGTAGAACGCTCGAGAAAAGCTCGGCGGACTTCCATGGCCCGACCGTTGTCTTCCGTCGACTGCCCATCCGTAGCTATCTCCTCCTTCACTCAAGGACCACTGAGGGGCCGAAAGATAATCACCGAGCGGTCAAAGGACACCCTGTGAAAGTCACTTCTGGCTTCTCTGGGACCCGCCCGTTGTTCTCTCGCTGAGTGGCGGCCGTCCGACGAGTGGTCGACTGACGTTCACCCGAGCAGATTTTGAGTGCCTCACAGACGTTCGTCGAAAGAATTTATTATACGTGATTAACAGAGCTACGACTGAGCATGAGTGAGCACGTATAGTCCGTCTTTGATGTCCGTGGTCAGTGGTCACTCGTCTTTCTTACTCGAGATAGTGTGAACTGGGCTTTGGGACCCACGTGCAATTGTTAATTATAATGGTTGAATAAATTTTAGACCTAGTTATGAAGTCTGGTCACCCATTGACAGCACAACTGAATAAATACTCCATAAAATGCATTTGCAACATTTATTAGCATTAATAGGTTACTGAATACAGGAAACAAGGTGGATAATTCTTGTGTAATTTTGACAGTAGATATAAAGAGCACTTGAATTACTTTGATCAGTCTGGTGCTTCAGATAGGTTATACATGTAATTATCACATATTCATGATAAATGCTGATTGTTTTATAATTTCCTGGTAGTATGCTATATCGGGCCGATGTCGAATGATGCATTGTTGAAGTTGAACGGATGGTGCCAACAATCCACCAGCTAAAATACAGTCAATGTGGCATGTGGTGTTGGTTGTTGGATTCATCATTTTAAGAGAGTTTCCCAGAATTCCCTTTCCTCCCTCTCCTTCCTCTCCTCTCTCTTCCCACGTTTTTCTCGTTGGTGGAGCATTTGTTTGGCATCTTTTTTAGCCCGTTCTTCTCCTAGTAATTACACAGATATTGCATAACTATAGTAGGCTCCATAAAAATAGTAGATGTGCATATTTGTCTTTCAGACAATTATTTATTTAAAAATATGTATATGGTACAGAACAAAATAAACAGAAATGTTACTATAAGTCAAAACTGTCATCATACATGATTGTCACAATGTTTTTTTCCCACATCAAGCCTTAATGAATCAATGACATTCTCTGTATGATAAGGATGAAAATAGCTTCCTCTTTATCAAATAATTTAATTGTAATTTCTCAAATTTAAGAGATAGAGTTGGTTTATTTCTAACAAAAATTTAGCTTACAACCTTTGAATGGCACAGCCTCCCCAACTGCTGCCAATACAATCATTGCAACAACCAGATACACAAACATTGTTTTCCCTTTCATTGTCTGAAAAAGAAAATTTAGAAAAAAAAAACAAAAATAAAAACCAGCGAATTATCAACTCAGAATATTACATTTTTTATCTAAAAATTACACAATCTATTCAGCATGTCCTGATTAGAGATAAGTACTTGATTAATTGGAGTCATTGTTGCCCTAATTACATGTTAAATGAGATTAGAATAATAAATTGCATGTCTTTTGGAAATATTGAATATTATAATATTTATCATATATATCATCTATGAATAACTTGGCATTACTGAATGGCCTCGTGATACCTATCATTGGCCAAATATCATCCTTTAACCATTTGAAAAGTTTGCAATACGAACTTCATGGTGTCTGTCTTAGACATCAGTATCCTAAATATCATCCATAGATAATCATGAAATATTGAATTGTTTCGACATATTATATCAAATATCTTCCATAAACGTAAACAAATAATGCATTCCATTTCCATTGAAACACTTACTGCAATTGTGCCTTTCCAATCAGCCAAGTTTGGATGCTTTGACAGATATTAAATAATAAACTTAATTCAAATTTCAGCCAATCATTAATTCAAGGACAGTGTGTCACGTGATGTATTTGTTTTGAATTAAACTGAATCCTATATACAGACACTGTACATGCACAGTCTTAATTTACATGATTGTAAAATTTGCAGTGACCCCAAATGATTGCTCTAAAATACACGATGTTGTCCTCCACATTGGCCATCAAAACAAACCTTGAAAATCAACCAATTGTGCTAGTATTTATTAATTATTGTGAATTTAGTAATAGTTTTATCATGAATTGGAGGGAGTTAAGTAATATTTATGTTTGTAATATCCTTTTCAGAACAATAAAAAAACTATCCTAGTGGAGTATAATTGAATTTAAAATATGAATTGTTGAAGCAATGTACAAAATATATATTTATTTTATAATTTATTTGAAAGCTTCAAACATTTATTAACACATTGATGGGACGTCTATGTTGGACGACACACATCATCCACCATTGCTTAACGTATTTTCTCAATTGGAAGCCGGGGTTTTTATCATTTTAGAGGCAGCTTTTAGGCTGGCGTCTATTCGAAACCGGCGTTTATTTATAAAAGACCGACGTTTATTAATTCAACTGGCAATATGCATCGCATGTCCTGTGTATATTTATAGTAATGCAATTTTATCACTATATTTGATACATTTGGCTCTAGTAGGAGCATTCTCAGTGAACCCTCTATATTTTTATAGGCTGCCTTCGAGCCGGTCTCTAATACAGACTAGCCTCTATCATAGACCCGGCTTGTAATAGTGAAAATACGGTATAAATATATCCACTCAGCTGAACAACACTGGAGCCATCCTACATACACTGTTCGATTCCCGGTCGAGCCTAACTTGGAGGGCTGTTTCATCCGTCATCTTGTTGCCAAGGTCCCTGCCTGTCCTAATCAGCCCATCAGGTGCAGAAATACAGGACATAAAGCCATAATCAACCCACTCTACATACACTGCAAGCATCCAATATACTAATACACCAATGCTTGATGACAACGAAGCTAATTTTATTCAATATTTGTTTTCAAAATCTTCTGTCATAATACATTTCTTAGCTAGAAGTTTCTATCATTCCTTAGGTAAATGTTTCTATCAAATCGTGTTGCTGGTGATATGAAGAAGAAGAAGAAACAAAATTATTTTTCATGATACCTCGTTCATCACACCACTATAAGTATACCAAAAAGTTAATCACACCAGCAGAGCTTAAATTCTTCATATTTCAAACCCATATTATGTAATTAGCTGCAAAATATGTATTGAAAGCATTCCTTTTGACAGTGTTATGAACTGCAATTGAACCAGCGATACCTATGAACATAGCCACTAGATGGGCCTCTTTCAGTTGCAGACAGGTGGTGGCCCCAAGTGGATCCTTCAGCGCAATTCCATCACTGATCAGCTTTATAACCCACTTGCCTCAGCACAGATACAAGGCACAATAAATATCATTTCCATGTCAGTGTATACATGCAACTTGCTGACAGCAGAGTTGCCAGTAAGTTGCTGTAAATTTACAGTAAAGATGTTGCTTTCGGTTAGGAATGCACTGTTATTAATGCACAACAAATAGCTGTAATAATTACAGCATCCAGGTGATTTCTACTGTAAGTTTTAGGAAACGAATTCCTGTATATTGTACAGGTTACTCTTCAGCAGCTGTATTCAAGATAAATGTTTCTTAAATTTAGCAGCTTAAATATGTTGGTCATACACGCATATAATATACAGATTTTTCTTATATTTTGCTAAAAACCAGTAAAGTTTCTGAGAGAGTGTGATGAGAAATAAATGGATAACTTTGCAATTGGCCTATGGGTTAATCTACCAATTCTAAAATAAAAAGCACACCCTGTGTTGGTCACTGGGATTCACCACAATTGTATCCAGTGGGCCAAGCCCTGCAATGCCTAGCCACTGAAGCTATAGTTCATGCTATCTTTTATGACATCAGACATAGCCAAAATTCAACAAACTAGTTGACCTATCTTAAATTTTTTAATTTGTCATTCATTAGTACGCTAGTTATTTTTTCACACCTATCTGTTAGTTATCTTTTATTCAACAATGGTAAACATATTCATTCAAATAACATGGTCCTTGCAAAAATGTATCCTTAATCATTCTGAACCTTAAGGATGCAGGATATTGTTTATTTTTATCAACTTATTTGTCTTCATAACACTTTTTGATATCCATCAGATGACAAATTGTGTTTTTTCTACCATTTGTATTATTTTCCACAGGAAAATCCCTCTGTAAATGTCTATACCTTAGAACATGCTGAAGGTCTCCTGAAACCGCTTCTGTGCTTCTGTGACAAATATCTTTTAAATCAACTTAAATGTTTCAAATTCAGAGTTGAGGGCATATAACTTTACTTTTGATAGATGTGTACACAAATTCGTTGATGCATTCAAACAAGGATTGTCTTCATGGCAGTATATAGGTGCCCCTTTTCTGGTTAGCTTCAGTTGAACCTTTTTTAAGAGTAGGCCTATTGCATAATAACATCAACCAATACCATCTTCTTGTCTCATGATATTTCTTACCATTACACGCTCATTTGTAACTTTAAGGTGCAATAAATAGGATAAATGGAGTTTTTCATGCCATAACAAATTAAACATGTAAACAAACCTATTGATGACGTCACAAAATCAATGGGTGATGATGCCATTTCCATTGTGTTTCCAATGTTTTGTTCTGGATTTTCTATTTCGGATTTATATTTTGCTGATAGACTGTCTAGCTAATATAAATTTAGTCTCTTGATTTACTAAGGCAATATTAAATTATTTGATAAAGTCTTACAAACCTGCAATACAGACAGTGCAGCTTTAAATGAAATTGTTAATAATGTCATCCAAGTGAAAAAGGTAAAAATAATGGTTAGAACGGTTGTTGGAATGTAAAGAATTCATGGTGATTATCTATTTGTAAGAAAATATGTGGAAATGGAAGTGTACTGTATCTGCTCAAGTGTATAAGTAACCTGTTTATCCTTGACTATAAATAGCCCTACCTAAAAAATCTCAGATTGGACAAGGAGCCACTCAGAAAACTTGTTGACTCTTGTGTTTATCTTTGCCATAACTTTCTGGCAATCATTTTGTGACCAGAAAACCTTTTGTGTGTCTGTATAAACATTGAACGGCTGACAACAGACTCCACTGTTGACTCTTGCCATTGGGCTGTGTGTATACAAGGCATTTGCATTTGATGTGTGGCCCCCAGCTTACTATGCTGACACTGAAATGCTGGATCGATGCTGGATCTATGACAGATAAGCTGGCTTCAGTTTGAACTGTCATGGTACAGTAAAAGGTCCCATATAGTCCCGGAACTCCTTGAAGTCAGTTAACTCCCCATATGCCCCCATAACTCCATCTAACTCCCACAGTTCCTGCTAACTCCTGCTAACTCCTGCAGTTGCCGGCAACTCCCGCTAACTCCCATAGTTCCCAATAACTCCTGCTAACTCCTGTAGTTACCGACAATCCCGCTAACTCCTGTAGTTACCGACAACTCCCGCTAACTCCCACAATTCCCGCTAACTCCTGGAACTCCTGCTAACTCCCACCAACTCCAGCAAACCCCAATAAGCTCTGCTAACTCCATGAATTCCTGCAATTTCTTCTAACTCCCAGAAAATGTATGCAAACCCCACAAGTCCCGTTATGTCCCATCAACTCCTGCAAACCCAGTAAAATTCTGTTTGTCCCGGTAACTCCTCGAAGTCCCTATCTGAGGTTCCTAGTAAAACCTTTTGAAAGTGGGTCATAGGTCATTGGCCATACTTAGCTAGACTTTCTCCCTGTCTACAGTAGACCCTTGCATCATCTTTAGTGATTAAATTGCCGAACACAGGTCTACAGATTCTCATTGATAGCAACTCGCCATAAATTTCACCAAAATTTCAGCACAATTAACCCAGCCACTTTTGACCTATGTTCCTCGATTCAAGGTTGTTCTATGATGTTCAAAGAATACATCACAAACAAACGGAACCTGAGGATTCCAGGGTCCCGAGCAGAGACACACTTTCTCCCTAACTGGATGACTTGTAATGCCCAAGTTATGGGCCCAAGTTATGAGCATCCAGATTATGAGCTATAAAATCAGTATAGGGATTTTTTTGGGGGTGAATCTATCATCACACACTTACCTGTGTGATGATAGACAGGTTTTCCAAAATTTGGTGAATTGACACGGGATGACCCTAGTACATGGGCACGATGGCTTCCATTCCTTAAAGCTATTCCAAATTCATTATCTGTAAGTTATCATTTTTAACCCAACGTTAATGTGAACTTAGGTTACAAATTGTGATAATTTCTAGTATTATACATTGTTATCGTCTAAACAACTTCATGTGCCTGATTTTGTGTAACAATAAGTACTCCCCAGATAGCATTCCAAATCGGTCCAGCATCGTTTCCATATAGGCCACTGTCGTTACAACATCGTATTAACATCGCCGACATCGCGCCGACGTTGAAATGATTTGGAATGCTATCTGCATCTGAGTCTGATAGATTTCTGGCGTAGACCAATGTTTGTGGTCAACTTTTCATAACAACCCATGGTCCCTGTTGTTCCATTCACACCTTCAGCACCTGCCTATAGTATTTCCTGACTGTAGAATATTCTGAGATTACACCTACTTGTGCAAATAACACTTGCTTCCTGTTGGTGAACCTATTTCATTCACAGAATTAGACAGCTCAAATGCATTTCCCAACCACCACCAGCTGAGTTCCATTAAAAAGCACCAAGAGACGTAACAACATTTGGCAAGTGTTGAAAAAAAAGAAAAAATGTCTATTGAGAATTCACTTACACCAGGAATGAAATCTGCTGCTTTAAAAACAACTGTGCTGAATGTGACATGTCCCTTGAGTAGACAGTTCACATTGACACACATCTCAGTCAACAACATTGCCATATAGGCTTACAGTCAAATTCATTGACCTTGTATTGGCTGAGTGACTCCCTTAACCAATGGAAGTCCAGGATTCACATGTCATCTGAAGTATAGTACCAAAGCCAATGAGATTTGTTTCCAATACAATGAATTTGGCTGGAAAATTGGCCCAACGATGGTTGCAGATGGCCAGCATTAGAAAAATGTTGACTCCAACAATCGGTCGCTTATCATTCACGCTGAGCCAATTTTGCCACCAATGCAAAAATCGAGCCAACATCAAGGCAATGCTCAGATACTATGCTATGTCAAATGATTATGCCATTGTTGGATCTATCTTGGTTGGCATATTGATTATCCGTAATCCCAGAGAGCATACCATATCGATTCGACATCGGTCCCCATAATTGGCCCATTGTCTTGCCAATAAGGCATATCATTTGGGTTACATGCCCTGCTTACATGCTAAGTCGGCTCAATGTTAGCCCAATGTTGCCCACATAGGAACGGCATCAATCCGATGTCAGATGTCTTGGGGAGTTTTGCAAGGCACACAGATGAATATCCAGGCTACCGTACTGAACCTCCTTATCCTTTGGGTATATTTTGAATACCATTAATGACGTCTGTAACCATTGCAGTGTATACATACAATTAGTTTCATTAAAGCAGCCTGTCAAACTGAACCTAGGCAAAGCTAGACAACTTCTGCTATACGGTGCTACCTACCACTAAACGGAACTGTCTGCCTATAGATGGCTACTCAAAGCCAGATCTAAAAATGCATATTTATGATATTAGATACATTTCTTACATTTACCAAGGTTAATATTTATCAGTAGTGGTAGGTGTTAGCCAACTATTAGTTAACAGTTGACAGAAGCGGCTAGCTTTAGTCAGTTATAGCTACAATCAGGAATAGGCTGCTATAGCTGTCTAGGGTCGACCATATTTTATGAAACACTAACTGTACCTTCCAGATTTAAAAATAAACAATCATTCAGATGCAAGCTCTTTTCAACAAATGACCTCTGCAGATGCATTCCAAATCGGGACGAAAACGGTGCGACATCGGCGATGTTGATACGATGGTTGCCAACATGGAAACGATGCTAGGCGGATTTGGAATGCCTTGTTAATTCAACAATGAAGCTCTTTTAAGAGGGAGGAGACTTCCTGTAAAATTCTTGAGAGCAAAACTCTAGTGGCTACTCAGCACACTAGAGCATACTAGAATAATCACGACAGGACAAAGTCAACGTTAATTGCAGAAGAACATGACTCTCGTCTTAAAAAGAGCTGCTAATGATCTTGTGATACAAGAAGAAAGTTGAAGAGGAATACTTTGGATTCATTACAGCCAACTCTCACAGACTTGGAAGCTAAACTCCAGATGACGTCATGTGAATGTAGGACTCTCATTGGCTGAGGGATTGCTTTATCCAATGATAGTCCTGGATTCACATGACGTCCTCTGGAGTTAAGCATTAATGTCCAAGAAATTGGTTTCCATCTCTATGAATTTGGCTGTCAACTGAATAATGACTAAAATTTGATGGCTGCTTGTTTGATTGATTGATGGATTTAACTCTCACTAAAATCCCTAAATTGGGCTTGGGAACCTTCACAAAAAACCCTCAATATTTTACTATTAAACCTTCACTGAAATCCCTCAATTTGACAATTAAAACATTCACTAAAATTCCCCAAATTTCACTATTAAACCTTTACTAAATCAATTGACAATTGTACATTTAATCGTTAATTTGGACGATTAAACCTCCACTAAAATAAATCAATTTATGATGCAACTTAACCTACTTTTTCATAAAATCTCTCTTTTTTTAAATTCAACATTCGTAAAAGTTGCATCGTGCTGACAATGGAACTTACACTGAAATCCCTCATTGACTATGAAGCTCAACTTACCTTCATTGAAATCCTTCGATTTACTTCATCTTGAACAATGAATGTTCATATTTTTTGTAAAAAGACCTGGGTTTTTCTGGGTTTTTCCGCTCGAAAGCAGATTTGAATGATATTAATGGCCTTCCTGAACACCGACCGTGAGCCTGTAATGTGGTTGTTAGTTTCGACACTGGCCCTATTTTGGGCTCCTTAGGGCTATAATGATGCCCTAATTGGCTGTTATGTCAGCTTAGATTTAGCCAAACGTTGTAAAATATCTGATAAAAATGGGCAAAAATGATTAGAAAACATAGGACTATGGATAACAAGCGAGCTTACAACCAAGTATTATTATGGTGCCATATGCTTGTTAAGAAACATGTACTACCCACTGTACCCAGATAGCATGCCAAATCAGTTCGCCCACTGACCAACGTTGGCTGACGTTATGCTGACGTTGCGATGTTGCGCTAATGTTGTGCTGATGTTGTATTGACATTGTGCTGACTTTGTGCTGATGTGGCACGTTATCTGAGCATGTATTCACTTAAAAAATTTTCCTTTTATGTTTGGTATAGTGGAACCCCGCTATTAAGAGCACCCCAATATTAAGACCATTTCATCAATTCCATTACCAAAGTAGCCTGTTAAGACTTTTTGCTGGGTTCAAAAAAATGTGATTACACTAGAAAATTCCAGAATTAAGACACATCAATATAAGGACCACTTTACTACCCAGATAGCATTCCAAATCGGCCCAGCATCATTTCCATATAGGCCACTGTCGTTACAACATTATATCAACATCGCCGACATCAAGCCGACGCTGAAACGATTTGGAATGCTGTGTGGGTAATACCAAAAGTGAAGAACACTTCGATTTTTTTAAGACCTCATTATGGGGTCCCAAAACTGTGATTACAATGTAAGAAGTTAAAATCCAGTGTATTTTACTAATTTTTATGTTCAGTAAAATTGTGTGAACATTAATTTAATTTGTAAAATTATGAATTTCTTGCATTATATTATGCATAATTATACATCAATTTACCGTTAATAAATATGTTCTGAGTTCTGAGTACAGCAAGTTCCAGATTCCAGATGTCCATAATAACATGACTATACTGGGTTACCTTCAGCCATAAGTTGAATATAGTTTACAGTTAGTTGCTGGCAAATGAGTTGCCACTAAGTTACAATAAATTGTACACAGTAAGCCTTTTTACAGTGTACTGTAGTGATTTCAAAATGGTCTTAATTATATAGGGTTTTTACTCTATTCAAAGATTGCTTAGTAGAATAATAACCATCATTTAAATATCACATGTGCATGATGATGTGGTCAGTCCTTAATTAAAAACATCTGCTTGACATTAATTAACAAACTGTTTAGGTAATTCAAAGGTCACCCATGGCTCTTAACTGGTTTACCCTTTGCAGAGAAACTAATTGAACTTCTAACAATTTTTCAAATTTCCCATGGGAGCCATTAAGTGGCATTTTAAGCTCGTAATATATTTCAGTTTGTCCTTGACTTATGTTGGTGAAGATTTTCGAGATCTTCAATTTCCATCACTTCCGGTATTCCTTGAAATGACGTCACAGTTCCAAGCTAGTTCCCAGGTAGTTCCCAGCAGTTCTTGCGCCATGTTTTCTTCAAGTCGTCTTGAATTTTTTATCAATGCATGTTAAGCAGATTCGTTGTCTATTATTCAGATTTAGAAAGGATATTTTATAGCCATCAAATGCTTTTATGTAGATATTATGCTATTACATTTTTGGCAGTTTATTACGATTAATTGTGGTACTGTCATGGGTAGAGTAATACATAGTTGAATAGATACTTACCTACTTACTTAACTACTTAATTACGCCATGATCCTATCTTGAGTGGGGTAGAGTTTTGCCCCAGCATTGCAATCAAGTACATGGCACTGCCTCTTATGACGGATTTCTACCTTGCTATCTACCTTGCTATCTATCTATCTATCTATCTATCCATCCATCTATCTATCTATCCATCTATCCATCTATCTATCACTTAAGATTGCTCTATCTCTGCCTAAAATCTCTTATCACATGTAAAGGTCAATGACCTTGAAGATGGAAGGTCAACGACCTTGAGGAGCTCATCTTGAAGAAAGAATCTTGCTGCTAATGAACTTGAACTTTTGCAGCAATGGTTATACCCTCCAAGGCTGTGATTTCTTTTCATTATGAGTTGGGAGGGTGTTGCCTATTTTATTTTTAGAATGAATGAATCTGTATACGAATATAAGTAGTTAACATGTTTTATGATGGCGACATGGTTTTTTGACAACCCAAGAGTTTGGTTGTCGACCGGACCAACAGACTCGAAGGCGGTCAAAAAACCATGTCGCCCGAAATAAAAACATGTTATCATTATTAAAAATCTGCCATGCTGTCAATATCTGATTCAGTCCATTTATAAACTTTTGCAATTTATGATAACTACAAAAGTGAGATTATCAGATTCTATTTACATAGGCCTATACAGGGATCCTATGGCAGTGATGAAAGCTATTCTTGGCCAATACAGGCCTAGCTCTAGAGCCTAGTCTTCATGTAGGGGCCTATATGTGTATACATGTATATAATTACATATGTGTATATATATATGAGAGTACTGATACACATATAAATTCAAGCAGATTTAGCATAACCTCGCCCTGAAAACAATTTCAGCTGTCATAGCTGAACCATGAGTATATATAATAACAACCATTATACAACATTTTTTGCTAAATCTGCTTTCGAAGTTCATGTGTGACATTAACACGTTTTACAACATTTCAGTAACATGAATAAAATTTATAAAATTTCACAGAAAAATAACGTTTTCTTTAAAGTAAATTCTCACCTTCCTGTGCAATTTGTTAATATGATCTGGTTGTCACGAAACTTATCTCTTTACATATATTGTCATGGTATTTTATTCTTCTGTAAGTTTCCTTTTTAATTTTTATCAGCATTTTAAACCATTAAACAATTATACCACATTTCTTAAATAACATGCCTGTCAAGAATTACTGTTATTTAATTAAAGCCTTTTATCTGAACATAATGACGAGACCTTTATATTTTTTTATTTAACAATTTTAAGGCACATCTTCTTAAGTTTCAGAATTGAGACCACCTCATTATTAAGACCTATTGAGTATATATTTTTTATTTTAACAATTTTAAGGTCACATCTTCTTAAGTTTCAGAATTAAGACCACTTCATTATTAAGACCACTTGAGTGATTCTCAAGGGTCTCAAGGGTGATCTTAATTGCACTAGGGCAAAGCAGCACCAAGCTGATTATGAGCATTGCTTTCTACTTCATTATTTTCTATTGATACAACCACATGTAATTTGAAAGCGGATACAATTGTTTTCTGGCCAAGAAAACCACAATATTTGAAAAAAAGCCAGAGAGCAGATCAGGTTTTATTTTTTTTTTGTGAATTCTGTAGTTTGAAAATAATTGGAAAATGAGTTACCTGATCTTGATAGCCACTGCTCAGCACCAATTTAGCACCCAAAGTGAGGTGAACATATCTATTTTGAGAAAATAGCTTTTTAACTCGGCTAATCGGGTACACTCGGCGACAGTGATTTTCGCCACGACAGCGAGATTCGCCACCCCCTAAAACTACAATAAACACCTTTAAGATGGCTGCCACAGCGTAAGAACACTGTTAATGATCTATACAATTAGTTTTGTAACAAATCAAGTCATTGCAATGTGTATAATCATGTTTTAGGGGGATGGCGAATCTCGTTGTCGTGGCGAAAATCACTGTCGCCGAGTGTAACTGTAGCCTATTGGGATCGGGTAACCGGTAACAGTTACCCATGCAACTTTGTGTAAGTTGTGTGGGCCTAGGTCTGCATAACAAATTCAATGCTGCTTGGATACTATAATATTCTGGCGTATTTTTTATCGTGGCATATTTTTCTTACACGTAGGGCTACATATACTTCAACACAAAGCACACAGAAGTCACCAAAGTGTCAGGAAATTATTGCGGACGTCATCAATGCCACAATGCAGCTGAAGTGACGTCAAAGGTCACGAAAGAACGTTCTAAGAACTTCCTGTGACGTCATCAATGACCCTGGGAGGTAGAGGGTCGAGTGCTGAGTGAGAGAGAATTAGCAAGAAAGGCTGAATGACTGACTGGCTGGTTTGAATGGCTGACTGACTTAATGGCTGACTGGCTGGCTAAATGACTGACTGGCTGGCTGACCGACTGGTGACTTGCTGACGGACTATCAACGGACTGAATGGCTGACTGACTGAATGAATGACTGGCTAACTGACAGAATAAATGAATGAATCATTGTCAATTAGTAGTCATCTATAACCGACTGACTGGCTGGCTGCATGAATGAATAATGTATGAATGAATGAATGGATGAATGAATGAATGAATGCCTATAAGCGAGTGACTGATTGTCAACTTGTAATTAACTGACTGATTGGATCTACAGCATTAGTTGTCAAATCAAACAAATTTAATTAAACTGTACTTCAAACACAAAAAGAAGTATTTTAAAATAGTTCGCATTATTGATGAGATTTTACAACACCTGAGTGATTGGCAGACAGACAGACTTACTGAATAAAGTGCATTTTACACAAATACATTTTAAAATTCATAACGGTGATAAACATTCTTCAGGTCATTCACCTTTTGAGTGGTTACGCAACTCTAAAATGTTTGCCAATTAAATGTGTCTAGACTCCAGACAATTTGTTTACATTTAGTTGTTAAGCAGTATTAGGTAACAGAAATATTTTTATTCCAATTTGTTTTCACGCAGTTAAAAAAAAAGAATCTTGAGAATAAGTAGAAGAATAAAAAAATAAAAAAAATAGACTTTGTAATGTCAGAATGATAAATGAAAACTCACAGGTCATAAAAGGCCACCTCAATTTTAAAACTATGCTGGATCAATATTCTGTGATAAATATGAGAAAAGAAAAATTCAGGATACCGACCACCTCGATATTAAGACCACTTCAATAATTCACCGTAGTGTTCTTAATACAGGAGTTTCACCGCAACCTACCATATATTCATGACTGAATGAAATTATATTCGGGCATTGCTTTTTGGTAATAACTTCCCAAAGTTTATCACAGATGTGTCAAATTTGATTATGGTATATATGAAAGAGAGGATTTCATGTTTAATCAAATTACTAAAAGTTGTTAGGAAACTTTTTTTAGTAGGTTTCAAGATTAAATTCTACTGGAATCGATCTCCCTGTCAAATTGAATTTTCATAATGTTCGAATTATTCCTGTGAAGTAAAGGTTAGTGATAATGATTTGAGACGCGCATGCTGTAGTAGTTTAGGCCCACGGGGCTAATTATTTCGGATTATTTCAATTATTTTTGAAAGTGCTAGAACTGTTCAATCTATTGGAATAGTATGTACATAGCTCACACTAATACAGTCGAGCCTAAAAGTTTATATACATTTGAGCAAAATGTCACACATGCAATTTTGAATTAGTGCTAAATTTAACTCTGAAAGGTTTTACTTAGTCACATCAAATATCTCACTAGTATTGAAGCTTTTAAAGTAAATTTTAAACATTTTATGCTTCATTGATTTGAGTTCAAATAAATGAAGAACGTAAAATTTATTCAATTGTAGAAAAGTTCGCTAAAACCTTTTGATGGAAATAACGGAAATATGATTTGAATTGTTATTGGAATTCAACAAAGTTCATTATATATGTGAGTAAACGGTATTCTACTCACTAAGAAAACTTGCGGGCCAAAAAAGTTAGTTCGCACTGTTTAGCAGGCGCCTCTTTTGATGAATCGCTATGTCTGATTGGCTAAACAGCCGTGTGAATAAATATTTTTTGATTTCGTGCCTTGACCCCTTTCAAACTTGTGTACAAGCCATTGTAAAAAATAAAGAACTTTTTTGGTCATAGTATGGAAGTGGTCGAACCACGAATGCGATTTCAGGTAAAGTACTGTAAGTGCTACTCAAGTTTATATCTGTGCATAAGAGCTAGGTGTGTGAGTTCTGGTCTAGCTCGTCTTGGACGTTTATTATGTATGTTTATTTATTAAAGTCTCACTGTGGACCATTTAGTACAATAAAACAGGAAAAAATATCTTGCAAATTTAAGCACGCCATCCATATATATGAATTATGAGTGACTCGAGAAAAGTTATTAAAATGCCATTAAAAGTATGAGTTTTACTGTACCTAGATGCTCTATTTGCCAAAGTTGATACCTGTACCTGTGATGTGTACCTCCAATATATACAAAAATGTGTATGTACTAAGGAGTGCGAAGGAGTACAACAAGGTCATCCCCTTCCGCCTATTTGTCTTTGTACTTAACATCAACTTCAGGTAGAGGAGGAAGCTTGACATCAAAAGAGAACATTTGGGTGGGACAGAGTGGGAATCAATACCCTGGGAGTGGAATGTGTATGAACCAGCCAAAAAGACACAACCTGTCTAGACCTTGCATTATATTGATATTGATTCACCAATAATACAAGGAAGTAATTGATATTCCTGTGTCTACGTTGTTGTTGAGAATTTCCCCAAAGTTCAAAATAGGAAGACCTTTGCGTTCAATGGTAGTGGCTGACAGATGACTTATGTATGAGAGCTTATTGTATTGTCTTTTTTAATGTCGTACATTTCATGATGTATTATGTCTGCATAATCAATGTTTACATAGTTATATTTACTTTGTCTTTAATTATACTTTTTCAAGCAGGGTACTCCCTTTAAAGAACGTTCAACTATACCTATCTAGAACCAGAGACAACTACCTGAAGCTGCAACTAGCCATAGCTAGCCATACCTAGCTGGAGACATAATTGTCCACTCAACTAAAGTCCCTCCTGGTAATTCCTTAGTCATAAATATTCAACTTATACATTATACATATGACCTGAATAAAATACCATGCAAAATGTGGCTGCAGAATTTCAAGAATTGGTGGAATGTTATGATTAAGTTTCTCATTTATAACATCTTGCTGAAGAGTATGTAAACTTTTGGGACTGACTGTATGTGTAGCCAGGTGGTCCTAGTTGATATCTAATGTCAGTTTTTGTTATTCATATCTTGTAATATGCAATAGGACAGTTCCTGTCCGGTCAAGAGTAGACGCAAAAGGTCAGCTGTCTCATAAGAATTGCATCATTAATATCTGACCATGAGTGACATATGTCAGATTAGATTGACTCGGCGGCTGCTCTGTTATGATTGGGGTCTGACATTAAATGCAAAATGTACAGCCAGACTTTGGAAGTTATTCTTTCAGAATGTAACGATGCAAAAATGGAAAGATATAATTCCATCTATTAAAAAAAAGAAAAGAACATATTTTCTCTGATTACTGTCTTTGTCTAGACATATTAAAGCCCCGGATTATGACCAATTATATGCCGATTGAGCAATGAAGTTGTACGAAGCCAAGATTTTTTTAAATACCATTTGTCCAAAAGTGGCTGCGCGAAATGAAGAATTATCGATTAGTGACAAAAAAGGTGGGCAAGACAGCTGAAACAAGGATGAAGTTAATCTTAGAAGAATTAAGGGAAAATTGTGAAAAAGAAGTCAAGTCATTGACTCATTGAGGCTATTCTGTTACAGTCAAACAGAGTGAACAGGGGGGTTCGGCTCGGCGTATAGAAGTAATAACTGACTTAATTTGATTAATTCTTTATGTAAGACTATATTATTTTCTACAACAATATGCTTTGTTTTCTTGGCCATGCATACATGGCCAATTGTGCCACGTGCGTTTTCCATGAAAAGGATGAACGCATGGTTTTTGCCTCATTATAATTAGCTAAATACCATTGGTTTCCCATGCGTTTATCCTTCTCATGGAAAACGCACGTGGCACATTTGGCCATGTAGACAAGTAAAATACTACAAGAAATCACTGTATATGTGAGTGAAGTTGAAATGTAATGTCCCCCTCCAGTTTCTTTCAAAACTATCATATTTATTTTATTGTATTTTATTTTTTTCATGTAATGACCACACACATCACTTGTTAATGATGAACACACACACATCACTTGTTAATGATGAACACACACACATCACTTGTTAATGATGAACACACACACACACATCACTTGTTAATGATGAACACACACACACACATCACTTGTTAATGATGACACACACATCACTTGTTAATGATGAACTTGAGCATGCCCGACATAGAATACATTTGTAAGGTCATTTGACATGCGTCTTTTAGTTTGATAGAGCTATATATAAATTGGCATAACAAAGTTATACATGTATTAGGAAAACCTCTAAGTATCCTGTGGGATTCGTGGGATCTTGACCTACAGTGTGACCACCCAATAGAGTCTTTTCACTGAGCAGCCCTGAATTCAGAAGGACATAAGTCTTTCACCTCCTCTTATTACTTGTTTTGCTTTTTAGACACAGTAGATTATAACTAACTGATTCCATAAATAAAGTGGAAATCAATTGAATGATAAGATGTCAAATATACATTAAAATGCACTAAAATTACTGCTGCTAGGATGCACTTTGCTTCAGCCAATCACAGCCAAGGGCGGTAACTTTTTCAGCCAATAGAATTGCAGTATTCTGTTTTAGCCACCTGGTGGAAATATACAGAACCTTCCGTGAAAATCCACTATTGCAAGGGGAATGCTCTGGACAGTCAAGGGCTGCCTCTATATATCATGTTTATATTTCAAGGATATCATTTATTATTTATTATTTTGAGCTGTGTTCTTGACCTTTGTACTATGTGATCTCAAGTTCAGGAAGGAAACAATGAAAAATATAAGGAAACTGACCACAAAGAAATAAAAAATAGACCTGTTTGAAAGAAGACAGAGTCAGTAAAGAGGTATACTGAACTAGACCAGTAATGATACCCTGAGTTACATGTAGCTAAACCAATCTACACTACTCACAAAAAGTTAGGGATATTAACTTTAAGGCAGAATATCAGAAAAAGACTATAAATACGCTATTTATTTAGTGCATTTTAGTAAAAACTTCCAGCAGTAATAAATTTTACAGAAAAAAATTATCAATGCAAAATTTAACAACAATAGTCGCTACCCAAATTTTGACAAATACCATTATATCAGGAACATGTCACTTTTTTTTGTAACTAGTATAGTTTCAGCAATATGGTTTACCACTTTCTAAAATGTGTACACTGGAAAGAATATAAGACCAGGCCAGTGCATTGTCGACAGAATAGCCCAGAACACAGTGAAGTTATCTCTCCATGGAGTTCATCATAGCACCCCTGGAAAAACTAATGAGGTTTAATTAACACCTAACAAGAAACTCTCAGACCATTTCATTGCACGTGGAATTCGGTGTCAAGTTCTCGGCTTCCAAGGGATCTCACTGTGCCTGAAGGTGCCTTAAAATGTTAGAAGTAATTAACAACCATTTAAATTGTGAAATTGTCTTGTTAAACATGACATGAACCTGTTCTCACACACAATTTCATGCTAATTACAATTTAAAGGAGGTTCTGAAATGCACAGAAGCCATACAGTGGTGGAGCTAAGCTTTCACACGCCATTTTGTATCATCATAATTGTATTGAATTTCTTTATATATTATGAAATGTTGATAAAACTAATAGCAGTCTAGTTGACAATGATTCCATTGAAATAGGTAGACAAGACATTAAATTAAAAAATGATTACACCCAAATATATCATGCTTATGTGGCGGGGTGTGCGGAAACCTTTCCCACCATTCTTCTGGCGCTGTAGACATTTTGTTGTACGATATTATATCAATGCTGATGATTTTTCAATATTGACACATCAGATATTGGTAAGTTGACAAAGTTATGGCAGAAACTATATTTGGCTACTTATATCGTAAATACCAATGCAGTGAATCTCTATATCAAATGCTGGCCTATGAATGTACCTTAAAGCTGCATTGTCAGTCGGTTTTTGTACAACCTGAAAAGCTATCCAAATAAAAAAAAAGCGGCTTCTAAATGATAAATTAAACAACTAAAATTGTCTAGATTGATATAAATTATGAAATATCACAGGAATCTACTCGATCGGCTTTGTTTACATTTCAGCTAATTATGCATAGGAACGTACTGGAGAGCGTCGCCGATTAGCGACTTCAGAGTCATTTTATAAAAAAAAAATTAGATTGTTTCAATTAACATAAGCGAACTACAAAAAAATATTTGTACATAAGAAACTTGGAATTTTGAAAATCGGACGAAAAATTGAAGGAGCTGTTTAATAAAATGTATCA
Source organism: Alitta virens (assembly GCA_932294295.1). Taxonomy (NCBI): domain Eukaryota; kingdom Metazoa; phylum Annelida; class Polychaeta; order Phyllodocida; family Nereididae; genus Alitta; species Alitta virens. Next base: position 15,184,310 of record OW028580.1, on the reverse strand, counting down.
TGAAGCGAGGACGCTAATGACGTTCATTTGTGCCTCGTTTTCGTGTCATTGGCCATAAAAGACCATGCGATGTAAACAAACCAGCAATTTTTGATGGCATGTAAAGTTAAACGCCAGGTGAAGTTTATTATTTCATAGAGAAACGTAAACCCAGCAAAACTCAGATGGTAGGTCATCAATATTAAGAAGAAAATGAATTGAATGCAATAGATTTTGGCCACTGTCATTTTGACAGACTGTGCATCTTTAAAAACAACTTTTGCCCATTGTCTTTAACTGTTAATTCCATAAAAAACAGCCAGTCAAATTAAACCTAGACAATGTTGGACAACTTCTGCAATATGATGCTACCTGCCACTGTCTGGCTTTAGCTGGCTACCCAACACCAGATCTAAAAGTAGATGTCTATGATATGATAGATACATTTCTTACATATATACCATATACCAAGGTTTATATTTTTTTAGTGGTGGTAGGTGTAATCTCACTATTGAAGTATAGCAGTAGAAAGGAGCAGCTGGCTTTGAGTCAACCATATTTTATGGAACTCTAGTTCAGCTCTCTGGCCGTGGGCAATCTAAACAAAGACTTGTCAACATTAGTTGGGGTTGTCAGATGGCACTCCAAAACAGTCAATCTGACTATACTCGTTAGTAATTTTTAGTAATTGTGTGCTGTGTGATGACTACCTCTTCAGTCATGTTGACAACCTTTTGTTTAGTCTTTAGAGCGACTGATTGACTTTAGAGAAACTTCTGGAATTTCTAAGATATAGCAAAACAGAGTTTCTTGATTTTCAATATAATACAACACGTCTTAAACAAAGAGTTGACAAAATTCTGCTCAGACAGTCATGACGTGTTGAACAAAATTGAAAAAAATGTCTTTGTTCGGTCAATGCTTACATGTCGCCTCGATTTGAGGTCTGATTTAAACAATAAAATTTTTTCTTAAGATGCAAGTTTTTCTTCTGTGATGCAATGAGAATCGTTGGAGACAGGTCAAGATTTAAATTGTCATGCCTGTAAGTAGGCCTATATTTGTCTATTCTTTGGTTACAAAAGAGACAACAAAATATGTCATTGAATTTCAGTGTTATTGCCAAAAATACATTGTTATATGATTTTCATATTGCACTGGGTGTGCATTTGCAGCATTGGCAAATTACAATTTAATAAAATGCTCAAATTTCGCTGCGTGTACTATTGAACTGACTGAACTGTATCATGAAAAACCAACATATATAAACCATGAAATTTTATTTGATATGAATCCATATACACGTCTTGGTTTTTCATCTGATTTAATGGAAAAACTTGGTTTTTCAAGTAGCCAACGGTTTTTGTTTGTGTCATGTTAAAACAGACAGAAATTTTCATTTTATAAGATTCGTGAAATACCAGTTTACCGTAAAGAATTAATAATTCCAAAATAAACTTTTTTGATGGTTTTTCCAGAAATTAACCCTATATGGTTTGGGATAGGGACAAGCATGACATACAAATTTGATTTACTTGGGGGGGGGGGATTATTTTTAGAATAAATGGTAAATCCCTGGAAACTGCAGAATAACCGAATAAACGGGTATATTTGATGCACACCAGCGATACCCTATTTCTTTCAAAGCAACCTATTCTATTTGCTTGAAAAGCATACTTGATCTTAGAGAACTAGGTAGACAGAATTGTTTGCCTGTAATCAGCTGTTTATTGCAACTTGTCAGAGAAGATATCAATAACATGCAGAATTGAGGAAATAGGGTAAGAAACCTTCATCCATTTTATGTTGCAAACAGGTAAGGCACAGTGACATGTGAGCACTTTGCCCTTTCAGGAAAATAATGCATGTGTGTAGTAATGGCATATCCATAATTTGCTTAGTATGCATGTAATACAAACAAACTAATATTGACTGAAAGATTTCACCGACATATGTCATGCGCATGAGATGTCAAATTGGTGGTCTCTTGTACTCGATGTTTTATCTATGCTGGGACAAGTAACCGGCTCAACCCATGGGGTAATTGTGTAACATAGTGGCAAGAACTTGCCTTAGAGGGCTGCACTTCCTATATCTATCCATCCATCCATCCATCCATCTATCTATCTATCTATCCATCCATCCATCCATCCATCCATCCATCCATCCATCCATCCACCCACCCACCCATCCATCCATCCATCCATCCATCCATCCATCTATCTATCTATCCATCCATCTATAAATTTATCTATCTATCTATCTATCCATCTGTCTATCTATCTATCTGATAATATTTTGGTAATAGTTGTGGAAAATATTATCTCAATATTGCTGCAATTTTTTGAAAGTCCATGCGTTATCACCGTGTGACAACTATTCTATTTTTTTTTTACTAACTTATACTATTATTGTTATTTTATTTTTTTTATAGTATTATAATATCAATATTGCATCAATTTAAGGTGGCCCCTAACACAACCCACTGAGGTTCTTTGGGGTCTCCTGGCAAATTTAACACTAATAGAATATATGTAATAATTTTAAATTGATCATGCCAAAAAAATAACAAAATATCATGCTGTATTCTTGTTTAATTGCCAAATAAATTATTTTCAATTCAACCCTGATAACATGCAATGTCAGCCCTATGTTGGCTTAATGTTGGTCCGACATTGCCCACACCAGGCCGACGTCTAGCCGATGTCACATGGTATCTGGGAATGTGTCCTACAATATTGAAGTCCAGATGTCGTGGCAATAATTTTTGGGAACGTTACTTAAAAATATGACTGGCAAGTTTTTTAGAGCCCACAGTGTAATATTGTGACTGCATTAGTTGAATGTTGTGTCATGAATGTTAGAACCTGTTCGAGTTGCGGGGCCATCCCTCAACATTTTTGCTACATCCCAGATAACGTGCCACATTAGTTCAACGTTAGCTGAGCCTTGGCTGATGACAAATGACATGGGAACAATCTGGGATACCAGACTCTTTCTTTTTGTGGCACTATATCCTAAAGTCAGTCACTGGCTGGTCTTCACTTGTTGGGCTTTGTAGATGAGTGCTTTTGTATCCTGTATGAAAGACTGCATATATCATATCTGCTTCCCTTGAGCAGAGCTCATAAGATGCTCATCCGTCACTAACGGAACCATGCAGCTATTTGCACTGTGGACATTATTAAGACATATCATTACTGCCATACAAAACAATAATTTTGAACAAGTTTTTTCAAGAAATACTATTCCTCAACACCAGACTTCAAAGATTATAATACGAGCAAGGGCTAAATCAGCAGCAGGGCGCTAGACTGCCAACCACTGGGTCCGAATCCAGCCCATGTTGGAAGGTTGCTCCATCATTCGCCTCATTGCCTTGGCACCTGCCTGTCCTGATCAGCCCTATCTGGTGCAAAAATATGGGACGTAAAGTGCATCTCACTCAACCACTGCGCCCATCAAAGATTATATTTCACTCTTACTGAAAAATCAATTGTTCATTCCTTTAGAACATGTTTTAGAATTGAAGCATATTGATTATACTTTTGTAGATCAGTAAATGATGCCTTGTAGTCCGTGTGTATACTGAGGCAAGTAAAAGACCCCACCCATAAGGTAAATATTAATGTGATGTTGAATCCACGCTGTCATCTCATCACCACATCTGTCCGACTATAGTCATAGAAACTGATTAAACACCAATTGGCATATATGAGCTGTTAGTTCAGGGTTCTGAACCATGTACCCAGATTTTTAAAGTCTTTTGCTAAATGTTCTGAACCAAAAATCGAAGCAGAAATGGAAGTCGTGCAGTCTTTCCAGTAGGTTGTATTTCCTCTTTAAATTACAGAATTTGTGAACTGGCTTAAAAGTATTAACCCTGCTTTTCAAATACCCCTTAGTTGATGCAGGAGTTGCAGTTACTGATTCAGTTCAAGACTACTTCAGGGGAAATACATGGGCTGGTTATGTATTGTAATACCAGTAAATGTCAGTGCATGTATGTTTCATTTCTTGTCCATTTTCGACATAAATTTAGAATTTAAATTTATCGGTATTTCGACCTCAACGCAATGCATAACAATTAAAAATGATATTTTCTGTAGAGCTTTACATGGTCACTTCCTTCATACTTTTTGTATTATGATAAACAATCATTATTTATGTTCAAAAGGGTGTATTTTATGACTGCATCATTGCAACAGCCATGATTTAGGCCTAAGTTACCCTGTATGATGTGGTGTAACTTTAGTTGCCCATTATTTTTTCAAATATGTCAATGATTATGAGATACAAGAAACTATATGGTGTACACATATCTTCCCATGTAAGGTCCATTTAGGTGAAGTGCATCAGTTCTTTTATATGTGTTGTTGGTAGAGCCAATGTTTGCAAAAGCGGCCAAAGACACCCCGATTTACAGCATCTTCTGCACTCCGATACGTGCATCACGTTACATTTCCTTCACACTGAATGCCTGAATGCCTGCCAGGCATTTTAATGCAGGTCTGAAGGTTCTATAGTACATGTAAAGCTTCCTAATGGTTCTAAAAAGATTTAATATAAGAACCATACCGTTCAATCGCACCAAAGGTTCAAAACTTGACAAAAGGGTTCAATGCCAAGTACATTAGTTACCAATACTTAATGGATTGTTAAGAGCAGTTACCTAATTGATTGGAACAACAACAAAAAGCCAGACAGTGCAGCCTCAATGAGCAATTGAGCATTACATTAGACAGTTTAACTCATCATCAAGCACTTGGATTTCGGGTCCTGGTGAGTAATAAATATTTTACCTGTCGAATGCTTTGTGGTAATTAAATTGTAAATAGTTGTGTTAAAATCAAGACTTAACTCAATAAAGACAAGACATGGATAGTGGTTTAGGCATGGACAATATCGGCCATTTTATTTGGCGAAAAGCATATTTAACACACACTGACATGAAAAAGATAACTGAGATGCTCTTATGGAAATCTTCAACATAAGTTAGCAATCACAGTTTGTAAACTTTTATAGCAAAATGTAGCAACAATGTCACACAAGTTAGTAAATAACAGGCTATAATTACTTCCTCCTGGAGCAATTAGGATTAAATTAGTTATAAATGACAATGTAAATGATACATTAAATCATGCATTGGAAATATCGTTACTACAAGCAACAGATTAAAGTAATGCTTAGGTAGATACATTGAAAATGAAAGCGAAATGTTAACCAGGGCTGGTGTAACCCCGTTATAGACTTAAAGGAACTGGTACTTTGTAAATAACACCATCCAAACTTCATGCAGACTTAATGCTACATGCTATTAGATTAATACACAGCAGAAAGGCTCATGGCTGATTAGCTAAAGTAACTAAGCAAATATCGATCCACTCGAACCTCGGACCAATGGAACGATTACTCCACTAGATCAAGGGACCATTGGAATCGCTACTAGGATCCAGGCCAGGATCAAGTGGCCGCAACATCGAGGACCACTGCTTAGATAAGTGACTCACTTCATGTTTCTGATCAGTCTACAAACTATGTTTCTTTAGATGACAATTCCAATAATGATCATGGCATTCAGGTCATGGATCAATTGATACTACAAAGTCATGATAATGAAGATGCTTGTAATGATACTGGTGATAGTGAAATTAATGATACTGATATTGATCACAATAATGATGTGAACAGAGATGAATCATTCTCACTCTTCCAAGAAGTAAATGACATTCCAAACAATTATGCAAATCATGTAATTGTGAGTCACTTAAATGTCAACAGTGTGGGCTCGAAGATGACAGAGATCAGAGAGCTACAAAAGAGGTGTCGGTTGGATGTGTTGGTGTTGAGTGAGTCCAAGTTAGATGCGTCACATAAACAAGATACAATTGATATAGAGGGATACAATTGCGTTAGACAAGATAAAAGAGCCAACAGCGGGGGTTTACTAACATTTCAAAGGATATTCCATTTTCGTTAGGTAACATCCATGTATGTAATGATGAAATAGAGTGCTTGTCAGTTGAGTTGCACATTTCCGAGGAAAAGGTTATATTACTTTGCATTTACAAAAACCCCAGAACAGACCCAGTAACTTTTAAGAACTTTTTCGAGGAAACATGTGAAAACATATCAAATTCTTACGATAACATGATCATAATTGGAGATTTAAATTTTATCAAAAATTGTCCTGCCTTTTAACCTTAAAAAATATCATAAAAGATGTGACATGTTTTAAGTCCAGTGACCCAACACTGATAGATGTAATGTTGGTAACCAAACGTCGTAAGTTTATCAAAGGCTTTTCAGAAAATACAGGGATCAGTGATTTTCATAATTTGATAGGCGGGGTACTCAGATTTCATAAACCAGCCCCAAAGACAAAAAAGATTTCTTTCAGAAATGTATCCAAAATAAACTATGATATAGTGGTTAATGATCTTTCTAATATAGACTTATCCAATGACATAATGAACAGTGTAGATGTGAATAGTGCATATGATAAGTTGCAAGGCCAGTTATGTAATCTCCTAGATAAATACGCCCTGAGGAAACAAAAGGCCATAAAGAGAAATTACTTTCATTGTATGTCCAAAGAGCTAAGAAAAGCTATATCATAGGAATAATAAATATTACAAGTTCAGAACAAGTCATTATCTAAATCTGTACAGAATCTAGAGAAATGAGGTCACTTTGATCAAGAGAAAAGAAATCTGTAAGTACTTTGAAGCGAAATGTAAAGAAGGCACAAGAAACAAAGATTTTTGGCAAACTGTGAAACCTTTATTCTCTAAATCTAGAACAAAATCAGACTCAATTCCTTTGAGGGAAAATGGAGAGATGATTACAGATGATCACAGAGTATGTAGTATTTCTAACAGGCTCTTTCAAACAATTGGTTCAGATATAGGTTCTCCAGAAAATAATAAGGGTTCATTAGATGACATCACGAGACCATATGGCAGTCACAGTAGCATAGAAGTGATCAGGCACAATATTAGACCTGACAATGGTACAAAATTTATGTTTAGGTTTGTAAGTGAAAGAGATGTTGCCAAGGCAATAAAGATCTTGTCAACTAAGAAGGCAGCAGGATACGAAAAACTACCTGCCAAACTTATCAAAAACATCAGTATTAATAGGTGCATACTAGAATATGTGTTCCCAAAATCAATGAAAAAGGCAAACATTACTTCACTCTTCAGAAAGAAGGACAAGCTAAATAAAGACAACTATAGATCAGTAAATTTGCTACATATACTTTCTAAAATAATGGAAAGGTTTATGAGTACATGACCCCTCAGTTCCACCAATATCTGTCAGGTTTTAGGAAAGGGTACAGTTGCCAAGATGTATTAGTTAAAATGACAGAAGACTGGCGAGAAAATTAGACAAAGGATCAAATGTAGGAGTAGTAGCAATTGATTTATCAAAGGCATTTGACTGCATGCCTCATGGTCTTCTGCTAGCAAAACTACTTGCATACGGCTTTAATGATGATGCTTGTCAAATGATGAAATCTTATGTAATTGAGAGACAACAAAGAGTGAAAATAGGTGAAAATTTTTCAGAATGGGTCAATAACATTAAAGGTGTTCCATTCTAGGCCCCCTCTTGTTCAACATTTTCATAAATGATTTTCTCTACTCAGACTCTAACAGTAAGATCTACAATTATGCAGATGACAATATGTGAAGTTATTCAAATCAATTCTTCGTGAAAAATTGACAGAAGACTGTATCAAGGCTATGAGATGGTTTAAGTTTAACAACATGAAAGCAAATGCAAGTAAATTCCAAGTCATGTACCTTAGTAGGTACAGTGATATCAATTGGGAATCAATCACCATAAATGATAGTGAAATAAAGGCATCCCAATCAAGCAACATTTTGGGAGTAGAACTAGACACAGAATTAAAATACAATGCTTACATCGATAGTATATGTAGTCAAACTGGAAAGCAGATAAATGCTATAAAAAGGATTAAGCACAATCTTGATAAGCAATCTAAGATGATTATCTACAATAGTTACATAACATGTAATTTTAACTATTGTTATGTACCTTGGATGTTTGCAAACAAGACCGATTTAGAAAAGCTTGAGAAGACAAATAAAAGAGCACTACGAGTAGTTACAAATAAAGGTCATGTTAACTTTAAAGAGCTTTGTGAGCAAGAAAAGCAGTTTATATAAACGCTGTGTAAAATCTGCAGCTGTGTTAATGTACAAAATTAGGGAAGGAACTGCACCTCATTATTTGAATGAATTATTTAATGAACAACACTCAGCCTATGACATGAGAGACGATAACAGATTTCTTTTACCCCAGTTTAATACAGTGAGATTTGGTAGGAATAGTTTTAGGTACCATGGGGCAAAGCTATGGAATAGTATACCAGTGGAAGAAAAGAATAAACCCTCACCCAACACCTTCAAATCGGCCGTACACAAATGGCTGCCTAGCAGATTAGAAAACGTTGTATTTCAGATGGACAAGATGGACAATATGGACAAAGGCAGCAAATCACGCATGCCCACCCCCCCCCCCCCCCCCCCCTGGACGTACAACCCTCCCCACTCATCAAAAGATTTCTTCATTGGATCAAAAGAGCAATGAACTAAAAGACACTTAAACTTTTCATATTTGGACTTTGGTTTTACTTTTTCTGATATTTTCGATTTTGTTATTTTTGATTTTTTCTTTGTAAACTTAAATAGTCGTACAGAAGTGTTTACGCTTTTAAACAACGACTTTAAATAAACCTTTACATACATACAAGAAAGGAAATACAAGGAAAAAACAAGGAATTTTGATCGGCAGTACCTACACCTCTAATAATAGGCGCGGGTGGGTGGGGAAGAAGTGAAGCGAATGAGAATGAATGATGAGCGCTTGATTATAGGGGGGGGGGGGGAGATTATATGGCTGGCTGGCCAAGGCCTTGATTGGCCGCTTGAGAGTGCTGATGCGCATAGAGGAAGCGGAAGGTGAGAATGCTTTATTTATATTAATTACATGTATTACCCTGCTTGAGAAGAAAAAAAAGGCCAAATGACTATGAAAACACTCTGGACTTGATGAAGAGGACTGTACTACACTGTAACATTGAGAAAGCAGAGACAGTGAACTGCTCAAGAAATATCACTTGCAGAAAATTTATTACAAAAGTATTCATGCCTCTAGATTTTGCAGGCGCATATGTCAGCTATAAATCTATAGGACAGAAGTGGTACATGCAATCAGCAATTTTTTTCTAGGTGATACTTTACCACATGTTGTAACCTAGCCACTTTGCAACTGTTATGTAATTTTTCGTATGAATTTGCGAATTTTTTCATTGTTGGACTAGACATAACAATGTAATGGAATATCGGCTGGCTGACTAAAAAAAAAGTTGGACTTCAGTGTACTAATAAATTGGTGAAAATGCATCAAAACTACATCAAATTTTTTAAAATCCAATGTTTTGTTCTAGTTCTTCATAATTTCATCATTTAATGATCAGTCAACAAACAACCAAAAGTGAAAGTTTCAAAAACAGACCAAATATTCCTATTTAATCAGAAGTGGAAAATGTTGCAATTTTCATGAATAACCTCACATGCAGGGCTGGGTATGAGTACAGGTGAATGTACTTGAGTACGAGTACGAGTACCAACCCATACTGCGAGTACAATTACAAGTATGAGTACAGTATTTGGTCAATGTACTTGAGTATGAGTATGAGTACTTTCAAATGTACGCGAGTACAAATACGAGTCTTTTTGTTTAACCAGCACTTCTAATTTGTAAATATTCCAACAAGATATTTCATGCAAGGCCTCAGAACAGCTATTGCAATTCAGTTAACCCACTCAAGTTGCTAGGTGGCACAAATGAGACCCAAACAATTCAATATGATAGACAGATAGATAGATATGGAAAGTGCAGCCTTCTAAGGCAAGTTCTTGCCGCTATCCAGAGTATGATCACAACAGCAGCCGTGGTGGGTTGGGGAAAGGGAAGATCCCCGGATGCTCTGAGAATCGGATGATTCTCCTACATCCTCCAGGAGTTGGGTGGTGCTTCTGGGACTCATGAGAGATTTAGGAGGTGGGGTGGGGGGTGTGGCTCTGCGCTGTATCATCAGTAGTGGATTTTAGGGGAAAGGAGGTTGCCAGTAAGAGTTTGATCACCATGCTGCCAGTAGCATTTACATAAACACAGTAGCTTAGTTACTGGTTTGAAATGAAAGAAGGGTGAGAGTTCCTAATTAACTTGAGTCTTTCTATGCAAGAAAATAATGGTATTAAATGCAATATTTCTCGGCCAGTTTCACCGTTGTTCACCCTGTGTTTAAACAAGACCCACATGCTCACCAAAATAGTAGGGCTATATTTAGGTCAATTAGATATACATTCTAGGTCAATCAGTAGGGTTACATGTGGTGCTCCCATTGTTTTGCAAGAGAAGGGTGGTAGATTCAGATAAATAAATGAAGTAGTTAAAAATTGATTGTGATCATATATTGAGTAAACTAAGCATTGAGAAATCTAAACTTATATAATCCTTCAAAGAATAGGCCTATCCAAGGATCATAAGATAGAATGCAATGATTTGTTAAATGGTTAATTGAAAGTGCATCAATACCGAAGCAGTCTCAGAAAATTTAATAATGGAGTATTGGGCATCATCAAAGACAATTTTTATTCAAAGTTGGAGGGTGACGCTCATTGTTCATGCAATGTCTATCATTACTCAGTTACAGAATGCGATTGCAATTATGTAAACTTTTTTGCTTTTGATTTTGAATGGAAGTGTTTGAAACTATTTTTCTCAAGCGTGAAAGTTGAAAGTAACAAATATATAATAGAAATAATGAATAAATCAAGTATCAGTGGGCTGATTTTTAATTAAAGGGCAACTTTCATCACTAACTTTAGCCCAACAATGACAACAATAAACAATACATTCATTTATGATAGAGACAGATGACATTATTTTATAAAAAATGTATTGCACTTACTAATTGTTATGTAAAATCCTGATTACTGCTGGATAATTAAACCACATGTACTCAGAAACTACTCATATGAGTACGAGTACAAGTACAATTACTGTACTCGTGATATGGCATGAGTGCTGAGTACATGCGAGTACTTGTAATTGTGTACACGAGGACATGAGTTCACATGTACTTGTGCCCAGCCCTGATGGTAAGGCCACTTTAATTTTAAAAAATGCCACTGATATGGATTATACACTTAAGTGGCGTTCACACTGTCATTGATAAGACCTACGAGTTACCACGGATACGTCCATCGCCAGGCATCCATGAGGCATCCATGAGGCATCCATGAGAGTCATCCATGAGGCATCCATGAGGCATCCATGAGGCACTCGTAGATCGCTCGGACGAGTCTATGAGGATAGGGATGGGCTATGGATGGGCACGGAGGTCCACCGAGCATTTCACAAGCATTCTAAGAGCTGTGCAAGACACCCAGGAGTGGATAGCGAGTATACACAGATGGACAGTGTCGGCCACAGATGGCCACGGATGGCCACGGATGGCCACGGATGGTCTCGGACATATGTAGAACATACGTTAAACACCCGCCGACTGACTCCCGGGCGAGTCCTGTAAATAATGTAAATAATTCACTTGTATAACGTCCACCAAATTTTTGAACAAATAATTTTGCCCTCTCCATGGAAGGTCACGGATGATTTAGAGCTACCAGGAGCATTCTATAGATATTTTTTCATCTGCGCTTACTCACCATGCCATAATTGACAGTGTAAACGCCCCTTTACCATGACAAACAATGAATAGTTATAGTTGACATATAGGAGGATGAATACTTTTGCAACCCACTGTATTTTTGTGATAGTTTGCTAACTGATGAATCTTTAAATTTAGAATGTCTGACAGTAAACGTTATTCCAATGATAATTTTGCTTTGATTTTTTCATTTCTTTTCGTCACATTAAAATATTCATAATGAAATATCAATAAAATTTGTTTTAGACTCTTCATGAAATGAAGCCACAACTGTATTTTTTCAAAGAGACGTGAAAATTTGCAAGTCAACAGAAAAGGAAAGGTAAACAAACTTTGTATAGTATTTCAAAATTTATTTCCTGAAAAATCAAAGATATGACAATTTTTGTTTGAGCATCCATAATGCAAATATAGATTGTAAATGGCTCTGTGGTGTTGCCTGTTCATATTGATATTTTCAATAAAGAACCACCCTCAGACAGAAAGCAAACAAGGAGAACAAAGACCTGTGTATATCATGGAAAATTATGAAGAATGAGTGACTGGATGATATGTACAATATGTATATGAGAATTGCCTGTCAACAACAAAGAACAAAACCCACCAAGTGGGCAACAAACAACAGCAATAGCACCAACAATATTAAAACATTTTTGTTGCCACCTAGTTAATAAATATGCAAAACACTTACAGCTGTAATAATATATGTCTGATCCTTATAATTGGTGATGTTATATAATTAATGTCTTTGATGCAACCATCTGATGTCCCAAGACAGAGAACCTGATATTTCACTGGGTTTTGAATGTTTAATTGCTGTTTTTTTTTTATAAAAAAAATACACCATGTGTTATGTGGATTTTTGCATCATTGATTGTGGTAAAGTTAGTTTGATAGACTTGTACATTGTGTTTGAAGTGATTTTATCCCTAGGTTGTGTAAACCAAAATTTATTTTAACCTTTATTGAACCAATATATGAACCTTTAATTCAAAATAGAACCACAGGGTTCTAAAATGAACCATAAACAGAACCAATGATGCACCTATAAAAGTTATTTGAACTGTTTTAACAATCCAAGGGTTCTTTACAGAACCATTTGATGGGTTTGTTCATGAACCATTGGCTTCCATACAGAACTTTTGTTCAAGATCCATTGGGTTCCATCAAGAACCTTAATATGGAACCTTCAGTGGTTCTATTAAAAAACCTTAAGAGAGGTTCTGAAAAAACTAATAAAGGTTCCAAATCTATACCGGGATTTTGAACCTTTTATATATATATAATGTTCCAAATAGCACTTTTAGTTTTAAGAGTGTAGATGTTAAGAAAGCCTTCGTTTGTTTTTCGTGGTTGTAAAAAAAGAACCATATCGATAGTCGATTTAGATGTCTTTATTTACATAATACAGTTTTTTTAAAGACCACATCATTATTGAGGACAGCTTATAATTAAGACCATCTATTTCTGGACACAGCTGTGTGTGTGTGTGTGATAAGCCTGTATTTCTGCACCAGTGGGGCTAATTAGGACAGGCAGAGACCATGGCAATGAGACGAAGGAGGAAACAGCCATCAAACTTAGGCTCGACCGGGAATCGAACCCGGGACCCATGGACGCAGCTGCAGTGCTCCCATTATATTTATGTAGTTTTTGAAACTCCCATCGTGTCATTATTGCAAATTTATGTGATCACAAGTGTGGAACATAGAAATCTTTGTGGCAACATTTTAAGCGACCAATGTAACTGTTATAATAGCTTTTAGTCCTGTATTAAATTAAATTAAAATAAATTTCAATATATTGGCAACAATCGTAAAACATTCAGATAAACCGATATGGCTGGTTGACGCAAGTATGCAAGAAACAACGACAAAGAGTTTGTACATAAAGGAATTACAAAAAGGTATACTCTTGTTATCTTTGTTTGACTGTGTTATTTTTTCTGCTGTAATTTCCGTATGAACCACTAATAGACCCAGGATTATGACACCATCACGCTGATTAAAAGCTGTCATTTGGGTGTATTGTAATTACTCAGGCAGAGTGTGCAAACTGGGAGGTCTCTTGTCCCTCTGTGTGTGGTAAAGATAATGATACATGTGTGACAACAAAAGTGAGTACTCCTACACTTCTATAAAATTGCTCATGTCTGCCATGGTGCCAAATCTAGCTAACAGCTATGCTGCTACAGCCCAAAATGCATGTTGAGATGAAAAATGGGTTCATCTGTAAAACATTTTCAAGCCATCACCATTTTGAAATAAACAAAGTATATTGAAGTGTGATAATATAGGCGCCCTTTATTAACTTTCTTTTTAAAAATTCCAGTTCACGGAGTTTATGTGTCGACGCTTGGGCAAAATTGAACCGACATTGCTCATACAACTTTGAGCTGATGTAATGTTAGCTGGGATTTCAAGTAATCATTTTACAGCTTGATATTACTGTTTATGTGCATCTTACGTAAATTGTCTAAACATATGTTACTTATTAATGAAGTTGTGAAGTCACCTAATATTATAAATATATTTGTTTATGAAATTTCATATACGTATAGGGGTGTGGTAGCACAGACAATTGAGCGAATATTGCATTGCTTAATACATATAATCATGACTTAATCTATTCAATCAAAATAGGCTTAAGTCAATTTCTTTTTTTAGAGCATAGCAACCCCAGATGGCATTCCAAATCGGCCCCGCGTCGTATCTATGTTGGCCACTGTCGTTGCAACATCGTATTAACATCGCTGACTCGCACCAAAGGGCAGGGGCCTAGCTCAGAGGTAGTGCTCTGGGCTTCCAACCGCTGGGTCCCGGGTTCAATTCCTGGTCGAGCCTAAGTTGGATGGCTGTTTCATCCTTCGTCTCATTGCCATGGTCTCTGCCTGTCCTAATTAGCCCAACTGGTGCAGAAATACAGGACGTAAAGCCCTAAACACACACACACACACACACACACTGACATCACACCGAAATTGAAACGATTTGGAATGCTATCTGGGATTACCAATATAATTTCAGTTCTATAAATGTTTTTTTTTTCTTGTTCTTTTCAGAAAATGAAATACTATTCAACATAGTAATTGCAGAATATTCCATAAATATATTATACTTTTTGGAGAAAACAAAACAGTTATTCAGTGGTGCAATGTATTCGTATAAATTGCTATCCGATACATTGTGTATATTTTGAGGAGATATACAGTTACTTGTACAATGAAAAAATATATGAGTTCTCCCTCATTAAAATCTGCCAATAACAACCATTTTTAACTGGATACAAACAGTTTTTATAGCTGGCCAACTGAAGTGAAAATTGGCAAACGATAATTGTAATAAATTCATACTGCAAGTGCAATGAAGGATGAACCACACGGCACATGTAATTAACCGTATAAAATGAATACAAAGTGACAAAATAAAGTGATTGATGAAATGGGACATCATTCTCTTTTCTTGGAAATTGCATGCTGGAAAATGGAAAAAACCTTTTAATTTTCGGTTTTGATAAGCTCTTTTTCATCACTGGTTTTAGAAGAACAAACCTTAGCATGCTATTAATTCTTGTATGGTTTCATGCTTCTAAATTACCAAAATTGTAACCATTTACCATGCATTTTAACATTTTCTTAAACGCAAAGTTCTAAAGAGAGGTTTTTAGAAAGAATCAACTGCCAGAAGTAAACGTAATGATCACATGATAGAGCTTGGATTATACACGATATCACAAATTTTAGTAAGTCATGTCTTTCAACTGCCTATTTGCCTCTGCCTAGACACTGAGTACAATTCGCTGCCTATTTTGAAAACATCTCATATGAACAACTTGCAACTGAGGGTATACTGTGGTCTAGTGGTTAAGGTGTTCGCCTGTTATCCACAGAGTTGCAGGTTCTAACCCCCACCATTGCATCGAAGAGTTAGGCAGATCCTCTTCAACCATTGCCCTACCCAGGTGCAATGGGTACTTAGCATTAGGCACCCGAAGTGATGGCACTGGTATGAGTTCTTATAAGCCCCTGTGGTTAACCCACAAGGCTGACTACTCCCCAGGGACTTGAGAAAGACTCTAGATTGGCCTACCAAGAGGGTCACTGAATTCAGTTGAGATTCTGTTAAGTGATGATAAACTATACAACCTGATTTACATTTACATTTACATGCATCTCAAATTCAAGGCAACAAACTTAGAAGCAATTTCAATGGTTAAGTTGCAGCGAAATTACCTATAAATCTACATGGTCTGCTAACTGGTACTAAAGAGCACTGGAGCAGACTAGAATGAACCTTGTAATTCTTAGGAAGCTCTCCATTTATTCCCAGAGGAATTGGCATAATGTGAGTTTATTGTTGTAGCAGTCAGAGTAGGAAGAAGGTAACCTTGAAAACACAAGAAATTGATGAGTCCGCTTTGGTGCGCCAGGCTGATTAATTGCTCGATTAATTGATTGTTGGAGTGCTTGATTGATTGACTCATTAATTGTCTGTTATGCGCTCTCTTGTACATGGCCTAATGTGTTATGTGGGTTTTCCATGCGTTTGGATAAACGCATGGAAAACGCATGGTTTTTAGCTTATTATAATGAGGCAAAAAACCATGCGTTTTCCATGCGTTTATCCTTCTCATGGAAAACGCACATGGCACATTTGGCCAGATAGCATGCGACATAGGCTAGACGTCGGCCCTTTGTGGGCGACGTCGGGCCAACATCTGGCTGACATTAGGCCAACGTAGCATGTCATCAGAGAGCTGTCACACTGTCTGTCTGTCTTGCTGACTGACTGACTGACTAACTACAGCCATAATTGTGTAAGGTTCATTAGATATTCACAGATATATATATGTCTAGGGGATGTCATTTTATATGTTGACTAATTTTAGCATGTAGGCTTCAAGAGGTTTACCCCTTACCCATGAAAGTCTTATCAGTAAGGAGTACACTTTGATGATAGCAAATTTTCTGTCAGTAAAGATTTCGTATTTATTCCTCATGCAAGTTTTAACAAAGAGCTTTTTGAAAGAATGTTCATCCATTCTTGTGCACAAAAAGGAATCTGCAATATATGGATTCTCGAACAGCCCAATATTATCTAAGTGAGGGACTACATGTTCATAGGGCTTCTCTTTTTTTGATGATTTTTCTTCTCTTTTGATTCTTTTTGAATGGTACCCCTTTGTTTGCATATTTTTTTAAAATGTGCACACCGAATTCTTTAAGAAATGGGGTAGGGAACAAAAGAGTTTTCATTTTGTGATGCCCTACATGAACGATGAAATCATTTTGTGAACACGCTATTCACTGGAATTTCATTGGTATTGTCAGGAGCATTGAATTCGTGGAGCGGCAAGGACATTGATGTGGAAATGGAAAAAAAAGAAGAAAAACCAATTGTGCAAAAATACAGGAAATCTTTTAAATAATCTAAAAGTGCATTGTATTGAACTGCATTGTATTGTATTATATGGTATTGTATTGTATTGTATTAAATTGAATTTTTTTTTTTTTTTTTTACCTATAATTTCACGTGTACTATTATATATGTACGAATAAATTTATATATATTATTGTATTGTATCGCATTAGTGCCATGGTATAATGAAGCTCGACCAGCTATTTTATTCAATTTTGTGAGATGCAATGTATCGCAGTCTCAACCGACTTTACAATTAGACTTTCCACAGACCTGTTTAAGCATGAGCCTTTTTACTCGACTCCCTTAGTTTGTGGAGCATCCGTAGTCAGCGCATCTGGCTTAGCTCTACAAATACCATCAATGGCTCTAGCCAAGTACCCATCTTCTCAATTCCTCTCAGCGCATGGCTAGGTTTGAACCCATGACCATACAATCCTAATACCTTATCCACTAGGCAATGGCACCCACATGAAGTCCACATGATGTTACATATTTACCCCATGGGCGTATACTCTGCATATAGACCTACTGTAAGGCTAAACTTTGTCGAAATAATCATTTCCTTCAGGTTTGACAAGCTCTAGCCCAGATAGCATTCCAAATCGTATCGACGTCAGAACGATGTAGAGAGACACTGGCCCGATTTGGAATGCTATCTGGGAGGCAGCAGACGTAATGATGAAATGATAAGGCTTGGCATCTTAATCAAAATTGTCAACCTTTGCATCATTATATTAGAAGAGTCTGATATTTTTGGACCTCAGCTTCCACTGCGTGTTTGTCCTAATGTCTATCAAGTAATCTGATTTTAGTCAATTAAGAACCAAGATCAATCTGACACTAATTTGATTGTGTAATTTGCATTTTAATTATTTGTCATAAGTGAACTTGGTGTGCTCTATGTGCCAATCATATTGCAGATTGCAGGAAATTAAATAGATAGATATATGGATAGATAGATGGATAGATGGATAGATAGATGGATAGATGGATAGATAGATTGATAGATTGATAGATTGATAGATTGATAGATTGATAGATGGATAGATTGATAGATGGATAGATGGATAAGTAGATAGATAGATAGATAGTTCGACAAAATATGAATGCATTTAAAAAATTACAATACCAATTACATCGTTTTAATATATAATTGAAACTATGGCTGCATCTGGCCCCCACTTTTATTTTTGGATAATATTCCAAAATTTAGGGCTCGTACACCTGATACTAAATATGGCCAAACCTAGGGAATATAATGTTGAATTTTTCCTCCACATTCAATACCTCAGGGAAGGATAGAATTTTTGTGTGTGGAGAAGGTCATGCAGTCACATGATATGAAAAAAAAAACTGGATTGTCCCAAGATGATGAAACATTCATGAAAAAAGACAAGAGTATCTCATTTTTGCTTACCTTAGCAATATGCTGCATTAATTTGCCTTTTGCCTGGGTCACTTTTGGTTAACAGACAGGCTATGTCCTGGTAATTACATTCCCAAATAGTATTCCAAATTGCATCAACGTCCGCGCAATGTCGGCAAGGTTGAAACGATGTTGTACCGACGACGGCAGATATAGAAACGACGCTAGCCCGATTTGGGACCATCTGTATTAGACCAGTATTTAGTTTCAAATTATATAATTATTATTTTCATACAATCATAATTATTGTAATAAAAAAAATATCCAGATAGCGTTCCATATTAGGACATCATCGCCACGTTGTCAATGATGTTGATTCAATGTTGTTCCGTGTACGGCAGCCAATATTGAAACGACACTGTCCTGACTTGGAATGCTGTGTCTGTGATCCTCGTGAACAATTATACTCCACTTAGACTGGTTTGCTATTGTTCTGAGCGGAATATAACCAACGAAATTGTGAATTAACTCCCTCCAGAGTGATAACTGTACTTTAACAAGTCAGGACAGTGTCGTTTCAATATTGGCTGCCGTACATGGAACAACATTGAATCAACATCATTGGCGATGTTGTCCTAATTTGGAACGCTATCTGGATATTTTATTTTTTACTGCTTAATAACAGCAGTTAAACAAGTCAAACAACTAAACAAATTAGTAATTATGTTCATAAATGATGTAACTTACATTTTTGTCGGTTAACTCCTCCTTTTCGGGATATAACTATTACTGACATTCTTGGCAGACCAACTGTGCTGCCATAGTCAGCCATCAGGCTTCGCCCTCCACAAATATAGCTATCATTGCCAAACATCCATTTACACCCGGGTGGAGTGGAGGAGAAAAGAGATCTACTCAGTTCCTTCATGTCATAGCGGGGGCTCGAACCTACAAACTTGTACTTTTGCTGGTGAACACCATGATCACTGGTTAAGGCATCCACCAATTCCACATTGGCCTGCTCTGCTGAAGTTCCTGGGTCCTGGGTTCCATCCCCGGCCCGGGCACTCTTCATGAGCAACATCCGAGCTGGATATCGTTGTCGGATGAGACGTTAATTTGGTGGTCCCTTGTACTCTGTGTCTATGCTGAGGCAAGTAAAAGATCCCACCCATGGGGTAAATGTTTAACAACAGTGGACTTTTCCTCTCTTTCACCTCATCAATCGACCAATGATAACGACAAGAACTTGCCTTAGAGGGCTGGACTCATATCTACCTATCTATCTATCTTTCTATCTGTCTATCTATTTATCTATCTGTCTATCTATCTATCTATCTATCTGTCTATCTACCTATCAATATATCTATCTATCTATCTAATAAAAGGGTTTGAAACATTTTCTTTTCTTCACCTTTCCCTTCAAATTTGCCTAGCCCTAGCTCCGCACTCCTGACATAACTTCCTCGCTCCACCTCTCATTTCTTAAAACATACAGCTGTTGAAATCCTATGACATTTTCTGCATGACCCATATTCCAAAATTACGAAAATGGCAGTATCCCAATAAAGTTTTTATGTAATGAATTTCATGTGGGTTAATCTGCAAATGCATTCAAATGCTGATTTGTTTGGAAATATAATGGCCCTTAAAAGCCTAAATATCCTAAACCTCTACTTACCCATTATGAGATATGACCTAAATTGAAACACCATTTATGGGAATACGTTTTGAATACATTTTCATGGAAAATTGAACCTTTCACTTTTATATTACCAGTTACATGGAGAAATATTATGAATAAGTCCCATTTTTCTTGGTGTAATAAGATAAAATACATCTAGAATTAGCATCCAGTTTGTGAGTCTATGTGTAAAATAATTAAGTGTGAACTCAAAAAAAGTTTGAATTCAATATTAGTGGCATGCAAAAAATTTGCACAACTACATCTCCTGGCAATGCCTGGCCCGTGGGAATTTGGTCAGTTTGAAATATTATAAAAATAGTGTATGGTAAGGAGTTCGATAGAGTTTATTGGATGAAGAACAGCTATATTGGACGAGGTGTAAGCAGTGTCCAGTATAGCTTTCTGAATCCAATAAAACTATAAAGTGGACGTCTTTCCATCCACCATCTGTTATATTCTCCAATGAAATGTCACAGATGGCTAGAAAAGTCCGATTTCTATCACAAGAGTTGTCTGTCAAATTTGCACTTTAAATTATGATATAAATCAATACTGCCTTCTTGTCTCATGATATTTTTCACCATTAAATACCCACTTTTGCACAACAATTCAGTTTTAATTAACAATAAATAATATAAATATTAGTTTTTCATGCCATCAAAAAACTCAATATGTAAACAAACCCAGTGATGACATCACAATACTGAACAATGGTGATGATGTCATTTCCATTGTGTTTCCAATGTTTTGGTCTCAATTTTATCTCAATGTATAATTTATATTTAAGTAATTTAATGTCTTATAAAATCATTAATTCACACAAATTTAGTGTGCCTTGATTAATAAAAGTAATTTTTAACTGTTTGATAGCGTCTTAGAAAATTGCAAATTTGACAGACGTTGCAACTTTAAAATAAAAAAGAAACAATAAAGATAGAAATAAAACACAATGAAGCGGTCCAATATATTGTATAACTTTGTCTGTCCAATACCACATTATATAACTATTCAATCCACAAGTATTTTTTTTCTTTCTAATGTAACTTTTACAAACCTATATAACTTTTTTCCTCTCCAATATAACTTTTTCAATCCATCATAACTTCTCCAATCAAATATAACTTTTAATAATCAATCTAGAAAATATTGGACAGTCACATGGTCTGAATGAAGAGATCTGATTGGACAAGCACATTTCATGGGAGAATATATCATGGTGGAGAAACGGGTTGAGTCAGGGGTAACGAGAAACAACTTGTTATGATTATTATGCCATACGAAAAATTCAACTGCAAACTTGCAATATTTGCAAATAGTGCTATCGTCAAGGATGGTATTATCGACAGGGCGGGTACTTTCGACACTTAAATTAGTTTGTTTACAAAAATATTAACATTCTTATGTGAGTGTCGATAATACCTGCCCTGTCGATACAGCAGTTTTAGAGCGAGCATGGACAGTTCAGGGGTTAAAGAGACAGATCAGAAAAATTGTAAAGTAATTGACCAACGTTTCTAGCCCATTCCTAATATCTTTGTCATAAAATACTTGTCTGTGCTATACAGGCCATCAGTGGAGAAGATATCGAAATAGCATTACAACTGTACAGAAAAGGGGTAAACTTTGGTCAAAAGAGGTGAAAACAAGTTTATGGCCCAGATATTGGGGTGATTATATTCTTACAAATGTTTCAATCAGTTTGAAAAGTCGTTCTGAGGATGCAACTGTCCAAGCTCGCTCTAAAACGGCTGTAATACCCTCCTTTACGTTACATTGCTACAATTCCTTCTTGGTGTTTATTTTACCTGCTCTATCACAAAATCAGACAAATATCCAATGATTCAGGACTTGGTTTTCCTCTCAAAATGTATTTTATGTTGTTATGCCAAGCCTACAGGTAGTGTGCCCATTTTTTTTTCATTTATTTGACATAATTATGTGCACACATATGTGCATTGACTTGTCCTTGCTTGTCCTAGAGGTCGACAAAAAAAGGACCTTAAAAATTGTCCGATCCACCTGTCGTCACTTTTAAAAAGAAATGTATGTTGATCATAAACATGTTTTCTATTTGCATCCTAGTCTCGGTATTAAAACAATCCTAAAGAAATTTATATTAAATTATACGATAATTCCATAAATATATATGATATTGTCCTGATGAATATTGTATAACTTATTGGTATATTTATTCGTTTTTATTTTAGATATTTTACACAAAGATAAATATTTACAAGTATACAACTCAATAAAAAATGCACCAAGTCATGGAAGCTTATTGATAACTGGCTTTTAAAACTGTATAATAATTTTTGTGACTTATGCATTAGTTAATTTATTTTCTTTTATTTAGAATTTCGACTTTTTGACTTGGCTTTTGGTTAATTGAAATGGGAAGAGTATAGTCAAATAAAATTCCGATGAAAGCAACAAATTTAATGTCACGAAAATGAAAGACACGAAGATTGTTCTAAGAAACGTTTTCAAAATGGTTTGACAGTTTCTGTACAAATAGAAAATAGAATTATCATGATTTTGTGGTGTATCAAAATTAAATTGTGCTTGCCTTCTGTGAAATATAATGCTAGACTTCCCTATAGGTAGAGCCTGTTTGAATTTTTCATAAATAGCAGACAAGATTTTCTTATATAGGAGAAAGAACATTCTCTGCAATTGGAAACTACACTCTTGGAACACCTAACAAGGACCACCGCACAATTAGTCAGCTCACATGACCTGTCAGAGTCAGATATAATGATGAGATGATAAGGTGGAATCAACGCCATGTTACACATTAACCCATATGGTGGAGTTTTTTACTTGCCTTATCATAGACACCGAGTGCAGTACCTCGCTATTCAGATCACCTCCTCATATGACCAGTAAATTTGCACCAGTGGGTGATTGGTTTATAGCAAGGATCTGCTGTAAATCCACACGTAGTCTAGTCTCGCCATATCTCCAGTACAAGAAGGTCGCCAAAGAAATTACAAGAACATTTCAAAGAACTTAATCGGATAGACCATAATCGTGAGCATAATGTGGAAAATTAGACCAGTCACCATGTCGATTCCATGTGGATTGTTTCAGAGATCAAAGAAAATCCAGACTTCTGTGGTTCAAGAGGTCAGCTGCTAATTTAACACCGGACCTGCGCTGACCACAAGAACTTGACCACAAGGAGTAGTCTGGAAATCTAACTATAGATCCATGGACTTCACGAAAGACCAGATGCTGACCCTGAGGTACATACTGCTGGCGAATGGAGATATATTTTACTCAGAAGGCATTAGAAAATTATAGTATCCGATAATAGTATAAAATTATAAAGGCTATATGTTTAACGGGACTTCTCTCAGTTTGGTATTTCGAATAGTAGATGGCAAGAAGTCTAAATGTCTATAGCTAATCAATAATGAAAGTTAACCAATGAAAAGAGACTCTGAAATTACTAAATGTATCATGCTATGTTATCTTTATCTTAATCTCATCTCATCTCATCTCATCTCATCTCATCTCATCTCATCTCATCTTATCTTATCTTATCTTATCTTATCATTTATGGACAGCCTGAAAGAGGCAGACATAATGATGAGTTGGTCAGGTACAGCGTCAACATGATATAATGTATTTTCAATTCAAATGTTATCTTATCTCGCAACTGTATCTATCTTATCTTGCAGGTTATCCTATCTCATATCATCTTATCTCCCCTTGCAGCTGTTCTATCTAATTAAAGTTGTCTTGCAACTGTATATTGTCTTGTCGTATCTTATGTTATCTTGTTTTATGTTATCTTATCTTGTCTTATCTTATCTTAATACGCTGTGTTATCTTTATCTTTATCTTATCTTATCTTATCTTATCTTATCTTATCTTATCTTATCTTGTCTTTGTCTTTATCTTTATCTTTATCTTATCTTATCTTATCTTATCTTATCTTATCTTATCTTATCTTATCTTATCTTATCTTATCTTATCTTATCTTATCTTATCTTATCTTATCTTATCTTATCTTATCTTATCTTATCTTATCTTATCGTATCTCTGTTTTGCACGCCCATGAACACCAGTCTTGTCAATCCAGTGTCCTCAGTCTTCCACATTTTTCGTCTGAATGACACTTAAGTGCAAAAAAGCACACAGAAGATGATGAGTCCATCACATTGAATAAGACATGCTTCCTCAGCCTCAGTAACACAATAAAGCTTTCACATGTAGCTCACTTCAATTATAGAAGATTATGGATGTCACGTACATCAAACGATACATGTAATTGCTTGCATTTGTACAAGAATGAAAAGAGATGCAATTTTGCAGTGTTTACATGGTAGTAATACCATATGGGCAGTAAGAGGGGTGCGGGCCTAGCTTAGTGGTAACGCACTGGACTTCCAACCACTGGGTCCCGGGTTAGATTACCGATATGGCCTAAGTTGGACGGCTGTTTCATCCATCATCTCATTGCCATTGTCCCCACCTATCCTAATTTTCCAACAGGTGCAGAAATACAGGATGTAAAGCCCTAATCCACCCACCACCACCAACTCGTCACTATATTTATCTCTGGCAAAGGAATTTTTGAGAAATTTCCCTATTTTCAGTATTTTGTCAAGTATTCACAAACCATTTTTCCTTTGTATTAATGATGTTTACCACATTCTACCGTATTCTACGTCAATTTAAATTTAAATTTTATAGGTTTTTGATGTTGTATTTTATGTTTGTTGCATCAAATGGCTTTTTTTTTTTTTTACATATAAATTCTTTTTAGATGTCTTTGTTACTTCAGTCCAATAGCACCGAGATAATGAATAAATCATTGCAAAAATTAGCATAATTGTACTCTTTGAAAGATCATACTCAGAAATCCGGTCATCACATTGAAATAATGTCATTATGCGATAATTCACACAAATTCTAAGGGTATTATACAAAGATTGACCAAATCTTGTAACTAAAAGAACAAAAGTCTCATCGTTTCAAAGGGTATCAGATGAGACAAAAGATAATCTCCTTTAATCAAAGGTGAATCAAATCTCACAGGAAAAACTCTCAGAAAATGTGAGTATGATAATGGGCCTCAAAAGACAGTGTGCTGACACCAAAAAGATTTAAATAGCCTTACCGAAATAAAGCAACTTCGGCACAACGAAATGGTCAACATATTGCTATCTAGGGCTTCGATAACTCTAAACCTTGGATGAACTAGAGTTCATCCAAGCCTAAACACTGCCAACTAGCCTCAGCTGCAATTCTCCACAAAAGCGAAAAAACATGAAGCTAGAAATTAGTTTAAAACGTAACATTTTCCAAAATAAAGTGCTAGTATGCAGTCTTTTTATGCCAAAAGCAATGAAGATAACAGCTTATTTCATGAAGACAGGTTGTCAAGCTTCACTAGAGACCTAAAGAACTAAGTTATCATACTCTTCATTGATTCTGAGTGGACAGCCCCTCGATCTGACACCCCGTCTCCTCTCCGGACAATGATGGTATATGCATGTCTGTATGTATGTATGTAAGGATGTATATATGTATGTATGTATGTATAATTCTTAACGTGACCTGTAGTCTACAATAAAAATATATCAAGTCACAAGGCATCTTAATACTATTAATAACAATATTAACAATGAACTGATAGCTTCCAGACGACATTTTGGTTAAAGGGGCTGTATCCCTTGAAATGAGTTAGCTGGCCATTCTCATATTTTGTCTTCTATAGCTAGATTACCTACCACATATCATCATTCTGCCTCAATAAGATGAATAAACCCAATGGTATCCACATAATTTGACAATCCTTTTAACCAGAGCACATGTTGACTAGCCATTGACAGTTATTCTGCTATGCTGCTATTTCACCTCAAGCTATTTATAGCACTGACCTCTAATTCCAGTAGCAAAGTTTTCCTTGGTGTTTTTATCTGTCAACCTTATTTTCTTTATATGTCTGTAAACACTTTATTTGGCTTCCACATGTTGATGAGACATCCCCAAAAGCTCACAAAAACTTGTTTATAACAAATTCCTAGTAGAAAACAACCTGTCCAGCTTGACCCAGATAGCAGCTGATTCAGCAACAGCAGCAAATTTGAATCCAGCAGAATTTTTGACCCAAGGGTCCAAAATTCATCTGCACTAAAAACCTCAAATTACTCCATAAAGGTTGGTTTTCTTGCATTCTTAGTTGAAGTAGTGGGATTGTTCAATCCAGCTTGTGAAGGATATATAATATAAGGTGTACTGTACTTTCATTCTGCTACTTCCTAGTAGTCGTTTTGTAGAAATAACAAAAAATAAAAGCACTTGGAGGAGAAAGTCTGAAATCGATAACTTCCAGACTATGAATTGATTACGTTTAACCAACCGTAAATATCTTTTTGGACATGAATGGTTTATAGAAGCAGATTAGTACAATAGGGGAAAAATAGTTTTGGTCAGTAATTCTATTGCAGGAGTTGTCCGTGACCAATTATACCTAGATAGCATTCCAAATCGTATCGACGTTGGCGCGCGGTGTTGGCGACATCAAAAATGATGTAGGAACGGCGCTGGCCCGACTTTGAATGCTATCTGGGTATAGCTTTGGTGTTGTATCATCTCAGCTTTGCATAGGAGATTGCAATCGAATGATTATGTCAGTATGTTTTTAATTTATATATAGTCGAATTGCATAATTATGATTTATACCACACCATTCAAGAATTGCCCAGATAGTAGGCCAGCTTGGTCCAACGTAGTCCAACGATGGCCATCATCGGCCAATTTCTAGCCAATGTAGCATCCAACGTTGTGCCAGGGTCTAGCCCATGTATTACAGTTAGTTTAATTAAAAACGCCCTGTCAAATTGAACCAAGACATAGCTAGACAACTTCTGCTATAAGATGCTACCTGCCACCAAACGGAACTGCCTGGCTATAGCTGGCTATTCAAAGCTGGATCTAAAAGTACATGCAGCACCATTTGGTGCATAAGTTGAAAGTTATGCATATTTGTGATATTTTGTTGAAAAGATGCATGTATATTGTACATACATATTTATGATACCAAGATTTATATTTTTCAGTGGTAGTAAGTAGCTACAGCCAGGAATAGGTTGCTATGGCTGTCTACAGTCTACCATATTTTAGGAAACTAACTGTATGTTATCGGATGTTGTGCCAAAAAAATGTATTTATAAAATACTCAAACAAGGTAATGCTTTGCGTATGGTGTGTGGCTTTTTATTCCAGTGTTGTTAATAAGTAGAGTGTCAAGCAAGAGACTAAGCTCTAGAACGGTCTACAACTGGCATGTCCCCTATTCTTATTGATACCTTTAACCAATGGCTGTCCTTTAGCTTCCCATTGGCTGAAGCTGCCAGGTGGGGAAATCAGCCCCTGGTTCAGCTTGGCTTCCTTAGTTTGATGACTTAGGTCATTGTTTATATTTTAATCCTATTAAGTTTACTAACTAAATTAAAAGATATGCCTTAATGTAAATATAATATAGATTTGAAATACATGACAGTAATATGTTATCGGATGTTGTGCCAATGTCTGGGCAATGTAGCATGTTATACAATTATTGCACAGTAGCGAGTGCAATATCAGTTTTTATGGCACCGAGCCAGCCGATATTGCATGAGGCGAATGCTATGTCAGTTATTGATGTTCCGTAAAAACTGATTTGCACCAGACTCTGTTCAATAATTGTTATATTATATTGCTTTTGTATATTTTTTAACCACTTGAGTAAATAGAACAAAACTCGTACAGTACATTTCAGTTGTTTAACTATTCAAAGTCAAATTGTGAAACAAACAACACAGGTAGAAACATGCTGCTTGGGTGCAATGCAGGTTATATCCTGGTAAGTATTATCCTGAATTTTCATTGAGAAGTGGCTGAGAAAACACTCGGAAACACAAGTTTTTCCATAATTTTTCTGTCATCTGTCAATGACCACAGAATAGAATAATCTTTATTTAAAGTCGACATGAGACAATAATAAATTAGCTCAAAGAGCTATTGATCGACTGTATATGTGCAAAAATAAAAATGTGCAGGTAAAAAAAATAACAATAAAAACTAATTAAACCATTATAGGGATTTTTAACATATCATAAAATGCAAACATTGCAGCAACATTTTGGACCTTTCCATTTCGAAAGTAACTTTTTAAAATCTTTAAAATCTAAAGCTTCTTTAAAACTTGATGGCAGTAAATATCAAGGAGCTGTACCATAAAAAATAAGCATGCAGTTAATGTCGATTATTATTTTATGTTTGAAAATTAGATATTCAGTCTGGCACAATTCTCATTTTTCTAAATTTCTCCACAAAAGCTACTGCAGTGATAAGGTCACATTCAAAATTCTAGATGTCTACCTTAAAGTTTAGCTAATAAAAAAAAAATCCATTTATAAGCGTCATTACCCAGATAGCATGTGACATCGTTTTGACGTTGGCCCTGTGTGGGCGATTTCGGACCAACATTGGGCCAACATTAGCTTGACATAGCATGTCATCAAGGTATGCAGTGATCTTTATCCCGGAAATGTACCATGTGCAATATAGCTGTGCAATATATGAAAATATTGCACGGCTCTTAACCAATCAAAAGCCAGAATTTCTGCTAGCCATATAATATTATCTGACATTGCACCAATGTCTAGCCAATGTAGCATGTTTCTAATATCATGCAAATGTATCTAGCAATGTAGCATGTTATCATACGTCACGCCAATGTCTAACCAATTTAGCAATTATGCGATGTAACACCAATGTCATGCAATGTCTAGCTAACTTAGCATGTTATGAAAAATCACTCCAATGTCTAGCCAATGTAACATATATCCGACATTGTGCCAATGTCTAGCCAATGTATCTAGCAATGTAGCATGTTATCATACGTCACGCCAATGTCTAGCAAATAGCTGCCAATGTAGCATATTATGCGATGTAACGCAAATGTCCAGCTGATGTCTAGCTAATGTAGCATGATATCATACGTCACGCTAATGTCTAGCAAATAGCTGCCAATGTCCAGCTGATGTCTAGCTAATGTAGCATGATATCATATGTCATGCCAATGTCTTGCAGATTTAGCATGTTATCATGATGTTCTTTCCCTAAAAAATTGAAATTGCTAATTCAGGTAAAGTGTATTACTTTAATCAAAAGTCTTTGTGTCTAGCTCAGAGTTACTTACTAATGGTAAACAACAGCGACAAATTGAACTTTTCAGCCAAGAAAATCCTTTTATCTGCAACCAAATATGTATATGCGCTCTGTTGCCTTACTTCAGTGAAATGCAATTTGTCTCAAATTCCATTGCTCTGTTTCTGTGAGATTGACTTCAGACTTTAACATTCTTTTTGGGAACTTTTATGAGAATTTTTGACAAGGTGACAGGTGACATTTCCCACAATTTACAACATGCAAGCAGGAAGAGGATTGAAGTTAAATGATGTTAATGAGTAAATATATACAGTCGTGGACAAAAGTTTTTTTTATTACATGTACACTCGGCCTTGTGTGTATATATATATATATATATATACATGGAAATGGCATAGTGGTAGAAGAAGTAGAAAGTTGAAATAATTTATTAGCCAAAAATTCAGAGTGGGGGGTGATAATACATAGAAAAAAACTTATTTTCAGAATTTCAATTGGAAACAACCCACATTTTTTTTAAGACTGAAAATCAATTCCAAAAAGGTATAACACATGTCTGTACCTTTATTTTGTGGTTATATTATGGAAAATAGAAAGGTAGTGTGTACATTACTGTATTCATTGAAAAATTAGCTTCAATTTGACTACCAATATTGTTATATTGCAACTTTAATTCACATTATAATATGTCCATGAAATCCCTCCTTTTCAGTTTGTGCTTTACTTGGTTAGGGATCACTCCAAATTTTTTTTTAATATCCTTGCAAAATGCAGCAGGGTTATCTCTTTTTTTTGGGGGGGGGGGATGTTTATATTTAGATTTGCAATTTTGCGAATTACGCAGAAAGGTCATTTAAATTAGATACTCTTTGTAACGGTTGCATTGCATCAATACTGGTCAGAAGCTCAGTCGACTTACATGACCAGCTATCAGAGTCAGATGTACTAATGGGATGATATGGTTGGAGCCCATACCATTTTACAGATTCACCTCAGGGATGGGTCTTAAACTTGCTCAAGGCACCACCACTCTGGGCTTCGAACTGCTGGGTCCCGGGTTCGATTCCTGGTCGAGCCTAAGTTGGATGGCTGTTTCATCCTTCCTCTCATTGCCATGGTCCCTGCCTGTCTTAATTAGCCCAACTGGTGCAGAAATACAGGACGTAAAGCCCTAATCACCCATCCACCCACCCTGAAGGCACCACCTTTAGTAAATATATCGCGTTACTGACATCCAGCGGAGAAGGTCATGAAGCTCATGAAGAGTGCCTGTGCCAGGGATCAAATCTGGGACCTAAAGAATAGCTAGTCAGTGTTCTCACAGGCTAATGACTTAACAACCTCTAGGCTACCAACCAGCAAAATTGAATTCATTTAATATATAATAATATTCATGGCTCAATCTGAGACTGCAGTGGTTAACTTGTCAATTCTCCATGGATTCAATTTGCTGATGGACAATCCCATCATTTCGTAGACCCCTTAAATTGGTATTCATTTTAAAGCTCTTTATCAGTGAAATCCAAATAACTCATTATCCATGAGATATAAATAGTTTACACAAATATCGCTGACTTTAAAATTGCGGAAATCGCTAAATATTTTCGTAAAAAGATGGAATTTTCAACAGGCCTTGGGAGGGATAAAAAATAAAGGTACACCTATGTGTAATACATCATTGAAAATGGATTCTGAACCTTGAAGTCCGGATGGTTTCCCATTAAAATTCTGACATTCATGATAATCACCCCCCCCCCCCCGTACAAAAATATAAAATATTTGGAATACATTTTGCTGCTCAAATGTGTCATATATGATAAAAAAAAACAACATAAAATGCACGATGCTATTTCATACAATATGTAGTATGTGTACAAATAATTTCATATTGCACTTAACACGGGAAAACATACAGTTTTGGCACTTATTCCTGGGCTTTCTCATTGCAAAGGCAGTAACACTGTGTTCGCCTCAATGCACTGTCAGCTCTCCCCATATTCCTAACACGAGAGAGTTGAGATGAGATGAGATGAGGTGAGGTGAGATTAGACGAGACTAGACAAGGTGAGATGAGACGAGATGGGATGAGAGGGGGAGTCAAGATCATGTTACATATTAACCCCATGTGTGGGATGATACTCTTGTCTTAACATAGACGCAGAGTACGCACATGGTATGAAAATTTATCATATCACGTGAACTTTATCCAGCTGATATTTAAACTCATGAAGAGTGCCTAGGTCAGATTTTGAACCCACGACCCTCATAAATTTAAAGGGAGCTGGCCAAAGCCTTAATCACTCAACCATCCAACTATTGTTATGTGCTGACCAAGCTACCCTTTTGAAATGTATCTTACTTTTTACAGAAATATGTTAGAATTTTCCAAAAATAATTTTCTATCTATCTATCTGTCTGTC
This sequence comes from Alitta virens, assembly GCA_932294295.1. Lineage (NCBI taxonomy): Eukaryota > Metazoa > Annelida > Polychaeta > Phyllodocida > Nereididae > Alitta > Alitta virens. The sequence continues at coordinate 15,152,503 of OW028580.1, read as the reverse complement.
TGTCTGTCTTTCTATCTATATATCTATCTGTCTATCTATCTATCTATCTATCTATCTATCTATCTATCTATCTATCTATCTATCTATCTATTCTGTCTGTCTATCTGTCTACCTGTCTATCTATCTATTTATCTGTCTATCTAGGTGCAAATCTTAATGGTTGGTGTGTTTTAATTGAACCACACCACTATTAGTCAACTTGGCAATTAAGGCCAATTTTGACCAAACTATACTCTTCCCATTTTAATTAACCAAAGGCCAAGTCAAAAAGTCTAAATTCTAAATAAAAGAAAATAAATTAACAGCATTTATTTCACATTCACTGATTCATGTGCAATTAAGTATCATAAAACAAACTACTGCATTCAAATGTAAAAACGAAACTAAAGCAGATTTAAGCTGGTCTGCTTCATCAAAATTGATACAAAATTGACGTACAAGACCTCCAATGTCTTTGTATAATTCACTTCTCACATTTGTATGACAGCCTTACATGTAACTCGTCATCAAAATGCATTAAATGTCATGTTAGGTGACAACATTCTCATAGCGAAAGTGGTGAAAATTGCTATCTGTTTCATGTAGTGTTGACAGCACAAGAAAACAAGTACTGAGAATACAGACTAGAAAACTAAGCTTTCAGCAGTAGCCTTTGAAATCAAAACGTATGTCAGATAAAAAAAAAACAATGAGAGTTTGCAGATCATCTTTTTTTGTTCTCTTTCCTATTCTGTGTATAATTGCAACCATCATTCCTTAGTTGACGTTTCTCCTTGTTTCTTAATTTTTCTTATATTCAATTCTACTAATTTGAATTTTTATCAAATTGGTTTTTTTTTTCTTCTAATATTTTGTTACGGTACCACCACAACATCTGTCTATCTGTCTATCCCTCTATCTATCCATCCATCCATCCATCCATCTACCTATCTATCTTTCTGTCTATCTATCTATCTGTCTGTCTGTCTAGATGTCTGTCTGTCTATTTATCTTTCTATGTATCTATCTATCTATCTATCTATCTATCTATCTATCTATCTACCTGTCTGTCTGTCTGTCTATCTATCTATCTAGCTATCTATCTAACTATCTATCTCTCTATCTATTTATCTATCTATCTATCTATCTATCTATCTATCTATCTGTCTACCTGTCTATCTATATATTTATCTGTCTATCTAGGTGCAAATCTTAATGGTTGGTGTGTTTTAATTGTACCCGCCTTAAGACCACACCACTATTAGTCAACTTGGCAATTAAGGCCATTTTTTAACCACTCTTTACTCTTCCCATTTCAATTAACCAAAAAATCCAAATAAAGAAAATAAATTTACTAATGCATAAGTGACAAAAATTCTTACACAGTCCAGCCATTTTGAAAACGTTTATTTGAACCATCTTCTTGTCTTTCATTTTCGTGACATTGAATTTGTTGCTTTCACAGATTTTTAATTGTAAGCAGGTTAATATTCATACAGTTTATTTACTTGACATTGAACGATCCCAGTGTCCCAATATTTTGTTCACCATGAAAGTTCTGTGACTGATTTTGACAGAATTCACACAATACCACACTACAATACAGCACAATAAAAAGTGTGGAAAGAATTGGTTGGTCAGATGCCAGGTCATTCTCTATCCACCTGAAGGACAAGTCAATGACCAGCTTGACTTTTTCCCAAGCTGCAATCAGTGCCAATTGTGTAGGTGGGACACACTACATAAGAAGTGCTTTAAAAAAGGTGGGGTTTCTTGGTGTCAACAATAGTATGTCAACAAAAAGATTATTTGAAGTCAGGTCTCCAATTAAGAAGTATTGCATATTTTTACCCTTTGTGTGGGTTGCCTAAGTTGCCATTATGGAATCCCAATTTGAAACCACCTCACCATTACCCTGATAGCATTCCAAATCGTTTCAATGTCAGCACAGTGTCGGCGATGTCAAAACGATGTTGTACCATTGACGGCTGATATATATATATATATATTCATATATGATGCGCTGTACTGGGCTGCCACCCACTTGGTCCTGAGTTCGAATCCAGCCCATGTTGTCAGTCGCTCTGGGAATAGTCCCATCACAAATGACAGGACTGTAGGTGACTGATGTTTAATGGGAAACTCAATGAATGATTCTTTATTGTTAAAAATAGGCGACAATAATGACTGGTGGCCTCAGGACTTACTTCAAACTTATTGTGTCATCACCTATTACATGAAAATGATGAGGGTGAAATTCGGTCAATCATACAGGTGTAGCATGAACGATTTAGATGCAGAATATGAAAAAATTGTGGAACGTTGACTGGCCTAACCTAGTAAAGCTAATTTGCTACACGTGTAAACTAAATTAGTGTTTCCTCATCATCCACTATAACTTATAATCAAGGACATTAACAATTACTAAACGTTAAACTAAGAAAAAACCTTTTCTGTCCAATTTTATTCAGACTCAACCAAATCACAACCAAACAGTTACTTTCTTATTCAGGTTATGTGGTGTTGAATTTTATAAAGCACATAACACTCTGAAGTTGCATGAACTGAAATTTATTATGTTTTAAACAACAATCCATTTGTTGAAAGTAAATTAATTTTGCCTTTAGCCAAGAAACATGCAATAATCAATACAATATTGGGTCATGTCCTGGTCACAATTCAGACACAGGTAACTGGTGTGTATTCTTTTCAGGAGGGAGGTTCTTCTTTCTGGGTTATTAGGTGCATCCAGATTCATTTCTTGGAGATTTGGTACTTCAGGACTTCTTTCTCCATTGGTATACTGTAAGTAAGTAAGTAGGTAAGTAAGTAAGTAAGTAAGTAAGCCAGTCAGTAAGTAAGTAAGTAAGTAAGTAAGTAAGTAAGTAAGTAAGCCAGTCAGTCAGTCAGTCAGTAAAAAAGTATGTAAGTAAGTAAGTAGATAAGTAAGTTGTAAGTAAATAAGTAGTAAGTGAGTAGGTAAGTAAGTAAGTAAAATAAAAGTAAGTAAAAAGGTAAGTAGGTAAGTAAGTAAGCAAATAAGTAAGTAGTAAGTAAGTAGGTAAGTAAGTAAGTAAGTAAATAAGTAAGTAGTAAGTAAGTAAGTAAGTAAGTAAGTAATTTAGTTAGTGAGTTAGTGAGTAAGGAAATCGGCCACACTCATGATGTTAATTACCACCCTTCCAATTCAATAAGCGGGGCCAGGACTTTCAAGGGCTCATCCTCACTAAGAAAAAACTTTACCTGAAATTGCATCCGTCATTCGACCACTTCCACAGCATTTCCGAAAATTCTCCTTTTTTTTGTTGTAAAAAGACTTATACCCAACTAAAGACGCGCCCGCTAAACATCGCAAAGTCATTGCTACGAATTGTATTAGTAGTATTTAGTGTACCCCGCTGCAGTTGCGACCTTTGCCTTTGATGTTCTTTGATCTCGCGAAAGGTCAAAGAACAAGGTCGCAACTGCAGCGGGGTACACTATATAGTACTTGTATTGAGATGGAAACAAACCTGTGTACAAGTCATGATGACCAGGACAATCAAAGTGAGGTGTAGCATAATTCCATGATGCTTCTCCATTAGAACACAACTTAGGTTTTTTTTCTCTTCTCGGTATTTCGTGAATTGCAAGTTTCAATATGTTGCAATCCACGAATGCTTTGTATTTTATATCTAAAATGTGTTTACTTATGCATACACATCTGTCCATCACTGTGACAGGTGTGAGTTTATATTATTGTTTATCATAACTAATATGAAAACTGAATGTTATGCTCTGAATGTAATTGCAGCTATATATTGTATTTTTTATTTTTACACAATTTACACTAGGTTACAGTAAAACAACAAGGTATCCCTGTGATGTATTTCATTTAGTGGATTCTAAGATAAGTTATCCGCGAATTAAGGCATTTATTAGACTGCAATGGCTGCTATTATAAATATCAGTATCAGTATCGGCCGATACCAAAAAGAAGTAGGCCTATCATATTGGTTCTGTAAATTCATGCATCGGTACACCTCTACAGATAATACGCCCCATGTCAGCTTGGTGCAGACTAAGAAATTTGACTTATTCAAAAGCCTAATTGCCAAACGATGCTCAATTTGCAATCTCTGATTCTTATGAAATGGCAAATGTACAATATTTCCTACTTTTCGAAATTAAGACCAACATGGTTATTGGCTCATTTTTAGCTATTTTGCCAGCTTTTTCAGATGTAAAATACAATTAGACAGTCAAGAAGTCAGTAACTAGGTTAAGCATGGTGGTGCCTCTAAGTTTTTCTCAAAATTAAAAGCAAAAAAAGCAACGTTCCTTGAGGACCTGACAGGATCGGACTATTGAGGCGATGCTGTGACCGAACAGCGAAGTTATCCGCGAAAGAGCCTCTTTAGGAATTTTCTAATATATATCAAGCATTTATGCGTACATAGATTGTACAAGTGATTATGAAAATACACAATAGATTAGATATTTTCATAAATATGTGGAAATTTAATGAATTAATGTTTTGATATCATTATCAAAATCGAAATTGAAAAGTTCTGAGGTGCCTTCTTTGATGTGTTGTGCTCGGATTTCATCGATTTGCTGTCTCGGACTTTGTACTACAGATCAATGTTAAAAATGGCATTAGCCTCATCATGTTTTATTTTGCATTTATTGATAGCGGTACAACAGCGTCGTAAACGATAATGAAGTTTGCACGTTTTTTGTACTCCATTTCATGTATTTTGTATTGCAGATTTTTATATTTTTTTAGTTAATGTCCCGCCACATTGCACAGCAACTTTTTGAAAGTGATTCAGTCCCAGCAAGCACCTAACGTCGTTCAGGCATTGAAACAACGTTTTGCACAAACGTTTAAATAATGTTGTATTTTCACCCAGAATGAAAGTTTTTCTGACGTTTAGGCACGACGTTGTAAAGACATCCGGATTCTAACGTTTAACAAACGTGAGTGTCTAAGCGTTTAATCAATGTTCAGTTTGTTTAGTTTTTGAAAACAAATACACTTCAGGTTAATTAGAACACTGTTTTATTTCATTGTATACAGTAAACAAAATTAGTTAATTTAATCTGCCCCCTCCTCCCTGGCGGAATAGGGCATTCTGCAAATACTTTTGTATCGCCCTCTTGATTTCATCTTCAGTCGCTTGTCTGTGGGCCATCAGAACAGAGGCTGCAACAAGATACAGAGAATGCATGTGTACTTCACACTTCATTAGCTGTGGCTTATATGATATTGTCAAGCATCACCGAAGAATAACTGCATATTCCACAACAAGTAAAATGCTGTTGTTTAACTTAACTAATGAATATAATCATGCATGGGCGATATTATAGTAAAACCACACACTGGAACTTATTAATGGATAGTATCAGTAAAAATCATATTTAAATTACTAGTGTACAACTTATCAGCAGTGTCTTACAGCAGTTTTAGAGCGAGCAGAATGATAGAAACACACCAACATCTGGGCAATAAACTTATTTTCACCTCTTTTGACCATGGAGACAAGTACTCTTGTCTCCATGTTTTGACCAAAGTTTACTCATGGTTTACCCCTTTTCTGTACAATTGTAATGCTATTTCTGTATCTTCTCCTCCAATGGCTTGTATAGCACAGACAAGTATTTTATGACAAGGCTATAAGGAATGGGCTGGAAAAGTTGTTCAATTACTTTACAATCTTTCTGATTTGTCTCTTTCACCCCTGAACTGGTAACTTAATCATGAACATGAACATAAAACAAACAAGGATTGCTGCAGATGATAGCCATTTCAGACTTACCTCAGAACAATGTTGCCAAACATTGTATCAACACTTAGACGGACACGTTGATTCAACGTCTAATTTTGACATTTTGTAGATGTTTAGTTGATATGCTGATGTTCCTGGTGAATCTGGTGAAATATCAACGTTATTTCAACATTAGAGTGCTTGCTGGGAGTAGCATTAAGACTTTAAGACATTCAGACAACTGATTCTAAAGTAATACCAATTAATCCTTAAAGCAGCCACCAAGTTCCTTAATTAAGTAAGCCCCAGTCACACTAGCCCTGAAGATTATCTGAGACTTGGAGGGGCTTTTGATCCTTGGCAGTCTTTACGTTTCAGCCCTAACCTTTTGTTGCAGTCACACATTACAACATGTCTTCAAATTATTGTAAGACAGATCTCTAATAATTGCACAACTGCCACAAGACTATTATACAACCGTTTTATGACCATCTTCAGATAAGATGATGGATAGAGAGCACCAAAGATTGTGTGTGACCATCATGCGACCATCGTGCAACCAACTACTTGATCATCAGATGAGTGACTGCACACTGATTGGCCAAAGATTCCAGTGCTCAATATTTATACTGCATGGTCCTACAACCAGTCGCCAGTAGTCTCAAATAGTCCCCAGTAGTCTTTCATCGATCATGCAACAGGTTGTAGATTATTGTGTTCTGGTATTCAGTAGTCTTTGGTGATTGTGCCTGTTCATTGATACAATCTTCAGTCAAGTGCAATCAATCAAAGTTAATCTTCTGCCAGTCGTGCCTATCTTTAAAGATCATCCCAGACTACTTTTAAAAGATAACTTGAGATTGTTGGTGACCAGTTGGTGACCAGTTGGTGACCAGTTTGACCAGTGTGACCAGTGTGACCAGTTGGTGACCAGTTTCGTGGTCGCCAGGTTTTTGGTCCATGGTCAAAAACCTGAAATCAGCTGCACAACAGAAGAAGATTATCCAAGATTGTCAACATTTATTTGACTTGTTGCATGACTTCTAGAACTGGTGAAGATTTTCCGTTGTAGGTTAACCTTTCCTGTCTTAAATTATTGTAAGGACTTAACCACCAGACCACTCAGGCTTATAAACATCTGGGAAGTATTTTGACCTGTATCTGTTTTTAAAAATTAGGTCCAATTGCCCCCCCCGGCAATATTAGACTCCGTCTTTCACAAGATATCACTAATATATTCCCTTCTGATATTCTCCCTGAACTATTTCTAAAGATCAAAATGCTAAATAATAATCTTTTTTTATTCTTTTTTTCGATGACAAAAGCAGATTACAAAGACCTATAGAGAGTTATATCAAGCTACATCACAGATCACATTTCTTAGAATTCTTTCGAGTGTTGTCTGTATAATCTCCTTTTTCTCAGTTGATACAAATAGGTCAGAACTAATACTTATAGGTCATCACATGGCAAGAGGCTGTATCTCCCTGATATGATCACCCGAGACCCTGTATCATCCCGAGACCCGTAGTTTTTTATAGCTACAAATTGAAAATTACTTGATAAGGTACACCCATCAAAACAGTAGCTTGTGCATGGCTCCTCCACTTCAATCAACTACTGTAGCTTTAATAAATTTTTCTTATGCTACTACATGAATTACCCCCTCAAATTTTATATATTTGTGATAGCCAGCACTGAAGTTCTGGCTGTCTTCAGCATCTGATAAAACTCTTAAAGTCAGCTCAAAACTGCAGCTGAGTCTATTTTTAGCACAGCAAGCTTATGACGTCACTGATGACATCACAAAAACGTCACAGTTGTAGTTGACTGACAGCCACTATCAGAGCTAAAATGGCACTGTTTGGGTGTTTTTAAGTTTATGGACTCCCTGGTCATTATTTTCTGAGATATTTCAAGGACTGGGATGCCATTTCACTCAGTAAGGATGCATAGTTTACTCACATTTACTGGGCTTCATACTTGAGTGGTGACTTTGCTGCTTGTCAACACTAGATAGCTTGGCCATTCTACCTCAACAGACGTTGAGGATGGCCAGATTAGGTCACTTAAACCTTGTAATTTCCTTATATTTTCACAATGGACAGTTGCATCATTTAATAAAGTTGATTTCTCACAAGATAAATTGTTTCTGCGTTGTTTTTGAAATATTATTCGTATAATGTGAGCATTATAACTCCTTATGATGACAAATACTGATAAACATGCAATGAACGAACAGCCAGACACAGCGCCATGTTTGTTTGGCCTATATGTGACGTTTCCCATACGCTGCGTAATAGCATTTTTTAGAAAGAGAAAATCTGGATTCATACAAAAAAAATCCGAGTTTTCCCGTATGGTTTCGTTTAATATAATATCTAGATTAGCACACATTTTGAGGCTATACAATAGCTGTCAAAAATTGTTTACTCATTGGTAGCGCGGTGTCGCACAGGTACGCTCCCTGGTGTTTAATCCCACAATGCAATGCGGAAACAATATGGCGGCCATTGGCTGTCAGATTCTGCTTTTCGGTATTAATAATCGAATTTAGCCACCTTGGCGTTAACTGTAAGTTTTACTTCAAAAAACAGTGTATAAATATATATTCTTCAATTGTATGGTGATAAATAACCATGTCTTGATATCATTTGTGAGATATAGTGACATTACATGAAATGAATGGGCTCGTTGGTTCGTCTAGTCAACACCTGTCAGCTTAATATGCTTGAAAAGAGGATAATTATATATAAGGTATTTTTAAGACAGTAAACGGTGCAGATTTTGCAGTTATTTAGATAAATATATTTTGTAGAGTGATAGAGACTACAAAACCTGACTGAATTTTATTAATACACTAAATTCTGTCTGAACTGGTGACGTTCATGACTTACTAAATATCCAAACTTGTAAATGTTTTGAAACCGAAACAATGCAGAATACTTTGATTTCATTGGTCACTTCAGTTTGGAGGTGTGTCCTTGATATTGTTGCTGATTGGTCAAAATTGATATCATCCCTGTTCATTTGTTGCTCATTGATTAAAATCAGTATCATCCCTGCAGTTCTTGTCTGTGATTGGCTAAATCTAATATCTTCCCTCAAAAAGCTGTATCATCCCTCCAAGCCCTTGGTATCATCCCTCTTAGATCAATATCAATCACCCAGGGAAAAAAACACCAGTATCAGGGAAAAAACATGCTCAGTCATGGGATAAAATATGACACAAATACAATATAATACAATATAAAAATGTCCCTCCTATTTTTCAAAACTATCATAAATTCAATGCCAGAAGAGTCACTAGACAAAATAAAGAACTATTGATAAGCAGAGTAAAGACAGAGCAAGCCAATAACACAACAGCAGTTTATGAAGGCGTGATACTGTATAATAATTTTCAGCAACAAAACAATCATGATATCAAAACATCAAAAGCATAACACAAAAGCATAAAAAAACTACTTCATCAATGGTTACATCCCTGTTATAAACTGATATTGACCTTCTTTATTTTTATATAATCAAAACCTGATTCTGTATGGCAACCAGCCTGATAAGCCTTGGCTTTTTCTGGTTGCCGTCCCCTTATGGTTAATAAAATTACTACTACTACTAATACAATACAATATGGAGCATAATACAATACTATGCAAAATACAATAAAAAAATTAAATTAAAATAAATACAATAAATACAATTCTTCAAGAGTTAAGACCTTGTTGATTTTTAATTTGCAATTATTGCGGTGTACCGCTGCAGTGTAGTTTCAAGAAAAGTGCTGACGTGTTGAACAAATTTAATAATATTAATTTTATGCCAATTTAAAGAAGATATTTTTTTAATGAATTAATGCCAATGACAACTTCATACAACCCAATAACCAAATCAAACGAAAATTTTATTTGAATATTTTCTTATTGGAACCTTTCATTTGGATGGAAATTAGATTTATTAAATCATTTTAATTAGTCAGTTGGTGTGATGCAGTGCATTGCAAATTTGAACGGGATCTAAATTAGATTGGTCTTAAACTTCTCCAAACTGCCAAGTTTTGACACATGGAGAGTCAAGATGAAGTTCTCATGTTCAAGTTGTCTGCAAGATTGGTAACTTCAAACTTTTCAGACAGACTTGAACTTGAATTAGAAATTTGTAATAAAAACTGGTGTTTAATTCACTCCGAGGTGGTTTTGGCAGGACCAAGCAAATTGATGCACCATGCCTTCTACTAATTTGTGGTGGTTTTTCGTCTAAAATGTTGTCTCAAAGTTACTGGGTCTGAAGCTTAGTCAGCTTATATGACCAGCAGTCAGACGAAATTTACCCCGTGGGTGGGGTGGGGTCTTTTACTTGCCTCAGCATAGACACTGAGTACAAGGCACCTCCAATTTAAGGTCTCATGCGACCGACATCCTGCTGGGAAGTAGCTCATGAAGAGTGTCCACTGCCCAGGCTGGGGATCGAATCCTGGACCAATCCTGGCCAATATGGAATTGGTGGATGCCTTAATTTTTCGGCCACCCAGCAGCTGTTAGTCAGCTTTGTATGTCATTGGTCATATTGACTGACTTTTTAGTCAAAACATGTATTGACTAAGTACATGACTTACTAATCTGTCCATCAAAACTGCAGTTTAGGAGGGAGTCAGTCTAAACTCATGTTTTTTTTAAATTGCAAAAGTCCTTATTTATGAAAACGATTTATTAAATTAGCATTTTCTCCAATGCTTAAATGAATATTGCACAAAGCAATAATGCTACAAATGGTTACTTTCTATAAATGTATATTCAACACAATAAAAACAAAAAGGAAAGAATTAAAAAATGTTCTTTAATTCAGCAAAGTTTCTCAAATGTCGTCTTTTAAAGTTTCGTGTCATGCAATCCTTCTCAAGTTCTAAAACATCATGTAAGTAACTTCTCACATCAAAGAATCAAAATGTTTTATCATTGTTTGCTGTTTCCATTTTCCTGTGAATTAAAAAGAAAAACGTCGGTATCAAATTGACTTTGAAGAATCAATTGTTTGTTTTGTGCTTATTCTTGCAATTTGCATGCAATATTTTGTTATTTTCACAGGTTTCTGAATTCAATCACAAGTTCTTAGAAGCAAAATTTCATGTTTGCAACTCATATGAACTGGCTTAATGCTTCAGATGATAAGCATCAAGACAACGAAATACTAAATATAAATATGTATAAATATGCCATGCTAGCTGGGTGGCCTATTTAGTGTTAAGGCATCCGTCAGTTCCATACTGGCCAGCTCTGCTGAAGGTCCTAGGTTCAATTCTTAGCCGGGCTGTCTTCTTGAGCTGCATCACTAACACATGAGACGTAACATTGGAGTTGTCTTGTACGTGTGTTATACTGTGTATGCTGAGGCAAATAAAAGACCCCACCCGTAGACCCATGTGGTAAATGAGTAACATTGTGAGGACTTCAAGTCTTATCATCTCATCATTACATCTACCTCTGGCAGCTGGTCATATTAGCTGGCTAAGCTTTAGACTAGTATAGCATTCAGACATATCACAGTGCTCTAACAGCAAATATTTTTCCTCCAGAAACCACATTGGAATCCTCTTATGCCACATATATGAAAAGATAGCCCCAAGACAAAGGTCACAGTGTTAACAGGCCATTGGTCAAGCAATTGACACGCACAGCCTTCTTCTATAACAGTCTGTACTTAAACCTCTGCAGGGAATACTGCCTGGACACTTTATATTGTATTAGGTCCGCTACTAAGGTCAGTGACCATTTTAAGGCTCTGTTATCCACTTTACTGAGGTATTGTATTGAATCATGTATTCATTTTCTCATCCCTTGTTTGGTTAAGCAATCATATCTTACATCATGTATTGTACAAACACCTAGGCCTTTGTTCATTAAAATGAATCATTCAGATGACTGACAGAAGTAGTTTAACATTGCGAAGAAAAACAGCTTTTCGCATAGTGAGACATTTGGATAATTGAAGTCGAGACATGACTGGATTGGCATGCGCATAATGTGCAATATGATGTGGATTAAAAGCCTTGTCATCTTATCTATCATCTGCTTCTTAAAGCTGGTAAACACCAGCTGAACTTTAGAACACATAGCACCTATAGTCTCAAGTTACAGCATGTCATCAAACTTCAATAATACCCCTTTTTGGTGTTCGCTCAGATTTTCTCAGAAAAGCTCCAACGCTCCAACAAACGATGGTTTCACTAGACACTTACAGACGAATGGGAAAAATAGAATGTCTTTCTGTAAGAATAATGGAAACAGAATATTGTTCCTGGGGCAAACAATAATTCTTTTGAATCATTCTGTTCGTCTCATTTAGAAACTGTGAGTCTCGAACATAAAATACTGTCTGAAAATCCAAAATCTTGCAAGGAAAGTTAGATTAAAATGGATTCTCACTTGCATTGCAAAAGTACAATGATGTCACAAAAGCTAGAATTTGCAAAATGTGCATTTTCTTGAATGCCGTAAACCAGGGTATCTTTGGCTATCTCAAGATAAATTTTGGGCTGCCTATGAAAAGATTTTATTGAGTCTCTATCTCTGAATCGCTTTTGTGTAAATAAGATCTTTAACCCATTAATATCTGAAAAATAAACACTTATGACTGCTTTAGGGACAGTTATGTCAGGGCATGTGGTTTTCAATGACACAACAGTTGTTGTTATATACATGCTGGTAACTAGTAATGCATGCATTGTGTAGAGAATATGGTCCCCATGCATGGGGTACATTGGGACACAGCTTGTGGACCACTGGGACATTGAAAAAAACAGCATTTGTATCTTATTTTTTTTAACATTGAACAGACTCAGTTTTTGTTAATTATTACTCACACAAATTAAGGCAATTATAAGATCAGAAATCTCCTATCGGACTTGGATGCACACCATTTGAATTCTTTACATTATTGCGTTTTAAAAATAAAGTTCCGTCATGTTTAAGTATTAATAAGTAATGCAGATCAAATTTTCAATAGTGTTAAAAATGAAATACCGTTTGAATATCTCTGACCCAATTTCTCAATTGCATAGAAATTTGTTGAGACTGTAAAGTATAAGGTGATCAAACTATATACTTGGCAAGTGAAAATTTAAATCTTGAAATGTTTGCCTGGTCTATTTTTTTTACAAATTCAGTTGAGACATGATTCAGTCTACAAAACCACATCAAACCCTCTTTTCTTAAGGACAGAGTCACTCTGACTGCCTCACAGGTTTCGCCCTTTTGGTTCACACACTACTTTGATTATATTATATATCTAAGATAATTTTGGTTAATTATACAGTCACCTTGTCCATCAAGAAACTGTCCTAACGGACCCTGCTTTGACTGTCCCAATGATCCCCATGCAGTGTTTTTTTGAAAAAAAAAACCAACAGTCAACTCATCCGGAATATTCGTACACCCATTGTCAGGCATGATTTTGCACAAAATGGCATTGCATATAGACTACCCAACATATACAACAAAATTAATCAAAATTTCGAAATTTCAAAACATTCATTAGAAGACATTTTATCTATTCTTACGAATAAGTTTTCCTTATCAAAAATTGCCTCATCTGTGATCAAAATTGCTCCACGAAAAGTCCTTGCCAAATTTAATTAATTCATCATGATCTATGTATTCAAAATTGTATGCGCATATCATTCCATCAATCCAAATTTCCAAAATAATATGTCAAAATTATAAGGTGGCCCCTCAGAAGCGACATAAAATTGTCTAAGAGGGGTCTCCTTGCCTCTTTTTGTAACTGACTTTCCCAATGGGGCTAATCAATTCTTTGTCATTGTCATTGTCAGGCCTACTAATATGCCTGTTTTCAAAAGTAGGTCAAATTGCCCGCAGGTAATATTTTACTCCGTCTTTCACTGGATATCACTGATAAATTCCCTTCTGATATTCTCCCTGAACTAATTCTAAGGATCAAAGTAGAAAGTTCTATCAAGTTACACATTTTTCTCATGGCAACATCACATATTAATTTTCATAGAATTCTATTGAGTGTTGTCTGTAAATTCTCATTGTTTCTCAGTTCACATGACAAACTGGTCAGAACTAATTCAATACAATGCAATACAATGCAATGCAATACAATGCAACATAACACAAAACAACACAATATAAAATGACATAAAACATTGCAATGAAATGACAGATGACCACAGACCTCCCCAGACAACACACCGACGACGACCCCCGCCAACTCCTTAGCAAAAGATAGTTCTAATAGCACATCGCACCACAGTCGCTCTTTATAGCAACTTTAGAGTTAGTTTTAGGAGTATTTTTGATCAAGAGTTCCGACTCCCTTAGCTACCATTGTCACATATCTTTGCGAGTAACATACACCATCAAAACTGAATGTTTCTATTAAGCAATATCATTAATATTTTTCACTATCGTGTAACATTTTTTTATACACTCATGCACCTGGGCTATAGAAATTTTCTTAAAAGCAAAATATCAAAAATTTTTTGTACCACTCTTTAAGGTCACACATCAATCACTTATCACTGTTGAACCACTGCATATACTTATATCTACTGACTGAGTCACTATAGATTTTGCGTCGCTGGCCTTCAGCCAAAATGCCATTATCATCTAAAGGCATATCATGTGTTTAGTTGTCCAGTCATAGGACTGCAGCTGAAGGAACAATCAAATGTGCACAAATAATGAACTATGCAGTTTTAGCAAACAATTTCCAGAAGCCGGACCAATGAAGACCACAACATAACAGTCCAGCCATATCAGCCAGTGATCAACAAAGCATGCGACAAGCAGCTGACCATCAACACCACACCATCGCTGAAAGAAGATCATAAGTCGTGTCCCTGGTGATCCAGCCAAATGCTGATCTTCTTTCGTAAGCCGTGTCCAGTCCAGCATCCGCTGAAGCCTGCACAGGACGTGTACATCGGATGGGAAATATCCCACAACATCACCATCGCTAACTGAAGATTATAAGTCGTGTCCCTGGTTATCCAGCCAAATGCTGATCTTCAGTTGTAAGTCGTGTCAGTGCACGTGTCACCATCGCGTGACCACCATTCCACAAGCAAGCGCCAAAAAGAAGATCGTGCGCACAGGACAGGATGTACTGGACGAAGTCCACGCAGTATGAAAACATGTAAACAGAGACACTATTGTGCAAAAGCACACACAAATGTTAAATATGTAACTCTAATAACAAATGTTAAAACAACTGTTAAATATGTAACTCTGAAAGCAAATGTTAGAAATAACTTGTCTTAAATTAGGTAAAAATATTGTTCATTTTACCTTGCTGTATCTAGCTTCATTCACCTAATTTTTACCTTATCAACTAAAGGCATATCATGTATTTAAAATATAGTAATATCATATCTAATAAGTACAATATATTAAATGTTATATTTCAATGAACTATGACCTAATAGTTCAGGAAATAGAACTTAAGCAAGCCAGCTTAAAGGCCACTTAAATGTAACTACTTAAGAATGTTAACTTAAATGTACATAAGGGGTTGTGACCATTGTCCACCCCAGGGCACAAGCCAATAGACACAGGCCATGTATATGTGCACTGAAGCAAAAGAACCAATAGGAAACTGACCCCTGGAAAGAGGGGCTTTGATATACTGTTGTAACAGTGACTGTAAGCAGTTTACTAGCTGGAGCTGAGCTTGAATGTTGTACTGAACATTGTCTATACATTACCTTGACATTTACATATATGTTGGATTAAAGCCACCCTCTCTTGCAAAGTTACACTCTGTGTTATCTGAGTTATTCATCAACATTAAGACATTACAATATTACAATACATTACAACATAACATAGCATAAAACATTGCAATGAAATATAAAATGTAATGATATTACAATACATTACAACATAACATAGCATGAAACAATGCAATGTAATATAAACAATGCAATTAAATATAAAATACAATACAATACATAATATAAAATACAATACAATGCACTGCACTTATGGCAACTTAGCAGTTTGGTAAAAGATGAGTCTTCTCTGTGGTTACAGTGAAATAAAATAGTCCCAGAAGACCTCATTGATTTTAAAAGTGTTGTTTTATTGTGGTGTGCCACTGCCGTAAAAATTAATTACTGACATGTTGGACAAATCTAATTTAATTATTTTAATTCCAGGCCAATTTAAAGAAGGCCTAATTTACAATGGGGATATTTCAGGATGTTTTATGATTGGAAACTGTTATTGAATGGAAATTAGATTTATTAAATCAGTTTAATTTGTCAGTTGGTGTGATGCAGTGCCTTGCAAATTTGAACGTGATCTAAATCAGAATTGTCTCACATTTCTCCAAACTGCCAAGTTTTGACACATGGAGAGTCAAGATGAAGTTCTCATGTTCAAGTTGTCTGTAAGATTGGTAACTTCAAACTTTTCAGACAGACTTGAACTTGAATTAGAAATTTGTAATAAAAACTGGTATTTCACTTGGAGGTAATTTTGGCAGGAAAAAGCAAATTGATGCACAATGATTTTGTATCTAAAAAAATAAGAATAATAGGATGGAAATAGTTAATTTTAATTTTATTCATAGTTGAGGGAAGTAAGTGCATGTAAAAAATTTACTAAATTTATTGTGGAAGATTATTGCCTAAAATCTTAGCAAAAGTAGCAAAGCTAACATTTTAAACAATATGATTGTCTAAAATGACTTCTACTCTGTTGTCACCTTTTGCTTAAAATGTTGTCTCAATGCTACTGGGTCTGAAGCTTAGTCAGCTTATATGACCAGCTGCCAGAGGCAGACATAATGATGATATGATAAGGATTGGAGTCCACACCATGTTACATATTAACCTCATGGGTGGGGTCTTTTACTTGCCCAGCATAGACACCAAGTACAAGGCACCTCCAATTTAAAGGTCTCATGCGATCAACATCCAGCTGGGATGTATAGCTCATGAAGAGTGCCCGAGCAGGGCATCGAACCTGGGACCTTCAGCAATATGGAACTGGTGGATGCCTTATGGAGTCTCTAGTGACTCCATGGATGCCTTAATCTTTCGGCCACCCAGCCGCTGTCAGTCAGCTTTGTATTTCATTAGTCATAATAACTGACTTTCTTAAACAAAACTTATATTGACTAGGTACATGACTGACTAACTTGTTCATCAAACTGCTGTGGGAGAGGAAGTCGTTCTAAATACCTTTTTTTTTAAGTACTTATTTTTGAAAACGATTTATTAAATTCAAGTATTCCCTAACACTTAAATGAATATTGCATAAAACAATAATGCTACAAATGGTTACTTTCTATAAATGTATGCTTTTCCTTTAAGCAAACTGGCCTACATCTGTTAACCATTTAAACCACACCACATTGATTTTAAAAACAAAAAAAAATGTTTTCCTTTTTTTATTTCTGAATACATTGTAAAAAGTCTTAGAATTTAGATTACAGTGAAGCTTGAATAACAGGTGACGCAATTTTAAGATCACTTCATCAAGAGCAATGTTTGGATATATTTTATTCTTGTCATTTTATTTCACCACTATTAGGACCGATTCGCCATTTCATAGTTTCACGTCATGCAAATCTTTCTCAAGTTCTAAGACATCAGGTAAGGGATTAATTACGGTTTGCTGTATCTATTTTCCTGTCAAATAAAAAAAAAGTCAGTATCAAATTGACATTAAAGAATTTTGTGCTTCTCTACAAATATGTTTTAGTGCTTATTCTCGCAATTTGCGTGCAATATTTTGTTCTTTTCACAAGGTCCTGAATTCAATCACAAGTTCTTAGAAACAAAATGTCACGTTTGCAACTCATTTGAGCTGGCTTAATGCTTCAGATGATTAGCATCAAGACAACAAAATACAAAATATAAATATGTATAAATATGCCATGCTAGCTTGGTGGTCTATATAGTGTTAAGGCATCCACCAGTTCCATACTAGCCAGCTCTGCTAAAGGTCCCAGGTTCGATTTTTAGCCTGGGCTGTCTTCATGAGCTGCATCGATCGCATGAGACTTTACATTGGAGGTGTCTTGTACGTGTGTAATACTATGTATGCTGAGGCAAGTAAAAGACCCCACCCATAGACCCATGTGGTAATGAGTAACATGGTAAGGACTCCAAGCCTTATCATCTCATCACTACATCTACCTCTGGCAGCTGGTCATATTAGCTGGCTAAAATTCAGACTAGTATAACATTCAGACATGTCACAATACTAGCTCTCACTGCATATATTTTTCCTTCTACGGAAACCACATTGAAATCCTTTTATACCACATATATGTAAAGATAGCCCCAAGACAAAGGTCACAGTGTTAACAGGCCGTTGGTCAAGCAATTAATGTGTGCAGCCTTCTTCTATAAGGTAAGGTGCTTAAACCTCTGCAGGGAATACTGCCTGGTCACTTCATATTGTATTAGGTCAGCTACCAGGGTCAGTGACCATGTTAAGGCTCTGTTATGCACTTTATTGAGGTATTATATTCAATAATGTATTCATCTCTCTACCATTCCTTGTTCCGTTGAGCAGTCATATTTAACATTATATATTGTACAAGACACGTTATAACAAATATGTGTCCCAAACAGTTATTCGGATAGCGAGACATTCAGATAACTGTTACTGAAGTCCATTATAGCGAGATATGACTGTATCGGCATGCGCATAATGTGCAATATGATGTGGATTAAAAACCTTGTCATCTCATCTATCATCTGCTTCTTAAAACCAGTTAAAACTAGCTGAACTTTAGAACACATAGCACCTATAGTCTCAAGTTACAGCATGTCATCAAACTTCAATAATACCCCTTTTTGGTTTTTGCTCAGATTTTCTCAGAAAACCCTGACAAACAATGGTTTCATTTGACTCTTACAAACAAACATGAAAAATAAAAATATCTTTCTGTGAGAATAATGGAAACAGAATATTGTTTCTGGGGAAAAGAATAATTCATTTGAATCATTCTGTTCATGTCATTTAGAAACTGTGAGTAGGAACATAAAAGACGGTTTGAAAAATCGAAATCACGAAAAGGAATGTGAGATTAAAAAGGTTTCTTATTAACATTTCAAAACTGCTCGGGAGTTATGAAAAATAGAATTTAAAAAGGTAATCAAATGTGCATTCTGTTGATTACCGTAAAGCCTAGATCTCACCTAGCCAGAAACATCGCACAAAGAGCCAGAACGACCACGAAAAGTGTTCCGTAAGTTTACGTAGGAATACGTACCGTTTATGTGGGTTTACCTAGCCTTCCTTCTCCTTCCCTCACTTTTGTGGCTGTTCTGTCACATTACGGCTGTAGCAACGGAATTTTTAATCATGCATGAAAATTCTGTGAAACCGAACTGGAAAGATTATTACGCAATGAATACTTGGTTAATACTTGGATCATACACTGCAGTTGGCGGATCATACGTGGCATACGCCAAAGTTTACGTCACCCCCTGTCGGTTATACGTGGCTTCAATAATCCGGTGTATTAGCAAAGTAAGCCACATAAGCATCCCTGTATTCACCGTATGTGTCCAAGTATACCACTAAAGTGTCTATGTAAGCAACGTATAGTGAAGTTAAGAAAATTTAATATCTACGTATGCTACGTGTCGTCCAGCGTAAGATCCAAGTATTAGCCACGGAAAAATCGTCACATGACATTGCTCTAGATTACATAAGCGCCGCTGGTGTGGCAAGCCATTATTCACACCTTTGCCATTGGATAGGACTGATACCTGCTGTTCTTTATATCCCTCTTCTGGAAGAAAGACTTTAAAGTTTGATCATGGCAAGACTTTGAAGTGTAAATGAGACAGAAGAAAATACACAATACATCTATACTATAGGGAATCTGCAAAAGTGCCTGCTCCTGAAGTTCTGCAACAAACTGCTGAAGAAGATGATGCTTCTTCTATTGCCGTTGCCAGAGATGCGGACATGGATACAGACAAGAATATGAACAAAGAAAGATACAGAGATACAGACAAGGATGGAGAAGACACTGATGTCAGCAAGATTCCTGTCATACACACAAGAAGAAAGAAGAAGAAATACCCTACTGCTCCTGGTGCTGCTTCTTCTGTACAACCCTCCCACTGAGAACAAGAAGACCAGTGTTCTGTGCCAGGTGTTACTTCTGCTGATGTAGCGGTATAGAAGACTAGCAGAAAGAAGACTGACAAGCTTTGCCTCCCAGCTGATGATGAACAGAAGGTAGCAGAGTGGAAGAACCCCGTCTTTTTTGACCGCACAATGAGGGACTACAAGGACCAGCAGAACAAGATTAGGCTGATGGAAGAGATGACTGAGACTCTGTCAGTCCCCCGCACTGGCCAACAACTCAAGACTTGGTTGAATTCCATGCGAACATATCTTGGGTAGTTAATGAAGGTGGGACCTTCTGAAACTGCACAGAGGAATCCAACTGAGAAGGAGAAGTGGGTCTGTGCTAACTTTGGCTTCCTGGATCAACACATCAAATGAGTCCCTTCTTGCCAGGCAATCAACCTCAAGAAGAAAATAGAGAAGACTAGAAGAGGCATGCAGGACAACGATTACTCGAGTGCCAGTCACATTGATTCAGGAAGGGAGGAGTTTAAAGAAGATAATCGGGCGTCACCACAAGAATTGAAGGAGAAAGTCAAGTCATGGAAGTACCAAGGGAGGGCCATTCAAGAAAAAGAAGGGGGCACCTGCATCTGAACCACGTTCAACCCTCATTACTGACCTTGTTCTCGCAGCCTGGAGAACAGCAGCCAGCATTAATGAGGAGATGCAGAACGTATGGCAACCAGCTGCAGATGCTAAAGCTGCCAGAGTCAGGCAAATGGTGGAATATGTCGACTCTGAGTGTGTTGTCTTGCACTTGGATACCTATGAGGACTTTGCTTCTACAAGTTAAAGGACAAGCCAGACAAGCAGGAAAAGCCAAAGAGCAGCAGCAGCAGCAGCTCCAGTATCCTTATAATTAATTTAAACTCTTAAAGTATATCTTTTAGCCCTCTGAAAGGGTCTTCAGTCTTGAAGTGTGTGTAAAGGGTTGCTAGTCAAATTGACAGGGTCAGATACATTGTTGTAAAATCGTTAAAGAATCTGGTTTTCATGGTTTTTCGCATACTTTTGAAAGATTTACTTGATAAACCTTAATATGGAAAGGTAAATAAGTGTATGTGTTTGTCATATCAGAGGTAAAATGTGACTGCATCATTGTAAAAAGCCAACTTTGGGCACTTATTTTCATCTTAAATAAATCGGTTGTGATTTATGAGTCTCAAGAAGCATTGGTCCTTCTATGAATGTTTTTGTAGATCCAATAATGTTTGCCAAAGAAGTTTACACTATCTCTGTTTCTGTGTACCGGTCTCTCTATCTCGAAGGATGTCTGTCTGTCCTTGGTGGGTTTGCCTGTGTATTTTCATTCTTTAATACTTTGCTTAAGATTTTCAGAAGACTCGTAATTAAAACATATTACAATGTTACTTCGTTTAATCAACACTTTATTGATTAATTTGTCACATTTTTCAAGAATTCCCTTAAGCTAACATGCTATACATATTATGAATAACACCGAAAATTAAGGAAAGAATCATGATAACATAAAAAATTAATTAACATGCAATGACATTGTGGGTGCAATTTGTTCAGTAAATTAGTTTTTCAGAATTGTTGAAATTAATAAGCGTAAGAGTAATTAGGAGTATGTTTTGCTGTCCATGTTTTCTGGCTTCCTGACAAAATATCTAATTAAAGATGAAATAATTTACAATGGGAACCACATTGGTATATCACAGATAGCATGCAAGATCGGATCACATCGTTTCAATGATGGCTATCGTCAAGCCGACGTCTAGCCGACGTCTAGCCCACGTCTAGCCCACGTCTAGCCGACATCTAGCCGACGTCTAGCCCACCTCTAGCCGACATCTAGCCGACGTCTAGCCGACGTCTAGCCCACGTCTAGCCCATATCTAGCCCACGTCTAGCCCACGTCTAGCCAACGTCTTGCCCACGTCTAGCTCATGTCTAGCCCACGTCTAGCCGACGTCTAGCCGATGTCTAGGCCATGTCTAGCCCACGTCTAGCCCACGTCTAGCCCATGTCTAGCCCTTGTCTAGCCCATGTTATCTGGGTAAGACCACTCCTTAAAATTAAAAACCACAATATCTGTTATTTGTAAAATCCTGAACCAGTTAAAAGAAGTCTGAATTTCTGTTCACAAGCTGAATGCAAAAAGGTAACTTTGTTCTAGTCCTGTGCTAGCATTACTGTGCAGGAAGGTTGTTGCAAAAGTGCAGACCTAATTTCACGGCTGACCCTTTGCTTCTCACCCTATTTGTCAAACTGGACAGTGATCAGTCTATACATGACCTCAGGATGTACATGCCAACGCTACAATGACCCTGTTGATGCATTACATATCCTACTTCCTTTCTTTTTAGAAGTTATCTGCGTACCATCAACAACAAAAAAACGTTTGGAAAACATTTATAAGATTGTTTTACTCGGACTTACTTGCAATGTTTCCAGCAAACAACCAAAAGACGTTTTTAAATGTTAATAAAATTGTTTTAAGGGGCGTCACTGTCATGAGTGGGAATGGTGGCTCCTGCATATTCTTGTTCATACCTAATTCAATCGGCGAGCAATGTACGGATACTCCTGCTAATCCGTAGAACGCTCGTAGGTCTTCTAGATCACTCGTGAATATCCGTGGAGAGGTCAAAACTTTTAAGCATGTTTAAAAATTTGGACGAGGTGGGTGTGAAATTGCTTACCTTTTATAGGAATCACACGGGAGTGGCTGGGCGAGTGGTCGGTGAGTGCCTAGCGAGTGATCTACATACCTCCGTGGCCATTTGTGGCCATTCGTGGCCATTCGCGGCCACATACGGCCACTCGTGCTCACTCGCAGGTACGCAGGGGAGGCTGTTTATTTGTGCATACTCACCATCCACTCTTGTACGGCTCATGCAATGCTCGGGAAAAGTTCAGCGGACCTTTGTGGCCTGCCAATCGTTCTGTCAGCGACCATCTGCGCTCGCACCATGCCATACAATAGCGGCAAGATTTGCCTTAGAGGGCTGTACTTCCCATATCTATCTAATCCACAAATATATATTAATTACAATTTAATGATGTATGACTTGATAAAAGTGGCTTCACTACCCAAGCTAATTTATTTTGTTTGATTATAGCAAGTTGAGGCTAATTTGTTTCGACATGAATGGCTGGTGCAGTGGTTAGGGTGTAGGACTGTTAAGCTTAGGTTAGGTAGGTAGTAGGTTGTAGGTTCAAACCAGTTTGGTTTTTAAAATCGGTTTGGTCAAACATTGTATGTAGACGTCTATTTTGCAGCTATCTATCTTTGCAATTGTCTATCTTTGCAGCTTTTTTGCTTGAATGTTTTTGTTAGGTTTTTTGGCCCCAACATATGTCATCCAAAAATGTGTAAACCAACGTTCATAAAACTAAAACTGGTATGCTTAAGAAACGTAAATAAAACGTTTTTGTTTTGCTGGGAAGGCACAATTTTGTTGGCCACTGGATTTCGTGTTCTTCACCCAAAGTATTACTGTGTACTTACTGCCCTTGCCATGAGGAAACCCAAGGCACGTCAAATCCTACCTACTGAAAATCTCTACCAAGTTTTTTTTAAGTTTTTTTTTTATTCATACCAACAAACAGTACAATATTATCAACGTGGTAAATTCATTAATAATTCAATTGCAAATCATTAACTAAATATCCCCGGAAACGCACCTTGCCATCTTTCATGAAATAGAACAAATAATATATAATAGTATGTCTTTATATCTATTTACATCATATTATCCCACTATAAACACAGAAAAATACATACAATAATATTTAAATGCATACAATAATATTTTAATACATTGGAATAAATTCATAGTACTACATAAAAACTGTAATAAATACATTATTGCGTCACTTACAATAAGTAAAAACTTCCTTGATTTCACTTATGATCCATTTTATACAGGTCCTTTCATTTATATAATTTTCGTTTTTATATTTCACTCTATTTCGCCTTTTCCAAATAGTATATCTTGCTATAGACAAAATCAAATCAATTACATTGGTTTCAAACATTTCAGGAGATATGGTGCCACATATGATAACCTTATGACAGACTGAATATTCCTTTTTTAAGAAATTTCCAATAATACCTTCTATATATTTCCAAATAGATCCAATACTTTCACATCCGATCAACCAAGTTAGCAAAAAAATTAATAAGGACATCAGATGTAATTTATTACAAAAAAGAGTCCTTGTGAGCTTATTTTTGTGAGAGTTGTGAGTCACAAGTATGTCTTATTGTAGCTGGGTGGTCTACTGGTAATGTTTTTATATATTTTTTATTTTTTTGATATGTCTCCATGTCATTAATATCCACTAACAATTATTATCAAACAAGTGTGCCACAAGTTACTTTTTAAGGAGAGCTTTCCTTGTTCTGAAGGTTGGTGTTCCAGCTGGATAAAGAAATACTGTTATCCGTGGCAGCCTTGATATAGTTAATGAGAAATACTTAATGGAAAAATCGTGTAAATCTGCTATCCAAGTCAGAAGTGGCTTCGTTAGCTGTTCATCGGAGCAGGCTCTATATTTTGAGGGAGGCTATCTACACTGCCGCACAGGTCAATCAGCCTTTGATCTTCAAGTCAAGGTTAAGCCATGAAATAGTATATAGCCTTGAACATGGGGGTTAACTACAGGGGGCTTAAGAGCTCACTCCAGCGCCATCACTATGGTTGCTCATAGCCAACCCAAATAGCATACCAAATCGGCCCAGCATCCTTTCCATGTTGGCCACTGTTATTACAATATTGCCTGAAGCAACATCTTTCTACATTTCTTTTGTAGAACAGAACAAGGTTGAAATGTCAGTCCATAATTTGAATTAATTCAAGAACAAACAACGACTACTTATTCAATTACCAAAAATGTCCGGAAGATGGAAGTGTTTAGTTTCGAATCTGGAACTAAATATAGACAATGGTATTACAGTCAAAGGAAAATGTCTTAGACAATTGTGAACATGAAACAAAAAGACAATAGATGAAAGGAGATTATCATTGATAATGATATAAAATTAATTATGGTTATTGTGTTATTCTGACATAATGATATAAAATTAATTATGGTTATTGTGTTATTCTGACATAATGATATAAAATTCCTCATGTTGCCAATAATGATTATTTCCTGTCATATAATATTATGGTTGGACTTGATCACAAAGTAATACAATACAATACACAGCATATGAAGGACTTTGACTTGGCTTATATCATATGTCAGTCTTGGTTTTCATACATGAATTAATTGAATTTAGTCATTAGATTGTTATTCACATCAGGCATAAAATTGATGCTCTTCATGCCCTACATCAAAAACCCTCAAGACTAGAAAGTAAAAATGGCTGACCTTTCTAACATTTTGACTGGTCCCAGAACAACTACCTCATATCTATAGACATGCTCATACTCATAGATAGATAGATAGATAGATAGATAGTGCAGCCCTCTATGACAAGTTCTTGCCACCATCGAGGGATGAATGATGAGGTGAGATATAGGGGGAGTCCACCCATGTGACCAATTTACCCCATGGATTACTTGCCTCAGCATACACACAGGGGAACCGCCAATTTAAGTCTCATCAAAACGACACCCAGCTTGGATGTTGCTCATGAAAGTTATCCGGGCCCGGTTTGAACTTCAGAGGAGCACACGGGTGCTTGTTGTTAAGCTAGTTCTACTGCAGTAAAATTCCATGGTTACTGATTCAAATATGTCTATAACATACATTTGTGCATTTTGAATGTGGTAACCAAGGACTTCTTGTGACAATTAACTGAAACTATGGTCATAGAGCAACAGATTTAGGACTGCCTTATTTGGTGTTGCACGAAAAGTGATGACAAAACTTCACTTCAGAATATTAAAACTGATCTTAGTAGTATGGTGTTCTATAGATTAGGATCTGGTACAAAAGTTTTGCAACAGTTATTAGCTGGATAACTTACACACCGAATATAAAGCCAAACTGGGCCAATGTTGGGTCTATTTGTGGTGATGTTGGGCCAACATTGGGCCAACATTGAACCAACATTGAACCATCAT